>JAQPCC010000034.1:0-747500 GCA_028392965.1 Lindernia subracemosa
TTCGGTTCTGAACAATAAAAAAATTAAGTCCTAAAATTTCGATTTTTTCATTACGAGATTTTTTGTGTACCTATGTTTTAAAGGTTTCTCGGTTCATACGGAAATTTTTGGGTAACGAAAATTTTTCTGGGACCGATAAAATTTTTCGGTATAAAATTCAGTCTCACTAACTTTTTTGCTACACGAAAACTTTGCGGTAAACTAGAAACCTTTCGATATCAATTTTAGAAAACTTTGTTGTTCATCTTTATAATAATATAAAGTTTTCAATACAAGTCAAAGGTGTTCGGTTCTAAACATAAAAAAATTAAGTCCTAAAATTTCGATTTTTTCATTACAGATTTTTTGTTGTACCTATGTTTTAAAGGTTCTCGGTTCATACGAAATTTTTGGGTAACGAAAATTTTTCTGGGACGATAAAATTTTTCGGTATAAATTCAGTCTCACTAGAACTTTTTTTTGTACAAAAAACTTTGCGGTAAACTAGAAAACCTTTCGATATCAATTTTAGAAACTTTGTTGTTCATCTTTATAATAATATAAAGTTTTCAATCACAGTCAAAGTGTTCGGTTCTAACATAAAAATTAAGTCCTAAAATTTCGATTTTTTCATTACGAGATTTTTTGTTGTACCTATGTTTGAAAGGTTCTCGGTTCATACGGAAATTCTTTGGTAACGAAAATTTTTCTGGACCGATAAAATTTTTCGGTATAAAATTCAGTCTCACTAGAACTTTTTTGTACAAGAAAACTTGCGGTAAACTAGAAAACCTTTCGATATCAATTTTAGAAAACTTTGTTGTTCATCTTTATAATAATATAAAGTTTTCAATACACAGTCAAAGTGTTCGGTTCTAACAATAAAAAAATTAATCCTAAAATTTCGATTTTTTCATTACGAGATTTTTTGTTGTACCTATGTTTTTAAAGGTTCTCGGTTCATACGGAAATTTTTGGGTAACGAAAATTTTTCTGGGACGATAAAATTTTTCGGTATAAAATTCAGTCTCACTAGAACTTTTTTGCTACAGAAAACTTTGCGGTAAATAGAAAACCTTTCGATATCAATTTTAGAAAACTTGTTGTTCATCTTTATAATAATATAAAGTTTTCAGTACACACATCAAAGTATTCGGTTCTAACAATAAAAAATTAAGTCCTAAAATTTCGATTTTTTCATTCACGATATTTTTTTGTACCTATGTTTTAAAGGTTCTCGTGTTCATACGGAAATTTTTGGGTAACGAAAATTTTTCTGGGACCGATAAAATTTTTCGGTATAAAATTCAGTCTCACTAGAACTTTTTTGTACAAGAAAACTTTTGCGGTAAACTAGAAACCTTTCGATATCAATTTTAGAAAACTTTGTTGTTCATCTTTATAATAATATAAAGTTTTCAATACACAGTCAAAGGTGTTCGTTCTAACATAAAAAATTAAGTCCTAAAATTTCTATTTTTCATTACGAGATTTTTTGTTGTACCTATGTTTTAAAGGTTCTCGGTTCATACGGAAATTTTTGGGTAACGAAAATTTTTCTGGGACCGATAAAATTTTCGGTATAAATTCAGTCTCACTAGAACTTTTTTGGTACAAGAAAACTTTGCGGTAAACTAGAAAACCTTTCGATATCAATTTTAGAAAACTTTGTTGTTCATCTTTATAATATAAAGTTTTCAATACACAGTCAAAGTGTTCGGTTCTAAAAAAAATTAAGTCCTAAATTTCGATTTTTTCATTATTAGATTTTTGTTGTACCTATGTTTTAAATTTCGCGTTCATACGGAAATTTTTGGGTAACGAAAATTTTTCTGGGACCGATAAAATTTTTCGGTATAAAATTCAGTCTCACTAGAACTTTTTTTGCTACAAGAAAACTTTGCGGTAAAAGAAAACCTTTCGATATCAATTTTAGAAAACTTTGTTGTTCATCTTTATATAATATAAAGTTTTCAGTACACAGTCAAAGTTTCGGTTCTAAACATAAAAAATTAAGTCCTAAATTTCGATTTTTTCATTACGAGATTTTTGTTGTACCTATGTTTTAAAGGTTCTCGGTTCATACGGAAATTTTTGGGTAACGAAAATTTTTCTGGGACCGATAAAATTTTTCGGTATAAATTCAGTCTCACTAGAACTTTTTTGTACAAGAAAACTTTGCGGTAAACTAGAAAACCTTTCGATATCAATTTTAGAAAACTTTGTTGTTCATCTTTATAATAATATAAAGTTTTCATACACAGTCAAAGGTGTTGGTTCTGAACATAAAAAATTAAGTCCTAAAATTTCGATTTTTTCATTACGAGATTTTTTGTTGTACCTATGTTTTAAAGGTTCTCGGTTCATACGGAAATTTTTGGGTAACGAAAATTTTTTGGGACCGATAAAATTTTTCGGTATAAATTCAGTCTCACTAGAACTTTTTTGGTACAAGAAACTTTGCGGTAAACTAGAAAACCTTTCGATATCAATTTTAGAAAACTTTGTTGTTCATCTTTATAATAATATAAAGTTTTCAATACACAGTCAAAGGTTTCGGTTCTAACATAAAAAAATTAAGTCCTAAAATTTCGATTTTTTCATTACGAGATTTTTTGTTGTACCTATGTTTGAAAGGTTCTCGGTTCATACGGAAATTCTTTGGGTAACGAAAATTTTTCTGGGACCGATAAAATTTTTCGGTATAAAATTCAGTCTCAGTAGAACTTTTTGTACAAGAAAACTTTGCGGTAAATAGAAAACCTTTCGATATCAATTTTAGAAAACTTTGTTGTTCATCTTTATAATAATATAAAGTTTTCAGTACACAGTCAAAAGTATTCGGTTCTAAACAATAAAAAAATTAAGTCTTAAAATTTCGATTTTTTCATTACGAGATTTTTTGTTGTACCTATGTTTTAAAGGTTCTCGGTTCATACGGAAATTCTTTGGGTAACGAAAATTTTTCTGGGACCGATAAAATTTTTCGGTATAAAATTCAGTCTCACTAGAACTTTTTTGGTACAAGAAAATTTGCGGTAAACTAGAAAACCTTTCGATATCAATTTTAGAAAACTTTGTTGTTCATCTTTATAATAATATAAAGTTTTCAATAAACAGTCAAAGGTGTTCGGTTCTGAACAGTAAAAAAATTAAGTCCTTAAATTTCTATTTTTTCATTACGAGATTTTTTGTTGTACCTATGTTTTAAAGGTTCTCGGTTCATATGGAAATTCTTTGGGTAACGAAAATTTTTCTGGGACCGATAAAATTTTTCGGTATAAAATTCAGTCTCAGTAGAACTTTTTTTGCTACAAGAAAACTTTGCAATAAACTAGAAAACCTTTCGATATCAATTTTAGAAAACTTTGTTGTTCATCTTTATAATAATATAAAGTTTTCAATACACAGTCAAAAGTGTTCGGTTCTAAACAATAAAAAAATTAAGTCCTAAAATTTCGATTTTTTCATTACGAGATTTTTTGTTGTACCTATGTTTGAAAGGTTCTCGGTTCATACGGAAATTCTTTGGGTAACGAAAATTTTTCTGGGACCGATAAAATTTTTCGGTATAAAATTCAGTCTCAGTAGAACTTTTTGTACAAGAAAACTTTGCGGTAAACTAGAAAACCGTTCGATATCAATTTTAGAAAACTTTGTTGTTCATCTTTATAATAATATAAAGTTTTCAATACACAGTCAAATGTGTTCGGTTCTGAACAGTAAAAAAATTAAGTCCTAAAATTTCGATTTTTTCTTTATGAGATTTTTTGTTGTACCTATGTTTTAAATGTTCTCGGTTCATACGGAAATTCTTTGGGTAACGAAAATTTTTCTGGGATCGATAAAATTTTTCGGTATAAAATTCTGTCTCACTAAAACTTTTTTTGCTACAAGAAAACTTTGCGGTAAATAGAAAACCTTTCGATATCAATTTTAGAAAACTTTGTTGTTCATCTTTATAATAATATAAAGTTTTCAGTACACAGTCAAAAGTATTCGGTTCTAAACAATAAAAAAATTAAGTCTTAAAATTTCGATTTTTTCATTACGATATTTTTTGTTGTACCTATGTTTTAAAGGTTCTCGGTTCATACGGAAAATTTTTGGGTAACGAAAATTTTTCTGGGACCGATAAAATTTTTCGGTATAAAATTCAGTCTCACTAGAACTTTTTGTACAAGAAAACTTTGCGGTAAACTAGAAAACCCTTCGATATCAATTTTAGAAAACTTTGTTGTTCATCTTTATAATAATATAAAGTTTTCAATAAACAGTCAAAGGTGTTGGGTTCTGAACAGTAAAAAAATTAAGTCCATAAATTTCTATTTTTTCATTACGAGATTTTTTGTTGTACCTATGTTTTAAAGGTTCTCGGTTCATACGGAAATTCTTTGGGTAACGAAAATTTTTCTGGGATCGATAAAATTTTTCGGTATAAAATTCAGTCTCACTAGAACTTTTTTGGTACAAGGAAACTTTGCGGTAAACTAGAAAACCTTTCGATATCAATTTTAGAAAACTTTGTTGTTCATCTTTATAATAATATAAAGTTTTCAATACACAGTCAAAGGTGTTCGGTTCTGAACAGTAAAAAAATTAAGTCCTAAAATTTCGATTTTTTCATTACGAGATTTTTTGTTGTACCTATGTTTTAAAGGTTCTCGGTTCATACGGAAATTCTTTGGGTAACGAAAATTTTTCTGGGACCGATAAAATTTTTCGGTATAAAATTCAGTCTCAGTAGAACTTTTTGTACAAGAAAACTTTGCGGTAAACTAGAAAACCGTTCGATATCAATTTTAGAAAACTTTGTTGTTCATCTTTATAATAATATAAAGTTTTCAATACACAGTCAAATGTGTTCGGTTCTGAACAGTAAAAAAATTAAGTCCTAAAATTTCGATTTTTTCTTTATGAGATTTTTTGTTGTACCTATGTTTTAAATGTTCTCGGTTCATACGGAAATTCTTTGGGTAACGAAAATTTTTCTGGGATCGATAAAATTTTTCGGTATAAAATTCTGTCTCACTAAAACTTTTTTTGCTACAAGAAAACTTTGCGGTAAAATAGAAAACCTTTCGATATCAATTTTAGAAAACTTTGTTGTTCATCTTTATAATAATATAAAGTTTTCAGTACACAGTCAAAAGTATTCGGTTCTAAACAATAAAAAATTAAGTCTTAAAATTTCGATTTTTTCATTACGATTTTTTGTTGTACCTATGTTTTAAAGGTTCTCGGTTCATACGGAAATTTTTGGGTAACGAAAATTTTTCTGGGACCGATAAAATTTTTCGGTATAAAATTCAGTCTCACTAGAACTTTTTTGTACAAGAAAACTTTGCGGTAAACTAGAAAACCTTCGATATCAATTTTAGAAAACTTTGTTGTTCATCTTTATAATAATATAAAGTTTTCAATACACAGTCAAAGGTGTTCGGTTCTGAACAGTAAAAAATTAAGTCCTAAAATTTCTATTTTTTCATTACGAGATTTTTTGTTGTACCTATGTTTTAAAGGTTCTCGGTTCATACGGAAATTCTTTGGGTAACGAAAATTTTTCTGGGATCGATAAAATTTTTCGGTATAAAATTCAGTCTCACTAGAACTTTTTTGGTACAAGGAAACTTTGCGGTAAACTAGAAAACCTTTCGATATCAATTTTAGAAAACTTTGTTGTTCATCTTTATAATAATATAAAGTTTTCAATACACAGTCAAAGGTGTTCGGTTCTGAATAGTAAAAAAATTAAGTCCTAAAATTTCGATTTTTTCATTATGAGATTTTTTGTTGTACCTATGTTTTAAATGTTCTCGGTTCATACGGAAATTCTTTGGGTAACGAAAATTTTTCTGGGATCGATAAAATTTTTCGGTATAAAATTCTGTCTCACTAAAACTTTTTTTGCTACAAGAAAACTTTGCGGTAAAATAGAAAACCTTTCGATATCAATTTTAGAAAACTTTGTTGTTCATCTTTATAATAATATAAAGTTTTCAGTACACAGTCAAAGTATTCGGTTCTAAACAATAAAAAATTAAGTCTTAAAATTTCGATTTTTTCATTACGATTTTTTGTTGTACCTATGTTTTAAATGTTCTCGGTTCATACGGAAATTCTTTGGGTAACGAAAATTTTTCTGGGACCGATAAAATTTTTCGGTATAAAATTCAGTCTCACTAGAACTTTTTGTACAAGAAAACTTTGCGGTAAACTAGAAAACCCTTCGATATCAATTTTAGAAAACTTTGTTGTTCATCTTTATAATAATATAAAGTTTTCAATAAACAGTCAAAGGTGTTGGGTTCTGAACAGTAAAAAAATTAAGTCCATAAATTTCTATTTTTTCATTACGAGATTTTTTGTTGTACCTATGTTTTAAAGGTTCTCGGTTCATACGGAAATTCTTTGGGTAACGAAAATTTTTCTGGGATCGATAAAATTTTTCGGTATAAAATTCAGTCTCACTAGAACTTTTTTGGTACAAGGAAACTTTGCGGTAAACTAGAAAACCTTTCGATATCAATTTTAGAAAACTTTGTTGTTCATCTTTATAATAATATAAAGTTTTCAATACACAGTCAAAGGTGTTCGGTTCTGAATAGTAAAAAAATTAAGTCCTAAAATTTCGATTTTTTCATTATGAGATTTTTTGTTGTACCTATGTTTTAAATGTTCTCGGTTCATACGGAAATTCTTTGGGTAACGAAAATTTTTCTGGGATCGATAAAATTTTTCGGGATAAAATTCTGTCTCACTAACTTTTTTTGCTACAAGAAAACTTTGCGGTAAAATAGAAAACCTTTCGATATCAATTTTAGAAAACTTTGTTGTTCATCTTTATAATAATATAAAGTTTTCAGTACACAGTCAAAAGTATTCGGTTCTAAACAATAAAAAAATTAAGTCTTAAAATTTCGATTTTTTCATTACGATATTTTTTGTTGTACCTATGTTTTAAAGGTTCTCGGTTCATACGGAAAATTTTTGGGTAACGAAAATTTTTCTGGGACCGATAAAATTTTTCGGTATAAAATTCAGTCTCACTAAAACTTTTTTGGTACAAGAAAATATTGCGGTAAACTAGAAAACCTTTCGATATCAATTTTAGAAAACTTTGTTGTTCATCTTTATAATAATATAAAGTTTTCAATAAATAGTCAAAGGTGTTCGGTTCTGAACAGTAAAAAAATTAAGTCCTTAAATTTCTATTTTTTCATTACGAGATTTTTTGTTGTACCTATGTTTTAAAGGTTCTCGGTTCATACGGAAATTCTTTGGGTAACGAAAATTTTTCTGGGATCGATAAAATTTTTCGGTATAAAATTCAGTCTCACTAGAACTTTTTTGCTACAAGAAAACTTTGCGGTAAACTAGAAAACCTTTCGATATCAATTTTAGAAAACTTTGTTGTTCATCTTTATAATAATATAAAGTTTTCAATACACAGTCAAAGGTGTTCGGTTCTGAACAGTAAAAAAATTGAGTCTTAAAATTTCGATTTTTTCATTACGAAATTTTTTGTTGTACCTATGTTTTAAAGGTTCTCGGTTCATACGGAAAATTTTTGGGTAACGAAAATTTTTCAGGGACCGATAAAATTTTTCGGTATAAAATTCAGTCTCACTAGAACTTTTTTGATACAAGAAAACTTTGCGGTAAACTAGAAAACCTTTCGATATCAATTTTAGAAAACTTTGTTGTTCATCTTTATAATAATATAAAGTTTTCAATACACAGTCAAAGGTGTTCGGTTCTGAACAGTAAAAAAATTGAGTCCTAAAATTTCGATTTTTTCATTATGAGATTTTTTGTTGTACCTATGTTTTAAATGTTCTCGGTTCATACGGAAATTCTTTGGGTAACGAAAATTTTTCTGGGATCGATAAAATTTTTCGGTATAAAATTCTGTCTCACTAAAACTTTTTTTGCTACAAGAAAACTTTGCGGTAAAATAGAAAACCTTTCGATATCAATTTTAGAAAACTTTGTTGTTCATCTTTATAATAATATAAAGTTTTCAGTACACAGTCAAAAGTATTCGGTTCTAACATAAAAAATTAAGTCTTAAAATTTCGATTTTTTCATTACGATATTTTTTGTTGTACCTATGTTTTAAAGGTTCTCGGTTCATACGGAAATTTTTGGGTAACGAAAATTTTTCTGGGACCGATAAAATTTTTCGGTATAAAATTCAGTCTCACTAGAACTTTTTGTACAAGAAAACTTTGCGGTAAACTAGAAAACCGTTCGATATCAATTTTAGAAAACTTTGTTGTTCATCTTTATAATAATATAAAGTTTTCAATACACAGTCAAAGGTGTTCGGTTCTGAACAGTAAAAAAATTAAGTCCTAAAATTTCGATTTTTTCATTACGAGATTTTTTGTTGTACCTATGTTTGAAAGGTTCTCGGTTCATACGGAAATTCTTTGGGTAACGAAAATTTTTCTGGGATCGATAAATTTTTCGGTATAAAATTCAGTCTCACTAGAACTTTTTTGATACAAGAAAACTTTGCGGTAAACTAGAAAACCTTTCGATATCAATTTTAGAAAACTTTGTTGTTCATCTTTATAATAATATAAAGTTTTCAATACACAGTCAAAGGTGTTCGGTTCTGAACAGTAAAAAAATTGAGTCTTAAAATTTCGATTTTTTCATTACGAGATTTTTTGTTGTACCTATGTTTGAAAGGTTCTCGGTTCATACGGAAATTCTTTGGGTAACGAAAATTTTTCTGGGACCGATAAAATTTTTCGGTATAAAATTCAGTCTCAGTAGAACTTTTTTGATACAAGAAAACTTTGCGGTAAACTAGAAAACCTTTCGATATCAATTTTAGAAAACTTTGTTGTTCATCTTTATAATAATATAAAGTTTTCAATACACAGTCAAAGGTGTTCGGTTCTGAATAGTAAAAAATTAAGTCCTAAAATTTCGATTTTTTCATTATGAGATTTTTTGTTGTACCTATGTTTTAAAGTTCTCGGTTCATACGGAAATTCTTTGGGTAACGAAAATTTTTCTGGGATCGATAAAATTTTTCGGGATAAAATTCTGTCTCACTAACTTTTTTTGCTACAAGAAAACTTTGCGGTAAAATAGAAAACCTTTCGATATCAATTTTAGAAAACTTTGTTGTTCATCTTTATAATAATATAAAGTTTTCAGTACACAGTCAAAAGTATTCGGTTCTAAACAATAAAAAAATTAAGTCTTAAAATTTCGATTTTTTCATTACGATATTTTTTGTTGTACCTATGTTTTAAAGGTTCTCGGTTCATACGGAAATTCTTTGGGTAACGAAAATTTTTCTGGGATCGATAAAATTTTTCGGTATAAAATTCAGTCTCACTAGAACTTTTTTGGTACAAGGAAACTTTGCGGTAAACTAGAAAACCTTTCGATATCAATTTTAGAAAACTTTGTTGTTCATCTTTATAATAATATAAAGTTTTCAATACACAGTCAAAGGTGTTCGGTTCTGAATAGTAAAAAAATTAAGTCCTAAAATTTCGATTTTTTCATTATGAGATTTTTTGTTGTACCTATGTTTTAAATGTTCTCGGTTCATACGGAAATTCTTTGGGTAACGAAAATTTTTCTGGGATCGATAAAATTTTTCGGTATAAAATTCAGTCTCACTAGAACTTTTTGTACAAGAAAACTTTGCGGTAAAATAGAAAACCTTTCGATATCAATTTTAGAAAACTTTGTTGTTCATCTTTATAATAATATAAAGTTTTCAGTACACAGTCAAAAGTATTCGGTTCTAAACAATAAAAAAATTAAGTCTTAAAATTTCGATTTTTTCATTACGATATTTTTTGTTGTACCTATGTTTTAAAGGTTCTCGGTTCATACGGAAAATTTTTGGGTAACGAAAATTTTTCTGGGACCGATAAAATTTTTCGGTATAAAATTCAGTCTCACTAAAACTTTTTTGGTACAAGAAAACTTTGCGGTAAACTAGAAAACCTTTCGATATCAATTTTAGAAAACTTTGTTGTTCATCTTTATAATAATATAAAGTTTTCAATAAACAGTCAAAGGTGTTCGGTTCTGAACAGTAAAAAAATTAAGTCCTTAAATTTCTATTTTTTCATTACGAGATTTTTTGTTGTACCTATGTTTTAAAGGTTCTCGGTTCATACGGAAATTCTTTGGGTAACGAAAATTTTTCTGGGATCGATAAAATTTTTCGGTATAAAATTCAGTCTCACTAGAACTTTTTTTGCTACAAGAAAACTTTACGGTAAATAGAAAACCTTTCGATATCAATTTTAGAAAACTTTGTTGTTCATCTTTATAATAATATAAAGTTTTCAGTATACAGTCAAAGGTGTTCGGTTATGAACAGTAAAAAAATTGAGTCCTAAAATTTCGATTTTTTTCATTACGAGATTTTTTGTTGTACCTATGTTTTAAAGGTTCTCGGTTCATACGGAAATTTTTGGGTAACGAAAATTTTTCAGGGACCGATAAAATTTTTCGGTATAAAATTCAGTCTCACTAGAACTTTTTTGATACAAGAAAACTTTGCGGTAAACTAGAAAACCTTTCGATATCAATTTTAGAAAACTTTGTTGTTCATCTTTATAATAATATAAAGTTTTCAATACACAGTCAAAGGTGTTCGGTTCTGAACAGTAAAAAAATTGAGTCCTAAAATTTCGATTTTTTCATTACGAGATTTTTTGTTGTACCTATGTTTTAAAGGTTCTCGGTTCATACGGAAATTCTTTGGGTAACGAAAATTTTTCTGGGACCGATAAAATTTTTCGGTATAAATTCTGTCTCACTAACTTTTTTGCTACAAGAAAACTTTGCGGTAAAATAGAAAACCTTTCGATATCAATTTTAGAAAACTTTGTTGTTCATCTTTATAATAATATAAAGTTTTCAGTACACAGTCAAAAGTATTCGGTTCTAAACAATAAAAAAATTAAGTCTTAAAATTTCGATTTTTTCATTACGATATTTTTTGTTGTACCTATGTTTTAAAGGTTCTCGGTTCATACGGAAAATTTTTGGGTAACGAAAATTTTTCAGGGACCGATAAAATTTTTCGGTATAAAATTCAGTCTCACTAGAACTTTTTTGGTACAAGAAAACTTTGCGGTAAACTAGAAAACCTTTCGATATCAATTTTAGAAAACTTTGTTGTTCATCTTTATAATAATATAAAGTTTTCAGTATACAGTCAAAGGTGTTCGGTTCTGAACAGTAAAAAAATTAAGTCCTTAAATTTCTATTTTTTCATTACGAGATTTTTTGTTGTACCAATGTTTTAAAGGTTCTCGGTTCATACGGAAATTCTTCGGGTAACGAAAATTTTTCTGGGATCGATAAAATTTTTCGGTATAAAATTCAGTCTCACTAGAACTTTTTTTGCTACAAGAAAACTTTACGGTAAAATAGAAAACCTTTCGATATCAATTTTAGAAAACTTTGTTGTTCATCTTTATAATAATATAAAGTTTTCAGTATACAGTCAAAGGTGTTCGGTTCTGAACAGTAAAAAAATTGAGTCCTAAAATTTCGATTTTTTTCATTACGAGATTTTTTGTTGTACCTATGTTTTAAAGGTTCTCGGTTCATACGGAAATTTTTTGGGTAACGAAAATTTTTCAGGGACCGATAAAATTTTTCGGTATAAAATTCAGTCTCACTAGAACTTTTTTGGTACAAGAAAACTTTGCGGTAAACTAGAAAACCTTTCGATATCAATTTTAGAAAACTTTGTTGTTCATCTTTATAATAATATAAAGTTTTCAATACACAGTCAAAGGTGTTCGGTTCTGAACAGTAAAAAAATTGAGTCCTAAAATTTCGATTTTTTCATTATGAGATTTTTTGTTGTACCTATGTTTTAAATGTTCTCGTTTCATACGGAAATTCTTTGGGTAACGAAAATTTTTCTGGGATCGATAAAATTTTTCGGTATAAAATTCTGTCTCACTAACTTTTTTTGCTACAAGAAAACTTTGCGGTAAAATAGAAAACCTTTCGATATCAATTTTAGAAAACTTTGTTGTTCATCTTTATAATAATATAAAGTTTTCAGTACACAGTCAAAAGTATTCGGTTCTAAACAATAAAAAAATTAAGTCTTAAAATTTCGATTTTTTCATTACGATATTTTTTGTTGTACCTATGTTTTAAAGGTTCTCGGTTCATACGGAAAATTTTTGGGTAACGAAAATTTTTCTGGGACCGATAAAATTTTTCGGTATAAAATTCAGTCTCACTAGAACTTTTTGTACAAGAAAACTTTGCGGTAAACTAGAAAACCCTTCGATATCAATTTTAGAAAACTTTGTTGTTCATCTTTATAATAATATAAAGTTTTCAATAAACAGTCAAAGGTGTTCGGTTCTGAACAGTAAAAAAATTAAGTCCTTAAATTTCTATTTTTTCATTACGAGATTTTTTGTTGTACCTATGTTTTAAAGGTTCTCGGTTCATACGGAAATTCTTCGGGTAACGAAAATTTTTCTGGGATCGATAAAATTTTTCGGTATAAAATTCAGTCTCACTAGAACTTTTTTTGCTACAAGAAAACTTTACGGTAAAATAGAAAACCTTTCGATATCAATTTTAGAAAACTTTGTTGTTCATCTTTATAATAATATAAAGTTTTCAGTATACAGTCAAAGGTGTTCGGTTCTGAACAGTAAAAAAATTGAGTCCTAAAATTTCGATTTTTTTCATTACGAGATTTTTTGTTGTACCTATGTTTTAAAGGTTCTCGGTTCATACGGAAATTTTTTGGGGAACGAAAATTTTTCAGGGAACGATAAAATTTTTCGGTATAAAATTCAGTCTCACTAGAACTTTTTTGGTACAAGAAAACTTTGCGGTAAACTAGAAAACCTTTCGATATCAATTTTAGAAAAATTTTTTTGTTCATCTTTATAATAATATAAAGTTTTCAATACACAGTCAAAGGTGTTCGGTTCTGAACAGTAAAAAAGTTAAGTCCTAAAATTTCGATTTTTTCATTATGAGATTTTTTGTTGTACCTATGTTTTAAATGTTCTTGGTTCCTACGGAAATTCTTTGGGTAACGAAAATTTTTCTGGGACCGATAAAATTTTTCGGTATAAAATTCAGTCTCACTACAACTTTTTGTACAAGAAAACTTTGCGGTAAAATAGAAAACCTTTCGATATCAATTTTAGAAATGATGACTTAGGGTTTTTCAAAATGAAAAACCCTATATATACCCTAGGGTGTTTGGCCGAAAATAGTAAGTTGGGTGGAGAAAAAATCTCACCCACTTATTCATACCAAGTCACTTGTTGACTTGGTCTTTTTCTTTTGAATTTAAATTCAAAATTCAAATTCAAATTAATATTAAAATAAATTAATATTTAATTCTATATTTAGTATATTTAAATATAATATCCAATATATATATTTCATCAATTTTCGAAATTTTTATCAAATAAAAAATCGATTATTATATATATATATCTAATATATATGTTTTATTTAATTCTAAATTAAATATTATTATTTTTCTAAAACAATAATAAAGATTTAAATCATATTTAAATCATATACTAAATATTAAATATCCAATATAATATTTCCAAAATATTTCGTGAGGTGAAAAGACCATTTTGCCCCTCACGCGATTTTACTGCATTTTCGGCCATTTAGGGTTTCGGCCAAGCCCCAAACCCTAATCTCTCAATCCAGGCCCCAGCGTGCTCTATTCTCATATTGACGTTGTGTCGGTTGCCCTTTTTAAGCCCGACCCTCTTGGTTCATCTCAACCGGCTCTGGGAGGAATCCAGGAGTTCGGTATTCACCTAGCCAGCCCCGTGGTACCGAACCGATCCCGAGTCGAGTACGAATAGGTATTATTCACGAACCGACTATAGATTGTCGTACTACGTATAAACCGTTTACATTTGTCCCGGTCGAGTGAAAGTCACGCGTAGTCGAACTTACAGGACTCGACGCTATGATGTTCGTGTCGGTGACATTTACCAAAACTGCCCTCCACGACACTCGTGAGTCAGTTATATGCTCTGGCCAGAGGCTTAGGTAAATTCCCGCACATCGAAAACTGCATAGGACGTTAACCTCGAATTTAATCAAGGCCGTAAATCCCGCTCAGCGGTATAACCGGCAATCACGCCGAAAAGTCAAGACCGCATTTCGCCGCTGACCCTTGCTTCATGGAATTTGGGCTTAGCAAACTAGTGACAAATCAAGACCTTAAGACCAACCCCGGGTTAAACCCTTTCGGTCTAAGGTTCACGTAGACTACTATAATCAATTGATCGATCAACGACTTTACCAGCGTGTGATCGTTCGATTACGAGTCAGTGTCTAAATACAGACAATCCCCTGATTCGTCTTGTATCAATGTCACGAGCTCCCACTTCCCAAGTGAATGGTTGGCACAACCAGTTTGGACCCGTCGACAAACAAGTCGTACTCGTCAATCCAGTCACCCTACTGGAGACTAAGACCAAATTTAATATTACAGTATGTCAGCTTACTGGTGCCCCCTCTCTGTCCCCACAGAATCAGTAACTGAACTGTAAATATTAGGGTTTTATTAATTCGTCTTATTACCCGACTGCAAGGTTAATTTATTTAGACGAAATAATAATCTGCCTTTGTATTGTTTGTCATGCTAATTTCGACAATAAACAAACAATAATAATTTCATTATCAAATAATTCAATTACAAATGTTAAACACATCAAAATTACACTAATGCCCTCGTACTATCTAATCCTCGTACGGCATCTAGGGCATAAACCTCAACACTATCTTCCCTTCTTGCGGAGGCTTTGAATGCTCTTCGGCTAGGACTCTCTTGACTTGACGTTATATTCTGTAGACCGGATGTAGATAGTGATCCACGCCTTGAAATTCGACTTTGATGATGTCGCGGATCTTGGACTTTGTTCGTATCTTATCCCGGTCTTACTCCGTAGTCTGATTCGGCCTCGAGGAAGCTTGTCTGGCTCCGGAAGAAGGTATGCGTGGGGTGTTGTAGAATGTGCCAAGGCTCCTTTGGAATGTTCCATTCAAGTGTAGGGGAGCCCGGCTTCAGAGTGGTAAGCTCGGCGGAAGTTCATGGGTGGCCCGACCTGTTTGTTTATGCATGTCCCCTTCTCCCCCTCTCCCCCTCATGGCGATTCGTGTTAACGAAATCGGCATGCTGGTATAGGAAGATTAGAAGGACACAAACGACAGGTCGGTGATGGTAATAACCAGACGGAGCCACTAAGGCAATCCGTCGACACGACTTCAGAGACAAACTCCGAGACGTGGCCTGTGAGGACAGGGCTTGAAGAACCGGGGCCACATAGGCATCCCGTTTACATCATTCTAGAGACTACCTCTAGGCGATGGCCTGATTCCGTTGTTGTATTGATGTTGCAACGTTAGGACTTCCTTCCAATCATGGAATCACATCTACATGAGATGTGTCTATTTTTTTTTATGTCTTCTAGCTATCTATTTTATTTTTATTATCATCATCATTATTATTAATAATAATATAATCATAGTGATTATTATTATTATTATTATTATTATTATTTATTATTATTCGCACTCGCTTAATTTTATTTTTTAGCAATATATTATTATATTTTTTTTTTCCTTGTTTTTATTTCTAAATTTTCTTATTTTTATTTTTATTTTTATTTTTTGCTAGGTACGTGTACTTTGGTGCATGACCCGAAGGAACCCTTCGCTACCAATAGTTGAAGGAGACCCAGAGATCGAAAGGACTTTTCGACGCAACCTACGAGAACAAACCGATATGGCGGAACAAAATCAAGACGGGATGCCTTTGATCGCGAGAGAACCTCCGATGAGGGAGTTATGGAGAAGCAACACCGTAGGGACGGTCGGCTCTGCGATAGTCCTTCCTCAAGTCCCGAACAACTTCGAGCTGAAACATCATTGGCTTCAAATGCTTCAGACGACAGCTCAATACGATGGACTCTCCGAGGAAGATGCTTATCGCCATATCCGAGATTTTCTATCCGTCGCCGACGCAATACGAGTACAAGGCGTAAGCTCAGAAGCCATTCGACTCTACCTATTTCCATTCTCTCTGCGAGGCAATGCCAAGGAGTGGTTCAACCTGCTCCCTGAAAGATCCATTACCACATGGGACCAGATGCATGCCACCTTCATCAATCATTTCTTTCCACCTTCGAAGGCTCTCAAATTAAAGATGGACCTCACCGCATTCAAGCAGAAGGAGGGCGAAAATCTATACGACGTATGGACCAGATTCAAGGCGCTCTTGAACCGATTTCCTAAACACGGGATGACCAAGAGCGAGCAAATTCAGCGGTTCCACGAATCACTGAACGATCACACCGTGCAATTACTAGACGGAGGGTGCAACGGGGGACTTTGTAATCTCAGCGCAACGGAGGGTTGGAACCTTATCGAGGACTATAGTGCAAATAGTTTTCGACGAGGGAGTTCCAGCAGTCGAGGTAAACCACCTGGGATGTACGACGTCGACAACAACACTGCGATAAATGCCAAGTTCGATGCAATACAACAACAAATGTCAGCGACTAATCTCCAAACGCAGACGCTGATGAACGCAATCCTACCCACGCTAGTAGCAAAGCCGACTGTCAACGATGTACAATCTACGCCGAGAATGCCCGCAGTTGTTCCGCCTCTTCAGTCATAGCCAACATATATTTGGTAAATTTCTCGCTATTTTTAAACAATTACATATTAATTTACCACTTGTCGAAGCACTTGCGCAGATGCCTCGTTGGGCAAAGTTTTTAAAGGATCTTATCCAGAACAAACGGAAGCTTGAAGTCATTTCCACCGTCGAGCTGCGAGGGGAGTGCTCTGCCATCTTACAAAGCAAAATCCCGAAAAAGCTAAAAGATCCAGGGAGTTTTACTATACCTTGTTTAATAGGCAATCTAGTGGTACATAAGGCATTAGCCGATTTAGGTGCAAGTATAAATTTGATGCCTTATTCGATGTTCAAGAAACTTGGTTTAGGAGAACCCAAACCTACTAGGATGAGTATACAATTAGCGGATAGATCTGTTAAGTATCCTAGAGGTATTATCGAAGACGTTCTTGTCAAAGTCGATAAATTTATAATTCCTGCAGATTTCGTAATTCTCGACATGGAGGAGGATGAAAACATTCCTCTAATCTTAGGAAGGCCATTCCTCGCTACCGGAGGAACCATGGTCGATGTTCGTAACGGAACATTGACCTTAACCATAGACAACGAGAAAGTGACATTTGATATGGCCGAGTCCATGAATAATGCCGAGAAGTTAGACGATAAGTGCTTTTATATTGATGCATGGAATGAATTCTTATCATTGCAGGGACTTTCACAGCCCAATTCCTTCGTCTCGAAGCAAGAAATAGAGGAAAACAAGGAGCTCCCGACGGAAGAGCTGAATGATGAACTATCCCCCGACGTTGGCCAAGTAGACGTAGATGACGATGTCAAGGAGGAATCAATGATCGAGGTGCAAAAGATCAGCGAAGAAAATCGCGAGAGGAGCTCGGTCGAAGAACGACCAACGCTCGAGCTCAAGCAACTTCCCGATCACTTGGAGTATGCTTTCCTCGAGGAAAATGCAAAGCTGCCCGTAATCATAGCATCAAAGCTGGAGAAGGAGCAGAAAATCATGCTCTTAGACACACTACGGGAGCACAAGAAGGCGCTTGCATGGAAGATATCGGATATCCGAGGAATTAGCCCGACCTTCTGCATGCATAAAATTCTCATGGAAGATGAGGTCAAACCGGTGGTGCAACACCAAAGGCGTCTTAACCCCAACATGAAGGAGGTAGTGAAGGCGGAGGTAATTAAACTGCTCGACGCGGGGGTGATTTACCCGATCTCGGATAGTGCATGGGTGAGCCCAGTTCAGGTAGTGCCGAAAAAAGGAGGAATGACAGTCGTGCCAAACGAGAAGAACGAGCTCATTCCGACGAGGACTGTCACGGGGTGGCGCGTATGCATCGACTATCGAAAGCTAAACGAAGCGACGCGAAAAGACCATTTTCCTCTTCCTTTTATTGATCAAATGCTTGAACGTTTATCGGGTCAGGAATTTTATTGTTTTCTCGATGGACTTTCAGGTTATTTGCAGATTCCCATTGCACCCGAGGATCAAGAGAAGACAACGTTCACATGCCCGTTCGGAACGTTCGCGTATCGTCGAATGCCTTTCGGGTTGTGCAATGCTCCGGCCACGTTCCAACGTTGCATGATGGCTATCTTCGACAAACTAATCGGCAAAGGAATGGAGGTATTTATGGATGATTTCTCAATTTTTGGTGATTCATTTGAGGTATGCTTATTTAATTTAAAAAAGGTGCTTCAGCGATGCGAGGAAACAAACCTTGTACTAAATTGGGAGAAATGCCATTTTATGGTAAGAGAAGGTATTGTTTTAGGTCATAAAATATCATCGAAGGGTATCGAGGTAGATAAAGCTAAGATAGAGACCATTGAGCGATTGCCTCCACCCTCGTCGGTAAAAGCAATTAGAAGTTTCCTAGGACATGCGGGTTTTTATCGTAGATTTATTAAGGATTTTTCTAAGATTGCTAGACCTTTAACTCGCTTGCTTGAGAAAGATGTAGCTTACGAGTTTACACCCGAATGCATGAATGCATTTACCATACTTAAGAATAAACTAATTAATGCTCCTGTTATGGTGGCCCCCGATTGGAGGCTACCTTTCGAACTAATGTGCGATGCGAGTGATTTTGCAGTAGGTGCAGTTCTGGGGCAGCGAAGGGAAAAACATTTCCAGCCGATACACTATGCGAGCAAGACTCTCAACGAGGCGCAAGCAAATTACACCACTACCGAGAAGGAGTTGCTCGCAGTCGTGTTCGCCGTCGACAAATTCCGTTCTTACCTTATCCTCTCGAAAGTCATCATCTCTACGGATCATTCGGCCCTCAAACACCTCTTTGCTAAACCGGATGCAAAGCCGAGGCTCATCCGATGGATTCTGCTACTCCAAGAGTTCGATGTGGAATTTCGTGACTAAAAAGGCACCGAGAATTGCGCAGCTGATCACTTGTCGAGGCTTGAAGAAGCGACCCACGAGGTTACTAACAAGGGAGCCATCCGAGACCATTTTCCCGATGAACACCTCTATGCCATATGTGAGGTATCTAAGGGACTTCCGTGGTATGCTGATATCGCTAACTATCTTGTGTCTAGGATTTTATCAAGGGGATACACAAGTCATCAGAAGAAGAAATTCTTCTCGGACTTGAAGTATTACTCTTGGGATGATCCCTACTTGTTTAGGACTTGTGCAGATAATATAATCCGGCGATGCGTATACTTTCCCGAAACAATCAAGATCTTGGAACATTGTCATACGAGACCATGTGGCGGCCATTATGGAGGTAATCGAACAGCACAAAAGGTACTTGAATGTGGATTTTATTGGCCTACGATCTTTAAAGACGCCCAAAGGTATGTAGAGAAGTGTGATAGATGCCAACGGACGGGTAATATTTCTAAACGTAATGAGATGCCTCAGAATTTTATTCTTGTATGTGAAATATTTGACGTATGGGGCATTGATTTTATGGGTCCGTTTCCAACATCTTTTAAAAATCGATATATCCTAGTAGCAGTCGATTATGTGTCAAAATGGGTGGAAGCGCAAGCGCTGCCCACTAATGATGCTAGGGTAGTCGTTAAATTTTTAAAAGCTTTATTTTCACGATTTGGCTCACCTCGTTGCATAATTAGCGATAAACGTACACATTTCTGTAACACTCAATTTGCAAGGACGCTCGAGAAATACAGTGTTAAACATAGTGTTACCACTGCGTACCATCCTCAAGCGAGCGGTCAAGCGGAAGTCGTAAACAGGGAGCTGAAGCGCATACTTGAGAAGACCGTGGAACACCATAGGCGGGATTGGCCGAACAAGCTGAACGATGCTCTATGGGCGTACCGGACAGCATACAAGACGGCTATCGGATCCACGCCTTATAGACTTGTTTACGGGAAATCTTGTCATTTACCCGTCGAGCTCGAACCAGGATCACGAAGCTCAGGCCACTTCACGAACCCCACTTCATCTGCGATCTTTCGATTCGCCAACCTTCAGCTCAGCTTCGCGAATCGTTTAGCCAACCCGTGAACTCACTTCGCCAACGCAGATCACGAACCGGTCTTCAATTCGCGAACCGGCCACTTCACGAACCCCACTTCATCTGCGATCTTTCGATTCGCCAACCTTCAGTTCAGCTTCGCGAATCGTTTTGCCAACCCGTGAACTCACTTCGCCAACGCAGATCACGAACCGGTCTTCAATTCGCGAACCAGCCATTTCTCGAACCCCTCGATTTCACGAATCCAACTCAAGTTCGCGAACCCTTCGATTTCACGAATCCAGCTCAAGTTTGCGAACCCTTCGATTTCACTATCCAGCTCAAGTTCGCGAACCTCACTAACTTCAAGTTTCAACACTTCAAAGTTCCACACACGTTTAAAGATCATTGGCACATTATAGAAAAAGCTTTTGGTAACATTTTCGAAGTTTTTCGACATCACTTTAAAACTTTTCGGTACACACCAAAAAGTTTTCGAGACTTAAAATTTTCGAAACTTCACGACTTTTATCGACACACCAAAACTTTTCGGAACTGGATTTTTCAAAAGCCAAAAATTATCAAATCTACACGACGCATTAACGATCGCGTATCCAACTAAATTAAAAAAAAATATAGTAATATTTTAAAATTTTAAAAATCATGGATTCTACTTCCGCAACTTCTGAGATGAGCTTTGACGAGAGTGATTTATATAAAGCTTTTCTTTCTTTGAAGGAAGATTATAAAACCATGCGTCGTGAACATAAACACGAACGTAGGACTACCCAAGCGTTAGAAACTAAGTTAGCTAGTGCACTAGAAACTATTTCTAGTCTTGAATCAAAATTAGCTAGCTCAGAAACTAACGTTTGTGAGCTAACCAAGAACCTAAATTCCTCTAAGCTAGACCAAACTCAACTTATAAGTCACGAAAAGACTATAAGTGAGTTAGAGAGTAGACTAGATAATAATTACAAATGCTTAGTCAAGAGTTTAGAAGAAAGAGGTAGTCTTACTTGCCGTTTAGAAAACGCGCGTGAGAAAATCACTAATCTTGAATCTCATGAAGTAAAATTAAAAGCTCAAATTAGTGAACTAACAAATAAATTAAACAATTGCGAACTCGAACGCAATAATTATCTGTCTGATTTGAGCAATTCGCGGAGTAGTTTTAAACTTTTATTTGAGGAACGCAGTAAATTGCACTCTAAAGTTCATCACTTAGAGTGCATCCTTGCGAAAAAGGGTCAAACAGACCAAAGTTCCTCTAAAGACTTAGCGTCCAACGGGGAAAATAGTTTACATTCTAATAAACCTATCTCTTGTTGGGAAATTCCAGATGTTGCTAGTAAAATTGCAGAATTGAACGCAACTCTAGAATCGGAAAGAGTAGGTTTCGGTGCAGAAAAGCAAAAACTTCTAGAGGAGATCTCAAATCTCAAAAATTTCCCATCCTTACCTGTCTTAAATAATCCTTCTAAAGAAATATCTTCCATTAAACAGGATAAGGGAACGCAAACGGACGCCTTTGTTCCTAAAATTAAAAAGACTTTTGCTAATAATTCTAAGTCAACGGTGACGAAAGAAAATATGCATTCTAAGTCACCCTTGGCTGGCGCAGAAAAGATAAGTAAAAGCCTTAAGCTTAATACTTCCATGGAACATAAAATTAGGAAGGAGAAAGGAAAATCTCCATTGTCTTTCAAAATTAAGGTCGAACATGTTCAAGATTTTCCCTCTCCTATTCCTCTTCAAAGGAAAGCGTGCAAAGAAGAAGTTCAAAGCTTAAGCAAGCGAACTTCCACGCTTATTCCCCATCATTAAGATGTGAATCGTGTGAACCCTCCTAGTAGGAAGAACATCTCATGTACTAACGATGCTTATAATTCTGTATGTTCTTATCCCTACCTGAAATATCCAGTCGATGTTAAGTCTGAGAAACATCTCATGCGACTGGCTTCGGAGAAAATATTTAAATCTTCTCCGAGTCACACATTCACCTGCGCTGAAATGTTCTTTCCGTGTCAAATTGCTCCTAAATGGGTTCCTAAGTCAACGATTAAGTTAGGTAATCCCAAATATGGTCGGGTACCTAAAAGTACGTTAATGAATGATTTAGGACAAAAATCTGATTTGACACCAAATATGCTTAATCTGTTTTCTGCTAATCAGGGAGGACCCATCCAAAAATGGGTACCAAAGTCCTGCTAATATTTTGCAGGAGCCCAATCACGTGTGGTAATTCGACGATGGTTGCTCCACACGCGTGATTGGTATGAGACGAGAGCAACCACAAGCCCCGATCATGAGTAGTAATTAGAAGCTGGTTGCTCCATACTCATGATCGGTACGAGACGAGGGCAACCACATCTCCCAGCATGGTTGGTATTCCGGTAGTTGCTCCACAACCGTGACTGGTATGCAGCGTGAGCAACTACACCGTAGGTAAATTCTATATATGCATTCCATAGTAAATTTTGGCATGCATATCGAGCTGAAAATATTATATACCTACTTTGCAAATAATAGGGTACATTATAGCTATGCATGCTTCAAAAGGGCTTTTACTTTCAAATTCTTGCATGCATGCATACATGAGCCGAAACGCGAAATACCCTATTTTATAGGTACATTTTCATTATGCATACAATTTTAAGATTTTCGAGCTTAAATTTTCAAGTATGCATATAAGCTGAATCGCAAAAATATCTATTTTTCAAAATGGTACATTTTAAATATGCATTTTCAAAACTTTCAAATTTAAAATGCATATTACGCACGGAAATGATAGATACCATTTTTTTCCTATAAAATGAGCTTAATTTGAGGGGGAGCTACTATTTTATTTTTTAAAAAGAGAAGTGACCCTTATTTCTTTAGAAGGGAGCTATAAGTATATTTTTGAGGGGGAGCAAACTTCAAATATGTGAATTTAGGGAAAGAGATTCACATCGAACTTTCCACGCATCTTTTGAGGGGGAGCAATTTTATTTTTGGAAGCATGTTTTGAGGGGGAGGAATAACAAAATATATATAATATGCATATACTATATTATATATATACTAATATATATTACTAATACAATATATTATATCAATATGATATATAGTATAAAAATATTTTACTAATAACGATTAATATATATATTATATCCATATAATATATAGTATAAAAATATATTTTACTAATAACGATTAATATATATATATATATATACAAAAAAAAAAAAAGGCCATCAATATTTAAAAAAAAAAGAGGCCATAATAAAAAAAAAAAAGAATGTTCTCTCCTCTTCATCAAGCTTCATGGAGATTACCTCCGACCTCCGAAGATGAACCTCAAAAGAAGAATCTCGAGCCTACAACGGTCAACTCTTTTCAAAAGGCGACGGTGGTTAAAAATGCAAATCTCGGTGCTCGCTTCAACCGACATGCTCTGGCTTGCTGACAAATAAAGCAGCACTCACCACTTCCTACCGGATGCATGGATACTTCGTTCCTACGATTCAGTCAAACCCAACTGAATCTAACCCCGGAACATCACCGAGATTCAGTCGAATCACGAAGAAACAGTCACGTCTACTAAACCCTTTTGAAAAGACCGACGCTACATGATTCCCTCTCCTCACAAATTATTCGGACCAACCCCCATAGGTACAGGTGCTAATTTTATTAGCTCCCGGGTAGAAGTCGCCGCAATAGGTCCAACGGCGCGTGCACAACCGAGCCTTACCCACTCGTCTGTCTCACAAAAGACAGGTGTTTCAGAAATCACGGGGAGCCACGTATGCTATCACCGCTTCACTCGGAAGCGGGAGATATTGAATTATGTGGTACTCAGCCCCACCACCACATTTTCTTGCGCACAATCGAGTCTAGTGTGTCCTCACTTCCCATATTTTTAATATTTTCTAGGACACATACACTTTTATAACACCTGATCTTTGTGATCAAGTTAGAACTTCCGTAGACATGTCTTGCTTCGACATGATTCGAGGATCGGAAGGAAGTCCTGCCATTGCACCATCAAAGCAACAACGGAATCAGGCCATCGTCTCGAGCTAGTCTCTAGAACGATGCAAACGGGATGCCTATGTGGCCCCGGTTCTTCAAGCCCTGTCCTCACAGGCCACGTCTCGGAGTTTGTCTCTGAAGTCGTGTCGACGGATTGCCTTAGTGGCTCCGTCTGGTTATTACCATCATTGACCTGTCGTTTGTGTCCTCCTAATCTTCCTACACAAGCATGCCGATCTCGTTAACACGAATCGCCATGAGGGGGAGAAGGGGACACGCATAAACAAACAGGTCGGACCACCCACCAATCTCCGCCGCGCTCACCACTCTGAAGTCGGGCTCCCCTGCACTTGAATGGAACATTCCAAAGGAGCCTAACACCCCACGCGTACCTTCTTCCGGAGCCAGACAAGCTTCCTCGAGGCCGAACCAGACAACTTCCTTCGAAGAAGACGAATCCGGCGCCGAGAAGAAGAAGATTGGAGAAGACTTGACGACTGCCTTAGTGGCTACGTCAGGTTATTACCTAACCTGAGTTCCTACCAACGCCATCCTCATGTCTCGACGACGTGATCTTCTTGCCAAAGATAATGCCTCATTTTGACCCATCGCATGGCGATCTCCCCAACTCGATCTTCATGAGGGGGAGTAGTACTAAAGCAAAATGGGAGCAACACCACGACGAAAGTGCAAGATAGATCAGAAACGCTAAATCCTCAAGCGTCGTCAAAGAATCAAGCGAACACCATGGACTACAAAGATCGAAGTTGCTGCCTCGTGTGCGTCTCTCCAAATTTCAAAGAGAACTTCCCAATCCCAACATAAGATTGACCAAAAGTAGGGGGAGTTGCGCTATTATCGAAAGGAGAGATCGAACACAAAAAGAAGAAATCCGGCAAGCGACTTCAAATCCCTTCCGGCATTTACGAGTCGAGCTTACAAAGAAGATTAAGAAGACGCGGTGCCGAGAAGCGAAGATCAAGACACGGTGAGCTTGAAGATCTCCAAAAGAAGAGGTCAAAAGACAAGACAAGGAGGAAATTCGTTTAGGACTCAGGCAATTGCACTAAGCCCCACAAAGATAATCCATGTCGAATTGAAGATTGAACACAAAGGGGGAGATTGTTAGGAATATTTTATTGTGTTCAATTAATTATAATTATCTTTGTTGTGTATTTATAAAGATTCTCTTTATAAGACGCTTAGTGTAATTGGGCTTTGTTAGGGGCCCAAGTATTATATACCAAAATGTGGTATAAATACCAAAACCCTAACACATAATAATAGGGTATTGTGTGAAAATCAAAGTTGTGGCGACCCCACTTTTTAAACATAAATAGTTGGCGGGTTTTCGCAACGAAAGCCGCGGAAAGCCCATTTTATAAAAACAACCTAGTATATTATACAATATATAAAAGAGTTGTTTTACAAAAGCCGTACTAGTCTTTACAACGGGCCGAAGCCCCAAAATATCAAATACAATCCTACGCCTCCACAGGTCGCGTCCCATGTACTGCATCCGCCCCCAAAAGCCCGTGGAGGAAAAAGTTTTCGCGGGCCGTTAAATCAGTTTTCGCGGGCCTAAGATTTTCGGTATGTGAGAGGAAAAAGTTTTCGCGGGCCGCAAACCAGTTTTCGCGGGCCTAAGATTTTCGGTATGTGAGAGGAAAAAGTTTTCGCGGGCCGCAAACCAGTTTTCGCGGGCTGAGGTACTTCGCGAACTGTGAGACATCACGGGCCGAAAACCAGTTTTCGCGGGCTGAGGTATTTCGCGAACTGTGAGACATCACGGGCCGAAAACCAGTTTTCGCGGGCCGAAAGCCAGTTTTCGCGAACTGAGCTTTTCGCCACCCTTTATTAGATTTCGCGAACCCAAGCTTTTCGTCACTGAGTTCGCGAACTGAGCTTTTCGCTAGTCACTGTTCAAAATAAACAAGGTTTTCGAACCAAAGCTTTTCGTCACTGTTTTCGCACCAAAGCTTTTCGCCACTGTTTTCGAACCAAAGCTTTTCGTCACTGTTTTCGCACCAAAGCTTTTCGCCACTGTTCAAAACGAAAAAGCTTTTCGCCACTTCCACAGTTTTCGCCAGGTCAACTTTTATAAAATATTTTCGAACTTGGACCCCATTTTCGGGTCAACTGATGGAGGAGTATTGGGTCTTAAATAATTCACTATTCTTGGGATTTTAAGTATTTGAACCAAAAGTACGTTTTATATATTCTAATGATTTTTGAGGGTTTTTCGGATATACTTGATATGTTATGCATCCACGGCATGTCATGACGAGAGTATTGATCGCATTTGTGCGATGGGAGAGTGTATGCCTTTCTTTGGCAGAGATTTGTGAGGTTAAGACTCGTAGGTGCACCTGACGGGAGACAGACGTGATCGATCTGTCTACTCAGGCTTGAGCAACCTGAGGTGCCCACCGTCGTAGGATGGCTCGACTTGACGGGAGATAGACGTGATCGTTCTATCTACCCGGGTACAACGTGGGAGCGCGACTCGGGGTGCCTACCGTCATGAGATGAGATTAGGCGGGAGATAGACGTGATCGATCTATCTACCCGGGTACAGTTTGAAAACGCGACTCGGGGTGCCCACCGCCATGAGATGTGATTTCCGAGTCTGTGTGACCGGATGATTGATGTGATGTTGCGCGCGAGGTGCCGAGTCTAACCTGGGGCCCTGAGTATTGAGATATGAGAAAAATGAGCGTGCATTTATCATGTGAGATATTGGGATTTGGGGACATGTGCACGCATGCATCGCATTATTTTGGTGTTCACCTACTGGGCAATTTTGCTCAGGGTTACATGTTTTATAGGTACGGGTGAGTAGCAGCTGGTGGCGGTGACTCCACGGGCTTTTGGGGGCGGATGCAGTACATGGGACGCGACCTGTGGAGGCGTAGGATTGTATTTGATATTTTGGGGCTTCGGCCCGTTGTAAAGACTAGTACGGCTTTTGTAAAACAACTCTTTTATATTTTGTATAATATACTAGGTTGTTTTTATAAAATGGGCTTTCCGCGGCTTTCGTTGCGAAAACCAGCCAACTATTTATGTTTAAAAAGTCGGGTCGCCACAGGGTGGTATCAGAGCATAGGTTTTAGATTCTGAAGACTGTCCATGTACTGCTGCCCAAAAGCCGGGAGAACCAGCCGCGCCTGTAAGTTTTCATTGATAACGATAGTATGTGGTACATGATTATATGCTTGTATGTGTCTGTGAATGGAGAATAGTTACAAAATGCCGAGAGGGATACGTAAACACGTGGGGGAGTCGAGCCGAAGAGGCGAGCCCGAATCTCCAACGCACGAACATAATACCATCGATAGACTGACCGAACTAATTCAGCATCAGTCGGAGCAAATTAGTGACCTTATACACCATCAGAGCTCGTCAGAGCATCGTCCTTCCCCACAGCCCGATCATGTACAAATAATCGGGGAGCGCTTCCGAAAATTGAACCCTCCCATCTTTACCGAGGCCGCCAACCCTGCAATAGCTGAGGACTGGATAGGCACTATAGAGGACATGTTCATCTATAGCAGAGTGCCTGATAATGAGAAGGTACTTTGCGCCGTTTCCCTCCTACGGGAGAACGCACGCTATTGGTGGAATACTGTAAAGGTGTTGGAAGACCCAATCACTATGATGTGGGACAGGTTCAAGGAGCTGTTCTTCACCAAATATTTCACCGCTCATGAACAGGAGCAGCGTATGCTCCAATTCATGAATTTACGACAAGGAAGCATGCCAGTTGCGGAATACATCCGTCGTTTTGAAGAATTGTCCCGTTTTGCCCCGTTTCTTGTGGCAACCAACACCCTTAAGGTGACTCGATTCATTCAGGGACTCAAGCCCGAAATCTATCGGGATTTGAGCATAGCCGGCGCGCGACAGCTGGAGTTCATGCAAGTTACTGAACGCGCCTTAATTGCTGAGCAAGCAGAGCGGGTAGTTGTGGAAGCCCAGGAAGCGAGGAAAAGGAGAGAGAATCAACAAGGCGGAGTGGGAAACAAGAAGCGCCAATTCTTTGGCAAACGGCGGTCTAGCCAAGGAAACCGACCGGGCCAACAAAACTGGCGTCCGAGGCCGAATCAAGGGCCGACAAATATTTCTAATCGAACTCAGAATGTTACGCCCCAATGCCAGCAATGCGGGCGCTATCACTTTGGGGTCTGCTACGGAGTGAGGCAACCTCCACAATGTTACCAATGCGGAAAGATTGGGCATTTCGCTAGGGCATGCCCAGAAAGACAACCCCTGGTGCAGAATCAACCTCAACAGTTAATCCGACCTCCACCTGTACCAGCACGGGTCTTTACATTAACAAAAGAGGAGGCGGAGACAAACCCCGATGTGGTGACGGGTACGTTGAATATTTACCATGTCCCGACTTCTATTTTAATTGACTCGGGAGCCACACATTCGTTTGTGTCGGCTGATTTTGTGACAAGGGTCGGAATATATCCTACCCATTCTAAGAAGGATTATTTAGTTAGTTTGCCACATGGGAACCCGACCCGAACCAATTTAGTGCTAGAAAAGTACCCAGTAAATATGGAGGGTAGGGAATTGTTAGTGGATCTAATTGTAATCCCGATGAATGATTACGACATCATATTCGGGATGGATTGGCTTTCGAAATACGGAGCCATGATTGACTGTTCTAAGAAAATCGTGAGGTTCCAATCATCCGAGGGAGGAGAGTGCATCTTTTGGGGAAAAGCGAGCAAGGATAGAATTCCTCGAATATCTGCCCTGAAGGCCCGACGACTTGTTAACTCGGGTTGCAAATTCTATCTTTGTTCTGCCATGAAGGCTGAGGAATCTCCTCTTTTGAGACTCGAGGAGGTTCCGATTGCGAATGAATACCCCGACGTATTTCCCGACGATCTTCCAGGTTTACCTCCTGATAGAGAGATCGAATTCAAAATCGATCTTATGCCTGGAGCTGCCCCGATATCGAAAGCTCCATATCGATTAGCGCCGAACGAGCTACGGGAACTGAAGGAACAGTTGGAAGAATTATTGCAGAAAGGATTCATCCAACCAAGTTTCTCTCCATGGGGAGCACCGGTTCTCTTCGTTCGAAAGAAAGACGGGTCGATGAGATTGTGTATCAATTATCGTGAGCTAAATAAGATCACGATAAAGAATAAGTATCCGTTGCCGAGGATTGATGACTTGTTTGACCAATTGCAAGGAGCAACGGTATTCTCTAAGATCGATCTGCGCTCTGGGTATCATCAGTTAAAGATCCGTGAGGCAGACATTCCTAAAACCGCATTCAGCACAAGGTACGGCCATTACGAGTTTCTGGTCATGCCTTTTGGGTTGACAAATGCACCAGCTGCTTTCATGGATCTGATGAATCGGGTATTCAAGAATTTCCTAGACTGCTTCGTGATCGTCTTTATAGATGATATCCTTATTTATTCAAAGACGAAAGATGAACATGAAGAACACCTAAAAACAATTCTAGGAATTTTACGGGAGAAGCAGTTATTCGCAAAATTCAAGAAATGCGAATTTTGGTTGACAGAAGTGGCCTTTCTGGGACACATTATCTCTGGAAACGGGATTTCGGTGGATCCTAGTAAGATTGAGGCAATTAAGAATTGGCCACGACCAACCACTCCCACGGAGATTAGAAGTTTTCTCGGGCTTGCTGGATATTATCGGAAGTTCATCAAAGATTTTTCCAGCATTGCCTCAACACTCACCAATTTGACGAAGAAGAATGTTCCGTTTAAATGGACGGAATCATGTGAGCAAAGCTTCCAAGAACTGAAAAAGAGACTAACGACCGCTCCGGTTTTAGCAATACCGTCAGGAACAGAAGGATTTTCAGTGTATACGGATGCCTCAAAGATTGGCTTGGGATGCGTGCTAATGCAGAACGGGAAGGTAATTGCCTATGCCTCCCGACAACTAAAGGAGTACGAGAAAAACTACCCCACGCACGATCTGGAACTCGCAGCCGTGGTATTCGCTCTGAAGATCTGGCGACATTACCTCTACGGAGAAAGATGCGAAATTTTTACGGATCACAAGAGCTTGAAGTACTTCTTCACCCAAAAGGAGTTAAATATGAGGCAACGACGATGGCTTGAGTTGGTGAACGATTACGAATGCGTTATCAATTATCATCCGGGTAAAGCCAACGTAGTCGCAGATGCTTTGAGTCGTAAAGCCGTAAGTGCGGAGCTGTGCCAGATTGGAGTAGAGGTGATCAACTTCGGTGAAGTCGAAGCGAGAATGGAAGCACTAACGCTCAAACCAACATTGTTAGAACAAATCACTAAGGCCCAAAAGGAAGATGATCTTTATGTAAAGATTAAAGGGGAACAAAACAAAAGCACTACGACGGATTTTGAAATCCGAGGAGACGGGAGCTTACGATACAACGGCCGGCTGTATGTGCCAAATAAGGAAGAACTCCGATTTAAAGTATTGACGGAGGCACATACTACACCATACTCTGTACATCCTGGTACGACGAAAATGTATCGGGATTTACGAGTTAACTATTGGTGGGCGGGGATAAAGAAAGATGTTGCCGCCTATATAAATCAATGTCTGACTTGCCAACAGATTAAGGCGGAACACCAAAGGCAGGCAGGAATGTTACAACCGTTAACGATTCCTGAATGGAAGTGGGACCGTATAACAATGGATTTCGACGTTGGACTGCCAAAGACTGTGAAAGGCCATGACGCAATTTGGGTGTAATTGTCGATAGATTAACGAAATCTGCCCATTTCCTGCCAATCAATAAAACATATTCCATGGAGAAGTATGCGGAATTATATATTCAAGAGATTGTTCGACTCCATGGAATCCCAATTTCGATCATTTCAGATCGAGACTCGAGGTTTCTGTCTAACTTCTGGGGAAGTTTACAAAAGGCTATGGGGACTAAGTTGTCTTTCAGTTCATCTTATCATCCCCAGACAGACGGACAATCTGAACGGACGATCCAAACACTGGAAGATATGTTGCGAGCATGCATGCTAGATTTTAAAGGAAATTGGAGCAAATACCTTCCACTAATCGAATTCTCGTACAACAACAGCTTTCAGGCTACGATCGGAATGGCGTCGTATGAAGCTTTGTACGGGCGTAAATGTCGATCCCCAGTTCATTGGGACGAGATCGGTGAACGGGCGTTACTAGGTCCCGAAATGGTTCGAGAAATGACGGAAGCTGTTGCAAAGATTCGAGAAAGAATGCAAACAGCCCAAAGTCGTCAGAAAAGCTACGCTGATAAACGACGAAGGCCGTTAGAATTTACGGAGGATGATTGGGTATTCTTGAAGATATCCCCAATAAAGGGCGTAAAGCGGTTCGGACACAAAGGAAAGTTGAGTCCGAGGTATATAGGCCCTTTCAGAATCCTGAAACGAATCGGCGAGGTCGCTTATCAACTTGAATTACCGGCGTCTTTAGATCAGGTTCACGACGTCTGTCACGTATCAACATTGCGAAAATACGTCGCCGACCCAAGCCATGTGCTACAAAATGAAACCCTTCATCAACGGTTGAAACCGGACTTAAGTTACGAGGAGAAGCCGGTAGAAATCTTGATGTATGAAGTAAGGCGACTTCGGAATAAAAATATTCCGTTGGTCAAAATTTTGTGGCGTAACCAGGCAATTGAGGAAGCAACATGGGAACGAGAAGACGACATGCGGCAGAAGTACCCCGAATTATTTCCGACTGCCTAAATTTCGAGGACGAAATTTCTTGAAGGAGGGGAGGATGTAATACCCGTAAAATTTAATACGGGGATTTCGCAAAACTTCGAAATTTGTAAAGATAAATTTGGGCAGGCTTGAAATTGAGCCCAAATAATAATTGGGCCCAAGCCCAATAAAGAAGAAAGATACGTTGCTAACACCTGTGAGGTTTCTTTAAAAAGGGGGAAAATTACAAAAGAGACCCTTTCTTAGCTTAAGAAGGAAAATTACAAAAAAGACCCTTTCTTAGCTTAAGAGGAAAAACACGTCTATGCTTCATCACCTGCTGAACAAAAGCAGTAAAAACCATCATTAGAGATAAATAAGAACAGCAAGTGAGGAAGGAGAGGGAGGCTAGAGAGAAAGAAAAAGGAGACAAAGGAAATTTGGCAAAAGTTTCTTTCAACCTTCATCAACGAAAACTTGCGTAACCACTGCTTAGGAAGTGAGGTAGGTGAAACCTACAAACCCAAAACTGATATTTTTAAGCTGCTTTGTGTGTTACGTGATGTTCTTGAAATGTTATGATGGTGTTTATGTGAGTTGGAAGGATGTTTATGTGATGATTGATGTTTAAAAACCCAAAATATGGGTTTTAATTATGTTATGAGTTTCTGAAATTTGTTGAAGATATGAAGATTTGAAGAACACAGTGTTTTTCGTATACTGTTCTGTGTTTTCGTATGATTTCTTGTTTTCTGTATTTGCTCCAATTTCCTTTAAAATCTAGCATGCATGCTCGCAACATATCTTCCAGTGTTTGGATCGTCCGTTCAGATTGTCCGTCCGTCTGGGGATGATAAGCTGAACTGAAAGACAACTTAGTCCCCATAGCCTTCTGTAAACTTCCCCAGAAGTTAGACAGAAACCTCGAGTCTCGATCTGAAATGATCGAAATTGGGATTCCATGGAGTCGAACAATCTCTTGAATATATAATTCCGCATACTTCTCCATGGAATATGTTTTATTGATTGGCAGGAAATGAGCAGATTTCGTTAATCTATCGACAATTACCCAAATTGCGTCATGGCCTTTCACAGTCTTTGGCAGTCCAACGACGAAATCCATTGTTATACGGTCGCACTTCCATTCAGGAATCGTTAACGGTTGTAACATTCCTGCCTGCCTTTGGTGTTCCGCCTTAATCTGTTGGCAAGTCAGACATTGATTTATATAGGCGGCAACATCTTTCTTTATCCCCGTCCACCAATAGTTAACTCGTAAATCCCGATACATTTTCGTCGTACCAGGATGTACAGAGTATGGTGTAGTATGTGCCTCCGTCAATACTTTAAATCGGAGTTCTTCCTTATTTGGCACATACAGCCGGCCGTTGTATCGTAAGCTCCCGTCTCCTCGGATTTCAAAATCCGTCGTAGTGCTTTTGTTTTGTTCCCCTTTAATCTTTACATAAAGATCATCTTCCTTTTGGGCCATAGTGATTTGTTCTAACAATGTTGGTTTGAGCGTTAGTGCTTCCATTCTCGCTTCGACTTCACCGAAGTTGATCACCTCTACTCCAATCTGGCACAGCTCCGCACTTACGGCTTTAGGACTCAAAGCATCTGCGACTACGTTGGCTTTACCCGGATGATAATTGATAACGCATTCGTAATCGTTCACCAACTCAAGCCATCGTCGTTGCCTCATATTTAACTCCTTTTGGGTGAAGAAGTACTTCAAGCTCTTGTGATCCGTAAAAATTTCGCATCTTTCTCCGTAGAGGTAATGTCGCCAGATCTTCAGGGCGAATACCACGGCTGCTAGTTCTAGATCGTGCGTGGGGTAGTTTTTCTCGTACTCCTTTAGTTGTCGGGAGGCATAGGCAATTACCTTCCCGTTCTGCATTAGCACGCATCCCAAGCCACTCTTTGAGGCATCCGTATACACTGAAAATCCTTCTGTTCCTGACGGTATTGCTAAAACTGGAGCGGTCGTTAGTCTCTTTTTCAGTTCTTGGAAACTTTGCTCACACGATTCCGTCCATTTAAACGGAACATTCTTCTTCGTCAAATTGGTGAGTGTTGAGGCAATGCTGGAAAAATCTTTGATGAACTTCCGATAATATCCAGCAAGCCCGAGAAAACTTCTAATATCCGTGGGAGTGGTTGGTCGTGGCCAATTCTTAATTGCCTCAATCTTACTAGGATCCACCGAAATCCCGTATCCAGAGATAATGTGTCCCAGAAAGGCCACTTCTGTCAACCAAAATTCGCATTTCTTGAATTTTGCGAATAACTGCTTCTCCCGTAAAATTCCTAGAATTGTTTTTAGGTGTTCTTCATGTTCATCTTTCGTCTTTGAATAAATAAGGATATCATCTATAAAGACGATCACGAAGCAGTCTAGGAAATTCTTGAATACCCGATTCATCAGATCCATGAAAGCAGCTGGTGCATTTGTCAACCCAAAAGGCATGACCAGAAACTCGTAATGGCCGTACCTTGTGCTGAATGCGGTTTTAGGAATGTCTGCCTCACGGATCTTTAACTGATGATACCCAGAGCGCAGATCGATCTTAGAGAATACCGTTGCTCCTTGCAATTGGTCAAACAAGTCATCAATCCTCGGCAACGGATACTTATTCTTTATCGTGATCTTATTTAGCTCACGATAATCGATACACAATCTCATCGCCCCGTCTTTCTTTCGAACGAAGAGAACCGGTGCTCCCCATGGAGAGAAACTTGGTTGGATGAATCCTTTCTGCAATAATTCTTCCAACTGTTCCTTCAGTTCCCGTAGCTCGTTCGGCGCTAATCGATATGGAGCTTTCGATATCGGGGCAGCTCCAGGCATAAGATGGATTTTGAATTCGATCTCTCTATCAGGAGGTAAACCTGGAAGATCGTCGGGAAATACGTCGGGGTATTCATTCGCAATCGGAACCTCCTCGAGTCTCAAAAGAGGAGATTCCTCAGCCTTCATGGCAGAACAAAGATAGAATTCGCAACCCGAGTTAACAAGTCGTCGGGCCTTCAGGGCAGATATTCGAGGAATTCTATCCTTGCTCGCTTTTCCCCAAAAGATGCACTCTCCTCCCTCGGATGATTGGAACCTCACGATTTTCTTAGAACAGTCAATCTTGGCTCCGTATTTCGAAAGCCAATCCATCCCGAATATGATGTTGTAATCATTCATCGGGATTACAATTAGATCCACTAACAATTCCCTACCCTCCATATTTACTGGGTACTTTTCTATCACTAAATTGGTTCGGGTCGGGTTCCCATGTGGCAAACTAACTAAATAATCCTTCTTAGAATGGGTAGGATATATTCCGACCCTTGTCACAAAATCAGCCGACACAAACGAATGTGTGGCTCCCGAGTCAATTAAAATAGAAGTCGGGACATGGTAAATATTCAACGTACCCGTCACCACATCGGGGTTTGTCTCCGCCTCCTCTTTTGTTAATGTAAAGACCCGTGCTGGTACAGGTGGAGGTCGGATTAACTGTTGAGGTTGATTCTGCACCAGGGGTTGTCTTTCTGGGCATGCCCTAGCGAAATGCCCAATCTTTCCGCATTGGTAACATTGTGGAGGTTGCCTCACTCCGTAGCAGACCCCAAAGTGATAGCGCCCGCATTGCTGGCATTGGGGCGTAACATTCTGAGTTCGATTAGAAATATTTGTCGGCCCTTGATTCGGCCTCGGACGCCAGTTTTGTTGGCCCGGTCGGTTTCCTTGGCTAGACCGCCCTTTGCCAAAGAATTGGCGCTTCTTGTTTCCCACTCCGCCTTGTTGATTCTCTCTCCTTTTCCTCGCTTCCTGGGCTTCCACAACTTCCCGCTCTGCTTGCTCAGCAATTAAGGCGCGTTCAGTAACTTGCATGAACTCCAGCTGTCGCGCGACGGCTATGCTCAAATCCCGATAGATTTCGGGCTTGAGTCCCTGAATGAATCGAGTCACCTTCAGGGTGTTGGTTGCCACAAGAAACGGGGCAAAACGGGACAATTCTTCAAAACGACGGATGTATTCCGCCACTGGCATGCTTCCTTGTCGTAAATTCATGAATTGGAGCATACGCTGCTCCTGTTCATGAGCGGTGAAATATTTGGTGAAGAACAGCTCCTTGAACCTGTCCCACATCATAGTGATTGGGTCTTCCAACACCTTTACAGTATTCCACCAATAGCGCGCGTTCTCCCGTAGGAGGGAAACGGCGCAAAGTACCTTCTCATTATCAGGCACTCTGCTATAGATGAACATGTCCTCTATAGTGCCTATCCAGTCCTCAGCTATTGCAGGGTTGGCGGCCTCGGTAAAGATGGGAGGGTTCAATTTTCGGAAGCGCTCCCCGATTATTTGTACATGATCGGGCTGTGGGGAAGGACGATGCTCCGACGAGCTCTGATGGTGTATAAGGTCACTAATTTGCTCCGACTGATGCTGAATTAGTTCGGTCAGTCTATCGATGGTATTATGTTCGTGCATTGGAGATTCGGGCTCGCCTCTTCGGCTCGACTCCCCCACGTGTTTACGTATCCCTCTCGGCATTTTGTAACTATTCTCCATTCACAGACACATACAAGCATATAGTCATGTACCACATACTATCGTTATCAATGAAAACTTACAGGCGCGGCTGGTTCTCCCGGCTTTTGGGCAGCAGTACATGGACAGTCTTCAGAATCTAAAACCTATGCTCTGATACCACCCTGTGGCGACCCCACTTTTTAAACATAAATAGTTGGCGGGTTTTCGCAACGAAAGCCGCGGAAAGCCCATTTTATAAAAACAACCTAGTATATTATACAATATATAAAGAGTTGTTTTACAAAAGCCGTACTAGTCTTTACAACGGGCCGAAGCCCCAAAATATCAAATACAATCCTACGCCTCCACAGGTCGCGTCCCATGTACTGCATCCGCCCCCAAAAGCCCGTGGAGTCACCGCCACCAGCTGCTACTCACCCGTACCTATAAAACATGTAACCCTGAGCAAAATTGCCCAGTAGGTGAACACCAAAATAATGCGATGCATGCGTGCACATGTCCCCAAATCCCAATATCTCACATGACAAATGCACGCTCATTTTTCTCATATCTCAATACTCAGGGCCCCAGGTTAGACTCGGCACCTCGCGCGCAACATCACATCAATCATCCGGTCACACAGACTCGGAAATCACATCTCATGGCGGTGGGCACCCCGAGTCGCGTTTTCACACTGTACCCGGGTAGATAGATCGATCACGTCTATCTCCCGCCTAATCTCATCTCATGACGGTAGGCACCCCGAGTCGCGCTCCCACGCTGTACCCGGGTAGATAGAACGATCACGTCTATCTCCCGTCAAGTCGAGCCATCCTACGACGGTGGGCACCTCAGGTTGCTCAAGCCTGAGTAGACAGATCGATCACGTCTGTCTCCCGTCAGGTGCACCTACGAGTCTTAACCTCACAAATCTCTGCCAAAGAAAGGCATACACTCTCCCATCGCACAAATGCGATCAATACTCTCGTCATGGCATGCCGTGGATGCATGAACAATCAATCGCAGAACATATCAAGTATATCCGAAAAACCCTCAAAAATCATTAGAATATATAAAACGTACTTTTGGTTCAAATACTTAAAATCCCAAGAATAGTGAATTATTTAAGACCCAATACTCCTCCATCAGTTGACCCGAAAATGGGGTCCAAGTTCGAAAATATTTTATAAAAGTTGACCTGGCGAAAACTGTGGAAGTGGCGAAAAGCTTTTTCGTTTTGAACAGTGGCGAAAAGCTTTGGTGCGAAAACAGTGACGAAAAGCTTTGGTTCGAAAACCTTGTTTATTTTGAACAGTGACTAGCGAAAAGCTCAGTTCGCGAACTCAGTGACGAAAAGCTTGGGTTCGCGAAATCTAATAAAGGGTGGCGAAAAGCTCAGTTCGCGAAAACTGGCTTTCGGCCCGCGAAAACTGGTTTTCGGCCCGTGATGTCTCACAGTTCGCGAAATACCTCAGCCCGCGAAAACTGGTTTTCGGCCCGTGATGTCTCACAGTTCGCGAAGTACCTCAGCCCGCGAAAACTGGTTTGCGGCCCGCGAAAACTTTTTCCTCTCACATACCGAAAATCTTAGGCCCGCGAAAACTGATTTTTCGGCCCGCGAAAACTTTTTCCTCTCACATACCGAAAATCTTAGGCCCGCGAAAAACATCAAACGGTCCGAAAACAAGAAATCATACGAAAACACAGAACAGTATACGAAAAACACTGTGTTCTTCAAATCTTCATATCTTCAACAAATTTCAGAAACTCATAACATAATTAAAACCCATATTTTGGGTTTTTAAACATCAATCATCACATAAACATCCTTCCAACTCACATAAACACCATCATAACATTTCAAGAACATCACGTAACACACAAAGCAGCTTAAAAATATCAGTTTTGGGTTTGTAGGTTTCACCTACCTCACTTCCTAAGCAGTGGTTACGCAAGTTTTCGTTGATGAAGGTTGAAAGAAACTTTTGCCAAATTTCCTTTGTCTCCTTTTTCTTTCTCTCTCGCCTCCCTCTCCTTCCTCACTTGCTGTTCTTATTTATCTCTAATGATGGTTTTTACTGCTTTTGTTCAGCAGGTGATGAAGCATAGACGTGTTTTTCCTCTTAAGCTAAGAAAAGGGTCTTTTTTGTAATTTTCCTTCTTAAGCTAAGAAAGGGTCTCTTTTGTAATTTTCCCCCTTTTTAAAGAAACCTCACAGGTGTTAGCAACGTATCTTTCTTCTTTATTGGGCTTGGGCCCAATTATTATTTGGGCTCAATTTCAAGCCTGCCCAAATTTATCTTTACAAATTTCGAAGTTTTGCGAAATCCCCGTATTAAATTTTACGGGTATTACAAAAGTGAGCCCCCAACCTCTCAAGAACACACAAGCACCCCACGAGCTTGAATTCTTCCGATCTTCAAATCGTGGTAAGATTGTTTTAATATATGTTTAGTTGAATATTCTAGGACCTACATCAACCTCCTCCGAGCGAGGAGGTGATGGCATACGTGGCTCCTCATGAGCAAGTGAAACAACTATCTGTTGAGAGATGGTTGAGTGGCTAGGCTCGGGTATGTGTGCGGTTGGACCCGATGCCGCGACTTCTACTCAGGAGATGACGAGGTTGTGTCCTGTGCCTAAAGGTTCAGTCCGGGTGATTTATGGACTGAAGGGCGGAGGAGCTCGGTCGCTTCTTTGTTTCTTGCGACGCTTCTGTTGGTGGCTTACGTCATCCCACTTGGACGTTTTCGTCTGTTTGCGAGCGGGGGATGCGGCGCGTCCTAGACGTAGACTTGAGGCTGTTGGTTGGCTAATTCCCGGGCTAGGTCCAACTGGGATGTGTTGGACCATAGGAATGACTTCTGTCGCGTGCTCTCGAAGGTAGGCAGCGACGATCGGGTGGTTGGAGTCGGCCAATCGTAGTAGTTCTTCGGGGATGGCCATGGCTTCCCGGTCAAATTTGGTCTTCGACGATTGGAGAGAGCCGAGCTTTGGCGGTCTGTATGCCTCTGATGGGTCCCGTCGCTCGATCTCGGGAAAGTTGTCCATGAAGTGCTTGACGAGGACGGGCAGCCATCGCAGATATGGGAGAACCTTCTTTGTGGAAGGTAGGTCCCGTCTTCTTATTTGATCCAGCAAGTTCGACCAGATCAATTGGACGACATCGTATCGTTTGTTGAAAACGATGCCTTGGAAGATTAGGAGTATGTTGCGGTTGCATCTGTCAGGACCGATGTGCTTTGATGAAAGGCATTTAATTACGATAAGGAAGAGGGTCCGCCAAGGTTGGGGAATGTCCTTGGCGGAGAAGTCTGAGAGGTTTATTGTGTTGTGGACGTTGGGTTTGTATCCCGTGAAAAGGAAATCTCGTTTGACGTCCTCTTCACTGGGGTGAGGGTCAAAGTTAAGGGTGAATGGTAGGTTGAAGAGGGAGCGAATGAGGGTTTAGGTGAGAACGACTGGGGTTCGGTCGATTTGGGCGGTGAGTGTGGATGGATTTGGTCTTGGTGTGGGATTGGTAAGAGTGTCCCTGAATTGCTGAACATACACTTCTGGGATGTGCTCAGTTATTGTGAGGGCGGTGTTTAGAGGGTGGTTGCGTAGGATTTGTAATATTATGGGATCGGGGCAATTGGTCGTCTCGTAGTCTAGTTCTAGATTGTTCGGGAGACGTGGGGCCCAGTTTGCAGCATGCTCGACGTGCAGCATCCCTCCATCGCAGCATTCCCATGCTCGACGTGTACCATACAATATCTCTCAGGCATTTGAGATATCCTACTAGACCTGCGCAATTGCGGCTGAGCCGGGTTTCCTGGAACGTCGTCTAACGACTCTGTAGCAACTGGAGTTGATTCGTCGCTTAACTCGCCAAGAGTTATTTCACGTCCTTTACCGCCTTCGCTAATGAACGGGTAGGTATCCTGTTAACGATATAGGCTGCTGTCTCTAAAGCATAACCCCATAATGAAATGGGGAGATCTGTGTAACTCATCATCGACCGAACCATATCCAAAAGTGTTCGGTTTCTTCGCTCGGCTACGCCATTTAATTGTGGCGTACCGGGAGGTGAGAACTGTATAACGATGCCATTTTCTCTGAGAAATGCACCGAACTCAAGGCTCATGTACCCGCCGCCTCGATCTGATCGAACGGCTTTAATGACCTTGCCAGTTTGCTTCTCCACTAACGCCTTATACTCTTTGAACATTTCAAGAGCTTCGGACTTTTGTCTCGTCAAATAGACAGTCCCGTAGCGGGACTGATCGTCCGTAAACGTAATGAAGTAGCGGCAGTTATCTCGGGCCGTCACCCTGAACGGTCCACATACATCAGTGTGGATCAAACCCAACACTTCTGCGGCCCTAGTAAAAGTCCCTGTGAAGGGTGATTTGGTCATTTTGCCTAGGATGCAAGACTGACAAGTTGGGATCGGGCCTGACTTAGCTATGCGTATCAGGCTGTCCTTTTCCATCTTGTCAATCTTTGCTTCCCCAGCGTGACCTAGTCGAAGGTGCCAGATATATCGTTCGTTCGACCCCGTCGACGAGTTGGTTATTGCATTTACAGTTTCCACCTTATCTCTTAGGTTGGCGTAATATAAACCATTTATTAACGTCGCATTTCCAACGTTTTCATTTCTAAAATAAATATGGCAAACATTATCAATAAATCGAAATTCATAACCAAGTCTGCTCAAAACAGGAATCGAAATAATGTTCTTAAGCCCCTTGGGCAAAACCAAAACATCAGAAAGTACTAAACTATGCAAAGATGATAAAAGCAAAGTCTTCGATCCAATGCTCGTCGCTGCAACACTATGTCCGCTGCCAACCTTGATCGAGACCTCACCAGCTCGAAGCTTCCTACATCGTTCCAGACCCTGGTTCAAAACACAAATATGGGAGCTAGCCCCTGAGTCAAGTATCCATGAAGTAGAATACACAGAACAATTAGCTTCGAAAACTAATTGCTTAGCTGAAGCGTCAGAAGACGCCTTCAGCTTAGGACAATCGCGCTTCCAGTGACCCAACTGCTGGCAATGGAGGCACTTGTCAGTGGGCTTCGCGCCCGACTTCACAGCCTTCTTGGATTTCGCTTTCTTGGCGATTCTACCCTTTGGCCCGCTGTGCTTGCTCGGCTTCTTCTTCGACCCCTTGGACCGAGTAGTCGCAACAAGTGCCACCTCCTTGCCCTTACCCTTATCGCTGCGATACTGAGTACTGGCTGCAACCAACTGATTGATCAGGTCAGGTATCGAATACTCCCGATTGTTCAGGTTGCAGTTCACCACGAACTGGTGGAAGGATGGTGGGAGGGACTGTAGTATGACGTCAATCTTTACCTCGTGAGGTAAACCAAATGCCAGCACATCCAATCGCTCCATATGCTCATTCAGCTTAAGTAAATGAGCATGGACATCACTACCCTCTGCGAGCTTGATGTTGAAGAGAGTATGCGTGATGGCGTAGCGAGCGCTCCTAGACGACTCACCATAAAGCCCAGCTAAATGCACCTGTATCTCTTTAACACTCATGAACTCATGCTGACGCTGCAGCTTTGGGCTCATAGCCGATAGGATGTAGGAGTGGACCTTGCCAGCATCGTCAACCCACTTATCGTGGAACTGCAGGTCTTGTTCTGTCGATTCAGCATTGGGAGTCAAAGGCTCGTCGATGTCCAAGACGTACTCCAATTTTTCCAATCTGAGGACGATCCTCAGATTTCTTAGCCAATCAACATAGTTTGGTCCCACCAAACAATGTTTTTCCAAAAGTACGGATAATGGGTTTGTCATCGTATAAATAGAGAAGAAAATAAACTGCAGAAAGAAAACAGATAGTTAGGATTTGAAGTGTTTAATCAGACTAAAATAGGACTTTAATTTTTCGTCTGACTCCCACTATTTTTCTCGAAATCCTGTCTCCCGTTAGGAATTTCGGAAACCTCGTTGAGTAGTTTCATAGTGGCGTTGATTTACCCGCACTGAATCAAACTAGCCTCAACTTAACAGTTTATTGGTATATTCGATCAGCCAGGCTCGTGTCCCACATGATTCTGTCACACAGAAGGTTCAACGAATTTGTCTCAGTCAGGGTCCCTCGGCCTGTAACTCAGACGTCTTGGAAATGACTGTACAAGTGCTACCTATCAACGTCCTGCTAACCTTCCACTTTTGAGTGAACTTCGCCTCCGTAGGATAACACTTTGCGGGAGGACGAAGAGTGGTCGGTGAGCGGCATTATCAAAAATGCGTCCAAATACGTTCACGTCAAAGGCGAGGGTTTTAGCGCCGTAACTCGGTCAACCGAAACCGTACCCCTAAGTCGTAACGTTTTTGGACTTGATAGAAGACAGGAGCCCCGCCCTTTACTCACTTGATATTTTAAAGTTTAACCTCGGGAGAATCCTCACAGATAAGAACGAGCACATTATGCACGATATCACGTTCGAAACCAACACGCACATAATAGACTTTAATAGTAAACCTAGTTTCAACCTATTAAAGTAAATGCGAAAGACTGGGGATATTTCTAGTTCTACCCTATTGTACAAAAAGAAAACTCTAAGTCTTCGGGCTTGTCTCGAACGGACACCTCGGCCACCGTCTTGTTCATTCGTCTCGTCTCGATCGTCTCTCGTTCGGCCGTCATTCCTGTACTACTATAGCCTATGACGGGGGGATCTTTCCCTAAAACAACAAAACCCGTCTTTCTAGAAAAACTGTAAAGTACAACCCGGGGGGGACCTTGTCACCCTTAACATATCACCCGGTAAAAAACAGAACCTAATTCCCAATCAATCACCACGTAATTCAAATATTACATGCATCACGACAATTTTACACAGATCCGAGCCTAAATCCACATTTGGGCTTTTATCAGATTTGGGCCAACCCCATTGGGCTTCGAGGCTTAACCGCGCGAACCCAATCGCGACCGAGCCGGCACCGCCTACGCGGTCCGACCAAGCTCCACGCGCTCGGCCAGCTTTTCTGAAAGCATTCGTCGGGCTTCGTGGTGATAGTCCCGTGACTTAACCGAGCCTAAGGCTCTCATACCACTGTTGGGAATCCCCGTAGGGGCTCGAGGCCCTCGTTCCTTGAACGGCGGAATTTAAAAACTTTAAGGGATTCCCGCCTTCCCTTGGACCGCTCGGTAATAACACGAGAACGTAAGAACACGAAAGAAAGGGTTTTAGCCATTATACCTTGACGAAGAAAAGAAGATGGCGAGCTTCGAACCCTTCTAATCCCCGGGATGTCATATCCCTCTCCTAGCACCAAAACGCGCACGAAAGGGGCAAGAGCGTCACGCCGGCACCTTTACAACGTCACGACCGAACCTTGCTTGAGACGGCTAGGCCAAGGCTCGGGCAGCAGGGTCTCCTCTTCACACGCGGCAGCGCGCGCCTCGAGAGAGAGAGGGAGAGAGTGCGCGAGAGAGATGAGAGACGAGAGAGATTTGACGGCTCTAGGGTTTTCTCTTTTTCCAAAATGACTTTTTTTTTATTTCAAAAGTCAAAAACCTATTTATACCCACTTGGGTTGGCCGAAAATAGTTGGGTGGAGAAAAATTCTCACCCACTTTTCATACCAAGTCTCCTTTGCTTACTTGGTTTTTCTCTTTTAAATTCAAATTCAAAATTCAAATTCAAATTAAATATTAAATAAATTAATATTTATTCTATATTTAGTATATTTAAATATATTATATCCAATATAAATATTTAAATAATTTTCGAAATTATTCTGATATAAAATCGAACACTATATATATATCTAATATATATATTCTATTTAATTCCAAATTAAATTTTATTATTTTTCTAAAACAATAATAAAGATTTAAATCATATTTAAATCATATACTAAATATTAAATATCCAATATAATATTTCCAAAATATTTTGTGAGGTGAAAAGACCATTTTGCCCCTCACGCGATTTTACCAAGTTTTCGGCCATTTAGGGTTTCGGCCAAGCCCTAAACCCTAATCTCTCATTCCAGGCCCCAAACTGCTCTATTCTCATATTGACGTTGTGTCGGTTGCCCTTTTTAAGCCCGACCCTCTTGGTTCATCTCAACCGGCTCTGGGAGGAATCCAGGAGTTCGGTATTCACCTAGCCAGCCCCGTGGTACCGAACCGATCCCGAGTTGAGTACGAATAGGTATTATTCACGAACCGACTATAGATTATCGTACTACGTATAAACCCTTTACGTTTGCCCCGGTCGAGTGAAAGTCACGCGTAGTCGAACTTACATGACTCGACTCTATGATGTTCGTGTCGGTGACATTTACCAAAACTGCCCTCCACGACATTCGTGAGTCAATTATATGCTCTGACCAGAGGCTTAGGAAAATTCCCGCACATCGAAACTGCATAGGACGTTAACCCTGAATTTAATCAAGGCCGTAAATTCCGCTCAGCGGTATAACCGGCAATCACGTCGAAAAGTCAAGACCGCATTTCGCCGCTGACCCATGCTTCATGCTTTGGGCCTAGCAAACTTGTGACAAATCAAGACCTTAAGACCAACCCCGAGTTAAACCCTTTCGGTCTAAGGTTCACGTAGACTACTATAGTCAATCGATCGATCAACGACTTTACCAGCGTGTGATCGTTCGATTACGAGTCAGTGTCCAAATACAGACAATCCCCTGATTCGTCTTGTACCAATGTCACGAGCTCCCACTTCCCAAGTGAATGGTTGGCACAACCACTTTGGACCCGTCGACAAACAAGTCGTACTCGTCAATCCAGTCACCCTACTGGAGACTAAGACTTGTGGACTTAATTTAATATTACAGTATGTCAGCTTACTGGTGCCCCCTCTCTGTCCCCACAGAATCAGTAACTGAACTGTAAATATTGAGGTTTTATTAATTCGTCTTATTACCCGACTGCAAGGTTAATTTATTTAAACGAAATAATAATGTGTCTTTGTATTGTTTGTCATGCTAATTTCGATAATAAACAAACAATAATAATTTCATTATCAAATAATTCAATTACAAATGTTAAACACATCAAAATTACACTAATGCCCTCGTACTATCTAATCCTCGTACGGCATCTAGGGCATAAACCTCAACAATATCTATCTAATCCTCGTACTATCTAATCCTCGTACGCCACAGTATTTGCTCCAATTTCCTTTAAAATCTAGCATGCATGCTCGCAACATATCTTCCAGTGTTTGGATCGTCCGTTCAGATTGTCCGTCCGTCTGGGGATGATAAGCTGAACTGAAAGACAACTTAGTCCCCATAGCCTTTTGTAAACTTCCCCAGAAGTTAGACAGAAACCTCGAGTCTCGATCTGAAATGATCGAAATTGGGATTCCATGGAGTCGAACAATCTCTTGAATATATAATTCCGCATACTTCTCCATGGAATATGTTTTATTGATTGGCAGGAAATGAGCAGATTTCGTTAATCTATCGACAATTACCCAAATTGCGTCATGGCCTTTCACAGTCTTTGGCAGTCCAACGACGAAATCCATTGTTATACGGTCGCACTTCCATTCAGGAATCGTTAACGGTTGTAACATTCCTGCCTGCCTTTGGTGTTCCGCCTTAATCTGTTGGCAAGTCAGACATTGATTTATATAGGCGGCAACATCTTTCTTTATCCCCGCCCACCAATAGTTAACTCGTAAATCCCGATACATTTTCGTCGTACCAGGATGTACAGAGTATGGTGTAGTATGTGCCTCCGTCAATACTTTAAATCGGAGTTCTTCCTTATTTGGCACATACAGCCGGCCGTTGTATCGTAAGCTCCCGTCTCCTCGGATTTCAAAATCCGTCGTAGTGCTTTTGTTTTGTTCCCCTTTAATCTTTACATAAAGATCATCTTCCTTTTGGGCCATAGTGATTTGTTCTAACAATGTTGGTTTGAGCGTTAGTGCTTCCATTCTCGCTTCGACTTCACCGAAGTTGATCACCTCTACTCCAATCTGGCACAGCTCCGCACTTACGGCTTTAGGACTCAAAGCATCTGCGACTACGTTGGCTTTACCCGGATGATAATTGATAACGCATTCGTAATCGTTCACCAACTCAAGCCATCGTCGTTGCCTCATATTTAACTCCTTTTGGGTGAAGAAGTACTTCAAGCTCTTGTGATCCGTAAAAATTTCGCATCTTTCTCCGTAGAGGTAATGTCGCCAGATCTTCAGGGCGAATACCACGGCTGCTAGTTCTAGATCGTGCGTGGGGTAGTTTTTCTCGTACTCCTTTAGTTGTCGGGAGGCATAGGCAATTACCTTCCCGTTCTGCATTAGCACGCATCCCAAGCCACTCTTTGAGGCATCCGTATACACTGAAAATCCTTCTGTTCCTGACGGTATTGCTAAAACTGGAGCGGTCGTTAGTCTCTTTTTCAGTTCTTGGAAACTTTGCTCACACGATTCCGTCCATTTAAACGGAACATTCTTCTTCGTCAAATTGGTGAGTGTTGAGGCAATGCTGGAAAAATCTTTGATGAACTTCCGATAATATCCAGCAAGCCCGAGAAAACTTCTAATATCCGTGGGAGTGGTTGGTCGTGGCCAATTCTTAATTGCCTCAATCTTACTAGGATCCACCGAAATCCCGTATCCAGAGATAATGTGTCCCAGAAAGGCCACTTCTGTCAACCAAAATTCGCATTTCTTGAATTTTGCGAATAACTGCTTCTCCCGTAAAATTCCTAGAATTGTTTTTAGGTGTTCTTCATGTTCATCTTTCGTCTTTGAATAAATAAGGATATCATCTATAAAGACGATCACGAAGCAGTCTAGGAAATTCTTGAATACCCGATTCATCAGATCCATGAAAGCAGCTGGTGCATTTGTCAACCCAAAAGGCATGACCAGAAACTCGTAATGGCCGTACCTTGTGCTGAATGCGGTTTTAGGAATGTCTGCCTCACGGATCTTTAACTGATGATACCCAGAGCGCAGATCGATCTTAGAGAATACCGTTGCTCCTTGCAATTGGTCAAACAAGTCATCAATCCTCGGCAATGGATACTTATTCTTTATCGTGATCTTATTTAGCTCACGATAATCGATACACAATCTCATCGACCCGTCTTTCTTTCGAACGAAGAGAACCGGTGCTCCCCATGGAGAGAAACTTGGTTGGATGAATCCTTTCTGCAATAATTCTTCCAACTGTTCCTTCAGTTCCCGTAGCTCGTTCGGCGCTAATCGATATGGAGCTTTCGATATCGGGGCAGCTCCAGGCATAAGATGGATTTTGAATTCGATCTCTCTATCAGGAGGTAAACCTGGAAGATCGTCGGGAAATACGTCGGGGTATTCATTCGCAATCGGAACCTCCTCGAGTCTCAAAAGAGGAGATTCCTCAGCCTTCATGGCAGAACAAAGATAGAATTCGCAACCCGAGTTAACAAGTCGTCGGGCCTTCAGGGCAGATATTCGAGGAATTCTATCCTTGCTCGCTTTTCCCCAAAAGATGCACTCTCCTCCCTCGGATGATTGGAACCTCACGATTTTCTTAGAACAGTCAATCATGGCTCCGTATTTCGAAAGCCAATCCATCCCGAATATGATGTCGTAATCATTCATCGGGATTACAATTAGATCCACTAACAATTCCCTACCCTCCATATTTATTGGGTACTTTTCTATCACTAAATTGGTTCGGGTCGGGTTCCCATGTGGCAAACTAACTAAATAATCCTTCTTAGAATGGGTAGGATATATTCCGACCCTTGTCACAAAATCAGCCGACACAAACGAATGTGTGGCTCCCGAGTCAATTAAAATAGAAGTCGGGACATGGTAAATATTCAACGTACCCGTCACCACATCGGGGTTTGTCTCCGCCTCCTCTTTTGTTAATGTAAAGACCCGTGCTGGTACAGGTGGAGGTCGGATTAACTGTTGAGGTTGATTCTGCACCAGGGGTTGTCTTTCTGGGCATGCCCTAGCGAAATGCCCAATCTTTCCGCATTGGTAACATTGTGGAGGTTGCCTCACTCCGTAGCAGACCCCAAAGTGATAGCGCCCGCATTGCTGGCATTGGGGCGTAACATTCTGAGTTCGATTAGAAATATTTGTCGGCCCTTGATTCGGCCTCGGACGCCAGTTTTGTTGGCCCGGTCGGTTTCCTTGGCTAGACCGCCCTTTGCCAAAGAATTGGCGCTTCTTGTTTCCCACTCCGCCTTGTTGATTCTCTCTCCTTTTCCTCGCTTCCTGGGCTTCCACAACTACCCGCTCTGCTTGCTCAGCAATTAAGGCGCGTTCAGTAACTTGCATGAACTCCAGCTGTCGCGCGCCGGCTATGCTCAAATCCCGATAGATTTCGGGCTTGAGTCCCTGAATGAATCGAGTCACCTTCAGGGTGTTGGTTGCCACAAGAAACGGGGCAAAACGGGACAATTCTTCAAAACGACGGATGTATTCCGCCACTGGCATGCTTCCTTGTCGTAAATTCATGAATTGGAGCATACGCTGCTCCTGTTCATGAGCGGTGAAATATTTGGTGAAGAACAGCTCCTTGAACCTGTCCCACATCATAGTGATTGGGTCTTCCAACACCTTTACAGTATTCCACCAATAGCGCGCGTTCTCCCGTAGGAGAGAAACGGCGCAAAGTACCTTCTCATTATCAGGCACTCTGCTATAGATGAACATGTCCTCTATAGTGCCTATCCAGTCATCAGCTATTGCAGGGTTGGCGGCCTCGGTAAAGATGGGAGGGTTCAATTTTCGGAAGCGCTCCCCGATTATTTGTACATGATCGGGCTGTGGGGAAGGACGATGCTCCGACGAGCTCTGATGGTGTATAAGGTCACTAATTTGCTCCGACTGATGCTGAATTAGTTCGGTCAGTCTATCGATGGTATTATGTTCGTGCGTTGGAGATTCGGGCTCGCCTCTTCGGCTCGACTCCCCCACGTGTTTACGTATCCCTCTCGGCATTTTGTAACTATTCTCCATTCACAGACACATACAAGCATATAGTCATGTACCACATACTATCGTTATCAATGAAAACTTACAGGCGCGGCTGGTTCTCCCGGCTTTTGGGCAGCAGTACATGGACAGTCTTCAGAATCTAAAACCTATGCTCTGATACCACCCTGTGGCGACCCCACTTTTTAAACATAAATAGTTGGCGGGTTTTCGCAACGAAAGCCGCGGAAAGCCCATTTTATAAAAACAACCTAGTATATTATACAATATATAAAAGAGTTGTTTTACAAAAGCCGTACTAGTCTTTACAACGGGCCGAAGCCCCAAAATATCAAATACAATCCTACGCCTCCACAGGTCGCGTCCCATGTACTGCATCCGCCCCCAAAAGCCCGTGGAGTCACCGCCACCAGCTGCTACTCACCCGTACCTATAAAACATGTAACCCTGAGCAAAATTGCCCAGTAGGTGAACACCAAAATAATGCGATGCATGCGTGCACATGTCCCCAAATCCCAATATCTCACATGACAAATGCACGCTCATTTTTCTCATATCTCAATACTCAGGGCCCCAGGTTAGACTCGGCACCTCGCGCGCAACATCACATCAATCATCCGGTCACACAGACTCGGAAATCACATCTCATGGCGGTGGGCACCCCGAGTCGCGTTTTCACACTGTACCCGGGTAGATAGATCGATCACGTCTATCTCCCGCCTAATCTCATCTCATGACGGTAGGCACCCCGAGTCGCGCTCCCACGCTGTACCCGGGTAGATAGAACGATCACGTCTATCTCCCGTCAAGTCGAGCCATCCTACGACGGTGGGCACCTCAGGTTGCTCAAGCCTGAGTAGACAGATCGATCACGTCTGTCTCCCGTCAGGTGCACCTACGAGTCTTAACCTCACAAATCTCTGCCAAAGAAAGGCATACACTCTCCCATCGCACAAATGCGATCAATACTCTCGTCATGACATGCCGTGGATGCATGAACAATCAATCGCAGAACATATTAAGTATATCCGAAAAACCCTCAAAAATCATTAGAATATATAAAACGTACTTTTGGTTCAAATACTTAAAATCCCAAGAATAGTGAATTATTTAAGACCCAATACTCCTCCATCAGTTGACCCGAAAATGGGGTCCAAGTTCGAAAATATTTTATAAAAGTTGACCTGGCGAAAACTGTGGAAGTGGCGAAAAGCTTTTTCGTTTTGAACAGTTGCGAAAAGCTTTGGTGCGAAAACAGTGGCGAAAAGCTTTGGTGCGAAAACAGTGACGAAAAGCTTTGGTGCGAAAACAGTGACGAAAAGCTTTGGTTCGAAAACCTTGTTTATTTTGAACAGTGACTAGCGAAAAGCTCAGTTCGCGAACTCAGTGACGAAAAGCTTGGGTTCGCGAAATCTAATAAAGGGTGGCGAAAAGCTCAGTTCGCGAAAACTGGCTTTCGGCCAGCGAAAACTGGTTTTCGGCCCGTGATGTCTCACAGTTCGCGAAATACCTCAGCCCGCGAAAACTGGTTTTCGGCCCGTGATGTCTTACAGTTCGCGAAGTACCTCAGCCCGCGAAAACTTTTTCCTCTCACATACCGAAAATCTTAGGCCCGCGAAAAACTTCAAACGGTCCGAAAACAAGAAATCATACGAAAACACAGAACAGTATACGAAAAACACTGTGTTCTTCAAATCTTCATATCTCAACAAATTTCAGAAACTCATAACATAATTAAAACCCATATTTTGGGTTTTTAAACATCAATCATTACATAAACATCCTTCCAACTCACATAAACACCATCATAACATTTCAAGAACATCACGTAACACACAAAGCAGCTTAAAAATATCAGTTTTGGGTTTGTAGGTTTCACCTACCTCACTTCCTAAGCAGTGGTTACGCAGGTTTTCGTTGATGAAGGTTGAAATAAACTTTTGCCAAATTTCCTTTATCTCCTTTTTCTTTCTCTCTCGCCTCCCTCTCCTTCCTCACTTGCTGTTCTTATTTATCTCTAATGATGGTTTTTACTGCTTTTGTTCAGCAGGTGATGAAGCATAGACGTGTATTTCCTCTTTAGCTAAGAAAGGGTCTTTTTTGTAATTTTCCTTCTTAAGCTAAGAAAGGGTCTCTTTTGTAATTTTCCCCCTTTTTAAAGAAACCTCACAGGTGTTAGCAACGTATCTTTCTTCTTTATTGGGCTTGGGCCCAATTATTATTTGGGCTCAATTTCAAGCCTGCACAAATTTATCTTTACCAATTTCGAAGTTTTGCGAAATCCCCGTATTAAATTTTACGGGTATTACAGAACGTGTTGGCGTTGAATTCCGGATGAAGTACCTGAAAAACGGGACAGACGACCTATCATCGTGAAACATCCCTAGATGTCACTCTTGGTCGTTGATGCAAAGTCACACAGACTTGCATTTGAAGGGACTACGGGGTCACATAGGCAACCCGTTGACATCATTCTAGAGTCGTGCTCCAGAAGATGGCCTGCTACCGTTGTTGTTTTGATGTTGCAACGGCAGGACTTCCTTCTGATCATAGAAGCACATCATTTAATGATGCGTCTACAGAAGTTCTGGCAAGGTCACGTAGACCAGTAATATGTGTGTAAAAGAATGTATGTGTCCTAGAAAAGTGGAAAATATTTAGGCGATGAGGACACACTAGACATTTACGTGTTCAAGAAAGTCGTGGTATGGGGCTGTGGACCACTTAGTTCAATATCTCCCGTTTCCAAATGAAACGGTGATAGCAGATGTGGTTCCCCGTGAGATATTGAAACATATGTCTTTTGGGAGACAAATGAGTAGCGGAGGAAGGTTGTGCATGCGCCTTTGGACCAGATGAGGCGTCTTCTACCCGGGATCTGATAAATCAGTCCTGTACCTATATTGGTTGTAGTCCGGATAGTTTGTGGTTGAGTTGTAAGGATGTCATCGTGATACGCTCAATACCCTCACATACACTCGGGGTTTGTTCCTGGATTAGGATCAGTTGGGTCTACTAATCCTTTGGAACAGGTATGTGAACAACTCTTTTGTGTCCATGCGTTTTATTGACATTTAGGTAGCACTCCCTCTTAAAAGCATGAAGTTTGTATTCAGGGCATTCTTCCCTTAAGCTCTAGCGCCTTTTTATCGTAACACTCCCCCTAAATAGTTGCGCTATTTCTAATATGATGCCCTTGCTCCCCCTAAAGTTGTGCGCTCTTGTAGATTTTTGCCTATTACTTTCCTTCAAGTTTGCGCCTTTTGTGATTGAAGCACACTCCCCTTTTGAACATTTTGCGCCTTTTTGATATTGCGCTTATGAGTATTACTTCCCCTAAAACATATGCGCTTTTTAAAATAAACTATGGTAATACGCTCTTTTGAAACTCTTGCACCTTTTCAATCCACTCCCCCTTTTTTTTTTTATGGCTTTTTCTTTTTTTTTTTTATGTCCTCCCCTTTTTTTTTTTTTTTTTTTTTTTTTTATGGCCCCCTTTTTTTTTTATTGTGTCTTCTCTCTTTTTTTTTTTTTATGGCCTTTTTTTTTTTTGAAGAGAAAAATAAAACTAAAAACAATGTCAAATCAAGAACGTTGGAATAGTCTTGATTTGGTTTGTTTGCTCACGTGTGTGGAGCAACCAGAATACCACACGTGTCGGGGACTTGTGCGACTGCTCATCATCGCATACCGACCATACATGTGGAGCAATCGTCGTCTATTTACCATGTACGATCGGGATCCTGCAAAAACAAATTATCGGGACTTTGGTACCCATTTTTGGACGGGTCCTCCCTTATTAGCAGTGAAACAATTATGCATATAAGGTTCAAATTTGAAAGCAAAATTATCACATAAAGCAGTCATAGGAATCCACATTTGTCGAGGACTACTTATTTCCATTTGTAGCTTAGGTTTCCAAATTTGTTGTACCTTTTTGAAATTTAACTTTTCGGCATCGGTGAATGTGTGTCTTTTTGTAGAAGAGAAAATTTTCTCTTTCGCCAGTCGCTTAAGATGCAATTCGGATTTGACTTTGACCAGGTACTTGAGAGAGGAATACGAACTTATAGAATCAATAGCATTAAGTATAGAAGTGTCGTATTTCCTACCTTCTAGACTCACATCATTCACTTTGTAATGTGTACTAAATGAGCTACTTTTGTTTAGACAATTATTACTTTTGGACGTTTCAGTTTTAATAGAGAATGTGTACTTATCGTCTGTTTTAGCTTTAGTAGCTTCTTGCTTTATCTTTGGAATGACTTTAGGAATTTTTGGAGGAAGAATAGAGTTAGGAACAATTTTGTTTATTGTAATAGAAAATGAATTGTCTTGCTCTATTCTTTCCTGCTTTATAGGTTTAGTCATTTGAGTTTTCTGATCCTGTTTAGAAGATATATCGTTTAAAGGTTCAGGTTTTACAGGATGAATGGTTGTAGTTGTGCCCTTTTCTAAGGAATATTTGAGAAATGAATTCTCCTTTAAAAGCTTATCCATTTTTGCTCGAAACTCTTTACGTTCTGATTCCAGAAGAGAATTTAATTCAGCAATTTTGCAAGTATTTTCTGGAATAGAGCAATTCTTAGATTCGGGTTTTATCGATAGTATAGAATGTTCCTGGTTTGGCACGGACTCAATTGTTTGAGTCGACTTATTTAGAGACAATATAGTTTCTTTTGTTTGGCGTTGCTCAGTTTGTCCTCGTTTAGCTAGAACATCTTTTAATTCTTTAATTTTTGAATATAATTGATTTCTTTGTTCAAGAAGACTTTTATTTTGGGCTGCACTATTTATTTTTTCGTCTCTACATGTAGATAATTCTTTTGTAAGTTCGCTTATAGTTGATTCTTGTTGTGCGACCCTTGTCTTTAAGCTCGTCAGCCTTTCTTGTTCTATTGTTAGTTTATTTTTAAGAATAGATTTTTCTTCTAGACTCTTAACTAAGCAGTTGTAATTATTTTCTAGCCTAGCTTCTAATTCTTTGATTTTTATCAAGTAATTGGCTTCCATATTTACTTTTTTGGGTTGGATGTTTTTTTTTTTATCGTTATCGTATTTTTGAATTGATATTAAATTTTCGATCAATGTGTTCGAATAGATTTTCGAATGATTAAGTTTTCAGAAGTTTAGGTATCAAAAAAAATTTGAAATGATTAGAAAAGAAAAAAAACTTATACCGAGAATAATTTTTGTACCGAAAAATTTTACCAGTCCAAAAACAATTTGGTTAGCCAAAATTTTTTTTTCGTATGAACCGGGAAACTTTTTTTTTTTTTTTTTTTTGCTACCTAAAACTATCGAAAATTTTGTGTTCCGAAAATCTCTCTCATTTGTGCAAGTTTTCGTATAGGTTTTCGTATGATAAATGTTTTCTTAGTCACTGTAGCGTTTGAAAACTTTTAACAAATATTTTTCGTATGGAACCAAAAAATTTGTTTTTCGTACGAAAGTAAAACTCAAAAGTTTTTCGTATGAATTTTTTTTTCGTTCGACAAAATAATGTTTTTCGTATGATAAAATATATTTTCGTACTTCAAAATTTTTCGTATGGAAAGTTTTTTCGTATCAAGGCATAGAAAGTTTTTCGTATGTGGAAAAAATTTCAAAAATTTTCGTATGCAATTATTTTCGTACGAAAGTCAGACTAAATCGTTTTTCGTATGGACTTTTTTTTTTCGTACGAAAAAGAAAAAAAACTTTCGTATGTTAACAATGATAGTTTTTCGTATTATATAATTTCGTACGCAAAATTTCGTATTCAAACCTTTTTCGTATAAGAAAATAATTTTCGTACGAGAAAAGAAATAATTTTCGTATGAATACTCTTTCGTATTGAATACGTTTTCGTATCTAAGCTTTTTCGTACGTTTGCATATTATAGTTTTCGTAGACAAATGTTTTTCGCACGAAAGTCAGAGGTTTTCGTATCAAAGATGATTAAGTACGAAAACAAACTTTTTCGTAAGCTACAGTATACGAAAAAAAGAAAGTCAATGCGAAAAATAAGTGAATGTGTGAGATACGAAAACCTGGTCAACGTGAAAACTGATACGAAAATAGGGTTGTAGGATCGTGTACCGGAACCTGTGGGATTGGTCCCACCGCATACAGACTGATAGTCTATCCTCACTGTACCACCACTAGCCTTCCCAGTGTGCTTTGTCCTCACTCGCACACAACTGAGCAAACTTCCCAGGGGGTCACCCATCCCAGTGCTACTTCAAGTCAAGCACGCTTAACTTTGAAGTTCTTATGGATGGGCTCCCGAAAAGGAAGGTGCACCTTGGTGGTATGAGTAGCACTTATCAAGTCTCTTATACCATTCCTTTAACCGGTATGGAACCGATTCATTCATGTACCCCTCCACCTAGAAGCCTGCCAGGAGCCGCTCATTGTCCGTGCACCTTGGCACCGGCGATCACTCCCCGCCCTCATCGGCCCCGACCTAGAAGCCTGCCAGGAGCCGCTCATTGTCCGTGCACCTTTGCACCGGCGATCACTCCCCGCCCTCATCGGTCCCGGGTGTCACGTGCCCACCAGCTTCCGCCTGGTTCGTCCTCGGACCACACCGTACTGTGAGTGGATTCAGGAATGGTTTTTCATGCCTCACCGGTGTGGGATTCCTCAGCATTGCTACTGAAGATGTGGGTCTAAGAGTCGCGGATTTGACCGGCTCGAGGGAACATTAGTCCCATACCTAACATTCCCCCCCCCCCCCCCCCCCCCCCCACACCGGTGTGGTCCTCTAGCTCTGATACCAATTGTAGGATCGTGTACCGGAACCTGTGGGATTGGTCCCACCGCATACAGACTGATAGTCTATCCTCACTGTACCACCACTAGCCTTCCCAGTGTGCTTTGTCCTCACTCGCACACACCTGAGCAAACTTCCCAGGGGGTCACCCATCCCAGTGCTACTTCAAGTCAAGCACGCTTAACTTTGAAGTTCTTATGGATGGGCTCCCGAAAAGGAAGGTGCACCTTGGTGGTATGAGTAGCACTTATCAAGTCTCTTATACCATTCCTTTAACCACTCTCATTCGGGTATGGAACCGATTCATTCATGTACCCCTCCACCTAGAAGCCTGCCAGGAGCCGCTCATTGTCCGTGCACCTTGGCACCGGCGATCACTCCCCGCCCTCATCGGCCCCGACCTAGAAGCCTGCCAGGAGCCGCTCATTGTCCGTGCACCTTTGCAACGGCGATCACTCCCCGCCCTCATCGGTCCCGGGTGTCACGTGCCCACCAGCTTCCGCCTGGTTCGTCCTCGGACCACACCGTACTGTGAGTGGATTCAGGAATGGTTTTTCATGCCTCACCGGTGTGGGATTCCTCAGCATTGCTACTGAAGATGTGGGTTTAAGAGTCGCGGATTTGACCGGCTCGAGGGAACATTAGTCCCATACCTAACAAGGGTGATTCGAAAATAAAGCTTGATACGAAAACACTATGAGTGGCGCGAAAACGCGATTTTATATTCGAAATCTTCAAATAACACTCAAATTATCACTTTAAGCACAGTTAATCGATCGAAATTGAATGGGTAATCATCTTAAACACTCGATTAACACAATAGAAACCAAAACATAGTCCAATTAAGCATTTTCAGCGATGAACAATTTGAAGATGAGAAAAATAGTTTCGATCGCAATTTGAAAATTAAGCTCAATTAATCGAAGATAATTGCAATTAACATATATCAAATGATTCGCAAGTAGTTTTCGTTCAGCATCAAGCGAAAAACAGCAATCAACATATGAAAATCAAAATCAGCGTGACAACTGTAGCATGCGAAAATACAATTTGGTGCGAAGAACACATCATACGAAAAACAAATTTCAGCAATCAAAAATTGATCAATTCACACGATTTTGGCTCTGATACCAATTGTTAGGTCCGTTTTTACATCCAACATATGAACTCGAGCATAGATTTAATAGATTTACCTCTATGATAATGCGAGCGGAAGCTTTAGGATTAAATCAATCAAATCTTCATTAATCACAAACTTTCTCTCTAATTAACCTCTTTCTCTCTCTACAATTCAACCCTAATTAAGATAGTGATTAGAGAGAGTGTTTCTAGTGAGAGAAAGCTAAACTCAAGTTCTGTGTATTTTACACACACTTGCCCTATATATACCAATCAATATTGGTATATTTGCATTCTAGTCCCTAACTATACATATATTACAATTAAGTCCCTAGACAAAGATAACTTGAGTATTGAACACTATAAAATACTTCCAACAACCGTTGACTTAGAATTATTAGCAAAAGCCTTTTTAGCTTTGGGAACAATGGCGTCCGTTTGTGTACCCATATCCTGCTTAAAAGAATATGTTTCTATAGAGAGATCATTTAAGACGGGTAGGGACGGGGAATTTTTGAGATTAGAAATCTCCTCTAAAAGTTTTTGCTTTTCTGCTCGGAAACCTACTCTTTCCGATTCGAGAGTTGCGTTCAATTCTACAATTTTACTAGCAACTTCTGGAATTTCCCAACAAGAGATAGGTTTATTAGAATGTAAAGTATTTTCCCATTTGTACGCTAAGTCTTTAGACGAACTTTGATCTGTTTGACCCTTTTCCGTAAAGATGCCCTCTAAGAGATGAACTTTAGAGTGCAATTTATTGCGTTCCTCAAATAAAAGTTTAAAACTGCTCCGCGAACTGCTCAAATCAGACCGATAATTATTGCGTTCGAGTTCGCAATTTTTCAATTTATGTGTTAGTTCACTAATTTGAGCATTTAATTTTACTTCCTGAGATTCAAGATTAGTGATTTTCTCACCCGTTATTTCTAAATGGCAAGTAAGACTACCTCTTTCTTCTAAACTCCTGACTAATCATTTGTAATTATTTTCTAGTCTACTCTCTAACTCACTTATAGTCTTTTCGTGACTTATAAGTTGAGTTTGGCCTAGCTTAGAGGAATTTAGGTTCTTGGTTAGCTCACACACGTTAGTTTCTGAGCTAACTAATTTTGATTCAAGATAAGAAATAGTTTCTAGTGCATTAGATAACTTAGTTTCTAACGCTTTGTTAATCTTACATTCGTATTTAAGCTCACCACGCATGGTTTCATAATCTTTCTTCAACGAATGATAGGTTTCGTTTAAATCACTAGCATTAAAGCTCATCTCAGAAGTTGCGGAAGTAGAATCCATTATTTTTTTAAAATTTAAATTTTCTTGAAAATTTTAGTTGGATACGCGATCATTAACGCGTTGTGTAGATTTGAGATTTTTGGCTTTTGGAAAATCTTTGCCGAAAAGTTTTGGTGTGTCGTGAAATTTCGTGAAGTTTTGAAAAATTTTAAGTGTCGAAAACTTTTTGGGGTGTACCGAAAAGTTTTGAGGTGAGATCGAAAACTTCGAAAATTTATCAAACTTTTCTAGAATGTGCCAAAGATGTTTTGGAGAAGAAAAATGGCCTTTTAAAAAATTTTGTGCCGAAGAGTTAGGTTTTTCGATAAATAATGTGAAGTTTCGAAAATTTTACGTGCCGAAAATTTTTGGTGTATACCGGAAAATTTTGAGGTGATGTCGAAAACTTCGGAAAAATTTTACCAAACTTTTCTAGAATGTGCCAAAAAGGTTTTGGAATAAAAAATTGGCTTTTAAAAATTTCAGCATCGAAAAGTTGGATTTATCGAGAAATATTGTGAAGTATCGAAAATTTTAGGTACCGAAAAATTTTTAGTGTGTACCGAAAAGTTTTGTACTGATGTCAAAAACTTCAAAAAAATTTATCGATAAATAATGTGAAGTTTCGAAAATTTTAGGTGCCGAAAACTTTTTGGTGTATACCGAAAAAAAATTTCGATGTGATTTCGGAAGAACAGTAATTTTCGAGCCTTTATTAATTTTATTTATTTATTAATAATTAATGTTTTTATTATTTAATTTTTTTTTAATACAGGCGAAAACCTGAAGAGTGCGAGATGTTTTTTTTTTTTTTTTTTTTTAAGTAATTCCAAAAACTTAATTTTTTTTTTATTTTTTATTTTTACCGAGAACTTAATATGCCGAAACGTTTTTTTTTTTTAATTTAGGTTTTCGATGGCAAAGTTGTAAATATGATACCGAAAACTTTTTTTCTTTTTTTGCGAAAACTTTAGTACCGAAAATTTTAAAGTTTTTATGTTTTTTATTTATTTTTTATTTTTCGATGACAAAGTTGTAATTCAGTTTTTTTTTTTTTGCGAAAACTTTGAACAGTACCGAAAAGTTTTTTTTTTTTTTTTTTTTTTTTTTACTGTAGCACCGAAAACTACTGTAGGACCGAAAAGTTTCTGTAGCACTGTAGCACCGAAAACTTTACTGTAGCACCGAAAACTTCACTGTAGCGACACTGTACCAGCAAGAAAAACACTAGTTTTTTTATTCCGAGCACAAAACTAATCAAATTAGCCATGGGTAAAGATCAAAACATGTATATCCTAACTCCTAAACACTCAATCAAGCATCCAAACACCAAAACATGTCAAATTTTTCGAAAAATTTCGAAGAACATGCGATGAACACCGAAAAATAAAACGAAAAATTTGACTCAAATCTTAACGCGCGTGGCTCTGATACCACTTGTAAGGCCTAGAATATCCAACTAAACATATATTAATACGAGTTTACCACGATTTGATGGGAAGAATCGAAGCTTGCGTGGGGTGTTGTGTGTTCTTGAGAGGTTGGGGGCTCACTTTCTCTCTCTAGTTAGAGTTTCACACAATACACACTTTATTATGTGTTAGGGTTTTAGTATTTATACCACAAGTTGGTATATAATACTTGGGCCCCCTAACAAAGCCCAATTACACTAAGCCTCTTATAAAGAGAATCTTTATAAATACACAACAAAGATAATTATAATTAATTGAACACAATAAAATATTCCTAACAGAAAGGCTAGGAAGATCCTAATGGCTTCAATTCTGGCGACAGGTGCATAGGTCTCGTCGTAGTCGATTCCTTCCTGTTGATTGTATCCTTTCGCCACTAGCCTTGCTTTATTTCTGATCACGACCCCTTGTTCATCCTTCTTGTTTTTGAAGATCAACTTATTACCGATAATGGTTTTCCCTTGCGGTCTAGGTACTAGCTTCCAGACATTCAACCTTTCAAATTGGCTGATTTCTTCCTGCATTGCCATAATCCAATCTGGATCGGTAAGAGCGTCAGCTACTTTGGTTGGTTCCTTTTGACTTAGGAAGCATGAGTAGAGACTTTCATTGATCGTTGAAGCCCGAGTTGTGACACCACTTGAGGGATCCCCGACAATTTGCAAATTCGGATGAGCCCCGGTCCATTTTCGTGCATGTGTTTGTGAGGATTCAACAGTATCTTCACCCGTAGGATTTTCTGAATCCGGTGAGATTTGTGGTTCCGTGGGCTCATCTGGTTGGGATCTTATATCTTCTGAAGATGCTTCAGCTTGAAAGTCAATGGATGGAAAGGTGTCGGCTTCTGAGCTAGCAGTGATATCTGTGTCAGTTGTCGGTTCAGTATCGTCTCCGATATTAAGATTTTCCATTGTTGGAGGCGAGCTACCATTGCTTGGGTCTTCAGAACGAACAGTGGCTGTGGGTAGCGGAGGTCTTGGACATAGGTGCTCAAACAGCAGATCAAGATCCTCGTCGTTAGAGGTATGAGTCTTTGAAGGTGGCCCCACAGAGGATGTGTTGGGTTGATCTTTAGTCAACTCTCGTAGAAGTCCGGGTTCTCGACTAATTGGTATAGAAGCCACTTGATCTACTTCGTCAAACGTGACGTTAATGCTTTCCATGATAGTCCTTCTCTCTCTTAGGTATACTCGATAGGCCTTGGAGTTTGTCGAATATCCTACCAGTACGCCCTCGAATGCCTTCGGATCAAGTTTGCCCCTATTTTCTCGTTCGTTGGCAACATAGCACTTGCATCGGAAGACTCTGAGGAATGAGATGTCTGGCACTCTGCGGTTTATCATCTCGTATGGAGTTCGGTTGAATCTCTTGTGAAGCGATGCACGATTCTGGGTGAAGCATGCTGTGTTAAGTGCTTCAGCCCACAAGAAGTGCGGTAGTCCAGAATGAATCAGAAGAGTTCTGGTTGCCTCAACCAGGGTCCTGTTTTTGCGCTCGACAACACCATTTTATTGGGGTGTCTTTGCTGCTGAGAACTGTTGGGTGATACCTAGCGAAGCATAAAAATCGCTGAGTTTTTTGTTCTTGAACTCCGTCCCATTGTCAGTTCTGATTATCTGGATGTTTAGCTGGTAGAGATTCTGGACTGTCTTCACAAATTCGATGATAAGATCTGATGTTTTGTCTTTGGTTCGGAGAAACTTGGTCCAAGTGAAGCGCGAGAAGTCGTCCACTATCACAAATACATATCTTCTTCCATTGATAGTCTGAGTGCGCATTGGTCCGCACAAGTCCATATGAATGAGCTCTAGAGGTCTAGTGGTCGAAGCTGTATGTTTGGTGTGATGGGACGCTTTCCTCATTTTCCCCATTTTGCACGCCCAGCAAAGATGCTCTTTGCGATATCTGAATGAGGGAAGTCCTTTGACCAAGTTGTCTGAGCGGAGCTTCTTCAGATTCTTGAAGGTGAGATGTGAGAGCCACTGATGCCAAAGATCATTCTGAAGTAGAGATGCTCGAGAGATGATGCAGGTTGGTCGTATTGTCTTCAGGTCGATGGAGTAGAGATTTGTCTTTCTGTGACCAGTGAGTAGTTTTGACCCTTTATCATCGATGACGCTACACTTGTTGGATTCTAAGAGAACTTGAAATCCTTTGTCACAGAAGCGTTCAATGCTGGATAGGTTGTAGCTTAGCCCTTCGATATATGATACTCCCTTGATGGTGAGTCTGTCATGGATAAGGTTGCCCGTCCCAAGCATAGGTGCAGAATCATCATTTCCTAAGTAGACCTTTCCGAGATAGCCCTCGGTGAAGTTGCTCAACAGTTCTTTATTTCCAGTCATGTGTGAGGAGCAACCTGAGTCTAATTACCACACATGATGAACCTGCAAGACAAATTAGGTTAGCTTAGGAACCCGTTTGAGGACGGGTCCAGTGTTAATGGCAGGAGATGGATCCAACAGTATTGAAGTTATGTTGGGTACTAAGTCGGTTTGATTAACGATTGACTTAGGAATCCAAACTTGATTATTGCCTATTTGGTGCAGTAAACACTTTGCAGTAAACACTTTGAGCACTTTATTGTGTTTGTTTTTATTCTCATTTTCGGGTGTGGCGTATCTCTTCCTTTTTGTCTCTCGTGATTGCCTATGTTGCGTGGGTGATGAAGGATTAGAGAGGGAGGAAGCGATAGTACGCGCCTTTTTGCGAAATCGATTGTAATGAGAACGTGGAAATCCATCATAATAGTTAGGACAATTCCTAGGAGTTTCGGTAGAAAATAGAGAATTACAGTCTGCGATATGATAAGAAAATCTCTTAGGAAAATTAAAGCAGTTTAAAACTGGAGAGGCATGCTTTGAAGGTAGCTTCTTCTTCGGAACCCAGAGATTTGTATTCTTCACTCGTTCCGGAGCAACCTTCTTCGTCTTTCTGCCTCTCAAATTTTTGCCTGTTGCCACATGCTTAACATAGTCAGTACGAGCAATTCTGTGAGAGGGAGGAGACTTGATTTCTGTACTCTTATCTATATGCATAGATGCTTTCGAGACAGAATGAGAAGTGGAAGGTTTGTGAACATCAGGAAAGTTTTCAAGAGTGTAAATTTTACTTAAAAGAATGGTTCTTTCTTCCGAAAAGGCTTTCCTTTCAGATTCCAGAGAAGCAGTTAGATCGTCTATTTTGCGAATTATTTCTGGAATGTAAATGGATGAATAAATGGGTTTGGCCTGTTCGGAAGTACTTCCCTGATTTTCGGGACTGAAAGGTGAGACAAAGTGTTAGGAACCGAAAACTTTCTTAGATGAATACTGAAAGTTTCATTATATAGGATCGAAAATTTTAATTATGTAGAAGGTTTATCATGAAGCTAAGAGCATGATTTTTTTATAGTAAAGATATACATGATCATATCAGTTTAGTCTAGCATCTCTGTCCTGTGTTCATGTCCATTTTTGAAATAGGTATCAAAAACTTCTAATACCTATAATTGCCGAAAACCTCTTTACTTAATAAGGAGTATGGCTCGAAAATCACCTATAAAATGCATGTATGTCACAGTTTTCATACATCCAATCAATAAAACTTGAGAATAGATCGAATGAGAATTACCTTGATAATAAACGCGCGGAAGACTTTGGGTATAAACTCAATCAATCTCCATTAATACCAAGCTTCTCCCTTCAATATACCTCACTTTCTCTCTCTACAATTAAATCCTAATTATGCTAATGATGAGAGAGAAATATATTCTAGAGAGAGAAACAATTACTCAAGTTGTGTGTATTTTACACACAATTGCCCTATATATACCAAAGCATACTTTGGTATATTTACACTTTAGTCCCTATATTTACATAAAATACAATTAAGTCCCTAGACAAAGATAACATGATTATTGAACACTAGAAAATATTCCTAACAATCTCCCCCTTAGTGTTCAATTGTCATTGAAGCGCCGGTTGTCTTTGTCTTTGATAATCTTCAGTCTTCATCATCATTTGAACACAGCAGAAAGATTCCTAACAATCTCCCCCTTTGATAATTTTTGCCTTTGTGTTCAACTTTGAATTTGACACGGTCTTATGTTGCTGTTTGAAGACAATAGCTGAGAGCATCTGGAGAATCTTCAGTCTCCCCCTATTTACATGCACTCTCTATTTCTTCTTTGCAACTTGAATCTTCGTCACCTTCTTGCATATATCAGAGTCGCGCGGATCGTCAGCATTGACTTGTCGTGTATGCTCGAACCATGGAGAGAGGTCTTGTTTGTTGTGGTTCAGCACGTGCGTTGAAATCTTGGCTTCTTTAATGAGTTCACGTGCTTGGCCTCCTTGATATACTTCTCCCCCTCATGGCGATTCATTTGTATCGTCATGCTGTGTGATCAAGGTGATCCTGTGTACGATGAACGTGTTGGCGTTGAATTCCGGATGAAGTACCTGAAAAACGGGACAGACGACCGATCATCGTGAAACATCCCTAGATGTCACTCTTGGTCTTTGATACAAAGTCACACAGACTTGCATTTGAAGGGACTACGGGGCCACATAGGCAACCCGTTGACATCGTTCTAGAGTCGTGCTCCAGAAGATGGCCTGCTACCGTTGTTGTTTTTATGTTGCAACGGCAGGACTTCCTTCTGATCATAGAAGCACATCATTGAATGATGCGTCTACAGAAGTTCTGGCACGGTCACATAGACCTGCATAGTGTGTGTAAAATAATGTATGTGTCCTAGAAAATGTAAAAATATTTAGGCGATGAGGACACACTAGACTCTTAAGTGTTCAAGAAAGTCGTGGTGTGGGGCTGTGGACCACTAGATTCAATATCTCCCGCTTCCGAGTGAAACGGTGATAGCATATGCGATTCCCCGTGAGATATTGAAACATCTGTCTTTAGGGAGACAAATGAGTAGCTAGGAAGGGTCGTGCATGCGCCTTTGGACCAGATGAAGCGTCTTCTACCCGGGATCTGATAAATCAGTCCTGTACCTATATGGTTATGGCCCGGATAGTTTGTGGTTGAGTTGTAAGGATGTCATCGTGATACGCTCAATACCCTCACATACACTCGGGGTTTGTTCCTGGGTTAGGATCAGTTGGGTCTACTAAACCTTTGGAACAGGTATGTGAACAACTCTTTTGTGTCCATGCGCTTATTGGCATTTAGGTAGCACTCCCTCTTCAAAGCATGAAGGTTGTCTTCAGGGCATTCCCTTTTAAGCTCTAGCGCTGTTTTTAGGTAACACTCCCCCTAAATACTTGCGCTAATTCTAATGTGATGCCCGTGCTCCCCCTAAATAGATGCGCCTTTTGAGATTGCATATTACAAAAAAATCAAGCGCCTTTTGTATTTGAAGTGACACTCCCCAATAAATGTGCCTTTTGCACTTATAAGTCTCACTCCCCCTAAAACATGCGCTTTTTACATTAGAACTATGGTAATACGCTCTTTTGAAGTTCATGCGCCTTGTCTATCTATCTATCCACTCCCCCAAAAAGAATATAGAATATGGAGACCGACTACTCTATAAAATTAAGCGCTATTTATAGTAAGTCGAGCTCCCTATGAAAATCGAAAGCTGAAAATATAGAGTTTGACTCCCCTGAAATTCAAGCGCTTTTGACTTTGAAATCGGCTCGGCCTTCTTTAAACATTGATGCTCAAAGGTTTTTTTTTTTTTTTTTTTTTTTTTTAATGGCTTTTCCTTTATTTTTTATTTTTTTTTTTTATGACTTTTTTTTATTTTTTTTTATTTTTTTTTTTTTATTTTTTTTTTTTTATTTTTTTATGGCCAGTTTTTTTTTTTTTTTTTTTTTTTTGACGGAAAGATAAAAATAAAAACATTGTCAAATCAAGAGCTTTGGAATAGTCTTGATTTGGTGTGTTTGCTCACGTCGCATACCGATCACGTGTGTAGAGCAAACCGAATACCACACGTGTCGGGGTCTTGTACGACTGCTCATCATCGCATACCGACCATACATGTGGAGCAATCGTCGTCTATTTACCATGTATGATCGGGAAACTGCAAAACAAATTATCGGGACTTTGGTACCCATTTTTGGACGGGTCCTCCCTGGTTAGCAGTGAAACAATTATGCATATAAGGTTCAAATTTGGAAGCAAAATTATCACATAAAGCAGTCATAGGAATCCACATTTGTCGAGGACTACTTATTTCCATTTGTAGCTTAGCTTTCCAAATTTGTTGTACCTTTTTAAATTTAACTTTTTAGCATCGGTGAATGTGTGTCTTTTTGTAGAAGATAAAATTTTCTCTTTCGCCAGTCGCTTAAGATGCAATTCGGATTTGACTTTGACAGGGTACTTGAGAGAGGAATACGAGCTTATAGAATCAATAGCATTAAGTATAGAAGTGTCGTATTTCCTACCTTCTAGACTCACATTATTCACTTTGTAATGTGTACTAAATGAGCTACTTTTGTTTAGACAATTATTACATTTGAACGTTTCAGTTTTAATAGAGAATGTGTAATTATTGTCTACTTTAGTTTTAGTAGCTTCTTTCTTTAATTTTGATTTTAGAATGACTTTGGGTATTTTTGGATTAGGAATAGAGGTAGAACCAAATTTAGTCGAGGCAATAGAAGATAATTTGTCTTCCTCTATTCTTTCCTTCTTGATATCTTTAGTCATTCTTGCGCCTTTTTGAGAGGAATTTTTGAGAATTAAATTCTCCTTTAAAAGCTTATCTATTTGAGCTCGAAACCCGTCTGGAGCGTAGCAATCCTTAGGTTCGGGTTTTATCGATAGTATAGAATGTTCCTTAGTTGGCACTGACTCAATTGTTTGAGTCGACTTATTTAGAGACAAATTTTGCTCAAGTTGATCTTTCTTTGCAAGAAAAACCTCTAGTTCTTTAATTTTAGAGTGTAATCTTCTGCATTCTTCAGAAAGATCTTTATTTTGAGCTTGATAATCTTTATTTTCCTTTAGTTCTGTTGTTTCAGAATTTGATTTAGCAAGATCATTGTTATGTTTAGCTATTTTCTCATTAGCTAATTGAAGTTTTATTCCTAGATTGGCTTCTTCTAATAGATGTTTTCTTAGGACAACTTCATTATTGGCTAATCTTGCTTCTAATTTCTTGACCATTTCTTTTTCATTATTTGTGGATGAGAATTTTTGCAACATTGAATTGTTTGCTTCATCACAGGCAGACAGACTTGTTTTCAACTCACATATTTTTTATTCATGTTCTGTGGTCTTAGTCTTCAACCTTATAATCTCATCCTTTGCATTGGTCAATTGACATTCAAGACTAGCTTCAATTTCTAGATGTTTTCTTAAGACACGCTCGTTATTAGCTAGCCTGGCTTCTAGTGTCTTGATCATTTGTTCGTGAAATAAATCCATTTTAATCTTTTCAGTTCAAATATAGAATTTTGAAAATTTACGTTCAAATAATGTTGGTAATTAAATTCTATATACAATGTTGGATTTTAAATTTTGTTCAAATAAAATTGTTGGATGTATATTGATCGTTGACGTGTTTTAGAATTGATTTAATTTTTTTGATCAATATTATTTTTTTTATTCTGTTTAGAAAATTTTAGATATTGATATTAACCGCAAACTTTTAATTTCAGTTCAGTTCATAAACTTTTCAGCACAGCAAAGTTTAGATACAAAATATTAATTATCGACTTAGATTGTATCTTGTACTTTGTATATTATTAAAAGAATGTAAGGTATTACGGTTCTGATTTTGACACTGTATTAGTTTACGAATGAAAGAGAGGCTGTAAACAGTGCTTTTTAGTTTACGAGTATAGAGTGTTTACGAATGAGAATCGTTCGTAAACTTTTAATCGTTCGTAAACCTTTAAGAATGTTATCAGGGTAAGGTTTACGTTCGTAAACTGTTATCAGGATGAGGTTTACGAATGAAAATGATTCGTAAACACTGTATGGGAAGTTTACGAATGTAACTTGTAAACTTGAACGGATGAGGTTTACGAATGAAATAGTTTTCGAAGACTAAGTCTTGAATGGTTTACGAATGATGTGTATTCGTAAACTTAAGGATTCGTAAACAGGAAGGTTTACGATCGTAAAGATTCGTAAATTCTTTTACGAATGAAAGTGATTCGTAAACTCAAACAGGAATAGAGGTTTCCAATCACCTCTGTCGTAAACTCGACTTTATGTTTACGATTGAAGTTCGTTCGTAAACACTGACACTCTACCACTTAGTGAATCGTAAAACTCAGTTTATCTAGGTTTACGAATGACTCTGAGATTCGTAAAATTATATTCGTAAACTGAGTTTATCTAGGTTTACGAATGAAAATTATTCGTAAACACTGTTATTCGCAAACTAACGTTCGTAAACCTTTAATCATTCGTAAACAGTACTCTTTAGTTTACGATTGAATAGTATTCGTAAACCTTCACACACTGTTGAGATCGTAAACAAGGTTTACGATTGAAAATCTTTCGTAAACAGTAGTTTCGTAAAATAAAGTTTACAAATTGAAAAGTATTCGTAAACAGTGCCTTCAGATAGTTTACGACTGAAAAAGCGTTCGTAAACAGTGACTTCAAAGGTTTACGATCAAAAAGCGTTCGTAAACAGTTACCTCAAAAATTTAAGATCAAAATGCGTTCGTAAACAGTGACTTCAAAAGTTTACGATCAACAAACGTTCGTAAATAGTAACTACGTATGTTTACGATCGACAAACATTCGTAAACAGTACTTTCTGAAGTTTACGATCGATCGAAATCAGTAATTAAACATGTAAAAACACTCGATTAAACCAGTTAAATGCAAAACATATAGAATTTTCGAGTTTTTCACATGAACATTTTGAAGATATTGAAGAACAGTTCGATCAAAATTAACACAATTAGTCCAAATTCAGCTGTAATTAGCTCAATTAATCATGATTACTCATCGCAAACAGTATCCCATAGATCATCGCAAACAATTCAAGCACAAACAGTAAGCATCGCGATGAATAGTAGCTATCGTAAACAAGTTTGCGATGAACAATAAAACGATCGTAAACTATATTTCAACAAAATCAAGCATCGTAAACCGTAAATTCAATCAATTCAATCACACGTTTGCTCTGATACCAATTGTAGGTCACAGTTTTAACATCCAATCAATAAAACTTGAGAATAGATCGAATGAGAATTAACTTGATAATAAACGCGTTGAAGGCTTTGGGTATAAACTCAATCAATCTCCATTAATACTGTAAGGCCTAGAATATCCAACTAAACATATATTAAACGATCTTACCACGATTTGAAGGTCGGAAGAATTCGAGCTCGCGTGGGGTGTTGTGTGTTCTTGAGAGGTTGGGGGCTCACTTTGATTTTCACACAATACACATTTTATTATGTGTTAGGGTTTGGGTATTTATACCACAAGTTGGTATATAATACTTGGGCCCCTAACAAAGCCCAATTACACTAAGCCTCTTATAATGATAATCTTTATAAATAAACTACAAAGATAATTCTAATTAATTGAACACAATAAAATATTCCTAACAATCTCCCCCTTTGTGTTCAATCTTCAATTTGGCATGTATTATCTTTGTGGGGCTTAGTGTGTTTGCCTGAGTCCTAAAAGAATTTCCTCCTTGTCTTGTCTTTTGACCTCTTCTATTGGAGATCTTCAAGCTCACCGTGCTCAATCATCTCTTCTCGGCACCAAATCTTCTTAATCTTCTTTTGAAGCTCGATTCGTAAATGCCGGAAGGTGTTTGAAGTTGCTTGCCGGATCTTGAAGAATTTTCTTCTTTTTGTGTTCGATCTCTCCTTTCGATAATGACGCAACTTCTCCTACTTTTTGGTCAACCTTGTGTTGGTATTGGGAAGTTCTCTTTGAAGTTTGGAGAGACATACACGAGGCGGCAACTTCAGTCTTTGAAAGTCAGCGGTGTTTGCTTGATTTGATGACGCTTGATGACATGCTGATCACGCCGTCGGGACAAGGAAATGGCATTGGTAGGCTTGTAGGAGCTCAGGTTCGGTAATTACTCGACGGAGCCACAAAGGCAATCCGTCGTATAAGAAACCGGGGTCACAAAGACCTCCCGTTAAAATCTTGAGTCCTAACACTCCCCCCCTACAAGGGCTATCTCCTCTTCTTGCGGAGGCTTTGAATGTTCTTCGGCTAGGACTCTCTTGACTTGACGCTATATTCTGTAGACCGAATGTAGATAGTGATCCACGCCCTGATATTGAATTTGATGATGTCGCGGATCTTGGACTTTGTTCACATCTTGTCCTGGTCGTTCTTCGTAGTTTGAATTCGTCAAGTCTCCTTTAATCTTCTTCTTCTCGGCGCCGGATTCGTCTTCTTCGAAGGAAGTTGTCTGGTTCGGCCTCGAGGAAGCTTGTCCGGCTCCGGAAGAAGATACACGTGGGGTGTTGTAAAATGTGCCGAGGCTCCTTTGGAATGTTCCATTCAAGTGCAGGAGAGCCCGGCTTCAGAGTGGTACGCTGGGCGGAAATTGGTGGGTGGTCCGACCTGTTTGTTTATGCGTGTCCCCTTCTCCCCCTCATGGCGATTCGAGTTAACGAGATCGGCATGCTTGTATAGGAAGATTAGAAGGACACAAACTACAGGTCGGTGATGGTAATAACAAGACGGAGCCACTAAGGCAATCCGTCGACACGACTTCAGAGACAAACTCCGAGATGTGGCCTGTGAGGACAGCTTGAAGAACCGGGGCCACATAGGCGTTCCGTTTACATCGTTCTAGAGACTAGCTCGAGACGATGGCCTGATTCCGTTGTTGCTTTGATGTTGCAACGACTTTACCAGCGTGTGATCGTTCGATTACGAGTCAGTGTCTAAATACAGACAATCCCCTGATTCGTCTTGTATCAATGTCACGAGCTCCCACTTCCCAAGTGAATGGTTGGCACAACCACTTTGGACCCGTCGACAAACAAGTCGTACTCGTCAATCCAGTCACCCTACTGGAGACTAAGACTTGTGGACTTAATTTAATATTACAGTATGTCAGCTTACTGGTGCCCCCTCTCTGTCCCCACAGAATCAGTAACTGAACTGTAAATATTAGGGTTTTATTAATTCGTCTTATTACCCGACTGCAAGGTTAATTTATTTAGACGAAATAATAATCTGCCTTTGTATTGTTTGTCATGCTAATTTCGACAATAAACAAACAATAATAATTTCATTATCAAATAATTCAATTACAAATGTTAAACACATCAAAATTACACTAATGCCCTCGTACTATCTAATCCTCGTACGGCATCTAGGGCATAAACCTCAACACTATCTTCCCTTCTTGCGGAGGCTTTGAATGCTCTTCGGCTAGGACTCTCTTGACTTGACGTTATATTCTGTAGACCGGATGTAGATAGTGATCCACGCCTTGAAATTCGACTTTGATGATGTCGCGGATCTTGGACTTTGTTCGTATCTTATCCCGGTCTTACTCCGTAGTCTGATTCGGCCTCGAGGAAGCTTGTCTGGCTCCGGAAGAAGGTATGCGTGGGGTGTTGTAGAATGTGCCAAGGCTCCTTTGGAATGTTCCATTCAAGTGTAGGGGAGCCCGGCTTCAGAGTGGTAAGCTCGGCGGAAGTTCATGGGTGGCCCGACCTGTTTGTTTATGCATGTCCCCTTCTCCCCCTCTCCCCCTCATGGCGATTCGTGTTAACGAAATCGGCATGCTGGTATAGGAAGATTAGAAGGACACAAACGACAGGTCGGTGATGGTAATAACCAGACGGAGCCACTAAGGCAATCCGTCGACACGACTTCAGAGACAAACTCCGAGACGTGGCCTGTGAGGACAGGGCTTGAAGAACCGGGGCCACATAGGCATCCCGTTTACATCATTCTAGAGACTACCTCTAGGCGATGGCCTGATTCCGTTGTTGTATTGATGTTGCAACGGCAGGACTTCCTTCCAATCATGGAATCACATCTACATGAGATGTGTCTATTTTTTTTTATTTCTTCTAGCTATCTATTTTATTTTTATTATCATCATCATTATTATTAATAATAATATAATCATAGTGATTATTATTATTATTATTATTATTATTATTATTTATTATTATTCGCACTCGCTTAATTTTATTTTTTAGCAATATATTATTATATTTTTTTTTTCCTTGTTTTTATTTCTAAATTTTCCCTTCGCTAGGTACGTGTACTTTGGTGCATACCCGAGGAACCCTTCGCTAGGCCAAAGCCCAGATATGGCGGAAAACAAAATCAAGACGGGATGCCTTTGATCGCGAGAGAACCTCCGATGAGGGAGTTATGGAGAGGCAACACCGTAGGGACGGTCGGCTCTGCGATAGTCCTTCCTCAAGTCCCGAACAACTTCGAGCTGAACATCATTGGCTTCAAATGCTTCAGACGACAGCTCAATACGATGGACTCTCCGAGGAAGATGCTTATCGCCATATCCGAGATTTTCTATCCGTCGCCGACGCAATACGAGTACAAGGCGTAAGCTCAGAAGCCATTCGACTCTACCTTTCCATTCTCTCTGCGAGGCAATGCCAAGGAGTGGTTCAACCTGCTCCCTGAAAGATCCATTACCACATGGGACCAGATGCATGCCACCTTCATCAATCATTTCTTTCCACCTTCGAAGGCTCTCAAATTAAAGATGGACCTCACCGCATTCAAGCAGAAGGAGGGCGAAAATCTATACGACGTATGGACCAGATTCAAGGCGCTCTTGAACCGATTTCCTCAACACGGGATGACCAAGAGCGAGCAAATTCAGCGGTTCCACGAATCACTGAACGATCACACCGTGCAATTACTAGACGGAGCGTGCAACGGGGGACTTTGTAATCTCAGCGCAACGGAGGGTTGGAACCTTATCGAGGACTATAGTGCAAATAGTTTTCGACGAGGGAGTTCCAGCAGTCGAGGTAAACCACCTGGGATGTACGACGTCGACAACAACACTGCGATAAATGCCAAGTTCGATGCAAAACAACAACAAATGTCAGCGACTAATCTCCAAACGCAGACGCTGATGAACGCAATCCTACCCACGCTAGCAGCAAAGCCGACTGTCAACGATGTACAATCTACGCCGAGAATGCCCGCAGTTGTTCCGCCTCTTCAGTCATACCCAACATATATTTGGTAAATTTCTCGCTATTTTTAAACAATTACATATTAATTTACCACTTGTCGAAGCACTTGCGCAGATGCCTCGTTGGGCAAAGTTTTTAAAGGATCTTATCCAGAACAAACGGAAGCTTGAAGACATTTCCACCGTCGAGCTGCGAGGGGAGTGCTCTACCATCTTACAAAGCAAAATCCCGAAAAAGCTAAAAGATCCAGGGAGTTTTACTATACCTTGTTTAATAGGCAATCTAGTGGTACATAAGGCATTAGCCGATTTAGGTGCAAGTATAAATTTGATGCCTTATTCGATGTTCAAGAAACTTGGTTTAGGAGAACCCAAACCTACTAGGATGAGTATACAATTAGCGGATAGATCTGTTAAGTATCCTAGAGGTATTATCGAAGACGTTCTTGTCAAAGTCGATAAATTTATAATTCCTGCAGATTTCGTAATTCTCGACATGGAGGAGGATGAAAACATTCCTCTAATCTTAGGAAGGCCATTCCTCGCTACCGGAGGAACCATGGTCGATGTTCGTAACGGAACATTGACCTTAACCATAGACAACGAGAAAGTGACATTTGATATGGCCGAGTCCATGAATAATGCCGAGAAGTTAGACGATAAGTGCTTTTATATTGATGCATGGAATGAATTCTTATCATTGCAGGGACTTTCACAGCCCAATTCCTTCGTCTCGAAGCAAGAAATAGAGGAAAACAGAGCTCCCGACGGAAGAGCTGAATGATGAACTATCCCCCGACGTTGGCCAAGTAGACGTAGATGACGATGTCAAGGAGGAATCAATGATCGAGGTGCAAAAGATCAGCGAAGAAAATCGCGAGAGGAGCTCGGTCGAAGAACGACCAACGCTCGAGCTCAAGCAACTTCCCGATCACTTGGAGTATGCTTTCCTCGAGGAAAATGCAAAGCTGCCCGTAATCATAGCATCAAAGCTGGAGAAGGAGCAGAAAATCATGCTCTTAGACACACTACGGGAGCACAAGAAGGCGCTTGCATGGAAGATATCGGATATCCGAGGAATTAGCCCGACCTTCTGCATGCATAAAATTCTCATGGAAGATGAGGTCAAACCGGTGGTGCAACACCAAAGGCGTCTTAACCCCAACATGAAGGAGGTAGTGAAGGCGGAGGTAATTAAACTGCTCGACGCGGGGGTGATTTACCCGATCTCGGATAGTGCATGGGTGAGCCCAGTTCAGGTAGTGCCGAAAAAAGGAGGAATGACAGTCGTGCCAAACGAGAAGAACGAGCTCATTCCGACGAGGACTGTCACGGGGTGGCGCGTATGCATCGACTATCGAAAGCTAAACGAAGCGACGCGAAAAGACCATTTTCCTCTTCCTTTTATTGATCAAATGCTTGAACGTTTATCGGGTCATGAATTTTATTGTTTTCTCGATGGACTTTCAGGTTATTTGCAGATTCCCATTGCACCCGAGGATCAAGAGAATACAACGTTCACATGCCCGTTCGGAACGTTCGCGTATCGTCGAATGCCTTTCGGGTTGTGCAATGCTCCGGCCACGTTCCAACGTTGCATGATGGCTATCTTCGACAAACTAATCGGCAAAGGAATGGAGGTATTTATGGATGATTTCTCAATTTTTGGTGATTCATTTGAGGTATGCTTATTTAATTTAAAGAAGGTGCTTCAGCGATGCGAGGAAACAAACCTTGTACTAAATTGGGAGAAATGCCATTTTATGGTAAGAGAAGGTATTGTTTTAGGTCATAAAATATCATCGAAGGGTATCGAGGTAGATAAAGCTAAGATAGAGACCATTGAGCGATTGCCTCCACCCTCGTCGGTAAAAGCAATTAGAAGTTTTCTAGGACATGCGGGTTTTTATCGTAGATTTATTAAGGATTTTTCTAAGATTGCTAGACCTTTAACTCGTTTGCTTGAGAAAGATGTAGCTTACGAGTTTACACCCGAATGCATGAATGCATTTACCATACTTAAGAATAAACTAATTAATGCTCCTGTTATGGTGGCCCCCGATTGGAGGCTACCTTTCGAACTAATGTGCGATGCGAGTGATTTTGCAGTAGGTGCAGTTCTGGGGCAGCGACGGGAAAAACATTTCCAGCCGATACACTATGCGAGCAAGACTCTCAACGAGGCGCAAGCAAATTACACCACTACCGAGAAGGAGTTGCTCGCAGTCGTGTTCGCCGTCGACAAATTCCGTTCTTACCTTATCCTCTCGAAAGTCATCATCTATACGGATCATTCGGCCCTCAAACACCTCTTTGCTAAACCGGATGCAAAGCCGAGGCTCATCCGATGGATTCTGCTACTCCAAGAGATCGATGTGGAATTTCGTGACCAAAAAGGCACCGAGAATTGCGCAGCTGATCACTTGTCGAGGCTTGAAGAAGCGACCCACGAGGTTACTAACAAGGGAACCATCCGAGACCATTTTCCCGATGAACACCTCCATGCCATATGTGAGGTATCTAAGGGACTTCCGTGGTATGCTGATATCGCTAACTATCTTGTGTCTAGGATTTTATCAAGGGGATACACAAGTCATCAGAAGAAGAAATTCTTCTCGGACTTGAAGTATTACTCTTGGGATGATCCCTACTTGTTTAGGACTTGTGCAGATAATATAATCCGGCGATGCGTATACTTTCCCGAAACAATCAAGATCTTGGAACATTGTCATACGAGACCATGTGGCGGCCATTATGGAGGTAATCGAACAGCACAAAAGGTACTTGAATGTGGATTTTATTGGCCTACGATCTTTAAAGACGCCCAAAGGTATGTAGAGAAGTGTGATAGATGCCAACGGACGGGTAATATTTCTAAACGTAATGAGATGCCTCAGAATTTTATTCTTGTATGTGAAATATTTGACGTATGGTGCATTGATTTTATGGGTCCGTTTCCAACATCTTTTAAAAATCGATATATCCTAGTAGCAGTCGATTATGTGTCAAAATGGGTGGAAGCGCAAGCGCTGCCCACTAATGATGCTAGGGTAGTCGTTAAATTTTTAAAAGCTTTATTTTCACGATTTGGCTCACCTCGTTGCATAATTAGCGATAAAGGTACACATTTCTGTAACACTCAATTTGCAAGGACGCTCGAAAAATACAGTGTTAAACATAGTGTTACCACTGCGTACCATCCTCAAGCGAGCGGTCAAGCGGAAGTCGTAAACAGGGAGGTGAAGCGCATACTTGAGAAGACCGTGGAACACCATAGGCGGGATTGGCCGAACAAGCTGAACGATGCTCTATGGGCGTACCGGACAGCATACAAGACGCCTATCGGATCCACGCCTTATAGACTTGTTTACGGGAAATCTTGTCATTTACCCGTCGAGCTCGAACATAAGGCATATTGGGCATTAAAGAAACTAAATTTTGATTTGAATCTCGCAGGCGAAAAGCGAAACTTGCAGATCAACGAGCTCGATGAATGGCGGCAGATGGCTTATGAGAATACTCGCCTCTACAAGGAGCGTACGAAACTATATCATGATCGAAAAATTATGAAGCGAGAATTCCAAGAACGCGACCAAGTCTTGTTGTACAATTCGCGGCTGCGACTATTCCCGGGAAAGCTGAAATCGAGATGGTCTGGCCCATTCACGGTGACCCGAGTGTTTCCCTATGGGACCGTCGAGATAACACATCCGGAAAAAGGAACCTTCAAGGTGAACGGGCAGCGTCTCAAGCATTACTATGGCGGTGACATCGAGGCACTCGGGAAGGAAACGATTCACCTCCTCAACACCAACCAGAGCTAAACCACCGAGCTATGTCTAGCTAAAAGACATTAAAGAAAGCGCTACTTGGGAGGCAACCCAAGCATATCCTATGTTTTTCCTTTATTTTTCTATTCGCATGTTTAGTTTTTATGTTTCTGTTTTTCGATGATCGCAGGGAATCCAAAATCTCAAGTGTGGGGAGGCCCGTACAAAGCATGCACATCGAACTATTCAGGGAAGTTCGCTTGTCTAATTTATTTCCTCTTCCTTGTGTTACATATTTATTACGTTGAGGACAACGTAAATCTTAAGTGTGGGGAGGGGAATTTCTGCGGTATTTCTGATACGAACAAATTAATATGTGCATGGTGTGATTATTTTCGAAATTTGGCATAATTTTTTGCGAAATTCATGTTTCTTATAAATCAAAGTATGATTTCATGTTAGAAATTGTGTGAGTAATTAGGATACATATGCGTAGTCGATTACTTTCTTGCATGATGAACTTAGCGGTTCTTAAGAGATTCGTATGCATAACCTGATTTTTGTGAGATTTTTGAGCTGACGAGCTTTTTGCTCATTTCTTTGGTTGTGCGAATCATGCCTAATTTACTTCTCTCTGGAACTTGCTTGCGTATTACGTGCTGAAACTGCTTAAGGTGAAATTAGGTGCAATCAGGAATGCATTAGGAATTAAGTCCATTACCAAAGTTTTCTTTTCTGACCACGCTTGATCACCGTAGTTAGCCACTTTGAGCCTGAGCCTGTTATTTGTGAAAACCCGAAATTCATAGCTACCGATTAGAATAAGCCTTCAGAATTAAACCCATCGGAGCGAGAGTAGAAGTGGAGGATGAATGGAGTCACGGAGCGCGATCAAATTTCTGACAAACACCGAAAGTAGAGCGTCGAAAAAAAAAAAAAAAAAAAAAAAATGTTGAGAGGCAGCTATGAACCTTTCCTCCGATAATCTTTCACTCTCAGGAGCACATTGTTTATATCCTAAATCGAGATGTTGAAAGAAGAAAGGCTTAGTATGAAAAAAAATAAAATAAAATAAAGAGCGACGGCGATGCAAAAGAAGGAAAACGGTGAAATTCAGACGATCGAGTTGCTGGCGCATTCGAGACGAAGTCATGATTCCAATACGACTACAACTCATATCCTTTACGCTTATTCCTTCCATACTTTAAATATTTTAGCCCTGCTATGATCCGGTAAAGACATTCCGATTCATGCTTTATCACTGAGGGTAGTAGATTTACGAATCACTTGCAAGCTTATGGTAGAGATTAGATCAGTGCATGAACTGAGAGAATTCACAGACATTTTAGCCTTTACACTGAGTGATCCGAGTGAATCCTTGTGAGATACGAATCTTGATTGGTATTGCTAAGGAAATCGTGCAGTTAGACGTTGGCCTTGAATATGTTTTCCGAGTTTACTTGCATTATTTCGTTAGGACGCATGATTTAAATTTGTTCTATGCCTTTTAAGTTGAGGGAGATTTGATAAATGAATTTTATGCTATATTTTATACTCCGTAAAAAGGCATTACCGGTTGGTTATTTATCTAAATTCCCTCGAATATCATACATTCACATTTATATTTCATTTTCGATAGGTATTGGGAAAAAGAACTACAACCGGGAATATTCGGACTTGAAACAAATTTTGAGGAACCGTCGAGCCAAATATCGGCCCAAAAACCAATTGGGCCCAAGGGTAAAAATCAGCCCAAGAAGTAAAAGCCCAAGCCCAAGTGAATGAAGAAACAAAATGAAAAAAAAAAAAAAGAAAGATCCTACAGACATATGGCACACAAAAGAAGAAAAAGAAAAAAAAGAAGCGACAAGGCCTCCTCACACGCATGAACGAGATGACGGCTTGGAGATACAACGCACACTGCTCAAGGAAGAAAATCAAAATGCAATCTCACGCCGATCTTGAGCAACCCAGTGAAGATTTTGATGCACCTCCATCATCTATAAATGAGGGCAGCAGCAAGAACAGAAGGAGGAGGGGGAGACGCAAGGGAAAGGGCTGTGAGCATAGCTGTGTGTGTGGGTTGTGAGTTGTGACCAAGGGCTGCAAACGAACCAGCGGAGGAGCAGCGTAGCAGCGAGATATAGCGAGCTAGCTGTGGGTGTGTAAGAGGTGACTGTGAACGGATAAAGCTGCGACGGGGCTAAGAACAGAGGGCTGCGGCTGTGCTGAGAACGTGGGCAGCAGCAACGATAACCAGCGGGCGTATCAAGGGGCAGCGAAAAGGAGCATAGAGAAGTTCACACACCCAACTCGCCCACCACCTGTTCGACAAAATTCCTCAGCGAAGAACGGGGATTAACTTCGAAGCCGAATTCAGGGAAGCATTTATGATATCTTTGATGTTAATTATGTTCTTTGTTGTGATCATGATGAGTGGCTAAATCCCGTAGTATTTGAGATTAGATGAACCCTAGCGAGATCGTACGTATGTTTTAAGTGTTGTTGTTTTGCTATTATTATGACTCGGTTATGAATTATGATATTATTTTGATTATGTCTATGTGGTCAAGATAATTTTTTGGGAAATCGTACGCTACGCTCGAGAGAGGGGCGGACGATTAAACCACTCGTAAACGAGCGGAATAAACTCATCGCTAGAGATAGGTTGAACTACCCCGCCGGATTAGAGTCAAATCTAATAGCCGGATTCTCCGTACCTTAATGCAGTCTTTGGTTAAGTAGTTAGGGAAGCTTGCCCAGTTACTTAATTCGTTGATTAGTTGTTTACGATTATTGTATGGTAAGGCGCAGTTTCGTCAGCTATATAAACTCGTACGCATGTTGTAGGAATCTCCACGGTCTAATAGATAGCTAAAATCTCATTACATTTGTCACTCATTTCGGTCGAACTAGGGGGATTCGAAGTCTCAAATACTTTGCTTTCATAAAGTCGTCCCAACCTCGTTATTTTGTCAAACTTTTATTTTTGTGTTTATCGTTTATCGTTATTTTATATTTTTTTCAAAAAAATATTTTACTAGGATATTTAAACGACGTTTTTCTAAAGCATATAGTTCCTTTGGGTTCGATACTCGAATACTTGCCATTTCTATGCTATTTTTGATAGATACACTTGCCTGTTGAGCGTATGATAGTTTGACGATATTCGTTTTATATTTTATTACTCGATCCGCTCGATCAATCTCCAAAAGAAGGGATCAAAAGACAAGACAAAGGAGGAAATTCTTTTAGGACTCAGGCAAATGCACTAAGCCCCAAAAAGATAATCCATGCAAAATTGAAGATTGAACACAAATGGGGAGATTGTTAGAATTATTTTATTGTGTTCAATTAATTAGAATTATCTTTGTGATTTCTCTTAAAAATGAGGCTTAGTGTAATTGGGCTTTGTTAGGGGCCCAAGTATTATATACCAATATGTGGTATAAATACTTGAACCCTAACACTTAATAAAGTGTGTATTGTGTAAAACTCATCAAAAGAGAGAGAAGGAGCCACCCAAGACCTCTCAAGAACACTACACCCCACGCGAGTTGATTCTTCCCATCCCTAATCGTGGTAAAATCATTTTAATATTTGTTTAGTTGGATATTCTAGGCCCTTCAACGCCCTCAAGAGCTTTAGGATCAAATTTTCCTCGGTCGTCACTTTTGTTTTTCACGAAGCATTTGCATCCAAAGATTCTAAGGAAGGATAGATTAGGGAGTCGTTGATTGATTAATTCATAATGAGTTTTATCGAAACACTTATGAATAAGGGTCCGATTCTGAGTAAAACAGGCAGTGTTGACTGCTTCGGCCCATAAAAAATGAGGAAGACTAGAAGATATGAGCATCGTTCGAGCAACTTCAACTAGTGTCCTATTTTTTCGTTCTACAACACCATTTGGTTGTGGTGTTCTAGTGGCTGAATATTGTTGTGTAATACCCAGGGATTCATAAAATTGACTTAAGTCTTTATTTTTAAATTCCGTCCCCTTTGTCGGTACAAATCACAAGAATTTTACTTTGCAGTAAATTCTAAGTGGTTTTCACAAATGTTTTATGTTAAGTGGTTTTCACAAATGTTTTAAGTAAATCAACAGTTTCATTCTTAGTCCTTAGGAATTTGACCCAATTAATACGAGAAAAGTCATCAACGATGACAAGAATATACTTCCGACCATTTATGCTTTGAGTGCGTATAGGACCACACAAATCCATGTGCAGGAGTGCTAATGGTCGTGAAGTACTTGGAAAATGTTTTGTCCTATGTGACGGTTTTTCATCATCCCTAATTCATAAGCTGCACAAGGATGGTCTTTTTGATACTTTAGAGTTGGTAATCCTTTTACCAACTGCTGAGATTGCATCTTGTTTAGCATCTAGTTCAAGTGTGAAAGACGTCGATGCCATAAGCTGTTTTGTTGAAGTGAAGCTTTAGTCAACAAGCAAACAGTTGTGGAGGATTTGACAGTTTTCAAATCTATTGTATATAGATTTGATTTCCTGGAACCGACGAGAAATGTCTGTCCCAAGGAATTGGTTATGCTACACTGTTTAGCTCTAAAACTGACCTTTAGGCATTTATCACAGAATTGTCCTATGCTAAAGAGGTTCTGGCTCAAACCCTCGACATAAGAGAAGTCTTGAATTGTTAGATTTTTATGAACTAAGCTACCATATCCTTTAATAGAAGCAAATTCATTATACCGAAACGAACCTTTTCACCGAAACGTTCGGTGTAGTTGCTCAGCAGATCTTTGTTTCTGGTCATGTGTGTGGAGCAATCAGAATCGAGGTACCACACATGATGGACCTGCAGATAGGGAATATAGGACAATTCAGGTTCCCATTTAAAAATGGGATTCGTGTGTATTGTAGAAAATGAATCTAAGGTAGGACATGTTTTATTTTAGGTACCCATTTTTGAATGGGTTGAGTCTTTTTCTTAATATCCCTTTTTATTTTGGCACCCATCTTTGAATGGGTTGAGTCCTTTTCTTAATATCCCTTTTTATTTTTGGCACCCATTTTGAATGGGTTTAGTCTTTTTCTTATTATCTTGCTTTCTGTTTTTATTTTTCAAGGAAGTAGGGATATTAGTATCATCTAGACATGGAGTTTGATTGCTCCTTTTATCACTAAAATGCAATTTTGAGAGATGTCTATCGTGTAAATTTTTATTGGAACTGGATAGAGAAGAACAAGACTGAGGCTCATCTTTACAAGTTTTCAAAGGAGAAATAGAAGGGGAAGACTTCTTGATTTGCCATCTTGGCACCAGTTTTTCTTCTTTTCCTGCCTTCTTCTTAGGAATCCATGCCTCTTCCTTCACTTGTTGTTTTAGTAATTTTCCTGTTTAGTCATGTGAGATCAAATTAGAAGAACTAGCTCTGTCCTTAGTAGAGGAATTTAGTTTGGAGTGGTTTTGGAGAGAGGAAATTTCTTTAAGAGTTTTTTTTTCTCGCTTTTGAACATACTTCTCTCTTTTTCCAAAGAGGTTTGTAAATCTGCAATTTTTTTTATTTATTGCAGGCATGTATCCATAAGTAGTCTTATTTTCTTTGGAGTTTGTCCCACTCTCTTCTTTATTTAGTTCTTCGATTTTAGAGGCGTATTGAATTATATCTTCTTCAGGCGAAGGAAAAGTCCTTGTTTTGTAGCTTGAATTTAATTCGTTTTACTGAAATGGAATTTCAGCTACGACCTTTTTATTATGCTTTTTGTCCTCTATCATAGTTTTTTCTTTTTCTTCCGCTCCCAACTGTTTCATTCTGAGATTCATATATTCAATATTATAGAGATGATCATCTTGTTTCTTTTCTGAGTGAGGTGGGCTTTTATATCCTAAGCCTCTTCGTGGGTCATAAAATCTTGTATCTTTTGATTGACTTAGGAATATAGTTTGATCCGTATGTCCTCTTTTTGTTAGAAGATCCTCAAGACTCTTTATTTTTTAGTATATTTTTTTTCTTTTAGAAACTAGAACGTCACATTGATCTTTATACTTGATTTTTTCTTTTTCACATGATTGTAAGTTTTCATTTAGTTCAATGTTTTTAGATTCTGACCTCTCTAGTCTAGATTCTATATTGATTATTTTTTATGTTGCTAATTGAAGTTTTATCCCAAGATTTGCTTCTTCTAGTAGGTTTTTCTTAGGACAGAGTCATTATTGAAGAGTTTTGCTTCTAGTTCTTTTACTGTTTTTCTTCCTTTATGCATCGTAGTTAATTGTTCTTTTAAGGCTATTATGCTGAAAGAAAGAGAAGAGTTTGAGGAGTTTACCTCAGTTTCTGCGGTAGAGGTGACTGTATCAGTATCGGATGAGGGTTCTTCGTTTTCGTTGTCGTCTTCCACCTTAGCCATCAGGGCTAGGTTTTCATCGTCACTGTTGGTTGTGTATTCGAGCCAATGGTCCTGCTCAGCCATCAATGCAACTCCAGCCTCCTTTTGTTTTGATAGTTGGAGCTTTTTCACATAATATGTTGTATTTTTCTTCTTCGACTGGCGACAGTCGTTGGCTAAGTGTCCTATTTTGCTGCAATTGTAACATTTTTGAGGTTCAATGGCAGTCCTTATCTTAGAGGATTCCAGTTTTCTCCCCTTTTATTTAGAGCTAGAAGTTCTTTGACCATTAGCAGAGGATGATGATTTCTTCTTATGGAACTTCTTGCTCATCATCTTAGTGATGAGAGCTAACTGCTTCTGCATTTCCCTGTCTCTTGATCGGAGTTAGATTCTGAGTCATCTTGTTCTGAGGAGGATGACAGTACGATCTTCTTTGACAATTTGGTAGCTTTCTTGATCTTTTTATCTGGGTTGAGTGCTACAGAGTCTACTGTCTCTCTTTCTCTCATCCCGCTCTTTAATTCTTGCACATCTTCAATGTGTTGAGCGAGATTATCAAAGATGGCATGGATGTTTTATTTCGTCCAAGTATTTGTTCTACCTCATGTGTGTAGCTAACTTTTTCCTTTCAGGCAGTAGTGATGAGAGGAATCTGATGTTGATTTCTATATTTGTTTTGTGAACATTGATTTTCCTTATTTCGTTGATGATGGTGAGGAAACTTTGATAGGTTTCATGAAGATCTTCATCTATCTTTGTTTAAAGGAATCATATGCAGTCAATGTGTTGGCCTTCTTTTCTTTCATTCCTACGATTGATTTCATCCCACATCTCTTTTCCTGTTGGCATGCTATCTATTTGCATGTATATTTCATTTGGGATGGCCTGAAGTAGATAAGTTTTAGCTTGGAGATCAATTTGTGCTCGAGCTTTCTCGGCGTCAGTATACTCGTTTGGAGATTTGACGACCTAGAAATTGGGATTGGGGGATCATTGTCGGGGTCCCCTAGTACAAGCTTCCAGAAGATAGTTGGGCCGTCATTTATGGATGATATCATTCCATATGCTTGCTCTTTGCTTTCTAGGAAATTGAGGAATCTATTTCTCCAGACAGTGTACTCTCCCCTTTTGAGAATTGGTGGATGGACGTCGTTTCCCAATGCATAAGCGTCCATTGCTTGAATTTGATTTGGAGTTGAATGAATGATCGTCTTGCTTTGGTTGATTATTCTTGACAATCTTGAATTTAATATTTGGAGATTAGTAGGGTTTTTTGCTGGAATAAAGTAAAATTTTAGTTACTGTTTAAATGCTATGGTTGGTCACAAATTAGGGTGGTAATGGTAATTAATTACGATCCTTAACTTTTAAAGTTTTGGAATCGTAAACAGTTCTAACACTATCTCAGCCACCAGTGAATTTTACAAATTGTTTATCGGAACTTGGCTAATCCGTTTACAAATTGTTTCTCGTAAACAATTCTAACGGATAAATTTGTTCCGCAAACTGTTTACTTTTCAACTCTTAACTGTAAAGTTATGGCCGTAAACAGTTTAATATTCCGTAAACAGTGTTTGCCTTTTCAACTCGCAAACTGTAAAGTTTACAAGCCGCAAACAGTAAATCCACCAAACAGTAATCTAATTAAGAATCAATCCGTAAACAGTAAAGTTTACGTATTGTAGACTTAATTTGCGTAAATCTCTACTTAACTCAGTTTACGATAGAAAATTCTCCGTAAACTTTCTAATTGTTTAGTTTACGCAAGAAAACTTTCCGTAAACCTCTACTTAATACAATTTACGACAGAAAATTCTCCGTAAACCTTCTAATGGTTCAGTTTATGTCAGAAAGTCCTCTGTAAACCTTCTACTTATCTCTTTTCTAGATCATTTACGGATGAATTATCACCGTAAACTCTATCAATGAGTTTGTTTACGGAAGAAAGTTTTCCATAAACACTCTTCTAATTAAGATTTACAGCGAATCTTCAACTCGTAAACCCTGTAAACCCTGTATCTGACTTGATTTACGGACGAAAATTATCCGTAAATTTTAATTTTGTAAACTAAGCGTATATCCTTTACGTTGACCGTAAAGTTTTTATGTTAACATTGCTAAAAACTTAATGATAACCGTGCTAAATCATCCGCAAATTGCTAAAATCACACGTAAACATGCAAATAAACTCAGTTCATCAGACGTAAACACAGTTCATCATACGTAAACCTATTTCATCATCCGTAAACATGTGAGTTCGATCGAATTTAACAGTAAACACTCCAATTTTGCTAATTTGCCTTAATTAATCGACTGCTAGATATCGATACAGAATTCCTAACACTCGATTATCAACATCTAAGCCACAACAAACACAAAATAGCGAGATTGATCATAACTGAATATCGATCAAAAACTCAAAGTTCGATCTAAATGCAGAAAAATCAACCTAATTAAGCTCAATTATCAGATAATCAACCACACAAGTTAGCTCTGATACCAATTGTAGGTCACATTTCACGTTAATTCACAATCTAAATCATTTACCTTGAATTTGGTTTGCGGAAGCTTTGCAGCAAACGATCTAATCAACGTGCGAACTCATCACATGTAAATAATATCTCTTTTCATTCTCAATGATCGAAAGTTACAATCCAAAAGAGAAAACATTTGCAGCTTCAGTGTGTGTGTTTGAGTGTGTGTAATGTAAACGTGATATTCAACTCTATGAACACAAAGCTATGGACTTGGTATACATACCGTTTTCTTAGGTATATATTTATAAGGCAACCCATAACTTATCAATATTTACAAAATGATCCAAAGACTAAGATGAATAAAATTTTGAACACAAAATATAATCCTAACAGATTCCTTCACAACAAGTTCGCTGATCACGTCTATCAACTTGACAAGGCTCTCTATGGGTTAAAACTAGCCTCGAGAGCATGGTACGATGTATTGACAGACTTCTTAGTGAAATCAGGATTTACAAAAGGAACCATTGATACCACTCTCTTCATCAAAAGACATGGAAAAGACATCATCATCGTATAAATTTACGTTGGCGATATCATCTTTGGTTCGACAGACGATCGACTGTGAAAAAGGTTTGGCAAGCTCATGATGACGAAATTTGAAATGAGCATGATGGGAGAAATGTCATTCTTCCTCGGACTGCAAGTTAGGCAACTGCCAGATGGAATTTTTATTAACCAGTCGAAGTACATTCAAGACATTTTGAAAAGATATGGAATGGACTCAAGTTCTTCAATGCCAACTCCGATGTCTCCGAGTTGTAAGTTGGATGCTGATCTCTCAGGAAAATCAGTAAACGAAACTGATTATAGAGGCATGATTGGATCTCTTCTATATCTCACCTTGAGTCGACCAAATATCTTCTTCTCTACTTGTCTTTGTGCTTGTTTTCAAGCTCAACCAAAGGAGTCACACATGCTTGCCGTCAAGCGTATTGTTGGTCCGTTTGTTACCAAACAAGGATCAAAAGAAAGGATTAAACCTAAACTCAAGCTACACCTTGAGTGTGTGTGTGTTTCTTACTTTGAAAGTACAAGGTGTGTTGGTCACCAAAACCCAGCAACCCTCGGGATTTATATGGATTTAGCTCTTCTCTTCTCCTTTGTATGTTTTCGTTGATGGAACAGTGAGAGAGAGAGAGAGGCGGCTGATCTTTGCAAGTGGGTATATTATTCAATGACGGATCCTTACAAGTGGAAGCCCTAACCCACTTTTATGCCAATATTTTGGCATAATTACACTTTTGGTCCCTAGACAAACTAAACATCTAATATAATGAGCCTAAGTCTAAAACAACAATACAAATAAATATTTCAAGTATACAAAGACCCAAAAGACTAAAAGAACACAACTAAAAATATTCCTAACATTCTCCCCCTTTGTGTTCTTCATCTTTTGTCTTTAAGTCTTTGAGTGATGTGGCGCGGCTCTATCTTCTCCTCTGCCTGTAGAACGAGCTCATGAAACCCGTAGGAGATTCATGTGAGTGCTTTGCTGCTCTGTCTGTGTAGAAAGTTTGCGATAGTCGTCTTCGATTTTTGTGATCCTTTCGCTGATCAGTTTTAACGTACCATCGCAGAATTTTGGAATCTCAGACATCTTGAGTAGCCTTTTCTCGTTCTTCTTGTTGAGGTTTAACGTACCATCGTACCAAATCACCTTGAACTCTAGGTATCTGATACTACCTAGGTCCTTTTCGTATACTTGTACTCTTGTTGAAAAGGGGGCGACTTTTCTTTGAACAAGTTCTTTTGGTCTTCCGCACGTGCCGGCACACGGAGAATCCATGAGTTACTTGTTTTGTCGCTCCGCCTCAACTTTGATAGCCCCCTCATATTTAGTTGATCAAGCATCTTCATTCTATCCGGCTTCCTCCAGATCTTTTGACACGTGTCCTCGATCCATGGTGCTGCTAAGTCCAGCTGTCTATCCACGGCTTCGCCTAACACATAGATAGTTTTGAGAGACTGTTTGAAGGTCTTGCGATGTTTGAAAATTATGAATTTCGCCTCGGCTTCAAACTCTCTACGTTTGGTCCATGATTCCTCGAGGATATAGTTGTCGATGATCTGGTGCGGATTTTGATATGAGTGTGCACCGGAAGTAATAGAAAATATGCTTTGTCGTCGTTGTTCGCTCTGGGCTTGTTGTTGTTGTCTAGACTTGGACTCGAATATCTTTGTTTTCGCTTGTCTGGGGCTGTGTTGGTGGGTTCGGGTGCTTTCCTCTACCCTTTGTTGTGCTCGATGTTCTATGTCTCTTCTCCCCCTCACGACGGTCGTCATCACGGTCGTCGTGTCTTCTTTTGAAGAGGGATGATCATCTTGGCACATGTCTGATAGATCCGTTCTCCTGGGGCCGTTGAGACTGCAGAGGTATTCGAGAATCAGTTGTTGACCCTCCGTTAAAGTGTCGACAGTCTTCAACCGCATGAGGAAGCAAGTTGTAGCTCGTGAAGAGGTATGGTCGGGATCGATAAAGCGAGCTAATGTTCGGGGATGTGGGATATGTGGAGCAGGTTCCGTTTGAAGTACCAGAGGTGAAATGGTGGTGGTGGAGTGGTTTGAGTAGTTTGTGGATGAGAAAGATCGAGGTGGATAGGGTGGTGGAGATGGTTTGGCGTTTGCTCAGGAACGGAGGAGAGTGTGTCTTCGACTGGGTTCGTCCTGTTGTCCCGAACGGCCACCATAATATCTTCTTTGAATTTTGTGGCGACGGACTCCAGGGCTTGGTTGAAGCGCTCCTCCGTCACAAAGCGGGTATCACTTCCGGGGCCACTAAGGCGCTCCGTTTGCACACGAAGTGTGGCTTGAACTTGGTTCAAGACTTCCGACCGGTCCTCGTAATCCACCCATTTGGGTAGACACTATGGTCGTTGACGGTAAATCACACAGACTTACTGGGGGAGGTGTAAAACCGGGGCCACTTAGGCTTCCCGTTGACATCGTTCTAGAGTCGTGCTCCAGAAGATGGCCTGATACCGTTGTTGTAATTGATGTTGCAACGGCAGGACTTCCTTCTGATCATAGAAGCACATCAATAAAAGATGGCGTCTACAGAAGTTCTGGCATGGTCGCGTAGACCTGCACTGTGTGTATAAAATAATGTATGTGTCCTAGAAAAATGGAAAACATTTAGGCAATGAGGACACACTAGACATTAAAGTGCTCAAAAAATACGTGGTATGGGGCTGTGGACCACTGAGTTCAATATCTCCCGCCTCCGAATGAAACGGTGATAGCATATGTGGTTCCCCGTGAGATATTGAAACACTTGTCTTTAGGGAGACAAATGAGTAGCTAGGAAGGGTTGTGCATGCGCCTTTGGACCTTATGAGGCGTCTTCTACCCGGGATCTGAAAAAATCAGTCCTGTACCTCTATTGGTTGTGGTTCGGATAGTTTGTGGTTGAGTTGTAAAGATTTCATCGTGATGCGCTCAAATACCCTCACATACACTCGGGGTTGTTCCTGGGATAGGTGCAGTTGGGATTTACTGAACCATGGAACAAGTATGTGAACAACTCATTGTTGTCCATGCACTAATTTCCTAAGATGACACTCCCCCTCAAAGCATGAAGTTGTGTAAGACACTCTCTTTGAAGCTTAGGCGCTATTTAGGTATCACTCCCTCTATACATTTGCGCTATTCTTAATACCATGTCTTTACTCCCCCCAAATTTATGCGCTTTTTGAGAAATTTCATATTACTACCCTTCAAATCAGGCGCCTTATGATGGATGTGATACTCCCCTTTATATGCGCCTATTGCGCTAATGACTATCACTCCCCCTGAAGTGTATGCGCTCTCTCTCCCTTTTTTTTAAGTAATACGCTCTTTTAAACTGTTTGCGCTCTTTTTCCACTCCCCTAACTAAAACCAGAAAAGAATAGGAAGACCGACTACCCTTAAATGTAAGCGCGAGTGAGAATAAGTCTTACTTCCTGTGAAAAGCAAGAGTAAAGAATATGAAGTCTGACTCCTTAGAAATTTATGCGCTTTGTGAAATTCAAATCGGCCTTCGTTAAAATGGTATCTTTTTCAATTCCGTGTGCAATATGCATTTTGAATTTAAAAGTTTTGAAAAATGCATATTTAAAATGTACCACTGTGAAAAAGGTATTTTTCAATTCAGCTCGTATGCGTATGCAATTTTAAATTTATCGGAAATATTTATTTTTTTTTTTCATACGCAAAATTAGAATATACCTTTGTGTTGTGAAAATACCGAAAACTTTAAATGTTACAGTTACGAAAACATTTTAAACATGAAATATGTGTAACTGCGAGATTTGAAGTGCAAAATTTTTCAGTATTAATTTTTGAAAGGTGGCAAGACTCAAAATTATTTAAAACATATAGGGAATTTTTTTTAAAGAATAATTCACGATAATTTCGAAAACTCCCCCTGAATGAAAAGTTCGAATTTTAAGTTCGGTCTTGCTCCCCCTCAATATTTAAAAAATTTTCAAAATAATGCTCCCCAACAATATTTTGAAGTTAATTTTACTCCCCCTCGATTAATGTCCCCGAGTTTTAAGAAATATTATTTTAAAACTCTTATAAATTTTCTAGAGGCACATAATCGAGGTTTCTCCCCCTACGTTAAAGCATATCTCGAAAAAGAAAATTCATACCCTCCACTTGAGCTTTATTTTAAAACTTTTATTTATTTAAAATAAAATAAAATATACGTTACCAGACCAGGTTCTGAACTGACATGTTCAGAAGCTTTGCTAGAGTAGGCTCGGGTCCTACACCGCTTTCATGTAGAAGCCTTCATCGTGAACGGACGGGTCCCGAACTGTTGTATCCGGGAGCCTTGCGGTTGCTCGTCATCTCATACCCACCATGTATGTGGAGCAACCTCTGTTACCACACCTGATGGGACTGCAAAACAACTAAGTTTTTGGTACCCAGTTTTGAGTGGGTCCTTTATCGTTGTTAGTAGAAATGCACATTCTAGATGAGGAGGCCAAATCAAATTTGACGTCAACCTTTACGGGAGTCTTTGATTTAGGCATCCACACTTGCCTTTGTGTATTCTTAGGAATCCACGTGTAGTTTAGTTTGGCCGAGTGTGGGGAAAATGAATTTGATCTAGGAATGGTGCGTTGTGATGCAGTCTTTTCATCACTTCTTCGTGAGTGATCAAATATGTTAAACGGTGAGAAGAAGGATGAAGAATTTCAAAATTTTCAATATTTTCATCACGACTATTGCTTTCAAATGAAAAGTTTGGAAAAAGAAGAGTCATGGCAATAGTCGTGTTCTTGTTAAAAGATCTTCTCCCCGAAAAGAATTAATCACTTGAAAAGTCGCAGGGAGAAGGCGTTGAAAGTTCGGAGTGTTTTTTTTTTTTTTTTTTAAGGAATTTGGAGGTAGTGGACTTAGAAGTCAATGTGTTCTTCTTTAAAAAGGAATTCTTCCGCATCCCTTTCCTCCCGTTTTTGGGTTAAAAACACTCAATCTAAATGCACTTTGGAGTTTTCTTTAGTTGCTGAAAGATTCTTGATCTCGGAAATCTGATCAAGAAGTCGACTATTTTATTCTATTAAAGCTCTCTTTTCAGCTGTAAAACTTTGTCGTTCAGACTCCAAAGTTATGTTGAGGTCTGCAAATTTCTAAATAACTGCCTGAGTATATGGAGCGGAAGCACTTTTCTCGGCAGTTAAAGAATTATTAAGCTCATTTGCTCTAAATGAGAGATTGACCTTCAATATTTAAATTTTGGAGGATAAATTCAATCGTGCCTCATAGAGTCAATTATATTTTGCAGACCACGCACTTCGCTCACACTCAGAGGTATCTAGGCTTTTGATTATATCTCTAATTTGGGTCTCAAGATGTACACCCTGAGATTCCAATTTCGAGACCTTTTCTTCAGTATTAATCGAACGTGTCATTTCACACCCCTTTTCTATGAGGTTTTGAGTAAGGACACGTTGATTGTTTTCTAGCTTAGACTTTAACTCTTTGATTGTTTTACTCTTGTTCAGTTCACTGGTAGACAATTCTTTAGTAAGCTCAAAAATTTAAAAATCATATTTTGCTACCCTAGATGATAAACAATCAATGATTTCGTGTGCCTCTTTTAGCAGCATCTTAAGGATTTCCTCCTTTTGATGGCTACTTAGATCACACTCACTCTTTGCTTGGGATCCTTCAGGCCTTTTTGCCCTTATCAATATCTTTGTTATGTTCTTACAAAGCAAAGATACACTTAATGAGTTCATTTTCCAAGTCCGAAGAGTTTACCTCTGAGTCAGATGAAGCGAAGTCCACCACTTGTCTTCTTGAAGCATCCATATTCTTAAATTTTAAGTTTATGAGGGTTGCTAGGCTTGGATCGACGTGTTAGTTGAGTAGGTCTAAACGAATTTTGGTTCGAGAAGTTAAAAGGAATAATCTAAGTATTGTTGCCGAGAAGTTTTATACCGAAAAGTTCTAACTTTCGCTCATAGAAAATTTTCAGAGTATAAGTTTTCGCAAAGAAGAAAAAAATTTCGTAAAAAGATAGCTCATCATAAAATATTTCGAAACAGTGAAATGCCGAAAAGTTCCTAAGGTGAATACCGAAAGCGTTTTCTGTACCGAAACGTCTTAGTGTCTAACCCGAAAACTTTTGAGTTTCGAGTGTCACAGTAATGCCGAGAACTTTTGTAAGAGTATCGAAAACTTTTATGAAACTGAAACAGTTAAATACCGAAATTTTTATTTATTTATTTATTTTTTTTTTTAAAATCATTTGTGAAAACTTGGAAGAGTAATACCGAAAACTTTCTATGAAGTAGATAACCCTCGGTTAAACAGTACTGACCCGAAAAGTTTTGTACCGAAAACTTTTTGTACCGAGAACCTTCGTACCGAGAAGTTCCTTGTGCCGAAAAGGTAAAGTACCGAGAACTTTAAAGTGCCGAAAACCTCTATTGAGAAGTTTTCTGTACCGAAAAGTTCAAAAGCAAGGAGTCCCGAAAACTTTTAGTACCGAAAACTTTTAAAATACCGAGAACTTCCAATGCCGAAAACTTTTGAGTGCCGAAAAGTTTTTAAGTATCGAAAAGTTTTATGTTTATGATAAGTTTTCTGGGCTGGGTTGAGAACAAAATTGGGCCGAAAACTACGTGTTGACCGAAAACTACAGTAGTTTGACCGAAAACTACTGTAGCACCGAAAACTTTATTTTCTTTTGCGGATGAACAGTAGTACCGAAAACTACTGTAGTACCGAAAACTTTATTTTTACCGAAAACTTTTGCACCGAAAGTTTTTTTTTTTTTTTTTTTTTTTTTTTTTGGCCGAAAACTTTTCTCAAGACTTAGACCCGAAAACTTTCCTGTGAGGACCGAAAACTTTTGTTGACCAAAATCTTTTCTCAAGGCTTTGACCCGAGAACTTTTGAGAGCCGAAAAGTTTTATGTATGAATCGAAAAGTTTTTGAAGACCAAGATCTTTTCTATGTGTGAGTGCCGAAACTTTTCTCTGTGAAGACCGAAAACTTTTCTTTTCGATATAAGCTTGGTGCCGAAAAGTTTTTAAATACCGAAAACTTTTCAATGCCGAAAACTTTATGTACTGTAGCGCCGAAAACCTCAGTGTCGAAAACTTTGGCTGATTTGCGAAAACTTTAGAGGGCACTGTAGCGGCGAAAACTTCGTTTTCTTTTCGATATAAGCTTGGTGCCGAAAAGTTTTTAAATACCGAAAACTTTTCAATACCGAAAACTTTATGTACTGTAGCGCCGAAAACCTCAGTGTCGAAAACTTTGGCTGATTGCGAAAACTTTAGAGGGCACTGTAGCGGCGAAAACTTCTAATGCCGAGAACTTTTTTTGCAGACTTAAAGATTTCTGGTACCGAAAACACAAGTTCTAGTACCGAAAACGTAACTATGGGTACGAAAATGGCTTAAAAACTTCTTAAAAATGCTGGAAATAATTTCTTTTGAGTTCAAAAGATAAACACCAGTTTAGGAACACTCAAAACTCGAGCTTAAACCCAAAAATCGAAGCTAAAAATGCAGTTCAAGGTGTTCAACATTTCGAAAATGAATTTAAAAAAAATGGCAGCAAAACCTGTAAAATTCGAACTAAAAATCCGTTTAGTTACCATACTCGTTAACACGGTGGCTCTGATACCACTTGTTGGTCACCAAAACCCAGCAACCCTCGGGATTTATATGGATTTAGCTCTTCTCTTCTCCTTTGTATGTTTTCGTTGATGGAACAGTGAGAGAGAGAGAGAGGCGGCTGATCTTTGCAAGTGGGTATATTATTCAATGACGGATCCTTACAAGTGGAAGCCCTAACCCACTTTTATGCCAATATTTTGGCATAATTACACTTTTGGTCCCTAGACAAACTAAACATCTAATATAATGAGCCTAAGTCTAAAACAACAATACAAATAAATATTTCAAGTATACAAAGACCCAAAAGACTAAAAGAACACAACTAAAAATATTCCTAACAAGGTGGCTTGCTTTTGAAATTCTTTTGATGAAAAACCCTAGAAGGGCAAATGGAGCCTTATATACCACATTTGTTGGTATATTAAGGCTCTTACCAAAATTATTACAATTTCCCAAACTAGTTCCAAAACCACTAATTACAAAATAGACCCAAGACATATAAATATTAAAGGACACTACAAAAGATTCCTAACAATCTCCCCCTTAGTGTCCTTTTCGCTTAGACGTCTTTTTCTTCTTGGGTCTCACCAGCTCCTAGACGGATCTTCTGAATCCTAATTTGTACTCGTACGTGCGTATCCATCTACGATGTCGAAGCTTATCAGAAATTATCTCTATCATCTTCTCGAACTTTGCTTGGACTTCATACTCCTCAGCACTCAACCACTCCAAAATTCTCTTTAATTTGTCTCGTATGATCAGGAGGGTTCCGTCGGAGAACTTCAAAATTTCTGATGTTTTCATCAACCTCTTGTTGCCCTTGTAGTTGATGTAGACCACTGATGGATCTTCTCCATCAAAGATGTGGCCTTCACCGAAATCTTCAGATTCGGGGCTTTCGAGAGGGCTTTGTGAGATTCACCTTCTTCAGGTTGCTTTCGAGCGTCATTTGAAGGTCGTGCGATGCAGCGTATTTAATTTGGCGCAGCATGAATCTCTTCAACGTGTTGTAGCCCAGCTTGAATTTGGGGTTCTAGAGGGTGCCTATCATCTGGAAGGTTCCGACCATCCCGTTGACGTCTTCTGATCTGAGATAGGCGAGATCTGCTACATTTAGCTCTTCCACCGTTCCGTCATGTCTTTGAATTTGGTAGATAGGGAAGGCTATGGAGCAGAAGTAGTCCGTCCGAACACCCGTCATCTTCGAAATCCTTGGCCTCTTCTTCTCTTCTCTTCGGAGAGCCTCTAGGTCATTTCCTTTTCCTTCGAACATAAGTCTTAGACGTAGACTTAGCAGGTACAGGTTGACTATTTGTTCCGAGAGATGAGACATTTCTCTCAACTGCAGCTCATTAAGCTTCTTCAGACGATCCTCTTCCCTCCAGATTCTCTTACGAATCTCTTCTTGGAATGGTGCCACGATCTTGGCATTTCTCCAAGGTAGGTTGAGGTCATCTCCAATTTTTGACTTCATTGGAGGATCGTCTGCGTCCATCACTCTGTGTTGGAGAAGCTCGGGAAGTTCTGGTATTTCGGCGTTGTAGTCTTCGCCTTCCTCGAGTTCCTCCTCCTCTATCCGAACTAAACTTATGGCCGCCTTCTTCAGAAAGTGTTTGGCGTTTTCCATTAAGCTCTTGGTTAGTTCGGGAGTTGTCGGTTGACGCAACCAGTCTTCATTGAGGATGTATCTCTCAACCGCATAATGAGGGTTGTAGAGTTCTTCGACTGTCATTGGCTCGTCAACTGATGGACTTTGGATGGTAGCTGGTTGGTGAGGCATGGGTGGGCTTTTTCTGGCTGAGGGGTGAGATGATGAGAGGCTTGTAGTGGCTGGGGTAGTATGGGCTGGTGAGGAAGCTTCTTTTTGAGATGAAGAAGCCCCCCTGTTGGGTGGTTTGGGTAGTTGTTGTAGTTTGGGTGGTGGTGGTTTGGGTGATCTGCTGCGTCGGGGTTGGTTGTGTCGTGCTCGGTCTCTTCTCCCCCTCCGGATGACCCTCATCGTCTGGGACATCTCGTGGTCGGGCCTCGGCCTCCGCCTCGCCACGGCATGAGAGCGGTGTCTCGAGCCGACGTTTGATTTCCAGCTCCCGCTCATTCAGATGGGTGGCGCTCTGAAGCCGGGCCAGTAAGATGTCGTGGAGTTCTTCGGTTGGAACATCCCACGGGCCGGGTCCTGCAGTTGGTGCTGGCGTTTCGGGCGGAGGTGACGCAGCAGTTGGTTCTTCAGTGACTGGGGCCTTGCCTTTGTCGCGCGATGTACTCTGGAGCACCTAGTAGACTTTGCCGAGGATTCTTTCTTCAATGGCTTGTGCAAAAGTCTCCAGTATGGTCTCGAGGCTGGCCGTCGTCACGAACCGGGAAAATAACGGGACGGAGCCACGAAGGCGTTCCGTCATCATGATAACCGATGAACCGGCGCCACTAAGGCTCACTGTTGGCATCGAGACCGAGATAGTTTCGGTTCGATGGCCCATAGCAGCTGCAGTGACGTTGGCTGCTGAGGGACTTCCGCTCAGTCATTGACTGGTATCCAGCCAGGAGACATCGAAGAGCGTTCTGGCCAGATCACCAAGATTTGGCGGTGCAGGAAAAGGTGTATGTGTCCTAGAAAATGGAGAAAGTATGGGTGGTGAGGACAATAGACCTAGAGTGCTCAAAAAGGGTGCAATTTGAGGCGAGGGACTGCTTATTTCAACATCAACCTCCTCCGAGCGAGGAGGTGATGGCATACGTGGCTCCTCATGAGCAAGTGAAACAACCATCTGTTGAGAGATGGTTGAGTGGCTAGGCTCGGGTATGTGTGCGGTTGGACCCGATGCCGCGACTTCTACTCAGGAGATGACGAGGTCGTGTCCTGTGCCTAAAGGTTCAGTCCGGGTGATTTGTGGACTGAAGGGCGGAGGAGCTCGGTCGCTTCTTTGTTTCTTGCGACGCTTCTGTTGGTGGCTTACGTCATCCCACCTGGACGTTTTCGTCTGTTTGCGAGCGGGGGATGCGGCGCGTCCTAGACGTAGACTTGAGGCTGTTGGTTGGCTAATTCATGGGCTAGGTCCAACTGGGATGTGTTGGACCATAGGAATGACTTCTGTCGCGTGCTCTCGAAGGTAGGCAGCGACGATCGGGTGGTTGGAGTCGGCCAATCGTAGTAGTTCTTCGGGGATGGCCATGGCTTCCCGGTCAAATTTGGTCTTCGACGAATGGAGAGAGCCGAGCTTTGGCGGTCTGTATGCCTCTGATGGGTCCCGTCGCTCGATCTCGAGAAAGTTGTCCATGAAGTGCTTGACGAGGACGGGCAGCCATCGCAGATATGGGAGAACCTTCTTTGTGGAGGGTAGTGTAATACCCGTAAAAATTTAATACGGGGATTTCGCAAAACTTCGAAATTAGTAAAGATAAGTTTGGGCGGGCTTGAAATTGAGCCCAAATAATAATTGGGCCCAAGCCCGATAAAGAAGGAAAACTTTGAGGGACTGGAAAATAATTAGGCCAAAAGGACTGGATTGATTCGTATTTTCATAGAGAAATCTCTGTTTGCAATGAAGAAAGATACAAAAGAAGGAAAATTACAAAAAAAGAACCTTTCTTAGCTTAAGAGGAAAAACACGTCCATGCTTCATCACCTGCTGAACAAAAGCAGTAAAAGCCATCATTAGAGATAAATAAGAACAGCAAGAGAGGAAGGAGAGAAAGGCGAGAGAGGAAGAAGAAGGAGACAAAGGAAATTTGGCAAAAGCTCCTTCCAATCTGCATCAACAAAATCTGCTTAAAACACTGCTTAGGACATGAGGTAGGTGAAATCTACAAACCCAAAACTGATGTTTTAAGCTGTATATCTATGGTGAAAGGATCACCATCGTTTTTGGTGTGATTAAATGCTATGGGTGATGATTGATGTTTAACAACCCAAAATATGGGTTTTAATTATGTTATGAGTTTCTGGAATTTGTTGAAGATATGAAGATTTGAAGAACACTGTGTTTTTCGTATACTGTTCTGTGTTTTCGTATGATTTCTTGTTTTCGGGCCGAAAACCATTTTCGCGGGCCATTTTAAGTTTTTCGCGGGACAGTTATTTTGCGAACTGTGAGAGGAAAAAGTTTTCGCGGGCCGAAAAATCAGTTTTTGCGGGCCTAAGATTTTCGGTATGTGAGAGGAAAAATTTTTCGCGGGCCGCAAACCAGTTTTCGCGGGCTGAGGTATTTCGCGAACTGTGAGACATCACGGGCCGAAAACCAGTTTTCGCGGGCCAGAGAGTTCGCGAATAAGAAATAAATGCGGACCGAAAACTAGTTTTCGCGGGCCGAAAGCCAGTTTTCGCGAACCAAAGCTTTTCGCCACTTTTTATTGAGTTTCGCGAACCAAAGCTTTTCGCCACTTTTCATTAAGTTTCGCGAACCAAGTTTTTCGCCACTTTTCATTGAGTTTCGCGAACCAAGTTTATCGCCACTTTTTGTGAGGTTTCGCGAACCAAGCTTTTCGCCAACTTTTTGTGAGTTTTCGCGAACTAAAACTTTTCGCTACTTTTCGCTAACCTAAGCTTTTCGCCAGTTAAAGTTTTCGCCAACTTTTTCGCAAAGCCAAATCTTTTAATTTTTGTTGAACTAAGTTTTTATAAAATATTTTCAAGCTTGGACCCAATTTCTCGGGTCAACTGATAAAGGAGTATTGGGTCTTAAATAATTTACTGTTCTCGGAATTTTAAGTACGTTTTATATATTCTAATGATTTTTGAGGGTTTTTCGGATATACTTGATATGTCCTGCGATTAATTGTTCATGCATCCACGGCATGTCATAACGAGAGTATTGATCGCATTTGTGCGATGGGAGAGTGTATGCCTTTCTTTGGCAGGGATTTGTGGGGTTAAGACTCGTAGGTGCACCTGACGGGAGACAGACGTGATCGATCTGTCTACTCAGGCTTGAGCAACCTGAGGTGCCCACCGTCGTAGAATGGCTCGACTTGACGGGAGATAGACGTGATCAATCTATCTACCCGGGTACAGCGTGGGAGCGCGACTCGGGGTGCCTACCGTCATGAGATGAGATTAGGCGGGAGATAGACGTGATCGATCTATCTACCCGGGTATAGTGTGAAAATGCGACTCGGGGTGCCCACCGCCATGAAATGTGATTTTCGAGTCTGTGTGACCGGATGATTGATGTGATGTTGCGCGCGAGGTGCCGAGTCTAACCTAGGGCCCTGAGTATTGAGATATGAGAAAAATGAGCGTGCATTTGTCATGTGAGATATTGGGATTTGGGGACATGTGCACGCATGCATCGCATTATTTCGGTGTTCACCTACTGGGCAATTTTGCTCAGGGTTACATGTTTTATAGGTACGGGTGAGTAGCGGTTGGTGGCGGTGACTCCACGGGCTTTTGGGGGCGGATGCAGTACATGGGACGCGACCTGTGGAGGCGTAGGATTGTTTTGGTATTTTGGGGCTTCGGCCCATTGTAAAGACTAGCACGGCTTTTGTAAAACAACTCTTTTATATATTGTATAATATACTATGTTGTTTTTGTAAAATGGGCTTTCCGCGGCTTTCGTTGCGAAAACCCGCCAACTATTTATATTTAAAAAGTGGGGTCACCACAGGTAGGTCCCGTCTTCTTATTTGATCCAGCAAGTTCGACCAGATCAATTGGACGACATCGTATCGTTTGTTGAAAACGATGCCTTGGAAGATTAGGAGTATGTTGCGGTTGCATCTGTCAGGACCGATGTGCTTTGATGAAAGGCATTTAATTACGATAAGGAAGAGGGTCCGCCATGGTTGGGGAATGTCCTTGGCGGAGAAGTCTGAGAGGTTTATTGTGTTGTGGACGTTGGGTTTGTATCCCGTGAAAAGGAAATCTCGTTTGAGGTCCTCTTCACTGGGGTGAGGGTCAAAGTTAAGGGTGAATGGTAGGTTGAAGAGGGAGCGAATGAGGGTTTAGGTGAGAACGACTGGGGTTCGGTCGATTTGGGCGGTGAGTGTGGATGGATTTGGTCTTGGTGTGGGATTGGTAAGAGTGTCCCTGAATTGCTGAACATACACTTCTGGGACGTGCTCAGTTATTGTGAGGACGGTGTTTAGAGGGTGGTTGCGTAGGATTTGTAATATTATGGGATCGGGGCAATTGGTGGTCTCGTAGTGTAGTTCTAGATTGTTCGGGAGACGTGGAGCCCAGTTTGCAGCATGCTCGACGTGCAGCATCCCTCAATCGCAGCATTCCCATGCTCGACGTGTACCATACCATATCTCTCAGGCATTTGAGATATCCTACAAGACCTGCGCAATTGCGGCTGAGCCGGGTTTCCTGGAACGTCGTCTAACGACTCTGTAGCAACTGGAGTTGATTCGTCGCTTAACTCGCCAAGAGTTATTTCACGTCCTTTACCGCCTTCGCTAATGAACTCTTCTTCCATGAAGGTTGCGCGTAAAGCTAAAAACACCCTGTGTTCGTCTGGAACATAAAAGTAGTACCCCATTGAGTCCTCGGGGTATCCAACGAATCTGACCATAATCGACCTTGATTCTAACTTGTCTGCCTGTAACTTTTTCACAAAGGCGGGGCAACCCCAAATCCTAGTGTGATTCAGGCTTGCCTTACGATTATGCCAAGCTTCGTAAGGGATCCTGTCGGCAGAACGGGTAGGTATCCTGTTAAGGATATAGGCTGCTGTCTCTAAAGCATAACCCCATAATGAAATGGGGAGATCTGTGTAACTCATCATCGACCGAACCATATCCAAAAGTGTTCGGTTTCTTCGCTCGGCTACGCCATTTAATTGTGGCGTACCGGGAGGTGAGAACTGTATAACGATGCCATTTTCTCTGAGAAATGCATCGAACTCAAGGCTCATGTACTCGCCGTCTCGATCTGATCGAACGGCTTTAATGACCTTGCCAGTTTGCTTCTCCACTAACGCCTTATACTCTTTGAACATTTCAAGAGCTTCGGACTTTTGTCTCATCAAATAGACAGTCCCGTAGCGGGACTGATCGTCCGTAAACGTAATGAAGTAGCGGCAATTAGCTCGGGCCGTCACCCTGAACGGTCCACATACATCAGTGTGGATCAAACCCAACACTTCTGCGGGCCTAGTAAAAGTCCATGTGAAGGGTGATTTGGTCATTTTGCCTAGGATGCAAGACTGACAAGTTGGGATCGGGCGTGACTTAGCTATGCGAATCAGGCCATCCTTTTCCATCTTGTCAATCTTTGCTTCCCCAGCGTGACCTAGTCGAAGGTGCCAGATGTATCGTTCGTTCGACCCCGTCGACGAGTTGGTTATTGCATTTACAGTTTCCACCTTATCTCTTAGGTTGACGTAATATAAACCATTTATTAACGTCGCATTTCCAACGTTTTCATTTCTAAAATAAATATGGCAGACATTATCAATAAATCGAAATTCATAACCAAGTCTGCTCAAAACAGGAATCGAAATAATGTTCTTAAGCCCCTTGGGCAAAACCAAAACATCAGAAAGTACTAAACTATGCAAAGATGATAAAAGCAAAGTCTTCGATCCAATGTTCGTCGCTGCAACACTATGTCCGCTGCCAACGTTGATTGAGACCTCACCAGCTCGAAGCTTCCTACTTCGTTCCAGACCCTGGTTCAAAACACAAATATGGGAGCTAGCCCCTGAGTCAAGTATCCATGAAGTAGAATACACAGAACAATTAGCTTCGAAAACTAATTGCTTACCTGAAGCTTCAGAAGACGTCTTCAGCTTAGGACAATCGCGCTTTCAGTGACCCAGCTGCTGGCAATGGAGGCAGTTGTCAGTGGGCTTCGCGCCCGACTTTACAGCCTTCTTGGATTTCGCCTTCTTGGCGATTCTACCCTTTGGCCCGCTGTGCTTGCTCGGCTTCTTCTTCGACCCCTTGGACCGAGTAGTCGCAACAAGCGCCACCTCCTTACCCTTACCCTTATCGATGCGATACTGAGTACTGGCTGCAACCAACTGATTGATCAGGTCAGGTATCGAATACTCCCGATTGTTCAGGTTGCAGTTCACCACGAACTGGTGGAAGGACGGTGGGAGGGACTGTAGTATGACGTCAATCTTTACCTCGTGAGGTAAACCAAATGGCAGCGCATCCAATCGCTCTATATGCTCATTCAGCTTAAGTAAATGAGCATGGACATCACCACCCTCTGCGAGCTTGGTGTTGAAGAGAGTATGCGTGATGGCGTAGCGAGCGCTCCTAGACGACTCACCATAAAGCCCAGCTAAATGCACCTGTATCTCTTTAACACTCATGAACTCATGCTGACGCTGCAGCTCTGGGCTCATAGCCGATAGCATGTAGGAGTGGACCTTGCCAGCATCGTAACCTCACTTATCGTGGAACTGCAGGTCTTGCTCTGTCGAATCAGCATTGGGAGTCAAAGGCTCCTCGTTGTCCAAGACATACTCCAATTTTACCAATCTGAGGACGATCCTCAGATTTCTTAGCCAATCAACATAGTTTGGTCCCACCAAACAATGTTTTTCCAAAAGTACGGATAATGGGTTTGTCATCGTATAAATAGAGAAGAAAATAAACTGCAGAAAGAAAACAGATAGTTAGGATTTGAAGTGTTTAATCAGACTAAAACAGGACTTTAATTTTTCGTCTGACTCCCACTATTTTTCTCGAAATCCTGTCTCCCGTTAGGAATTTCGGAAACCTCGTTGAGTAGTTTCATAGTGGCGTTGATTTACCCGCACTGTATCAAACTAGCCTCAACTTAACAGTTGATTGGTATATTCGATCAGCCAGGCTCGTGTCCCACACGATTCTGTCACACAGAAGGTTCAACGAATTTGTCTCAGTCAGGGTCCCTCGGCCTGTAACTCAGACGTCTTGGGAATGACTGTACAAGTGCTACCTATCAACGTCATGCTAACCTTCAACTTTTGAGTGAACTTCGCCTCCGTAGGATAACACTTTGCGGGAGGACGAAGAGTGGTCGGTGAGCGGCATTATAAAAAATGCATCCAAATATGTTCACGTCAAAGACGAGGGTTTTAGCGCCGTAACTCGGTCAACCAAAACCGTACCCCTAAGTCGTAACGTTTTTGGACTAGATAGAAGACAGGAACCCCGCCCTTTACTCACTTGATATTTTAAAGTCTAACTTCGGGAGAATCCTCACAGTTAAAGAACGAGCACATTATGCACGATATCACGTTCGAAACCAACACGCACATAATAGACTTTAATAGTAAACCTAGTTTCAACCTATTAAAGTAAATGTAAAAGATCGGGGATATTTCTAGTTCTATCCTATTTGTACAATAAGTAAAACTCCAAGTCTTCGGGCTCGTCTCGAACGGACACCTCGGCCACCGTCTTGTTCATTCGTCTCGTCTCGATCGTCTCTCGTTCGGCCGTCATTCATGTACTACTATAGCCTATGACGGGGGGATCTTTCCCTAAAACAACAAAGCCCGTCTTTCTAGAAAAACTGTACAATACAACCCGGGGGGGACCTTGTCACCCTTAACATATCACCTGGTAAAAACAGAACCTAATCCCCAATCAATCACCACGTAATTCAAATAACATGTATCACGGCAAATTTAACACATTTCCGAGCCAAAATCGAATTTGAGCTTTTAAATGGGGCCGGCCAAGCCCGTATTTTAATTTGGGCCTTTATCAGGATGGGCCAGGCCCATTGGGCTCGGGCAGATAAGCCCGTGCGCTGCCCTGCGCGCCGCGCGCGCTCGTGAGCTCGGCCAAGCCGGCCCGTACGCTGCCCTTCGCGGGCTCGGCCAAGCCAGCCCGTGCGCTGCCCGCGGGCTGCCCTGCGCCGCGCGCACCCACGCGCGCGGCCAGCCCCGTGCGCAGCCCGTGCCCTTTGTGCCACGCGCCCCGCGCGCAGCCTTACCCAAAGCGCCGCGCGCCGCGCGCGGCCTGTCCCGCGCGCTGCGCTTGGCTTAGCCTTGGCCCGCACACCGTGGGCTGCCCGGGCGCGCCATGCGCACGACTAGGGTTTTCGTGGCTTTTGTGGTCATAGTCCCGTGACTTAACCGAGCCTAAGGCTCTGATACCACTGTTGGGAATCCCCGAAGGGGCCCGAGGCCCTCGTTCCTTGAACGGCGGAATTTTAAAAATTTTTCGGGGTTCCCGCCTATTCCAAGGATCGCTCGGATTAAAACACGAGAACATATAACAAAAAGGGAGAAAGGGATCAGCCATGATACCTCGTAGATACACTCGACGATGGCAAGCTTCGAACGCTTCAAATCCCCGAGGCGTAGTGCCCCTCTCCTAAGCCAAAAGCACACGAACGGCTCCTTTCTTTGCACAAGAGCGTCACACCGGCACCTTACAACGTCGCAGCCCTTCCTTGCTTTGTGCGGCTAGATCAAGGAATGGCTACTTGCTGCCCCGAGAGAGAGATTTCGAGAGAGAGAGATGAGAGGAATGAGAAAACCGTAGTTTTCCTTTTTGGGCCTTGTTAATTTCGAAAATGAGCTTCTTCTCTTAGCTAGGGTTTCGAAAACCCTATTTATACCACCTAGGGCTGGCCGAAATATTCATGTGGAGTGGGGAGAAAAATCCTAACCACCTCCTCTTTTACTAAGTCTTGTTTGACTTGGTTTTTCTTTGAAATTCAAACTTAAATTAATTAATTAAATATCTAATATATTAATTAATTAAAATACTATATTTAGTATATTTTAAATATATAATATCCAATATAAATATATTTAATAATTTTCGAAATTTTATCAAATAAAAAATCGAAACTTATATATATATATCTGATATATATATATTGTTTAATTCCAAATTAAATATTATTTTTCTAAAACAATAATAAAGATTTAAATCAAATTTAAATCATATACTAAATATTAAATATCCAATATTATATTTCAAAAATATTTCGTGAGGTGAAAAGACCATTTTACCCCTCACTAGTCAAACTTAGCATTTTCGGTCGATTAGGGTTTTGGCCAAGCCACAAACCCTAGTCTCTCAATCTAGGACCTAGCCTTGTCTTTCTCTCTGATAATGACGTTGTGTCGGTTGCCCTTTTTAAGCCCGACTCTCTTGGTTCGTCTCAACCGGCCTAGGAGGAATCTAGGAGTTCGGTATTCACCTAGCCAGCCCCGTGGTACCAAACAGATCCCAAGTTGAGTACGAATTTGATCTAATCATAATCCACGAACCGACTGTAGATTTTCGTACTACGTATAAACCCTTTACGTTTGTCCCGGTCGAGTGAATGTCACGCGTAGTCGAACTTACAGGACTCGACGCTATGATGTTCGTGTCGGTGACATTTACCAAAACTGCCCTCCACGACACTCGTGAGTAAGTTATATGCTCTAGCCAGAGGCTTAGGTAAATTCCCGCACATCGAAACTGAATAGGACGTTAACCCTGAATTTAATCAAGGCCGTAAATCCCGCTCAGCGGTATAACCGGCAATCACGTCGAAAAGTCAAGACCGCATTTCGCCGCTGACCCTTGCTTCATGCAATTTGGGCCTAGCAAACTAGTGACAAATCAAGACCTTAAGACCAGCCCCGAGTTAAACCCTTTCGGTCTAAGGTTCACGTAGACTACTATAGTCAATCGATCGATCAACGACTTTACCAGCGTGTGATCGTTCGATTACGAGCCAGTGTCCAAATACATACAATCCCCTGATTCGTCTTGTATCAATGTCACGAGCTCCCACTTCCCAAGTGAATGGTTGGCACAACCACTTTGGACCCGTCGACAAACAAGTCGTACTCGTCAATCCAGTCACCCTACTGGAGACTAAGACTTGTGGACTTAATTTAATATTACAGTATGTCAGCTTACTGGTGCCCCCTCTCTGTCCCCACAGAATTAGTAACTGAACTGTAAATATTGGGGTTTTATTAATTCGTCTTATTACCCGACTGCAAGGTTAATTTATTTAGACGAAATAATAATATGCCTTTGTATTGTTTGTCATGCTAATTTCGACAATAAACAAACAATAATAATTTCATTATCAAATAATTCAATTACAAATGTTAAACACATCAAAATTACACTAATGCCCTCGTACTATCTAATCCTCGTACGGCATCTAGGGCATAAACCTCAACATCGAATCCATCAATCAAGGTCCAGCCCAATTCTGGCAAATTGTCCCAGCTGCACCAAACAACAATCCACCGGTAGAAGAGTCACGTACCCTTAAGACACCGGATCAGCTCATGGATGAGGAGAGAATCCGCCAAAAGGCCGATCAACTTGCCAAGTCGTACCTTATGCAGGCCATCCCCAATGAAATCTACATTCAAATTAATAGTGCCAAAATGGCAAAGGAAACGTGGGATGCTCTTGACGTGCTTATGGAAGGAACTGATGTTAGTGGGATGACCAGGATTACTAACACCTACACTGCTTATGACTTATTCAAAGCATGAAAAGGAGAGTCTCTGCTGGAGACTTATCAGAGATTTGTCATCATACTCAACGAGCTGAAGGTTGCTGGGGTTACCAAGGGGCAATTGGAAATAAATGTCAAGTTCCTGAACTCACTTCTCCCAGGATGGGACCAAACTGCCATTCTTATGAGGCAGATGAATGACTTGACCTAGATCAACATCCACACACTCTTTGACAACCTCAACCAATACGCAAGATGCATTCCAGGAGAAAGAGAGGTGACTAGAGACATGGGGATGGAGTCTACAGCATTTATTTCCGATGGGCCATCCAAGAAAATGTCGAAGGACAAGGTTGTTGTGCAACCGACCGCTGAGAAGAAGGAGAGTCGGAATCTGACTCTGACGAGGATAGACAGGAATTTATGAAGCACATGACATTGATCACTAGCTCGATGGCTAAGAGGTTCTTGAAAAAGGGAGGTTCCTCATCAAATCGCCAAAGGACTACAACTGGCTCTAAACTAAGAGATCAAACCATGGACACCTCAGAGCAGAAAAATGCACAAACTGCTCCTAAATGCTACAACTGCGGCAAGCCTGGTCACTATGCCAGAGAATGTCGAGCCCCAAAGAAGAAGGATGCCAACTACTACATGAGAAAAGCTAAGTTGGCAGAGCAAACGGAAGTTGGGGTGGTGTTGATGGCTGAGCAAGATCACTGGCTCGAAAATACTTCGGACAGTGAGGAGGAGAACGTAGCACTGATGGCACGCATTGAAGAAAGCTCAGGAGCAGAGGCCTCAGGAAGAGATTCAAACTCGGAATGCCTAGCCGCAACGGAGACCATTGAGGTAACCAAAGAAGAACTTGAATCTCTTATAAAATTGCAAGATGAGTTAACTTCCTTAAGTACATCTAGAAAAGTACACAAAAGAAGGATTAAAGATCTAGAGGATAGGTTAGCAAATAATCAACGAGTCCTAGAACAAACCTTAATAGAAAAAGGAAATGAGATGACTCGTGTAGTAATCGCGAATGAGAAGATCACTGGTCTGGAAAAACAAATTGTAAAATTTGAATCCAAGATCAGCACTCTAACTCATGAGATCAAGTCCTCAGAAAATGACGTCAACGATAGCATAGGGAAATATGAAATGATATACAGGGAAGGTTACGACTATACTCCAAAATTAAGAAATTGGAGGATCTTCTAACCAGGAGGGCTCATACAGACCAAACTATTTTCTTAAACCAACCTGCCGATATTGAATTCTACCATCCTCTTACTGACATAGGGTTTAACAATCCTCAAAACCTAAAGAAATGTAATGTCCGTCAATTTTATGACATTAGGTATATGGGATTAGGTATAACTCAGCTAATACCCTTTATATATCACTCTGAAATCCTAAGATTAGAAGAGGAAAAGCGACAAAAGGCACTAGCTGAAGTTGAGTATGATTACACGGACTTGAACAACAGCTATAAAACTAGGTTTTGTCCGGCAATAACTGAGTTCGAGTTCGAAATTCCTCGACCCCCCGAAGGTGAAACCTTAGGGCAGTCCTCAAGTGAATCTGCTGCATCAGAGTATCCAGACTCGTCCTGGTACATGCCTGAATGTATAAAGAAAATAGCAGAACATCACTCTGCTTTAGATAGCGAAAGAAAAACTTTTGAGAGTGAAAAGCAAACGCTCTTGAAAGAAATCGCACATTTAAAGAACACTCCTTCCCCTATTGAAAGAAAAGCACAAAAAATTCCTAAGCTTCCTTTTAAATCTTCCCTTACTAACCCAATGCATTTTAACTCTACAGGCTCTCTAAAGAAAACTTGGGTTAAGAAAGGAGACAAAAAGAAGGAAAAACAAGATTTCAATGATGTTTTGTATTTAAAAGTTTTTCCTTCTAGAAACAAGTCGTTTTATTTTGATCAGTCTGTACTTAACTCTCTTGACTATGTTCATCCTTGCAATTCCAAATTCGATCGTCCTTTACATTATTCTTCTAAAATATTTTCGAAATCAGCTCTATCTATGAAAAGGAAACGATCAACCATTAAAAATAACAACAAACCTGCAAAAACTAAGACAACCCAACATTGGATTCCCAAGGTGAAACCTAAGGGAACCATGAGCCAAACCACGACAAGAAAATGGGTACCTAAGCCTAAACAAAATCCTTCTGCTGTATCTCAAACAAAAATTAGGCTAGGTAGAGCGTCTTTTAAAACTAACAATGATAGAGGAGGCTGACCCATTTTCAAATAGGTACCTAAAACCCTCTAGTTCCTGTTTTGCAGGTCTCTCATGTGTGGTATTTAGATTCTGGTTGCTCCACACACATGATGAGAAACAAAGAGCTGCTGACCAACTACACCGAAAAATACAGAGGAATAGTCCGTTTCGGGAACAGTGATGGTGCCACGATCCGAGGTTATGGAGATCTAATTTGCAATCGGTTGACCATCAAAGGAGTTTCCCATGTAGAAGGATTGACGCACAACCTCTTTTTGATCGAGCAATTCTGCGATCGAGGTCTACAAGTATTGTTTCGTCAAAAGAGGCGCACAATTATGAATGAGATTGGTGAAGAACTCGTGGTAGGTACTCGAAGGACAAATCTCTATACAATTGATGTGCGATCAATCAAGCCTTCTACAACAATATGCCTCATTAGTAAAGCATCATCCTCACAAAATGAGCTCTGGCATCGTCAACTGTCTCATCTAAACCTCAAAACCATCAACAAGCTGGCAACCAACAAGCTGGTTCTCGGATTTCCAGCCTTGAAATATCAAAAGGAACACTTATGCTCAGCCTGTGAAAGAGGGAAAATGAAGAAAGCGTCTCACTCCACTAAACCAATGCCTTCGTCATCATGACCACTGGAGCTGCTTCACATTGTTTTATGCGGCCCCATAAGGACAGAGAGCGTAAGCGGACGAAAGTACATGATGGTCATAGTAGGAGACTTTTCAAGATTTACATGGGTCCACTTCTTAAGGTCAAAAGATGAGACGTCAGTTCAAATTCCGATCTTTGTAAAAGCAATGCAGAATCTACTCGAGTGTACAGTCCAAGTGATCCGATCAGATAATGGCACTGAGTTCAAGAATCAGACTCTCAGTAAATTCTATGAGACTCTTGGCATTACTCAACAATTTGCTGATGTCCGAACCCCTCAACAAAAGGGAGTGGTCGAACGATGAAATCGAACCCTAGTTGAAGCTGCAAGAACCATGCTGTTGCAGTCATCGTTACCCCACTTCCTTTGGGCAGAAGCAATGAATACTGCTTGCTATACTCAAAACCGAACAACTATTCATCAAAGATTCGGAAAAACACCATATGACCTTCTCTATAAAAGAACGCCAAGTATCGCCCACTTCAAGATATTTGGTTGCAAATGCTTCATAGCCAATGATCGAGAGGAAAGATCGAAACTGGACCCCAAGGCTACTGAAGGAACATTTGTGGGGTACTCCACCCAATCAAAGGCATACCGAGTCTACCTGAAGGAAAAGAGAACGGTCATGGAAAGCATCAATGTTACTTTCGATGAAAGAATCGATGTGGCTTCTCCACAACACAGTGCAGAACCCATACAGTCAACCGCAATAGCTTCTGAGCACAACAGGTCAGAACCTGAAATGGTAGTTGGAGTATTGGCTCACAACCAACCAGAAGCAGCTACTCATACTAATCATGCACAGATGCCTAGAACAAATCAAGAAACTCAAGAGGAGCTGGAATTGGACATGTTGTTCGAAAATCTGTACTTTCATCATCCATCAACCCAACAGACATACGACCCAATTCCAGACTATACAGAACCTGCAACTGACATGGAACCAGACATCGAAACAACTGACCTTGGTCCGAGTAATCAACCCGCTGAGTCCGAGCCCATTCCACAAGAATTCATCGAGCCATCCGACACAGACGAATCAATTCTCCCTCACGAAAGAAAATGGACTCGAAGCCACTCATCATCGCAAATAATTGGTGATCCCTCAGCCGGTGTTCGAACCAGGGGCTCTACATCAAATGAGTGTCAGTACGCCTGTTTCTTGAGTCAAACCGAACCTACAAAGATCTCAGAGGCACTCAGCAACCCGGACTGGATAATTGCCATGCAAGAAGAGATCAATCAGTTCGAGCGTCTCAAAGTTTGGAATCTAGTTCCTCGACCATTGGGAATGACTTTCATTGGAACCAAGTGGATCTTTAAGAACAAAAAGGACGAGGATGGTATCGTAATACGCAATAAGGCAAGACACGTAGCTAAGGGGTATAACCAACAAGAAGGGATTGATTATGACGAGACGTTTGCCCCTGTAGCAAGGATCGAAGCCATTCGTCTATTCCTGGCTTATGCCGCACACAAGGACTTCACTGTCTATCAAATGGACGTCAAGACGGCCTTCTTGAATGGTATTCTCAAAGAGGAGGTTTACGTTTCTCAACCAGATGGATTCACCAGTGAAGAACATCCAGACTTAGTGTACAGACTAGATAAATCACTTTACGGACTTAAACAAGCCCCTAGAGCTTGTTACAAAGTCTTGTCGGATTTTCTCACGAATGCTGGCTTCAAAAAAGGAAAGATCGATACCACTCTATTCATCAAACACCATGGTTCCGATATAATGCTCGTACAAATATACGTGGATGACATCATCTTCGGATCATCAAACTCAGATCTTTGCATGGAGTTCAGTAAACTCATGAAGACCAAATTTGAAATGAGTATGATGGGAGAGATGTCCTTGTTCCTTGGACTGCAAATCAGACAACTCCAAGATGGAATATTCATAAATCAGTCCAAATACATTCACGACATTCTCAAGATATACGGCATGGAGTCGAGCACACCGATGAGTACTCGGATGTCAACCACATGCAAGCTTGACTCAGATCCATCCGGCAAGCCGATTGACGTCACCTACTATCGTGGAATCATCGGGTCTCTTCTCTACCTCACAACCAGTCGCCCGGATATCGTCTTCTCAACATGTCTCTGCGCGAGGTTCCAAGCAAATCCAAAGGAGTCGCACCTACATGCAGTAAAACGTATACTTAAATATTTAAAAGGAACACCAAATCTCGGCCTCTGGTATCCTAAGGGCTCAGATATGAAATTAATAGGGTATTCTGACGCCGACTTCGCTGGCTTAGAATGGACAGAAAAAGCACTTCGGGAAGCGCTCAGTTCTTGGGAGATAAGCTCGTGTGCTGGTCTTCCAAGAAGCAGAACTGCATTTCAACATCGACAGCAGAGACAGAATATGTCGCTGCTGCCAGTTGTTGTTCGCAGATTCTGTGATGCGCACCCAACTAAGGGACTACGGATTCGATTTAAATCGAATTCCTATTTATAGTGATTCCAAAAGTGCCATTGCAATTACTTGCAATCCTGTCCATCACTCGCGCACAAAACACATAGATTTAAGATATCACTTCATAAAAGATAACGTTGAAAAGGGTACAATTGAACTATACTTCAAATGCACAGAGCTACAACTTGCCGATTTATTTACAAAAGCTTTGGATGAAAAACGATTCCAATTCTTAGTCTCTAAATTGTGCATGTTGAATCTCAATTACTAAGTCAATTGACCCTTAGAAACTTAATTCTTATCTATGTGGCATAAATATTTCCAATATGTGCATTTTCTTTTATTTATGTTATTTTAGTTAAATTTTGACTTCATGAATAAAAGCTCAAAAATAATAAAGTACAAAAGTGGGTATGATTATCTTGACGAGATATGCTCAAATTTTGGGGGAGTAACCTTGATTATACTTCGCAACATTTAAAAAAAAGGGGGAGGCATCTGTACTAAATTTTTCAAAATTTGCGAGCGCACCAATCATGGGGGAGTATTTCTTATTTTTTAGAAATATTAAGTATACATCATTGAGGGGGAGTAAGACTTAAATGAATTCTATGCTATATTGTTGAGGGGGAGCATCATCGTTGTTAAAATTTCTTGAGTAAAAAAAAAAAGGTTTTCGCAGGAAAAAGTCTTCGCTACTCTCGCTAATCTCAAAAGTGTTCGCAAGTCATCTGCTATTGGGCCCTTTCATTAACCTTTGTCAAAATATTTTCGGCCCAAATTCCATACACCGAAAACTTAAGCCCAAACATACCGAAAACTTTTAAAGATATAAAAAGTTTTCGCAATCGCTGAAACTTCCTTCTCACTCTTTCTTATGATTTTCGCATCAAGCATCACGTTTCGCACCCTGCGTTCTTTCCCAAAAAGATATTATTTTTTTGCTCACCGTGTTTACCTGCACTCTCGACCCATCAAAATCATAAAAAACTGGTAAGGGACCACAAGAACTAACGATTTTCTCCCAGTTTTGATCTTATCGCAAGTTTTAGGCAGAACAACTACAGATTCGATGTGCATAACTACACGATTGATGTCGTTTAGGGATGGGTTTATCGATTTTATACCCAGAAATCTCGATTACATCTACATGAATCGAGATTTAGGGTTGAAATCGACAAAAATCGCAGTTCAAATAAGTTTTCGGGGCTTGAACTTGCGTTAAGACCCTAAAACTTAAGTTTTCGGGACTCAAAGATAAAGATCAAAGTTTTCGGCAAAATCGAAGTTTTCGGCTAAATCGAACTTTTCGGAGATTCTACTGTTTTCGGCATTAAAATTATAAAGAAAGTTTTCGGAGATTTCACTGTTTTCGGCAAGTCAAAGTCAAACTATTCGTTCATTTAGGCAGAGTCAAAGTCAACAAAAACTTTTCGCACTAGGAGTTTCGCCATTATCTAACTTTTTGAAAGAGAAAGATTTCGGACTGAGAAGTTTTCGAGGATCACAGTTTTCGGCTTTCAAAACTTTTCGGCACATACCGAAAACTATACTTAAGAAAATTTTCGGCATCCATTAGCTTTTCGCAAGAAAAAGTTTTCGGACTAAGAAGTTTACGTGAGGCACTGTTTTCGGCCTTTTATAACTTTTCTGTATATTCATCGAAAACTAAAGTAAATTTTCAAACTTTTCGCAAAGATAACACTGTTTTCGGCTCTCATAACTTTTCGACATTATACCGAAAAATATACTTAAGAAGTTCTTTGAAAGTTTTCGATATATCTTAACTTTTCGCAAGAAACACTGTTTTCGCCCTTCAAAAACTTTTCGACATTTCCCGAAAACTTTACTTAAATTTTTTTTTGAAAGGTTTTCCCCTAATTCTCATAAAACGGCCCATTTACACTGAGCCCAACTATACCGAAAACATTACTTATAAAACTCTTGCGAGAAATAACTTAAACTTCCAAAATTTTCACATCACATTCACGAAATGCCAAAATCACCAAAAAGCTAGAACTTTCTTCTTTTCGCCCTTTTTCAAAGACAAACATTGACCTTTGCAAATACTCAAACTCGCGTTGACTAATTTTTTATAAAATACAACTCATTATCTGTTCAGTCATTCTAACGAACATTTTTTCCAGATCATTGAAGAATGACGAACTTGACCATTGACGAGGTGTATCCCACAACCAAATGGATCGGGACGACAGACAATAACTTCCAACTTGATCCCGCCAAATTCAAGTGTCCCGACCCAATCATAGTGGTTGTGCTTCAAACACATCCTTTATGGAACGCCATCACAGCCACTACCAAAGTGCCCGAAGTCTACCTTCAACAATTCTGGGGCACGATGAAGAGGAAGATAGCCAATGATGACTCCATCTTCTATGAAGCTCAAATACAAAACACAACAATAACAATAACAAAGGAGCTTCTACAACAAGTACTACATCTTCCCATCCTTCCAGCCTACGAGGACCTCGCTGACGACGACGAAATCAAGGAAGGACTTTTGAAGCTGGGATACCATCCACCGCTGAATCTTCTATTTCGATTCGTTCAAGGGATGATGCCCTATCCATGGAGAACACAGTTCAGCATCATCAACAAGTGTCTCTCACCAAAGCATGTGGGATTTGAGAGAGGAAACATCAACATCCTCCGCATGCAACACAGCATCATCTACAACAAATCCTACGACTACGCAGCTATAATCATTGCGGACATGGATGACCAACTACGTGACTGGGACAGCCGCACCGTCAATAATCGAGTCGTGCCCTACTTACGGTGGTTCTCCCTCATCATTCAACGATCAATGACCACCAAACCGGAGATCCCACCTCGAGATGAAGCCGAGAACTTCACTCCGCCAAAACTGAAGTATCTCGTGAAAAAGAAGGCGGAGCCGAAATGGGAGAAATGCCCTATGATGATCCCGCTCCATCTTCTACAAAATGTCGATCCTGATGCCGTTCAAGACTACTGCGACCAGTACGCCACACCAACCCCATGGTTCGGGAAAATCCCCCCGAACCTAGCCAAGGGGCTCAGCCGAGTGCAAGTGAGGGTCCTGAGAGTGAGTCGGCCGCACCACCATCGTCTCCGCCCCCGTCAACTCAACCTCAAGCACAAGACAGCGATGACGGGGACTCGGACGACGACGACACTGACACATTAGATAGATTTGGGCACCGCCGAGAGATAAGAGCAAAAAATCAGCAAGATCTACAACTCTCGGCACCCATATCTACAGCGGCCGTCTCCCAACAATCAGAACAAGTCCGGACCATAACCACTATAGGAACATGGACTGATACGCTCAGTCCCCGGGTAGAAGTCGCCGCCTCAGGTCCAACGGCGCACGCACCTACCCCGCCCAGCCACTCATCTGTCTCCCAACAGACAGATGTTTCATATACGCACGGGGAACCTCGTCCACCATCACCACCTTGCTCGGAGGCTGGGGATGTTGAAATAAGTGGTCCACCGCCCCAGACCACGACTTTCATTCAAAGCACATCGAGTCTAGGTCCTAGAATGTCCATATTTTTTTCACCTTTTACTAGGACACATACACATCTTTCTGACAGCTCTTTGAAGCTGTCTACAACAGCCGTCGATGCCTCCATTGCTGAGGTTCTTCGAAAACTGGCTGGCAGACCCGATGAAGGAACCTCCTCCCTTCCTTCCTCGTCGGGCCATCAGGCCACTCCCACCACAGGCCTGATGACAATAGGAAGCCTAAGTGGCCCTGGTACTTCGGTATGTCTAAGTGACGTACCCTTAATGACCGCAACTTCGTCGTTTCTCGACGAGTTGCTTGCAACGGTCGAAAGTCCCAAACGCGTCGAAGTACCCCTCACTTCGGCAAGTGCGGGCCACAATGACTCAGTCATTGTGTCAACGGAGCGCCTTCGTGGCCCCGGTGGTGATTTCCCGTCGTAACCAAGGCCAAGCTAAATTCGCTCCTGGATTCATTCGCCAAAGCCCTCAAAGATGATATCTTGGCAACCGTTCGTGACACCTACGCGCTCAACGAACGTGACAAAGGGAAGGCCCCCTCCACAGCTGGCCGGTCCTCATCATCCCAACCCACACCTCCACAATATACCATACCACCACCACCACCACCACAAGGCCCCTCCTACAATATTCCTCTCCCCTCTCCCAACACACTAGCTCGTATGATCGACCCCGACACCCTACCCATTGACGAGCTACAAACCTACTACCTCAAGCGGCTCATAACGGCAGATCACCTAACGCCCGATCAGAAGTCAATCATGGACTTCCTCTGCCGTCTGTCCGCTCCCCAAGGACCTCCACCGTCCGAAACATGCTGAGACGCTGAACCCTCTTCGAAGAGGCGTCATGATGATCCTGATGAGGGCGATCGTCATGAGGGGGAGAAAAGACAGCGAACCTCGGCAATAACATCTATGGGAAGAGGTAGAGGAAGCCAAGCCCACACAACCCGAACCCCAACCAGCAAACAATACCAATCTAAGACCCAGAAGAAGAAACAAGCCTCAGACGACAACATCCCCAGCTTCGAAGATGCGTATCAGGATGATCCAACAACAGATCCTCATCAAGTGCTCGACGAATATGTCATGACAGAACCATGGTCAAAGAAGGACGAGTTTGAAGCAGAAGCCGTGGCAAGAATAACAAAATACAGAGAAGTATCAAGAGAGCCATGGCCAACATCTACTCCTTCGACCCGATCGAGCTTGAAGAGGGTGAACATCTCGAGAAGCCGTTAGAAAACAACATGGACTACGGGATCTACAGAGCACCCGAAGTTCGAGTCCCAAGAAGCATATAAAAAACGGAGACATAATGGGACAATGTGAGACTAACAGCACCTTTTCTCGAAGAGACATCCACGCGCATCTGGAGGACACCTGACAAAATTAAGAAGCTGGATGAACTAAACCTGAGAGGGCTATCGTATCTTAAAGTCAGGGACGCAACAGGCTATCTATGGATCCTCACTAATCGAGGAAGCATGTCGATAAGGACGGCCAAAGAACAGCGTGCCCACTTCCAGTCAAAGTCGCCTTTGATCAATATCATGTTGGATTTGAGCTAAATGGGCCAATTGGGCCCAACATTGGGTAATTGGCCCAATGAGCTAAATCTAATCGGTTTTTTATTAAATCGATAAGCCGTCGTGCGTGGAAACTCAAATTTGATGAAAGATTCATAATCTACGTTTCGAGGGGAATCTATCGAATATTAATTGGCCCAAAACCGACATCGGGTGAATGAGAAATTAATTTTCGAAGATGGCCCATTAAAGAGATGATAAAATATAGACCAAGTATAAAGTAGAGAATTTTGTCCCACATTGAAAAAGTCATCTCTTTTTCACTTGTATATATATAGTTGCCTTGAAGAGGTAACACAAAAGAGCTTGCCAAGGTATGGGCTAAGTGGGCTAAATGGGCTTGTAGCTAAATGAATGGGGTTTTGCTCGGAATGAAACCCGAGTGCGAGTAGGTGCCTCGCACCTCCGAGCCCGAGCCCGAGCCCGTGCCCTCGCCCGATGCCGATGCCGATGCCGATCCCGAGACCGAGCCGTGCCATAGTGCGCATTGGGCGGTTTGAGGCGGCACTTCGCACTTCGCACGCCGCATCGGATCGAGGAGCATTGAGGAGCCCTAAAATTTATGCTTCGGCTGACGTGGCATCGGTGATGTGGCACCCGGTGTATCGGGTGACGTGGCAAGCAGATGATGATGTGTCATGGACACGTGTACAAGTGATGGTGACGCAATGCTGAGGTGGCATGACCCGTTGGGTCAATGGGGCGTACCGGATCGCGAAGAGTCGCGATCCTGACCACTGGATTGACCCGACCCGAACCGGTGAGATGAACCGACGGGTCAAGAAACATCCAACTGATGAATCAGTCCAGAAGTTGTGACCTTTCACATTCTGGCCCCAGAAACCAAAAGGCAGAAAGCCCAATCATTAATTATGATTCAGTCCCTGCCACCTCTTGAAGACCTATAAATAGGTCCCCATACATGTTTGGAATTCATTCATTCACACCACAGCATTCCAAGCACTGCATACTCCCAGTCCCCAGTTTTCCGAGCAAGAAAGTTCCGAGTTTTGAGTACGATTCGCCGGAAAACTCGAGTCGTAGTGCTGCGATAAAGAGTTAGAAGTCGTTGTATCTTGGGGACGATCGCCGTAAACCCGAGAGCACGTGAATATCGGTGCGATATCGTCTTACGGACAACGTATTCAATACGCGCCTCGACTTACCGCTCAGACAAAGATCTGACAATATCCCGCCACCGACCAGACGATCTACACCGGAACCAACAATCGTAAGACGATATCTTGTCTAATCGATGGCAGCGATACCTATTGCTATCCCGCTCCCAGGCAGCAGCCACGTTGAACGTCCTGCCAAATTCAACGGGACCGAATTCAAACGCTGGCAGCAAAAGATGATGTTCTACCTAACGACCTTGAATCTGGTGACGTACCTGAAAGAGCTCGCGCCCACAGTGACGGCAGAACCCCAGATTCACGGGAATGCTGAAGACACTGAAAATGAAGAAGACGCCGCACCTGTGGTGAATCCGTAGTACGTGCAAGAAAAGGCGGTGCTAGACGCATGGAATCATAATGATTTCATGTGCCGGAATTATATTCTGAACGCCTTGGACGACTCCCTATACAACGTCTATGCAGTGGCTATGACTGCGAAAGAGTTGTGGGACTCGTTGGACAAGAAATATAAGACCGATGATGCCGGACTGAAGAAGTTCATTGTCGGCAAATTCTTGGACTACAAAATGACGGACTCCAAGCCTGTATTGGATCAAGTCCGTGATCTGCAGCTTATCATCCACGATATACACGCGGAGAATATGCAGATCAGTGAAACCTTCCAGGTAGCTGCTATTATCGAGAAGTTGCCGCCCCTCTGGAAGGACTTCAAGAACTACCTCAAGCACAAACGCAAAGAGATGGGACTTGAGGACTTTATTGTGAGGCTTCGGATTGAAGAAGACAACCGAAAGAACGAAGCCAAGATCAAGAGGGGTAGTATGGAAGCAGGGGCCAACTTAGCTGAGCCAAATTCAGGCAACAAGCGAAAGAGAACCGGGGCACCGCAGAACAAGCAGAAGCAGAATTCCAAAATAATTAAAGGCAACTGCTACAACTGCGATAAGCCCGGACACATGGCCAAAGATTATCGCCAGAAAAAGAAGGGCAATCAGAATCGGGCTAATTTGACCGAAGAAAAAAGGTTGACAACAGAGCTGTCGGAGCTAGACCTCGCCGCCGTGGTGTACGAAGCAAACGTGGTGGAAAACCCAAGATCCTGGTACATCGACAGTGGAGCGACGCGCCACATCTGCTCCGACAAAGATATGTTCTCCACCTACACACCGTTCTCGGGTAGGACGCTCTTCATGGGGAACGCGGCCACGTCCAACATCGTAGGATTGGGACGAGTGGTGCTAAAGATGACCTCAGGCAAGGAGGTGACGCTTGTGGACGTACTGGATGTCCCAGACATCCGCAAGAACCTGGTCTCCGGCTCTCTACTCAGCAAAGCCGGGTTTAAACAGGTGTTTGAAGCTAACAAGTATGTGCTGACCAAGAATGATCACTTTATAGGCAAAGGCTACATAGAGAAGGGTCTCTTTAAATTAAATGTAATGCCTGTAAAGCGCGAGATTGAGCTCGCTAATAATAATAAAGTCAGTTCTTCTTACTTGGTTGAGTGCTCTAGTTTATGGCATGGTAGACTAGGACACGTTAGTTTAAACAAACTGAAAAAGCTGATAAGTTTAAACTTACTTCCACAAATGGAAATTGACTCGCAACATAAGTGTGAGGTCTGCATTGAGGCAAAGATGGTTAAAGCACCATTCCCCTCAGTCGAAAGAAACAGCTCACCTCTAGAGTTGATCCATACTGATATATGTGATCTGAAATTCGTGCAAACTAGAGGTGGAAAGAAGTATTTCATTACGTTTATCGACGATTGCACGAAGTACTGTCACGTGTATCTTTTAAGTGGAAAAGACGAAGCGCTTGATGACTTTAAAAGATATAAGAGTGAAGTTGAAAATCAACTTAACTCGAAGATAAAAATAATAAGAAGTGACAGAGGAGGAGAATATGTGGCACCGTTTGAGGAGTTTTGCCGAGAACATGGCATTATCCATCAAACAACTGCGCCATATTCACCCAAATCAAACGGCGTCGCAGAACGCAAAAACAGAACTCTCAAAGAGATGATGAATGCGATGTTAATCAGCTCAGGACTGCCCCAGAACTTGTGGGGGGAGGCTATCCTTTCGGCAAATCGCATTCTAAATGTATTGCCACACAAAAAGAGGGATAAAACACCGTACGAACTATGGAAAGGTAGAAAACCATCCTACGGTTACCTGAAAGTGTGGGGGTGCCTAGCAAAGGTCGAAGTACCTAAACCTAAGCAAGTTAAGATAGGACCCAAAACTGTAGATTGCATTTTCATCGGATATGAAAATAACAGTACTGCTTACAGATTTCTGGTGCATAAATCAGAGGTACCTGACATGAATGTCGGGATGGTAATAGAGTCAAGGAATGCAGTATTCCTAGAAGATATCTTTCCAAATAAGGAAAGAAAAGAAATAAGCTCTGTAAAGAGAACTTACGATGCCATTGAAAGTTCACCCCAACAAGTGGAGGAACCAAGGCAAAGTAAACGAAAGAAGGTGTCAAAATCATTCGGGCCCGACTTCCTAACATACATGTTAGATGATGAACCTCGGACACTACAGGAAGCTCTGTCGAGTCCTGAAGCTCCATTATGGAAAGAAGCTGTGAACATCGAGATTGAATCCATAATGCAGAACCACACTTGGGAGTTGGTAGATCTCCCAAAAGGTTGTAAACCTTTAGGATGTAAATGGGTCCTTAAAAGGAAGCTCAAAACTGATGGGACTATCGAGAAATATAAGGCTCGACTAGTTGCCAAAGGGTTTAACCAAAAGGAAGGATATGATTTCTTCGATACATATTCACCTGTAACAAGGATTACGTCCATTCGGGTTCTCGTTGCTATTGCAGCATTGCATGATCTCGAGATACACCAAATGGATGTGAAAACAGCTTTCCTGAACGGGGAACTGGAGGAAGAAATCTATATGAAACAGCCCGAAGGGTTCATTGCACCCGGGCAAGAGAATAAAGTATGCCGACTCGTGAAGTCGCTGTACGGGCTTAAACAAGCACCGAAGCAGTGGCATGAGAAATTCGATACGACTATGCTATCGAATGGGTTCAAGATCAACGAGTGTGACAAATGTGTTTACATTAAGGGTACACCCGATGAATTCGTGATTGTTTGTCTTTATGTAGACGACATGTTAATCATGGGAAGCAATCAGAAAGTGATCCGGAACACAAAGAACATGTTGAAAAATCATTTCAGCATGAAGGATTTGGGTTTGGCTAATGTCATACTAGGGATAAACATCTCTAAGACACCCGAAAATTCTGATGACACAATCTCACTATGTTGAGAGCGTGTTAAAGAAATTTAACGCCTCCGATGACCCTCCGGCAAAGACTCCGGTAGATCTGAACAAGCACTTAGCCAAAAATAAAGGTGAACCCATATCACATCGCGAATACGCTCGGGTGATTGGCAGTTTGATGTACTTGTCGAACTGCACTCGACCCGACATAGCCTATTCAATAAGTAAACTCAGTAGGTTTACCAGTAATCCCGGGAGTAGTCACTGGGTAGCCTTGAAAAGGGTGCTGAGATACCTGAAGCACACTATTAGCCATGACTTACACTACTCCAGATATCCAGCAGTTCTTGAAGGGTACTGTGATGCTAATTGGATATCCGACAGCAAAGACTCCAAATCCACGAGTGGTTATGTGTTTACCATCGGTGGAGGAGCAATATCGTGGAAATCTTCCAAACAAACTTGCATAGCTCGATCCACGATGGAATCAAAGTTTATTGCGCTGGATAAGGCCGGCGAAGAAGCCGAGTGGCTTAGAAATTTCCTGGAAGATATTCCCTGTTGGAGTAAACCTGTGCCACCAATAATGATACATTGCGATAGCATGGCAGCAATTGGCAGGGCACAGAGTAGGATGTATAACAGTAAGTCTCGACATATTCGTCGGAGACACAATACCGTAAGACAACTGATCTCTAACGGAATCATCTCTATTGACTATGTGAAGTCTAAAGAGAACATAGCAGATCCTTTGACGAAAGGCATTGCTAGAGATCAGCTATATGACGCGGTAAGGGGAATGGGGCTTAAATCCCACACACCTAAGAACAGGCTCGGTGGTAACTCAACCATGATGAGTGGAGATCCTACAAACTTGGTTCAATGAGACAACTAAGCTGAGAATGGTTCAGTAGTTTACTTGGAACATCTCTAAGAAGCTCATTCTCGTAAGCCGTTCAAGTAATTTTTCGATGACGTGTGGTAAAGGGTAAGCATTTATGCTTTTAATGATGGCTATTCCAAAGTTGGTGGAGTATTTCGGGCTACTCCAGGATTAAGTCCTAATAGTCGATCACCTATATAAGTGAGAAGTGGGGCCGCTTCAACAAAAACACTTATGAATCCGAGATATGGTCCATGGCCAAAACGGACACAACGTGAGAATCGAAGGAAATTAGATTCATCATTGTGTGTATGCTGTTGTCTTGGTTTACACAAAAAGCCGCCAGTTCAAGACATCATGTTCACTGAGCAGCGAGTAAATCCGATAGCATTTCACTAGGGAAGGTTCAAAGCCGCAAGCTACCTATCTCGATGCAATGATGGATCGTCGGGACTTTCTTGCTAGAGTCAGCATGCATCTGCATTAATTTCGATTCATGTGGGGGATTGTTGGATAAATGGGCCAATTGGGCCCAACATTGGGTAATTGGCCCAATGAGCTAAATCTAATCGGTTTTTTATTAAATCGATAAGCCGTCGTGCGTCGAAACTCAAATTTGATGAAAGATTCATAATCTACGTTTCGAGGGGAATCTATCGAATATTAATTGGCCCAAAACCGACATCGGGTGAATGAGAAATTAATTTTCGAAGATGGCCCATTAAAGAGATGATAAAATATAGACTAAGTATAAAGTGGAGAATTTTGTCCCACATTGGAAAAGTCATCTCTTTTTCACTTGTATATATATCGTTGCCTTGAAGAGGTAACACAAAAGAGCTTGCCAAGGTATATGGGCTAAGTGGGCCTAAGTGGGCTAAATGGGCTTGAAGCTAAATGAATGGGGTTTTGCTCGGAATGAAACCCGAGTGCGAGGAGGTGCCTCGCACCTCCGAGCCCGAGCCCGAGCCCGCGCCCGAGCCCAATGCCGATCCTGAGACCGAGCCGTGCCATAGTGCGCATTGGGCGGTTTGAGGCGGCACTTTGCACTTTGCACTTCGCATCGGAGCGAGGAGCATTGAGGAGCCCTAAAATTTATGCTCCGGCTGACGTGGCATCGGTGATGTGGTGCCCGGTGTACCGGGTGACGTCGCAAGCAGATGATGACGTGTCATGGACACGTGTACAAGTGATGGTGACGCAACGCTGAGGTGGCATGACCCGTTGGGTCAATGGGGCGTACCGGATCGCGAAGAGTCGCGATCCTGACCACTGGATTGACCCGACCCGAACCGGTGATATGAACCGACGGGTCAAGAAACATCCAACTGATGAATCAGTCCAGAAGTTGTGACCTTTCACATTCTGGCCCCAGAAACCAAAAGGCAGAAAGCCCAACGGACATCATTAATTATGATTCAGTCCCTGCCACCTCTTGAAGACCTATAAATAGGTCCCCATACATGTTTGGAATTCATTCATTCACACCTCAGCATTCCAAGCACTGCATACTCCCAGTCCCCAGTTTCCCGAGCAAGAAAGTTCCGAGTTTTGAGTACGATTCGCCGGAAAACTCGAGTGGTAGTGCTGCGATAAAGAGTTAGAAGTCGTTGTGTCTTGGGGACGATCACCGTAAACCCGAGAGCACGTGAATATCGGGGCGATATCGTCTTACGGACAGCGTATTCAATACGCGCCTCGACTTACCGCTCAGACGAAGATCTGACAATATCCCGCCACCGACCAGACGATCTACACCAGAACCAACATATCATACAGATGAACGACAAGAATCTGGGAAGAACACACTACCCAGAGTTCAAGGTGATGTGGAATGACGACTCTATCTCAACCATCACCGAGGCCAATCTACAATTTCTGAAAAGATCTGACGTCAACCAAATGTACTACCTCTGACGGAACTTTGGAGCTACAAAACACGAGTATAGGCAAGGGTACTACGCGATCAAGGGATTCATGCTCAGAGATGTCAAATTCCATGTTGCCCAAGATCTCCAGATGGCGTTGGAAAACGGAATGAAGAAGGTCAACCTCATAGGACCAACGAGCGGTGACTACAATCTGGATAAATGCGTTGAAGCTGAAGTATTTCAGAATCCAGAGTTAGCCATCGTCTATCTCAACCCCAAGAAAGAAAAAAGAGCTCTGTTGGTGTCAGAGATTCCAAAGTTCAGTGATTGAACGTTGAAGCTGATCAAAGAAAAAGTAGAATTCTGGATCAACGAATATCACAAACCCAGATCGCCAACAGAGAAAGAGATCGAGTATAGGAACCTCCTAGATGACATCAGAGAAGCCATTGATGAGAGGATCCAGCTCCGCAATGATCTCAAACAATTTGAAGTTAACTTGGGGTTGAGGAAGTCCTTCTTCAGACGAAAAAGATGATTGAGCCGTGTCGAACAAGATGAACACAATGGGGAGAATGTTAGGATCATTTTCTAGTGTTCATCATATAATTTGTACTGATGTATTTCTTATTGGGTCATTAGCTTAATGAGTTTGCTAGTTGGGGACACTCTTGTAATTATACCAAAGTATGTTTGGTATAAATAGTGGGCTAGGGCTTATTTTAATGTAACACTTCCCATTTTAATGAAAAAGTCTATTTTGAGCTAAACCTAGAAAAGTGTGAACTCTCTCTCTCTACACAAAACAGCCGCCACCTTCACATGAAAAACATGCACTCACACACACTCGAAGGTGTGCACTATTCCATTGATTTTGAGAGTTCTAGCTTGATTTAGGGACCAACAGTTCCTAAGTCAACCATTAAGTTAGGTAATCCCAAACATAGTCGGGTACCTAAAAGCACGTTAATGAATGATTTAGGACTAAAATCTGATTTGACACCTTATATGGATAAATTGTTTTATGCTAATCAAGAAGGACCCATCCAAAAATGTGTACCAAAGTCCCATTAAAGTTTTGCAGGAGCCCAATCACATGTGGTAATTCGACGATGGTTGCTCCACACGTGTGATTGGAATGATACGAGAGCAACCACAAAACCCCGGTCATGAGTAGTAATTAGAAGATGGTTGCTCCTAGGGGTGGGCATTCGGGGTCGGGTTTCGGGTACCCGACCCGATCGGGTTAGGAAACGGGTTAAAATCGGGTATCGGGTTTTAAACCCGATACCCGATTGTGTATGTCGGGTCGGGTTTCGGGTAGCATTATGCTACCCGATAAACCCGATCGGGTACCCGAAGTTTTTTTTTAAAAAAAATAATCAATATATTGTTATAAATACTTAGGCATGTAAAACATGTATAATTAAGACGGTTGGCTTAGTGGATAGGTCGTCTTCAATTTACAGTATAAACCTGGGTTCGATTTTCCTTTCCAGTAATTTTCATCTAATTTTTAAATAGTGGGCTCTCTTATTGGGCTGTCTAGGGAAAGGGAGCAATAATTATATTTTGAAAAAGGGAGCAATAATTATATTTTGAAAAAGGGAGCAATAATTTCCAATAATTAACCTGGGTTCGATTTTTAAAAAAGGGAGCAATAATTATATTTTTGAGGGGGAGCGAACTTCAAATATGTGAATTTAGGGAAAGAGATTCACAGATGTTTCGAACTTACCACGCATCTTTTGAGGGGGAGCAATTTTATTTTTGGAATCATGTTTTGAAGGGGAGGAATAACAAAATACATACATATATATATATAATATAATATGCATATACTTTATTATATATATACTAATATATATTTTAAAACAATATATATATATTTTATTCATATAATATATAGTATAGAAATATATTAATAACGATTAATATATATATATATCCAAAAAAAAATCTTCTCTCCTCATCATCAAGCTTCATGAGATTACTTCCGACCTCCGAAGATGAACTTCAAAAGAAGAACTCGTGCCTATAACGACAACTCTTTAGTGGCGACGGTGGCTACAAATGCAAAAATCGGTGCTCGCTTCAGCCGACCTGCTCCGGATGCTGATAAGAAAAGCACACTCATTACTTCCTGCCAGATGCAAGGACTTCGTTCCATGATTTAGTCAAACCCAACTGAATCTAACCCAGGAACATCACCGAGAGACAGTCAAAATTATACCATGTCTACTGAAACCTTTTGAAAAGACCGACGCTACATGATTCCCTCACCTCACAAATTATTCGGACCAACCCCCATAAGTACAGGTGCTAATTTTATTAGTTCCCGGGCAGAAGTCGCCGCAATAGGTCCAACGACGCGTGCACAACCGAGCCTTACACACTCATCTGTCTCTCAAAAGACAGGTGTTTTCAAAAATCACGGGGAACCACGTCTACTATCACCGCTTCACTTGAAAGAAGGAGATACTTAATTATGTGGTACTCAGCCCCACCACCACACTTCCTTGTGTACTCGAGTTTAGTGTGTCATCACTTACCATATATTTTTATATTTTCTAGGACATACACTTTTTTAACACCTGATCTTTGTGATCACGCTAGAACTTCCGTAGACCTGTCTTGCTTAGATATGCTTCGAGGATCGGAAAGTCCCGTTGCAACATCAAAGCAACAACGGAGTCAGGCCATCGTCTCGAGCTACTTTCTAGTACGATGTAAACGGGACGCCTATGTGGCCCCGATTCTTCAAGCCCTGTCCTCATAAGCCACGTCTCGGAGTTTGTCTCTGAAGTCGTGTCGACAGATTGCCTTAGTGGCTCTGTCTGATTATTACCATCACCGACCTGTCGTTTGTGTCCTTCTAATCTTCCTATACAAGCATGTCGATCTCGTTAAGGGAGAAGGGGGAGAAGGGGACACGCATAAACAAACAGGTCGGACCACCCACCAATTTTCCGCCGAGCATACCACTCTGAAGCCGGGCTCTCCTGCACTTGAATGGAACATTCCAAAGGAGCCTCAGAACAATTTACAACACACCACATGCGTACCTTCTTCTGGAGCCAGACAAGCTTCCACGAGGCCGAACCAGACAACTTCCTTCGAAGAAGACGAATCTGGCGCAGAGAAGAAGAAGATTGGAGGAGACTTGACGACTGCCTCAGTAGCTACGTCAGGTTATTACCTAACCTGAGTTCCCACCAACTCCATTTCCTCGTCCTGACGACGTGATCTTCTTGCCAAAGACGATGCTTCATTTTGACCCATCGCATGACGATCTCCTTAACTCGATCTTCATGAGGGGGAGTAGTACTAAAGCAAAATGGGAGCAATACCACGATGAAAGTGCAAGATAGATTAGAAACGCTAAATACTCAAGCATCGTCAAAGAATCAGGCGAACACCACGGACTTCAAATATCGAAGTTGCCACCTCGTGTGCGTCTCTCCAAATTTCAAAGAGAACTTCCCAATTCCAACGTAAGGTGACAAAAAGTAGGGGGAGTTGGGTTACTATCGAAAGGAGAGATCGAACACAAAAAGAAGAAATCCGGCAACCGCCTCGTGTGCATCTCTCCAATTTCAAAAGAGAAAACTCCCCAATCCCAACACAAAGTTGAACAAACGTAGGGGGAGTTTCGCGCTATCAGAGGGAGAAATGGAACACACAAAAAGAGAAAATTCTTCAAGAACCGGCAAGCAACTTCAAACACCTTCCGGCATTTACCAGATAAGATTCAAGAAAAGACTTGAAGGAAGATCCATTGTCGAAAAGAGAAGATCGAGACACGGTGAACTTGAAGATCTCCAAAAGAAGGGATCAAAAGACAAGACAAAGGAGGAAATTCTTTTAGGACTCAGGCAAATGCACTAAGCCCCAAAAAGATAATCCATGCCAAATTGAAGATTGAACACAAATGGGGAGATTGTTAGAATTATTTTATTGTGTTCAATTAATTAGAATTATCTTTGTGATTTCTCTTAAAAAGGAGGCTTAGTGTAATTGGGCTTTGTTAGGGGCCCAAGTATTATATACCAATATGTGGTATAAATACTTGAACCCTAACACTTAATAAAGTGTGTATTGTGTGAAACTCATCAAAAGAGAGAGAAGGAGCCACCCAAGACCTCTCAAGAACACTACACCCCACGCGAGTTGATTCTTCCCATCCCTAATCGTGGTAAAATCATTTTAATATTTGTTTAGTTGGATATTCTAGGCCCTTCAACGCCCTCAAGAGCTTTAGGATCAAATTTTCCTCGGTCGTCACTTTTGTTTTTCACGAAGCATTTGCATCCAAAGATTCTAAGGAAGGATAGATTAGGGAGTCGTTGATTGATTAATTCATAATGATTTTATCGAAACCTTATGAATAAGGGTCCGATTCTGAGTAAAACAGGCAGTGTTGACTGCTTCGGCCCATAAGAAATGAGGAAGACTAGAGATATGAGCATCTTTCGAGCAACTTCAACTAGTGTCCTATTTTTTCGTTCTACAACAACCACCATTTGGTTGTGGTGTTCTAGTGGCTGATATGTTGTGTAATACCCAGGGATTAATAAAATTGACTTAAGTCTTTATTTTTAAATTCCGTCCCCTTTGTCGGTACAAATCACAAGATTTACTTTGCAGTAAATTCTAAGTGGTTTTCACAAATGTTTTATGTTAAGTGGTTTTCACAAATGTTTTAAGTAAATCAACAGTTTCATTCTTAGTCCTTAGGAATTTGACCCAATTAATACGAGAAAAGTCATCAACGATGACAAAATATACTTCCGATCATTTATGCTTTGAGTGCGTATAGGACCACACAAATCCATGTGCAGGAGTGCTAATGGTCGTGAAGTACTTGGAAAATGTTTTGTCCTATGTGACGGTTTTTCATCATCCCTAATTCATAAGCTGCACAAGGATGGTCTTTTTGATACTTAGAGTTGGTAATCCTTTTACCAACTGCTGAGATTGCATCTTGTTTGCATCTAGTTCAAGTGTGAAAGACGTCGATGCCATAAGCTGTTTTGTTGAAGTGAAGCTTTAGTCAACAAGCAAACAGTTGTGGAGGATTTGACAGTTTTCAAATCTATTGTATATAGATTTGATTTCCTGGAACCGACGAGAAATGTCTGTCCCAAGGAATGGTTATGCTACACTGTTTAGCTCTAAAACTGACCTTTAGGCATTTATCACAGAATTGTCCTATGCTAAAGAGGTTCTGGCTCAAACCCTCGACATAAGAGAAGTCTTGAATTGTTAGATTTTTATGAACTAAGCTACCATATCCTTTAATAGAAGCAAATTCATTACACCGGAACGAACCTTTTCACCGAAACGTTCGGTGTAGTTGCTCAGCAGATCTTTGTTTCTGGTCATGTGTGTGGAGCAATCAGAATCGAGGTACCACACATGATGGACCTGCAGATAGGGAATCTAGGACAATTCAGGTTCCCATTTAAAAATGGGATTCGTGTGTATTGTAGAAAATGAATCTAAGGTAGGACATGTTTTATTTTAGGTACCCATTTTTGAATGGGTTGAGTCTTTTTCTTAATATCCCTTTTTATTTTGGCACCCATCTTTGAATGGGTTGAGTCCTTTTCTTAATATCCCTTTTTATTTTTGGCACCCATTTTTGAATGGGTTTAGTCTTTTTCTTATTATCTCGCTTTCTGTTTTTATTTTTCAAGGAAGTCGGGATATTAGTATCATCTAGACATGGAGTTTGATTGCTCCTTTTATCACTAAAATGCAATTTTGAGAGATGTCTATCGTGTAAATTTTATTGGAACTGATAGAGAGAACAAGACTGAGGCTCATCTTTACAAGTTTTCAAAGGAGAAAATAGAAGGGGAAGACTTCTTGATTTGCCATCTTGGCACCAGTTTTTCTTCTTCTTCCTGCCTTCTTCTTAGGAATCCATGCCTCTTCCTTCACTTGTTGTTTTAGTATTTTCCTGTTTAGTCATGTGAGATCAAATTAGAAGAACTAGCTCTGTCCTTAGTAGAGGAATTTAGTTTGGAGTGGTTTTGGGAGAGGAATTTCTTTAAGAGTTTTTTTTTCTCGCTTTTGAACATACTTCTCTTTTCCAAAGAGGTTTGTAAATCTGCAATTTTTTTATTTATTGCAGGCATGTATCCATAAGTAGTCTTATTTTCTTTGGAGTTTGTCCCACTCTCTTCTTTATTTAGTTCTTCGATTTTAGAGGCGTATGAATGTATCTTCTTCAGGCGAAGGAAAGTCCTTGTTTTGTAGCTTGAATTTAATTCGTTTTACTGAAATGGAATTTTAGCTACGACCTTTTTATTATGCTTTTTGTCCTCTATCATAGTTTTTTCTTTTTCTTCCGCTCCAACTGTTTCATTCTGAGATTCATATTCAATATTAGAGAGATGATCATCTTGTTTCTTTTCTGAGTGAGGTGGGCTTTTATATCCTAAGCCTCTTCGTGGGTCATAAAATCTGTATCTTTTGATTGACTTAGGAATATAGTTTGATCCGTATGTCCTCTTTTTGTTAGAAGATCCTCAAGACTCTTTATTTTTTAGTATATTTTTTTTCTTTTAGAAACTAGAACGTCACATTGATCTTTATACTTGATTTTTTCTTTTTCACATGATTGTAAGTTTTCATTTAGTTCAATGTTTTTAGATTCTGACCTCTCTAGTCTAGATTCTATATTGATTATTTTTTCTGTTGCTAATTGAAGTTTTATCCCAAGATTTGCTTCTTCTAGTAGGTTTTTCTTAGGACAGTCATTATGAAGAGTTTTGCTTCTAGTTCTTTCGTTTTTTCCTCCTTTATGCATCGTAGTTAATTGTTCTTTTAAGGCTATTATGCTGAAAGAAAGAGGAGTTTGAGGAGTTTACCTCAGTTTCTGCGGTAGTAGGGTGACTGTATCAGTATCGGATGAGGGTTCTTCGTTTTCGTTGTCGTCTTCCACCTTAGCCATCAGGGCTAGGTTTTCATCGTCACTGTTGGTTGTGTATTCGAGCCATGTCCTGCTCAGCCATCAATGCAACTCCAGCCTCCTTTTGTTTTGATAGTTGGAGCTTTTTCACTAATATGTTGTATTTTTCTTCTTCGGCTGGCGACATTCGTTGGCTAAGTGTCCTATTTTGCTGCAATTGTAACATTTTTGAGGTTCAATGGCAGTCCTTATCTTAGAGGATTCGAGTTTTCTCCCCTTTTATTTAGAGCTAGAAGTTCTTTGACCATTAGCAGAGGATGATGATTTCTTCTTATGGAACTTCTTGCTCATCATCTTAGTGATGAGAGGTAACTGCTTCTGCATTTCCCTGTCTCTTGATCGGAGTTAGATTCTGAGTCATCTTGTTCTGAGGAGGATGACAGTACGATCTTCTTTGACAATTTGGTAGCTTTCTTGATCTTTTTATCTGGGTTGAGTGCTACAGAGTCTACTGTCTCTCTTTCTCTCATCTCGCTCTTTAATTCTTGCACATCTTCAATGTGTTGAGCGAGATTATCAAAGATGGCATGGATGTTTTATTTCGTCCAAGTATTTGTTCTACCTCATGTGTGTAGCTAACTTTTTCCTTTCAGGCAGTAGTGACGAGAGGAATCTGATGTTGATTTCTATATTTGTTTTGTGACCATTAATTTTCCTTATTTCGTTGATGATGGTGAGGAAACTTTGATAGGTTTCATGAAGATCTTCATCTATCTTTGTTTAAAGGAATCATATGCAGTCAGTGTGTTGGCCTTCTTTTCTTTCATTCCTACGATTGATTTCATCCCACATCTCTTTTCCTGTTGGCATGCTATCTATTTGCATGAATATTTCATTTGGGATGGCCTGAAGTAGATAAGTTTTAGCTTAGAGATCAATTTGTGCTCGAGCTTTCTCGGCGTCAGTATACTCGTTTGGAGATTTGACGACCCTAGAAATTGGGATTGGGGGATCATTGTCGGGGTCCCCGGGTACAAGCTTCCAGAAGATAGTTGGGCCGTCATTTATGGATGATATCATTCCATATGCTTGCTCTTTGCTTTCTAGGAAATTGAGGAATCTATTTCTCCAGACAGTGTACTCTCCCCTTTTGAGAATTGGTGGACGGACGTCGTTTCCCAATGCATAAGCGTCCATTGCTTGAATTTGATTTGGAGTTGAATGAATGATCGTCTTGCTTTGGTTGATTATTCTTGACAATCTTGAATTTAATATTTGGAGATTAGTAGGGTTTTTTGCTGGAATAAAGTAAAATTTTAGTTACTGTTTAAATGCTATGGTTGGTCACAAATTAGGGTGGTAATGGTAATTAATTACGATCCTTAACTTTTAAAGTTTTGGAATCGTAAACAGTTCTAACACTATCTCAGCCACCAGTGAATTTTACAAACTGTTTATCGGAACTTGGCTAATCCGTTTACAAATTGTTTCTCGTAAACAATTCTAACGGATAAATTGGTTCCGCAAACTGTTTACTTTTCAACCTCTGTAAAGTTATGGCCGTAAACAGTTTAATATTCCGTAAACAGTGTTGCCTTTTCAACTCGCAAACCGTAAAGTTTACAAGCCGCAAACAGTAAATCCACCAAACAGTAATCTAATTAAGAATCAATCCGTAAACAGTAAAGTTTACGTATTGTAGACTTAATTTGCGTAAATCTCTACTTAACTCAGTTTACGATAGAAAATTCTCCGTAAACTTTCTAATTGTTTAGTTTACGCAAGAAAAGTTTCCGTAAACCTCTACTTAATACAATTTACGACATAAAATTCTCCGTAAACCTTCTAATGGTTCAATTTATGTCAGAAAGTCCTCTGTAAACCTTCTACTTATCTCTTTTCTAGATCATTTACGGATGAATTATCACCGTAAACTCTATCAATGAGTTTGTTTACGGAAGAAAGTTTTCCATAAACACTCTTCTAATTAAGATTTACAGCGAATCTTCAACTCATAAACCCTGTAAACCCTGTATCTGACTTGATTTACGGACGAAAATTATCCGTAAATTTTAATTTTGTAAACTAAGCGTATATCCTTTACGTTGACCGTAAAGTTTTTATGTTAACATTGCTAAAAACTTAATGATAACCGTGCTAAATCATCCACAAATTGCTAAAATCACACGTAAACATGCAAATAAACTCAGTTCATCAGACGTAAACACAGTTCATCATACGTAAACCTATTTCATCATCCGTAAACATGTAGTTCGTCGAATTTAACAGTAAACACTCCAATTTTGCTAATTTGCCTTAATTAATCGACTGCTAGATATCGATACAGAATTCCTAACACTCGATTATCAACATCTAAGCCACAACAAACACAAAATAGCGAGATTGATCATAACTGAATATCGATCAAAAACTCAAAGTTCGATCTAAATGCAGAAAAATCAACCTAATTAAGCTCAATTATCAGATAATCAACCACACAAGTTAGCTCTGATACCAATTGTAGGTCACATTTCACGTTAATTCACAATCTAAATCGTTTACCTTGAATTTGGTTTGCGGAAGCTTTGCAGCAAACGATCTAATCAACGTGCGAACTCATCACATGTAAATAATATCTCTTTTCATTCTCAATGATCGAAAGTTACAATCCAAAAGAGAAAACATTTGCAGCTTCAGTGTGTGTGTTTGAGTGTGTGTAATGTAAACGTGATATTCAACTCTATGAACACAAAGCTATGGACTTGGTATACATACCGTTTTCTTAGGTATATATTTATAAGGCAACCCATAACTTATCAATATTTACAAAATGATCCAAAGACTAAGATGAATAAAATTTTGAACACAAAATATAATCCTAACAGATTCCTTCACAACAAGTTCGTTGATCACGTCTATCAACTTGACAAGGCTCTCTATGGGTTAAAACTAGCCTCGAGAGCATGGTACGATGTATTGACAGACTTCTTAGTGAAATCAGGATTTACAAAAGGAACCATTGATACCACTCTCTTCATCAAAAGACATGGAAAAGACATCATCATCGTATAAATTTACGTTGGCGATATCATCTTTGGTTCGACAGACGATCGACTGTGAAAAAGGTTTGGCAAGCTCATGATGACGAAATTTGAAATGAGCATGATGGGAGAAATGTCATTCTTCCTCGGACTGCAAGTTAGGCAACTGCCAGATGGAATTTTTATTAACCAGTCGAAGTACATTCAAGACATTTTGAAAAGATATGGAATGGACTCAAGTTCTTCAATGCCAACTCCGATGTCTCCGAGTTGTAAGTTGGATGCTGATCTCTCAGGAAAATCAGTAAACGAAACTGATTATAGAGGCATCATTGGATCTCTTCTATATCTCACCTTGAGTCGACCAAATATCTTCTTCTCCACTTGTCTTTGTGCTTGTTTTCAAGCTCAACCAAAGGAGTCACACATGCTTGCCGTCAAGCGTATTGTTGGTCCGTTTGTTACCAAACAAGGATCAAAAGAAAGGATTAAACCTAAACTCAAGCTACACCTTGAGTGTGTGTGTGTTTCTTACTTTGAAAGTACAAGGTGGCTTGCTTTTGAAATTCTTTTGATGAAAAACCCTAGAAGGGCAAATGGAGCCTTATATACCACATTTGTTCGTATATTAAGGCTCTTACCAAAATTATTACAATTACCCAAACTAGTTCCAAAACCACTAATTACAAAATAGACCCAAGACATATAAATATTAAAGGACACTACAAAAGATTCCTAACAATCTCCCCCTTAGTGTCCTTTTCGCTTAGACGTCTTTTTCTTCTTGGGTCTCACCAGCTCGTAGACGGATCTTCTGAATCCTAACAATCTGGAAGGTTCCGACCATCCCGTTGACGTCTTCTGATCTGAGATAGGCGAGATCTGCTTCATTTAGCTCTTCCACCGTTCCGTCATGTCTTTGAATTTGGTAGATAGGGAAGGCTATGGAGCAGAAGTAGTCCGTCCGAACACCCGTCATCTTCGAAATCCTTGGCCTCTTCTTCTCTTCTCTTCGGAGAGCCTCTAGGTCATTTCCTTTTCCTTCGAACATAAGTCTTAGACGTAGACTTAGCAGGTACAGGTTGACTATTTGTTCCGAGAGATGAGACATTTCTCTCAACTGCAGCTCATTAAGCTTCTTCAGACGATCCTCTTCCCTCCAGATTCTCTTACGAATCTCTTCTTGGAATGGTGCCACGATCTTGGCATTTCTCCAAGGTAGGTTGAGGTCATCTCCAATTTTTGACTTCATTGGAGGATCGTCTGCGTCCATCACTCTGTGTTGGAGAAGCTCGGGAAGTTCTGGTATTTCGGCATTGTAGTCTTCGCCTTCCTCGAGTTCCTCCTCCTCTATCCGAACTAAACTTATGGCCGCCTTCTTCAGAAAGTGTTTGGCATTTTCCATTAAGCTCTTGGTTAGTTCGGAAGTTGTCGGTTGACGCAGCCAGTCTTCATTGAGGATGTATCCGAACTAAACTTATGGCCGCCTTCTTCAGAAAGTGTTTGGCGTTTTCCATTAAGCTCTTGGTTAGTTCGGAAGTTGTCGGTTGACGCAGCCAGTCTTCATTGAGGATGTATCTCTCAACCACATAATGAGGGTTGTAGAGTTGTTCGACTGTCATTGGCTCGTCAACTGATGGACTTTGGATGGTAGCTGGTTGGTGAGGCATGGGTGGGCTTTTTCTGGCTGAGGGTTGAGATGATGAGAGGCTTGTAGTGGCTGGGGTAGTATGGGCTGGTGAGGAAGCTTCTTTTTGAGATGAAGAAGCCCCCCTGTTGGGTGGTTTGGGTAGTTGTTGTAGTTTGGGTGGTGGTGGTTTGGGTGATCTGCTGCGTCGGGGTTGGTTGTGTCGTGCTCGGTCTCTTCTCCCCCTCCGGATGACCCTCATCGTCTGGGTCATCTCGTGGTCGGGCCTCGGCCTCCGCCTCGCCACGGCATGAGAGCGGTGTCTCGAGCCGACGTTTGATTTCCAGCTCCCGCTCATTCAGATGGGTGGCGCTCTGAAGCCGGGCCAGTAAGATGTCGTGGAGTTCTTTGGTTGGAACATCCCACGGGCCGGGTCCTGCAGTTGGTGCTGGCGTTTCGGGCGGAGGTGACGCAGCAGTTGGTTCTTCAGTGACTGGGGCCTTGCCTTTGTCGCGCGATGTACTCTGGAGCACCTGGTAGACTTTGCCGAGGATTCTTTCTTCAATGGCTTGTGCAAAAGTCTCCAGTATGGTCTCGAGGCTGGCCGTCGTCACGAACCGGGAAAATAACGGGACGGAGCCACGAAGGCGTTCCGTCATCATGATAACCGATGAACCGGCGCCACTAAGGCTCACCGTTGGCATCGAGACCGAGATAGTTTCGGTTCGATGGCCCATAGCAGCTGCAGTGACGTTGGCTGCTGAGGGACTTCCGCTCAGTCATTGACTGGTATCCAGCCAGGAGACATCGAAGAGCGTTCTGGCCAGATCACCAAGATTTGTCGGTGCAGAAAAAGGTGTATGTGTCCTAGAAAATGGAGAAAATATGGGTGGTGAGGACAATAGACCTAGAGTGCTTCAAAAGGGTGCAATTTGAGGCGAGGGACTGCTTATTTCAACATCAACCTCCTCCGAGCGAGGAGGAGATGGCATACGTGGCTCCTCATGAGCAAGTGAAACAACCATCTGTTGAGAGATGGTTGAGTGGCTAGGCTCGGGTATGTGTGCGGTTGGACCCGATGCCGCGACTTCTACTCAGGAGATGACGAGGTCGTGTCCTGTGCCTAAAGGTTCAGTCCGGGTGATTTGTGGACTGAAGGGCGGAGGAGCTCGGTCGCTTCTTTGTTTCTTGCGACGCTTCTGTTGGTGGCTTACGTCATCCCACTTGGACGTTTTCGTCTGTTTGCGAGCGGGGGATGCGGCGCGTCCTAGACGTAGACTTGAGGCTGTTGGTTGGCTAATTCCCGGGCTAGGTCCAACTGGGATGTGTTGGACCATAGGAATGACTTCTGTCGCGTGCTCTCGAAGGTAGGCAGCGACGATCGGGTGGTTGGAGTCGGCCAATCGTAGTAGTTCTTCGGGGATGGCCATGGCTTCCCGGTCAAATTTGGTCTTCGACGATTGGAGAGAGCCGAGCTTTGGCGGTCTGTATGCCTCTGATGGGTCCCGTCGCTCGATCTCGGGAAAGTTGTCCATGAAGTGCTTGACGAGGACGGGCAGCCATCGCAGATATGGGAGAACCTTCTTTGTGGAGGGTAGGTCCCGTCTTCTTATTTGATCCAGCAAGTTCGACCAGATCAATTGGACGACATCGTATCGTTTGTTGAAAACGATGCCTTGGAAGATTAGGAGTATGTTGCGGTTGCATCTGTCAGGACCGATGTGCTTTGATGAAAGGCATTTAATTACGATAAGGAAGAGGGTCCGCCAAGGTTGGGGAATGTCCTTGGCGGAGAAGTCTGAGAGATTTGTTTGAGGTCCTCTTCACTAGGGTGAGGGTCAAAGTTAAGGGTGAATGGTAGGTTGAAGAGGGAGCGAATGAGGGTTTAGGTGAGAACGACTGGGGTTCGGTCGATTTGGGCGGTGAGTGTGGATGGATTTGGTCTTGGTGTGGGATTGGTAAGAGTGTCCCTGAATTGCTGAACATACACTTCTGGGACGTGCTCAGTTATTGTGAGGGCGGTGTTTAGAGGGTGGTTGCGTAGGATTTGTAATATTATGGGATCGGGGCAATTGGTCGTCTCGTAGTCTAGTTCTAGATTGTTCGGAAGACGTGGGGCCCAGTTTGCAGCATGCTCGACGTGCAGCATCCCTCCATCGCAGCATTCCCATGCTCGACGTGTACCATACCATATCTCTCAGGCATTTGAGATATCCTACTAGACCTGCGCAATTGCGGCTGAGCCGGGTTTCGTGGAACGTCTTCTAACGACTCTGTAGCAACTGGAGTTGATTCGTCGCTTAACTCGCCAAGAGTTATTTCACGTCCTTTACCGCCTTCGCTAATGAACTCTTCTTCCATGAAGGTTGCGCGTAAAGCTAAAAACACCCTGTGTTCGTCTGGAACGTAAAAGTAGTACCCCATTGAGTCCTCGGGGTATCCGACGAATCTGACCATAATCGACCTTGTTTCTAACTTGTCTGCCTGTAACTTTTTCACAAAGGCGGGGCAACCCCAAATCCTAGTGTGATTCAGGCTTGCCTTACGATTATGCCAAGCTTCGTAAGGGATCCTGTCGGCAGAACGGGTAGGTATCCTGTTAACGATATAGGCTGCTGTCTCTAAAGCATAACCCCATAATGAAATGGGGAGATCTGTGTAACTCATCATCGACCGAACCATATCCAAAAGTGTTCGGTTTCTTCGCTCGGCTACGCCATTTAATTGTGGCGTACCGGGAGGTGAGAACTGTATAACGATGTCATTTTCTCTGAGAAATGCATCGAACTCAAGGCTCATGTACCCGCCGTCTCGATCTGATCGAACGGCTTTAATGACCTTGCCAGTTTGCTTCTCCACTAACGCCTTATACTCTTTGAACATTTCAAGAGCTTCGGACTTTTGTCTCGTCAAATAGACAGTCCCGTAGCGGGACTGATCGTCCGTAAACGTAATGAAGTAGCGGCAGTTATCTCGGGCCGTCACCCTGAACGGTCCACATACATCAGTGTGGATCAAACCCAACACTTCTGCGGCCCTAGTAAAAGTCCCTATGAAGGGTGATTTGGTCATTTTGCCTAGGATGCAAGACTGACAAGTTGGGATCGGGCTTGACTTAGCTATGCGAATCAGGCTGTCCTTTTCCATCTTGTCAATCTTTGCTTCCCCAGCGTGACCTAGTCGAAGGTGCCAGATATATCGTTCGTTCGACCCCGTCGACGAGTTGGTTATTGCATTTACAGTTTCCACCACCTTATCTCTTAGGTTGGCGTAATATAAAACCATTTTTAACGTTGCATTTCCAACGTTTTCATTTCTAAAATAAATATGGCAAACATTATCAATAAATCGAAATTCATAACCAAGTCTGCTCAAAACAGGAATCGAAATAATGTTCTTAAGCCCCTTGGGCAAAACCAAAACATCAGAAAGTACTAAACTATGCAAAGACGATAAAAGCAAAGTCTTCGATCCAATGCTCGTCGCTGCAACACTATGTCCGCTGCCAACCTTGATCGAGACCTCACCAGCTCGAAGCTTCCTACTTCGTTCCAGACCCTGGTTCAAAACACAAATATGGGAGCTAGCCCCTGAGTCAAGTATCCATGAAGTAGAATACACAGAACAATTAGCTTCGAAAACTAATTGCTTACCTGAAGCTTCAGAAGACGTCTTCAGCTTAGGACAATCGCGCTTCCAGTGACCCAGCTGCTGGCAATGGAGGCACTTGTCAGTGGGCTTCGCGCCCGACTTCACAGCCTTCTTGGATTTCGTTTTCTTGGCGATTCTACCCTTTGGCCCGCTGTGCTTGCTCGGCTTCTTCTTCGACCCCTTGGACCGAGTAGTCGCAACAAGTGCCACCTCCTTGCCCTTACCCTTATCGCTGCGATACTGAGTACTGGCTGCAACCAACTGATTGATCAGGTCAGGTATCGAATACTCCCGATTGTTCAGGTTGCAGTTCACCACGAACTGGTGGAAGGATGGTGGGAGGGACTGTAGTATGACGTCAATCTTTACCTCGTGAGGTAAACCAAATGCCAGCGCATCCAATCGCTCCATATGCTCATTCAGCTTAAGTAAATGAGCATGGACATCACTACCCTCTGCGAGCTTGATGTTGAAGAGAGTATGCGTGATGGCGTAGCGAGCGCTCCTAGACGACTCACCATAAAGCCCAGCTAAATGCACCCGTATCTCTTTAACACTCATGAACTCATGCTGACGCTGCAGCTTTGGGCTCATAGCCGATAGGATGTAGGAGTGGACCTTGCCAGCATCGTCAACCCACTTATCGTGGAACTGCAGGTCTTGTTTCTGTCGATTCAGCATTGGGAGTCAAAGGCTCGTCGATGTCCAAGACGTACTCCAATTTTTCCAATCTGAGGACGATCCTCAGATTTCTTAGCCAATCAACATAGTTTGGTCCCACCAAACAATGTTTTTCCAAAGTACGGATAATGGGTTTGTCATCGTATAAATAGAGAAAATAAACTGCAGAAAGAAAACAGATAGTTAGGATTTGAAGTGTTTAATCAAACTAAAATAGGACTTTAATTTTTCGTCTGACTCCCACTATTTTTCTCGAAATCCTGTCTCCCGTTAGGAATTTCGGAAACCTCGTTGAGTAGTTTCATAGTGGCGTTGATTTACCCGCACTGAATCAAACTAGCCTCAACTTAACAGTTTATTGGTATATTCGATCAGCCAGGCTCGTATCCCACACGATTCTGTCACACAGAAGGTTCAACGAATTTGTCTCAGTCAGGGTCCCTCCGCCTGTAACTCAGACGTCTTGGGAATGACTGTATAAGTGCTACCTATCAACGTCCTGCTAACCTTCCACTTTTGAGTGAACTTCGCCTCCGTAGGATAACACTTTGCGGGAGGACGAAGAGTGGTCGGTGAGCGTCATTATCAAAAATGCGTCCAAATACGTTCACGTCAAAGGCGAGGGTTTTAGCGCCATAACTCGGTCAACCGAAACCGTACCCCTAAGTCGTAACGTTTTTTGACTTGATAGAAGACAGGAGCCCCGCCATTTACTCACTTGATATTTTAAAGTCTAACCTCGGGAGAATCCTCACAGATAAGAACGAGCACATTATGCACGATATCACGTTCGAAACCAACACGCACATAATAGACTTTAATAGTAAACCTAGTTTCAACCTATTAAAGTAAATGCGAAAGACTGGGGATATTTCTAGTTCTACCCTATTGTACAAAAAGAAAACTCTAAGTCTTCGGGCTTGTCCTCGAACGGACACCTCGGCCACCGTCTTGTTCATTCGTCTCGTCTCGATCGTCTCTCGTTCGGCCGTCATTCCTGTACTACTATAGCCTATGACGGGGGGATCTTCCTAAAACAACAAACCCGTCTTTCTAGAAAAACTGTAAAGTACAAACCCGGGGGGACCTTGTCACCCTTAACATATCACCCGGTAAAAAACAGAACCTAATCCCAATCAATCACCACGTAATTCAATATTACATGCATCACGACAATTTTACACAGATCCGAGCCTAAATCCACATTTGGGCTTTTATCAGATTTGGGCGCACAACCCCATTGGGCTTCGAGGCTTAGGGGCAAGAGCGTCACGCCGGCACCTTTACAACGTCACGACCGAACCTTGCTTGAGACGGCTAGGCCAAGGCTCGGGCAGCAGGGTCTCCTCTTCCACACGCGGCAGCGCGCCCTCGAGAGAGAGAGGAGAGAGTGCGCAGAGAGATGATAGACGAGAGAGATTTGACGGCTCTAGGGTTTTCTCTTTTTCCAAAATGACTTTTTTTTTTTTCAAAAATCAAAAAACCTATTTATACCCACTTGGGTTGGCCGAAAATAGTAAGTTGGGTGGAGAAAAATTCTCACCCACTTTTCACACAAGTCTCCTTTGCTTACTTGGTTTTTCTCTTTTAAATTCAAATTCAAAATTCAAATTAAATTAAATAATTAATATTTATTCTATATTTAGTATATTTAAATATATTATATCCAATATATTTAAATAATTTTCGAAATTATTCTGATATAAAATGAAAACGAAAACTATATATATATCTAATATCTATATTCTAGTTAATTCCAATAAATTTATTATTTTTCTAAAACAATAATAGATTTAAATCTATTTAAATCATATACTAAATATTAAATATCCAATATAATATTTCCAAATATTTCGTGAGGTGAAAAGACCATTTTGCCCCTCACGCGATTTTACTAAGTTTTCGGCCATTTAGGGTTTCGGCCAAGCCCTAAACCCTAATCTCTCATTCCAGGCCCCAACCTGCTCTATTCTCATATTGACGTTGTGTCGGTTGCCCTTTTTAAGCCCGACCCTCTTGGTTCGTCTCAACAGGCTCTGGGAGGAATCCAGGAGTTCGGTATTCACCTAGCCAGCCCCGTGGTACCGAACCGATCCCGAGTTGAGTACGAATAGGTATTATTCACGAATCGACTATAGATTATCGTACTACGTATAAACCCTTTACGTTTGCCCCGGTCGAGTGAAAGTCACGCGTAGTCGAACTTACAGGACTCGACTCTATGATGTTCGTGTCGGTGACATTTACCAAAACTGCCCTCCACGACATTCGTAGTCATTATATGCTCTGACTAGAGGCTTAGGTAAATTCCCGCACATCGAAACTGCATAGGACGTTAACCCCTGAATTTAATCAAGGCCGTAAATTCCGCTCAGCGGTATAACCGGCAATCACGTCGAAAAGTCAAGACCGCATTTCGCCGCTGACCCATGCTTCATGCTTTGGGCCTAGCAAACTTGTGACAAATCAAGACCTTAAGACCAACCCCGAGTTAAACCCTTTCGGTCTAAGGTTCACGTAGACTACTATAGTCAATCGATCGATCAGCGACTTTACCAGCGTGTGATCGTTCGATTACGAGTCAGTGTCCAAATACAGACAATCCCCTGATTCGTCTTGTACCAATGTCACGAGCTCCCACTTCCCAAGTGAATGGTTGGCACAACCACTTTGGACCCGTCGACAAACAAGTCGTACTCGTCAATCCAGTCACCCTACTGGAGACTAAGACTTGTGGACTTAATTTAATATTACAGTATGTCAGCTTACTGGTGCCCCCTCTCTGTCCCCACAGAATCAGTAACTGAACTGTAAATATTGAGGTTTTATTAATTCGTCTTATTACCCGACTGCAATGTTAATTTATTTAGACGAAATAATAATGTGCCTTTGTATTGTTTGTCATGCTAATTTCGACAATAAACAAACAATAATAATTTCATTATCAAATAATTCAATTACAAATGTTAAACACATCAAAATTACACTAATGCCCTCGTACTATCTAATCCTCGTACGGCATCTAGGGCATAAACCTCAACAATATCTATCTATATATATATATTATTTTTATTTATTTATTTTTTGTTCCTCCCCCTCAAATCGTGCACCACCGTAAGATTTTTCTCCCCTTTAAAATGTACTCCCCTCGAAAATATGGAGTGATACTCCCCCTTAATGCATGCACCCTTAAAATGTAGATTTTCTCCCAAAAAAACGAGCGTGATGAAAATAACGTATTTTTCTTTTCAGTTCAGATGCATACTTAAAGAAGTAATTTTCTTTAAACTAAGCATATTAAAATATACGTTTTCTACCTTTGACGCTCCTACAGAAAATAGGGAATTTTTTGCGATTCAGCTTATAATTTTTGCGATTCAGCTTATATGCATACTTGAAAGTTTTTAAGCTTGAAAATTTAAAATTGTATGCATAATGAAAATGTACCTATAAAATAGAGTATTTCTCATTTCGGCTCATGTATGCATGCATGCAAAAATTTGAAATTAAAAGTCCTTTTCAATCATGCATAGCTATATTGTACCCTATTGTTTTCAAAGTAGGTATATTGTCTTTTCAGCTCTATATGCATGCCAAAATTTACTATGGAATGCATATATAGAATTTACCTACTTTAAAAATATGTATGAATGTGGTATTATGCAATTCAGTTCAAAAGATAGAATGTACCACATATAGTCGTAGTTGCTCACGTCATTTCCCTTTATCATATATGTGGAGCCACTACGTCAAATTGCCATACATGAGGGATGTTTGAAGTCGCTCACGCTGCCTACCAGTCATGGTTGTGGAGCAACTTCCGGAATACCAACCATGCTGGGATTGTTGTGCTTGCCCCGTCTCGTACCGATCATGAGTATGGAGCAACCATCTTCTAATTACTACTCATGACCGGGGCGTTGTGGTTCCTCTCGTCTTATACCAATCACGCGTGTGGAGCAACCATCGTCGAATTACCACACGTGATTGGGCTCCTGCAAAACTTTATCGGGACTTTGGTACCCATTGTTGTATGGGTCCTCCCTGATTATCAGAAAACAAGTTAAGCATATAAGGTGTCAAATCAGATTTTAGTCCTAAATCATTCATTAATGTACTTTTAGGTACCCGACTATATTTGGAATTACCTAACTTAATCGTTGACTTAGGAATCCATTTAGGAGCAATTTGACACGGAAAGGACGTTTCAGCGCAGGTGAATGTGTGTCTCGGAGAAGATTTAAATATTTTCTCCGAAGCCAGTCACCTGAGATGTTTCTCAGACCTAACATCGACTGGATATTTTAGGTAGGGATAAGAACATAAAGAATTATAAGCATCGTTAGTACATGAGATGTTCTTCCTACTTGGAGAATTCACACGATTCACATCATAATGATGGTTTTTGATGGAATTTCTCTTACTAGAATAATAAGCATTTGTGCGTGTGTAAGCAATTCCATCTCTATCATTCTTTAAAGAATGAGAGATTTTGGAAGTTTGAGAAGTTCGTCTGCTTGAGCTTGGGACTTCTTCTTTAGGAACTTCCTTTTTGATAGGAGCGGGAGAAGGATAATCTTTAGCAATGTCGTCCTTGATTTTGAAAAATAATGTCGATTTTCCTTTCTCCTTCCTAATTTTTTCTTGTTCCTTAACATTTTTACGTGTATTGCTTTTACTTTTCGTTTCTGCGCCAGTCAAAGGTGACTTAGAATGCGTATTTGCTTTCGTCACCGTTGTTAGGTCCGTTTTTACATCCAACATATGAACTCGAGCATAGATTTAATAGATTTACCTCTATGATAATGCGAGCGGAAGCTTTAGGATTAAATCAATCAAATCTTCATTAATCACAAACTTTCTCTCTAATTAACCTCTTTCTCTCTCTACAATTCAACCCTAATTAAGATAGTGATTAGAGAGAGTGTTTCTAGTGAGAGAAAGCTAAACTCAAGTTCTGTGTATTTTACACACACTTGCCCTATATATACCAATCAATATTGGTATATTTGCATTCTAGTCCCTAACTATACATGTATTACATTAAGTCCCTAGACAAAGATAACTTGATTATTGAACACTATAAAATACTTCCAACAATCTCCCCCTTAGTGTTCATTATAATTGAAGCTTCGGTTGTCTTGTCTCTCGAATCTTCAGTCTTCATCATCAGTTGAACACAACAGAATAATTTCCAACAATCTCCCCTTTGTGCTCAACTTTGAATTTGACAAGGTCTTTGTTGCTGTTTGAAGAAATATCTGAGAGCGTAAGGAGAATCTTCAGTCCCCCCTATTTACATGCACCCTCATTTTCTTCTTTGCAACTTGAATATTCGTCACCTTCTTGCATATATCGAGTCGCGCGGATCATCAGCATTGATTGTCGTGTATGCTCGAACCATGGAGAGATGTCTTGTTTGTTGTGGTTCACACATGCATTGAAACTTGGCTTCTTTAATGTGTCACATGCTCGGCCTCCTTGATATACTTCTCCCCCCATGGCGATTCATTTGTATCGTCATGCTGTGTGATCAAGGTGATCATGTGTACGCTGAACGTGTGGCGTTGAATTCCGGATGAAGTACCGAAAAAGGGACAGACGACCGATATCGTGAAACATCCTAGATGTCACTCTTGGTCGTTGAGGCAAAGTCACACAGACTTGCATTTGAAGGGACTACGGGGCCACATAGGCAACCCGTTGACATCATTCTAGAGTCGTGCTCCAGAAGATGGCTGCTACCGTTGTGTTTTGATGTTGCAACGGCAGGACTTCTTCTGACCATAGAAGCACATCATTTAATGATGCGTCTACAGAAGTTCTGGCAAGGTCACGTAGACCAGCATATGTGTGTAAAAGAATGTATGTGCCTAGAAAAGTGGAAAACATTTAGGCGATGAGGACAACTAGACATTTACGTTTCAGAAAGTCGTGGTATGGGCTGTGGACCACTTAGTTCAATATCTCCCGTTTCCAAATAAAACGGTGATAGCAGATGTGGTTCCCCGTGAGATATTGAAACATTGTCTTTTGGGAGACAAATGAGTAGCGGAGGAAGGTTGTGCATGCGCTTTGGACCAGATGAGGCGTCTTCTACCCGGGATCTGATAAATCAGTCCTGTACCTATATGGTTGTAGTCCGGATAGTTGTGGTTGAGTTGTAAGGATGTCATCGTGATACGCTCAATACCCTCACATACACTCGGGGTTTGTTCCTGGATTAGGATCAGTTGGGTCTACTAATCCTTGGAACAGGTATGTGAACAACTCTTTTGTGTCCATGCGTTTATTGACATTAGGTAGCACTCACTCTTAAAAGCATGAAGTTTGTATTCAGGACATTCTTCCCTTAAGCTCTAGCGCCTTTTTATCGTAACACTCCCCCTAAATAGTTGCGCTATTTCTAATATGATGCCCTTGCTCCCCTAAAGTTGTGCGCTCGTTGATTTTTGCCTATTACTTTCCTTCAAGTTATGCGCCTTTTGTGATTGAAGCACACCCCTTTTGAATATTTTGCGCCTTTTGATATTGCGCTTATGAGTAATTCCCCTAAAACATATGCGATTTTAAAATAAACTGGTAATACGCTCTTTTGAAACTCTTGCACCTTTTCAATCCACCCCCTTTTTTTTTATGGTTTTTCTTTTTTTTTTATATGTCCCCCCTTTTTTTTTTTTTTTTTTTTTTTTATGGCCCCTTTTTTTTTTATTGTCTCTTCTCTTTTTTTTTTTATGGCCTTTTTCTTTTATGAAGAGAAAATAAAACTAAAAACAATGTCAAATCAAGAACGTTGGAATAGTCTTGATTTGGTTTGTTTGCTCACATCGCATACCGATCACGTGTGTGGAGCAACCAGAATACCACACGTGTCGGGGACTTGTGCGACTGCTCATCATCGCATACCGACCATACATGTGGAGCAATCGTCGTCTATTTATCATGTACGATCGGGATCCTGCAAAAACAAATTATCGGGACTTTGGTACCCATTTTTGGACGGGTCCTCCCTTATTAGCAGTGAAACAATTATGCATATAAGGTTCAAATTTGAAAGCAAAATTATCACATAAAGCAGTCATAGGAATCCACATTTGTCGAGGACTACTTATTTCCATTTGTAGCTTAGGTTTCCAAATTTGTTGTACCTTTTTGAAATTTAACTTTTCGGCATCGGTGAATGTGTGTCTTTTTGTAGAAGAGAATTTTCTCTTTCGCCAGTCGCTTAAGATGCAATTCGGATTTGACTTTGACCAGGTACTTGAGAGAGGAATACGAACTTATAGAATCAATAGCATAAGTATAGAAGTGTCGTATTTCCTACCTTCTAGACTCACATCATTCACTTTGTAATGTACTAAATGAGCTACTTTTGTTTAGACAATTATTACTTTTGGACGTTTCAGTTTTAATAGAGAAGTGTACTTATCGTCTGTTTTAGTTAGTAGCTTCTTGCTTATCTTTGGAATGACTTTAGGAATTTTTGGAGGAAGAATAGAGTTAGGAACAATTTTGTTTATTTAATAGAAAATGAATTGTCTTGCTCTATTCTTTCCTGCTTTATAGGTTTAGTCATTGAGTTTTCTGATCCTGTTTAGAAGATATATCGTTTAAAGGTTCAGGTTTTACAGGATGAATCGTGTAGTTGTGCCCTTTTCAAGGAATATTTGAGAAATGAATTCTACTTTAAAAGCTTATCCATTTTGCTCGAAACTCTTTACGTTCTGATTCCAGAAGAGAATTTAATTCAGCAATTTGCAAGTATTTTCTGGAATAGAGCAATTCTTAGATTCGGGTTTTATCGATAGTATAGAATGTTCCTGGTTTGGCAAGGACTCAATTGTTTGAGTCGACTTATTTAGAGACAATATAGTTTCTTTTGTTTGGCGTTGCTCAGTTTGTCCTCGTTTAGCTAGAACATCTTTTAATTCTTTAATTTTGAATATAATTGATTTCTTTGTTCAAGAAGACTTTTATTTTGGGCTGCACTATTTATTTTTTCGTCTCTACATGTAGATAATTCTTTGTAAGTTCGCTTATAGTTGATTCTTGTTGTGGACCCTTGTCTTAAGCTCGTCAGCCTTTCTTGTTCTATTGTTAGTTTATTTTTAAGAATAGATTTTCTTTAGACTCTTAACTAAGCAGTTGTAATTATTTTCTAGCTAGCTTCTAATTCTTTGATTTTTATCAAGTAATTGGCTTCCATATTTACTTTTTGGGTTGGATGTTTTTTTTATCGTTATCGTATTTTGAATTGATATTAAATTTTGGATCAATGTGTTCGAATAGATTTCGAATGATTAAGTTTTCAAAGTTAGGTATCAAAAAAAATTTGAAATGATTAGAAAAGAAAAAAACTTATACCGAGAATAATTTTGTACCGAAAAATTTTACCAGTCCAAAAAAATTTGGTTAGCCAAAATTTTTTTCGTATGAACCGGGAACCTTTTTTTTTTTTTTTTTTGCTACCTAAAACTATCGAAAATTTGTGTCCGAAAATCTCTCTCATTTGTGCAAGTTTTCGTATAGGTTTTCGTATGATAAATGTTTTCTTAGTCACTGTAGCGTTCGAAAACTTTTAACAAATATTTTCGTATGGAACCAAAAAATTTGTTTTTCGTACGAAAGTAAAACTCAAAGTTTTTCATATGAATTTTTTTTCGTTCGACAAAATAATGTTTTTCGTATGATAAAATATATTTTCGTACTTCAAAATTTTTCGTATGGAAAGTTTTTTCGTATCAAGGCATAGAAAGTTTTTCGTATGTGGAAAAAATTTCAAAAATTTCGTATGCAATTATTTTCGTACGAAAGTCAGACTAAATCGTTTTTCGTATGGACTTTTTTTTTCGTACGAAAAAGAAAAAAAATTTCGTATGTTAACAATGATAGTTTTTCGTATTATATAATTTCGTACGCAAAATTTCGTATTCAAACCTTTTTCGTATAAGAAAAATTTTCGTACGAGAAAAGAAATAATTTCGTATGAAACTTCGTATTGAATACGTTTTCGTATCTAAGCTTTTCGTACGTTTGCACAGTATAGTTTTCGTAGACAAATGTTTTTCACGAAAGTCAGAGGTTTCGTATCAAGATGATTAAGTACGAAAACAAACTTTTCGTAAGCTACAGTAGACGAAAAAAAGAAAGTCATGCGAAAAATAAGTGAATGTGTGAGATACGAAAACCTGGTCAACGTGAAAATTGATACGAAAATAGGGTTGTAGGATCGTGTACCGGAACCTGTGGGATTGGTCCCACCACATACAGACTGATAGTCTATCCTCACTGTACCACCACTAGCCTTCCCAGTGTGCTTGTCCTACCGCACACCTGAGCAAACTTCCCAGGGGGTCACCCATCCCAGTGACTTCAAGTCAAGCACGCTTAACTTTGAAGTTCTTATGGATGGGCTCCCGAAAAGGAAGGTGCACCTTGGTGGTATGAGTAGCACTTATCAAGTCTCTTATACCATTCCTTTAACCACTCTCATTCGGGTATGGAACCGATTCATTCATGTACCCCTCCACCTAGAAGCCTGCCAGGAGCCGCTCATTGTCCGTGCACCTTGGCACCGGCGATCACTCCCCGCCCTCATCGGCCCCGACCTAGAGCCTGCCAGGAGCCGCTCATTGTCGTGCACCTTTGCACCGGCGATCACTCCCCGCCCTCATCGGTCCCGGGTGTCACGTGCCCCCAGCTTCCGCTGGTTCGTCCTCGGACCACACCGTACTGTGAGTGGATTCAGGAATGGTTTTTCATGCCTCACCGGTGTGGGATTCTCAACATTGCTACTGAAGATGTGGGTTTAAGAGTCGCGGATTTGACCGGCTCGAGGGAACATTAGTCCCATACCTAGCAAGGGTGATTCGAAAAAAGCTTGATACGAAAACACTATGAGTGGCGCGAAACGCGATTTTATATTCGAAATCTTCAAATAACATCAAATTATCACTTAAGCACAGTTAATCGATCGAAATTGAATGGGTAATCATCTTAAACACTCGATTAAACAATAGAAACCAAAACATAGTCCAATTAAGCATTTCAGCGATGAACAATTTGAAGATGAGAAAAATAGTTTCGATCGCAATTTGAAAATTAAGCTCAATTAATCGAGATAATTGCAATTAAAATATCAAATGATTCGCAAGTAGTTTCGTTCAGCATCAAGCGAAAAACAGCAATCAACATATGAAAATCAAAATCAGCGTGACAACTGTAGCATGCGAAAATACAATTTGGTGCGAAGAACACATCATACGAAAACAATTTCAGCAATCAAAAATTGATCAATTCACGATTTTGGCTCTGTACCAATTGTTAGGTCCGTTTTTACATCCAACATATGAACTCGAGCATAGATTTAATAGATTTACCTCTATGATAATGCGAGCGGAAGCTTTAGGATTAAATCAATCAAATCTTCATTAATCACAAACTTTCTCTCTAATTAACCTCTTTCTCTCTCTACAATTCAACCATAATTAAGATAGTGATTAGAGAGAGTGTTTCTAGTGAGAGAAAGCTAAACTCAAGTTCTGTGTATTTTACACACTTGCCCTATATATACCAATCAATATTGGTATATTTGCATTCTAGTCCCTAACTATACATATATTACAATTAAGTCCCTAGACAAAGATAACTTGATTATTGAACACTATAAAATACTTCCAACAACCGTTGACTTAGAATTATTAGCAAAAGCCTTTTTAGCTTTGGGAACAATGGCGTCCGTTTGTGTACCCATATCCTGCTTAAAAGAATATGTTTCTATAGAGAGATCATTTAAGACGGGTAGGGACGGGGAATTTTTGAGATTAGAAATCTCCTCTAAAAGTTTTGCTTTTCTGCTCGGAAACCTACTCTTTCCGATTCCAGAGTTGCGTTCAATTCTACAATTTTACTAGCAACTTCTGGAATTTCCCAACAAGAGATAGGTTTATTAGAATGTAAAGTATTTTCCCATTTGTACGCTAAGTCTTTAGACGAACTTTGATCTGTTTGACCCTTTTCCGTAAGGATGCCCTCTAAGAGATGAACTTTAGAGTGCAATTTATTGCGTTCCTCAAATAAAAGTTTAAAACTGCTCCGCGAACTGCTCAAATCAGACCGATAATTATTGCGTTCGAGTTCGCAATTTTTCAATTTATGTGATAGTTCACTAGTTTGAGCATTTAATTTTACTTCCTGAGATTCAAGATTAGTGATTTTCTCACGCGTTATTTCTAAATGGCAAGTAAGACTACCTCTTTCTTCTAAACTCCTGAATAATCATTTGTAATTTTTCTAGTCTACTCTCTAACTCACTTATAGTCTTTTCGTGACTTATAAGTTGAGTTTGGCCTAGCTTAGAGGAATTTAGGTTCTTGGTTAGCTCACACACGTTAGTTTCTGAGCTAACTAATTTGATTCAAGATAAGAAATAGTTCTAGTGCATTAGATAACTTAGTTCTAACGCTTTGTTAATCTTACATTCGTATTTAAGCTCACCACGCATGGTTTCATAATCTTTCTTCAACGAATGATAGGTTTCGTTTAAATCACTAGCATTAAAGCTCATCTCAGAAGTTGCGGAAGTAGAATCCATTATTTTTTTAAAATTAAATTTCTTGAAATTTTAGTTGGATACGCGATCATTAACGCGTTGTGTAGATTTGAGATTTTGGCTTTTGGAAATCTTTGCCGAAAAGTTTTGGTGTGTCGTGAATTTCGTGAAGTTTTGAAAATTTTAAGTGTCGAAACTTTTGGGGTGTACCGAAAAGTTTTGAGGTGAGATCGAAAACTTCGAAAATTTATCAAACTTTTCTAGAATGTGCCAAAGATGTTTTGGAGAAGAAAAATGGCCTTTTAAAAAATTTTGTGCCGAAGAGTTAGGTTTTTCGATAAATAATGTGAAGTTTCGAAAATTTTACGTGCCGAAAATTTTTGGTGTATACCGAAAATTTTTGAGGTGATGTCGAAAACTTCGGAAAAATTTTACCAAACTTTTCTAGAATGTGCCAAAAAGGTTTTGGAATAAAAAATTGGCTTTTAAAAATTTCAGCACCGAAAAGTTTGATTTATCGAGAAATATTGTGAAGTATCGAAAATTTTAGGTCCCGAAAAATTTTTAGTGTGTACCGAAAAGTTTTGTACTGATGTCGAAAACTTCAAAAAAATTTATCGATAAATATTGTGAAGTTTCGAAAATTTTAGGTGCCGAAAACTTTTTGGTGTATACCGAAAAAAAATTTCGATGTGATTTCGGAAGAACAGTAATTTTCGAGCCTTTATTAATTTTATTTATTTATTAATAATTAATGTTTTTATTATTTAATTTTTTTTAATACAAGCGAAAACCTGAAGAGTGCGAGATGTTTTTTTTTTTTTTTTTTTTTTTAAGTAATTCCAAAAACTTAATTTTTTTTTTATTTTTTATTATTACCGAGAACTTAATATGCCGAAACGTTTTTTTTTTTAATTTAGGTTTTCGATGGCAAAGTTGTAAATGATACCGAAAACTTTTTTTTTTTTTTGCGAAAACTTTAGTACCGAAAATTTTAAAGTTTTATGTTTTTTTTTTATTTTTATTTTTCGATGGCAAAGTTGTAATTCAGTTTTTTTTTTTTTGCGAAACTTTGAACAGTACCGAAAAGTTTTTTTTTTTTTTTTTTTTTTTTTGCACTGTAGCACCGAAAACTTACTGTAGCACCGAAAACTTCACTGTACGACACTGTACCAGCAAGAAAACACTAGTTTTTTATTCCGAGCACAAAACTAATCAAATTAGCCATGGGTAAAGATCAAAACATGTATATCCTACCTCCTAAACACTCATCAAGCATCCAACACCAAACATGTCAAATTTTTCGAAAATTTCGAAGAACATGCGATGAACACCGAAAAATAAAATGAAAAATTTGACTCAAATCTTAACGCGCGTGGCTCTGATACCACTTGTAAGGCCTATAATATCCAACTAAACATATAATACGAGTTTACCACGATTTGATGGGAAGAATCGAAGATTGCGTGGTGTTTGTGTTCTTGAGAGGTTGGGGGCTCACTTTCTCTCTCTAGTTAGAGTTTCACACAATACCACTTTATTATGTGTTAGGGTTTAGTATTATACCACAAGTTGGTATTATACTTGGGCCCCTAACAAAGCCCAATTACACTAAGCCTCTTATAAAGAGAATCTTTATAAATACACAACAAAGATAATTATAATTAATTGAACACAATAAAATATTCCTAACAGAAAGGCTAGGAAGATCCTAATGGCTTCAATTCTGGCGACAGGTGCATAGGTCTCGTCGTAGTCGATTCCTTCCTGTTGATTGTATCCTTTCGCCACTAGCCTTGCTTTATTTCTGATCACGACCCTTGTTCATCCTTCTTGTTTTGAAGATCAACTTATTACCGATAATGGTTTTCCCTTGCGTCTAGGTACTAGCTTCCAGACATTCAACCTTTCAAATTGGCTAATTTCTTCCTGCATTGCCATAATCCAATCTGGATCGGTAAGAGCGTCAGCTACTTTGGTTGGTTCCTTTGACTTAGGAAGCATGAGTAGAGACTTTCATTGATCGTTGAAGCCCGAGTTGTGACACCACTTGAGGGATCCCCGATAATTTGCAAATTCGGATGAGCCCGGGTCCATTTTCGTGCATGTGTTTGTGAGGATTCAACAGTATCTTCACCCGTAGGATTTCTGAATCCGGTGAATTTGTGTTCCGTGGGCTCATCTGGTTGGGATCTATATCTTCTGAAGATGCTTCAGCTTGAAAGTCAATGGATGGAAAGGTGTCGGCTTCTGAGCTAGCAATGATATCTGTGTCAGTTGTCGGTTCAGTATCGTCTCCGATATTAAGATTTTCCATTGTTGGGGGCGAGCTACCCTTGCTTGGGTCTTCAGAACGAACAGTGGCTGTGGGTAGCGGAGGTCTTGGACATAGGTGCTCAAACAGTAGATCAAGATCCTCGTCGTTAGAGGTATGAGTCTTTGAAGGTGGCCCACAGAGGATGTGTTGGGTTGATCTTTAGTCAACTCTCGTAGAAGTCGGGTTCTCGACTAATTGGTATAGAAGCCACTTGATCTACTTCGTCAAACGTGACGTTAATGCTTTCCATGATAGTCCTTCTCTCTTTTAGGTATACTCGATAGGCCTTGGAGTTTGTCGAATATCCTACCAGTACGCCCTCGAATGCCTTCGGATCAAGTTTGCCCCTATTTTCTCGTTCGTTGGCACATAGCACTTGCATCGGAAGACTCTGAGGAATGAGATGTCTGGCACTCTGCGGTTTATCATCTCGTATGGAGTTCGGTTGAATCTCTTGTGAAGCGATGCACGATTCTGGGTGAAGCATGCTGTGTTAAGTGCTTCAGCCCAAAGAAGTGCGGTAGTCCAGAATGAATCAGAAGAGTTCTGGTTGCCTCAACCAGGGTCCTGTTTTTGCGCTCGACAACACCATTTTATTGGGGTGTCTTTGCTGCTGAGAACTGTTGGGTGATACCTAGCGAAGCATAAAAATCGCTGAGTTTTCTGTTCTTGAACTCCGTCCCATTGTCAGTTCTGATTATCTGGATGTTTAGCTGGTAGAGATTCTGAACTGTCTTCACAAATTCGATGATAAGATCTGATGTTTTGTCTTTGGTTCGGAGAAACTTGGTCCAAGTGAAGCGCGAGAAGTCGTCCACTATCACAAATACATATCTTCTTCCATTGATAGTCTGAGTGCGCATTGGTCCGCACAAGTCCATATGAATGAGCTCAAGAGGTCTAGTGGTCGAGTGTTGTTTGGGTGATGGGACGCTTTCCTCATTTTCCCCATTTTGCACGCCCAGCAAAGATGCTCTTTGCGATATATGAATGAGGGAAGTCCTTTGACCAAGTTGTCTGAGCGGAGCTTCTTCAGATTCTTGAAGTTGAGATGTGAGAGCCACTGATGCCAAAGATCATTCTGAAGTAGAGATGCTCGAGAGATGATGCAGGTTGGTCGTATTGTCTTCAGGTCGATGGAGTAGAGATTTGTCTTTCTATGACCAGTGAGTAGTTTTGACCCTTTATCATCGATGACGCTACACTTGTTGGATTCTAAGAGAACTTGAAATCCTTTGTCACAGAAGCGTTCAATGCTGAATAGGTTGTAGCTTAGCCCTTCGAAATATGATACTCCCTTGATGGTGAGTCTGTCATGGATAAGGTTGCCCGTCCCAAGCATAGGTGCAGAATCGTCATTTCCTAAGTAGACCTTTCCGAGATAGCCCTCGGTGAAGTTGCTCAACAGTTCTTTATTTCCAGTCATGTGTGAGGAGCAACCTGAGTCTAATTACCACACATGATGAACCTGCAAGACAAATTAGGTTAGCTTAGGAACCCGTTTGAGGACGGGTCCAGTATTAATGGCAGGAGATGGATCCACAGTATTGAAGTTATGTTGGGTACTAAGTCGGTTTGATTAACGATTGACTTAGGAATCCAACTTGATTATTGCCTATTTGGTGCAGTAACACTTTGCAGTAAACACTTTGAGCACTTTATTTGTTTGTTTTATTCTCATTTTCGGGTGTGGCGTATCTCTTCCTTTTTGCTCTCTGATTGCCTATGTTGCGTGGGTGATGAAGGATTAGAGAGGGAGGAAGCGATAGTACGCGCCTTTTTGCGAAATCGATTGTAATAGAACGTGGAAATGCATCATAATAGTTAGGACAATTCCTAGGAGTTTCGGTAGAAAATAGAGAATTACAGTCTGCGATATGATAAGAAAACTCTTAGGAAAATTAAAGCAGTTTAAAACTGGAGAGGCATGCTTTGAAGGTAGCTTCTTCTTCGGAACCCAGAGATTTGTATTCTTCACTCGTTCCGGAGCAACCTTCTTCGTCTTTCTGCCCTCAAATTTTTGCCTGTTGCCAATGCTTAACAGAGTCAGTACGAGCATTATGTGAGAGGGAGGAGACTTGATTTCTGTACTCTTATCTATATGCATTGATGCTTTCGAGACAAGAGAAGTGGAAGGTTTGTGAACATCAGGAAAGTTTTCAATAGTGTAATTTTACTTAAAGAATGGTTCTTTCTTCCGAAAAGGCTTTCCTTTCAGATTCCAGAGAAGCAGTTAGATCGTCTATTTTGCGAATTATTTCTGGAATGTAAATGGATGAATAAATGGGTTTGGCCTGTTCGGAAGTACTTCCCTGATTTTCGGGACTGAAAGGTGAGACAAAGTGTTAGGAACCGAAAACTTTCTTAGATGAATACTGAAAGTTTCATTATATAGGATCGAAAATTTTAATTATGTAGAAGGTTTATCATGAAGCTAAGAGCATGATTTTTTGATAGTAAAGATATACATGATCATATCAGTTTAGTCTAACATCTCTGTCCTGTGTTCATGTCCATTTTTGAAATAGTTACGCTTCGAATATGAATAATATCAAAACAGCAAAGTTGTAGATAATCAAGTTAGCTGTTCATAGAAATTTTAATCAGGGTAATTGACTGGATATCAGTATTCGAAAACCTTAGAGACCATGCCGAAAACTTCATGTCTATGCACATAGGTATCAAAAACTTCTAATACCTATAATTGCCGAAAACCTCTTTACTTAATAAGGAGTATGGCTCGAAAATCACCTATAAAATGCATGTAGGTCACAGTTTTCATACATCCAATCAATAAAACTTGAGAATAGATCGAATGAGAATTACCTTGATAATAAACGCGCGGAAGACTTTGGGTATAAACTCAATCAATCTCCATTAATACCAAGCTTCTCCCTTCAATATATCTCACTTTCTCTCTCTACAATTAAACCCTAGTTATGCTAATGATGAGAGAGAAATATATTCTAGAGAGAGAAACAATTACTCAAGTTGTGTGTATTTTACACACACTTGCCCTATATATACCAAAGCATACTTTGGTATATTTACACTTTAGTCCCTATATTTACATAAAATACAATTAAGTCCCTAGACAAAGATAACATGATTATTGAACACTAGAAAATATTCCTAACAATCTCCCCCTTAGTGTTCAATTGTCATTGAAGCGCCGGTTGTCTTTGTCTTTGATAATCTTCAGTCTTCATCATCATTTGAACACAGCAGAAAGATTCCTAACAATCTCCCCCTTTGATAATTTTTGCCTTTGTGTTCAACTTAAATTTGACACGGTCTTATGTTGCTGTTTGAAGACAATAGCTGAGAGCATCTGGAGAATCTTCAGTCTCCCCCTATTTACATGCACTCTCTATTTCTTCTTGCAACTTGAATCTTCGTCACCTTCTTATATATCAGAGTCGCGCGGATCGTCAGCATTGACTTGTCGTGTATGCTCGAACCATGGAGAGTCTTGTTGTTGTGGTTCAGCACGTGCGTTGAATCTTGGCTTCTTTAATGAGTTCACGTGCTTGGCCTCCTTGATATACTTCTCCCCCCTGGCGATTCATTTGTATCTCATGCTGTGTGATCAAGGTGATCCTGTGTACGCTGAACGTGTTGGCATTGAATTTCGGATGAAGTACCTGAAAACGGGACAGACCACCGAATATCGTGAGACATCCCTTGATGTCACTCTTGGTCGTTAATGCGAAGTCACACAGACTTGCATTTGAAGGGACTACGGGGCCACATAGGCAACCCGTTGACATCGTTCTAGAGTCGTGCTCCAGAAGATGGCCTGCTACCGTTGTTGTTTTTATGTTGCAACGGCAGGACTTCCTTCTGATCATAGAAGCACATCATTGAATGATGCGTCTACAGAAGTTCTGGCACGGTCACATAGACCTGCATAGTGTGTGTAAAATAATGTATGTGTCCTAGAAATGTAAAATTTTAGGCGATGAGGACACCTAGACTCTTAAGTGTTCAAGAAAGTCGTGGTGTGGGGCTGTGGACCACTAGATTCAATATCTCCCGCTTCCGAGTGAAACGGTGATAGCATATGCGGTTCCCCGTGAGATATTGAAACATCTGTCTTTAGGGAAACAAATGAGTAGCTAGGAAGGGTCGTGCATGCGCCTTTGGATCAGATGAAGCGGCTTCTACCCGGGATCTGATAAATCAGTCCTGTACCTATATGGTTATGGCCCGGATAGTTTGTGGTTGAGTTGTAAGGATGTCATCGTGATACGCTCAATACCCTCACATACACTCGGGGTTTGTTCCTGGGTTAGGATCAGTTGGGTCTACTAAACCTTTGGAACAGGAATGTGAACAACTCTTTTGTGTCCATGCGCTTGTTGGCATTTAGGTAGCACTCCCTCTTCAAAGCATGAAGGTTGTCTTCAGGGCATTTCCTTTTAAGCTCTAGCGCTGTTTTTAGGTAACACTCCCCCTAAATACTTGCGCTAATTCTAATGTGATGCCCGTGCTCCCCCTAAATAGATGCGCCTTTTGAGATTGCATATTACAAAAAATCAAGCGCCTTTTGTATTTGAAGTGACACTCCCCAATAAATGTGCCTTTTGCACTTATAAGTCTCACTCCCCTAAAACATGCGCTTTTACATTAGAACTATGGTAATACGCTCTTTTGAAGTTCATGCCCTTGTCTATCTATCTATCCACTCCCCCAAAAGAATATAGAATATGGAGACCGATACTCTATAAAATTAAGCGCTATTATATAAGTCGACTCCCTATGAAAATCGAAAGCTGAAAATATAGAGTTTGACCCCTGAAATTCAAGCGCTTTGACTTTGAAATCGGCTCGGCCTTCTTTAAACATTGATGCTCAAAGGTTTTTTTTTTTTTTTTTTTTTAATGGCTTTTCCTTATTTTTTTTTTTTTTATGACCTTTTATTTTTTTTTTTATTTAATTTTTTTTTTTTTATTTTTTATTTTTTTATGGCCGTTTTTTTTTTTTTTTTTTTTGACGGAAAGATAAAAATAAAAACAATGTCAAATCAAAGCTTTGGAATAGTCTTGATTTGGTGTGTTTGCTCACGTCGCATACCGATCACGTGTGTAGAGCAAACCGAATACCACACGTGTCGGGTCTTGTACGAGCTCATCATCGCATACCGACCATACATGTGGAGCATCGTCGTCTATTACCATGTATGATCGGGAAACTGCAAAACAAATTATCGGGACTTTGGTACCCATTTTTGGACGGGTCCTCCCTGGTTAGCAGGAAACAATTATGCATATAAGGTTCAAATTTGGAAGCAAATTATCACATAAAGTAGTCATAGGAATCCACATTTGTCGAGACTACTTATTTCCATTTGTACTTAGCTTTCCAATTTGTTGTACCTTTTGAAATTTAACTTTTAGCATCGGTGAATGTGTGTCTTTTTGTAGAAGAGAAAATTTTCTCTTCGCCAGTCGCTTAAGATGCAATTCGGATTGACTTTGACAGGGTACTTGAGAGAGGAATACGAGCTTATAGAATCATAATAGAGAATGTGTATTATTGTCTACTTTAGTTTTAGTAGCTTCTTTCTTTAATTTTGATTTAGAATGACTTGGGTATTTTTGGATTAGGAATAGAGGTAGAACCAAATTTAGTCGAGGCAATAGAAGATAATTTGTCTTCCTCTATCTTTCTTCTTGATATCTTTAGTCATTCTTGCGCCTTTTTAGAGGAATTTTTGAGAATTAAATTCTCCTTTAAAAGCTTATCTATTTGAGCTCGAAACCCGTTGGAGCGTAGCAATCCTTAGGTTCGGGTTTATCGATAGTATAGAATGTTCCTTAGTTGGCACTGACTCAATTGTTTGAGTCGACTTATTTAGAGACAAATTTTGCTCAAGTTGATCTTTCTTTGCAAGAAAAACCTCTAGTTCTTTAATTTTAGAGTGTAATCTTGTGCATTTTTCAGAAAGATCTTTATTTTGAGCTTGATAATCTTTATTTTCCTTTAACTCTGTTGTTTCAGAATTTGATTTAGCAAGATCATTGTTATGTTTAGCTATTTTCTCATTAGCTAATTGAAGTTTATTCCTAGATTGGCTTTTCTAATAGATGTTTCTTAGGACAACTTCATTATTGGCTAATCTTGCTTCTAATTTCTTGACCATTCTTTTTCATTATTTGTGGATGGAATTTTTGCAACATTGAATTGTTTGCTTCATCACAGGCAGACAGACTTGTTTTCAACTCACATATTTTTATTCATGTTCTGTGGTCTTAGTCTTCAACCTTATAATCTCATCCTTTGCATTGGTCAATTGACATTCAAGACTAGCTTCAATTTCTAGATGTTTTCTTAAGACACGCTCGTTATTAGCTAGCCTGGCTTCTAGTGTCTTGATCATTTGTTCGTGAAATAAATCCATTTTAATCTTTTCAGTTCAAATATAGAATTTTGAAAATTTAGGTTCAAATAATGTTGGTAATTAAATTCTATATAGAATGTGGATTTTAAATTTGTTCAAATAAAATTGTGGATGTATATGATCGTTGACGTGTTTTAGAATTGATTTAATTTTGATCATATTATTTTTTATTCTGTTTAGAAAATTTTAGATATGATATTAACCGCAAACTTTTAATTTCAGTTCAGATAAACTTTTCAGCACAACAAAGTTTAGATACAAAATATTAATTATCGACTTAGATTGTATCTTGTACTTTGTATATATTAAAAGAATGTAAGGTTTACGGTTCTGATTTGACAGTATTAGTTTACGAATGAAAGAGAGGCTGTAAACAGTGCTTTTTAGTTACGAGTATAGAGTGTTTAGAATGAGAATCGTTCGTAAACTTTAATCGTTCGTAAACCTTAAGAATGTTATCAGGGTAAGGTTTACGTTCGTAAACTGTTATCCGGATGAGGTTTACGAATGAAAATGATTCGTAAACATGTATGGGAGTTACGAATGAACTATTCGTAAACTTGAACGGATGAGGTTACGAATGAAATAGTTTTCGAAGACTAAGTCTTGAATGGTTTACGAATGATGAGTATTCGTAAACTTAAGGATTCGTAAACAGGAAGGTTTACGATCGTAAAGATTCGTAAATTCTTTTACGAATGAAAGTGATTCGTAAACTCAAACAGGAATAGAGGTTTACGATTACCTCTGTCGTAAACTCGACTTTATGTTTACGATTGAAGTTCGTTCGTAAACACTGACACTCTACCACTTAGTGAATCGTAAAACTCAGTTTATCTAGGTTTACGAATGACTCTGAGATTCGTAAAATTATATTCGTAAACTGAGTTTATCTAGGTTTACGAATGAAAATTATTCGTAAACACTGTTATTCGCAAACTAACGTTCGTAAACCTTTAATCGTTCGTAAACAGTACTCTTTAGTTTACGATTGAATAGTATTCGTAACCTCACACACTGTTGAGATCGTAAACAAGGTTTACGATTGAAAATCTTTCGTAAACAGTAGTTTCGTAAAATAAAGTTTACGATTGAAAAGTATTCGTAAACAGTGCCTTCAGATAGTTTACGACTGAAAAAGCGTTCGTAAACAGTGACTTCAAAGGTTTACGATCAAAAAGCGTTCGTAAACGGTTACCTCAAAAATTTAAGATCAAAATGCGTTCGTAAACAGTGAGTTCAAAAGTTTACGATCAACAAACGTTCGTAAATAGTAACTACGTATGTTTACGATCGACAAACATTCGTAAAAGTATTGAAGTTTACGATCGATCGAAATCAGTAATTAAACATGTAAAAACACTCGATTAAACCAGTTAAATGCAAAACATATAGAATTTTCGAGTTTTTCACATGAACATTTTGAAGATATTGAAGAACAGTTCGATCAAAATTAAAACAATTAGTCCAAATTCAGCTGTAATTAGCTCAATTAATCATGATTACTCATCGCAAACAGTATCCCATAGATCATCGCAAACAATTCAAGCACAAACAGTAAGCATCGCGATGAATAGTAGCTATCGTAAACAAGTGCGAGAACAGAAAACGATCGTAACTAATTTCAACAAATCAAGCATCGTAAACCGTAAATTCAATCAATTCATCACACGTTTGCTCTGATACCAATTGTAGGTCACAGTTTTAACATCCAATCAATAAAACTTGAGAATAGATCGAATGAGAATTACCTTGATAATAAACGCGTGAAGACTTGGGTATAAACTCAATCAATCTCCATTAATACTGTAAGGCCTAGAATATCCAACTAAACATATTAAACGACTTACCACGATTTGAAGGTCGGAAGAATTCGAGCTCGCGTAGGGTGTTGTGTGTTCTGAGAGGTTGGGGGCTCACTTTGATTTCACACAGTACACATTTTATTATGTGTTAGGGTTTGGGTATTATACCACAGTTGGTATATAATACTTGGGCCCCTAACAAAGCCCAATTACACTAAGCTCTTATAATGATAATCTTTATAAATAAACTACAAAGATAATTCTAATTAATTGAACACAAAAATATTCCTAACAATCTCCCCCTTTGTGTTCAATCTTCAATTTGGCATGTATTATCTTGTGGGGCTTAGTGTGTTTGCCTGAGTCCTAAAAGAATTTCCTCCTTGTCTTGTCTTTTGACCTCTTCTATTGAAGATCTTCAAGCTCACCGTGCTCAATCATCTCTTCTCGGCACCAGATCTTCTTAATCTTCTTTTGAAGCTCGATTCGTAAATGCCGGAAGGTGTTTGAAGTTGCTTGCCGGATCTTGAAGAATTTTCTTCTTTTTGTGTTCGATCTCTCCTTTCGATAATGACGCAACTTCTCCTACTTTTTGGTCAACCTTGTGTTGGTATTGGGAAGTTCTCTTTGAAGTTTGGAGAGACATACACGAGGCGGCAACTTCAGTCTTTGAAAGTCAGCGGTGCTTGCTTGATTTGACGACGCTTGATGACATGTTGATCACGCCGTCGGGACAAGGAAATGGCATTGGTAGGCTTGTAGGAGCTCAGGTTCGGTAATTACTCGACGGAGCCACAAAGGCAATCCGTCGTACAAGAAACCGGGGTCACAAAGACCTCCCGTTAAAATCTTGAGTCCTAACACTCCCCCCCTACAAGGGCTATCTCCTCTTCTTGCGGAGGCTTTGAATGTTCTTCGGCTAGGACTCTCTTGACTTGACGCTATATTCTGTAGACCGAATGTAGATAGTGATCCACGCCCTGATATTGAATTTGATGATGTGCGGATCTTGGACTTTGTTCGCATTTGTCCTGGTCTTTCTTCGTAGTTTGAATTCGTCAAGTCTCCTTAATCTTCTTCTTCTCGGCGCCGGATTCGTCTTCTTCGAAGGAAGTTGTCTGGTTCGGCCTCGAGGAAGCTTGTCCGGCTCCGGAGAAGATACACGTGGGGTGTTGTAAAATGTGCCGAGGCTCCTTTGGAATGTTCCATTCAAGTGCAGGAGAGCCGGCTTCAGAGTGGTACGCTCGGCGGAAATTGGTGGGTGGTCCGACCTGTTTGTTTATGCGTGTCCCCTTCTCCCCCTCATGGCGATTCGAGTTAACGAGATCGGCATGCTTGTATAGGAAGATTAGAAGGACACAAACTACAGGTCGGTGATGGTAATAACAAGACGGAGCCACTAAGGCAATCCGTCGACACGACTTCAGAGACAAACTCCGAGACGTGGCCTGTGAGGACAGCTTGAAGAACCGGGGCCACATAGGCGTTCCGTTTACATCGTTCTAGAGACTAGCTCGAGACGATGGCCTGATTCCGTTGTTGCTTTGATGTTGCAACGGCAGGACTTCCTTCCGATCCTCGAATCATGTCGAAGCAAGACATGTCTACGGAAGTTCTAACTTGATCACAAAGATCAGGTGTTATAAAAGTGTATGTGTCCTAGAAAATATAAAAATACGGGAAGTGAGGACACACTAGACTCGATTGTGCGCAAGAAAATGTGGTGGTGGGGCTGAGTACCACATAATTCAATATCCCGCTTCCGAGTGAAGCGTGATAGCATACGTGGTCCCCGTGATTTCTGAAACATGTCTTTGTGAGACAGACGAGTGGGTAAGGCTCGGTTGTGCACGCGCCGTTGGACCTATTGCGGCGACTTCTACCCGGGAGCTAATAAAATTAGCACCTGTACCTATGGGGGTTGGTCCGAATAATTTGTGAGGTAAGGGAATCATGTAGCGCGGTCTTTTCAAAAATGTTTTAGTAGATGTGGCTGTTTCTTCGTGATTCGACTGACTCCGGTGAGTTCTGGGGTTAGATTCAGTTGGGTTTCATGAATCGTAGGAACGGAGTATCCATGCATCCGGTAGGAAGTAGTGAGTGCTGCTTGTTTGTCAGCAATCCGGAGTAGGTCGGTTGAAGCGAGCACCGAGATTTGCATTTGTAGCCACCGTTTTGAGAAGAGTTGACCGTTGTAGGCACGAGATTCTTCTTTGAAGTCCATCTTTGAAGGTTGGAGATAATCTTCATGAAGCTTGCTAATGAGGAGAGAAGAATTTTTTTGATATATATATATTATATATATAATTAATCGTTATTAATATATAGATTCTATATAGTTCTATGGATATAATATATAAATATATATTGTATATATTTTTTTTATCCTCCCCTAAAACATACTTTCAAAAATAAAATTGCTCCCCCTTAAAAGATGCGTGGTAAGTTCGAAAAATTGTGAATCTTTCCCTAAATTCACATATTGAAGTTCGCTCCCCCTCAAAAATAATTATTGCTCCTTCTAAATAAATAAGGGTCACTTCTCTTTAAAAATAAAATAGTAGCTCCCCCTCAAATTAACCCCATTCTATAGAAAAAATGGTATTTATCATTTTCGTGCGTAATATGCATTTTAAATTTTAAAGATTTGAAAATGCATATTTAAAAGTTACCATTTGAAAAAGAGGTATTTTTCAATTCAGCTCATATGCATGCTTGAAAGTTTAAGCTCGAAAATCTTAAAATTGTATGCATAATGATAATGTACCTATAAGATAGGGTATTTCGCATTTCGGCTCATGTATGCATGCATGCAAAAATTTGAAAGTAAAAGTCCTTTTGAAGCATGCATAGCTATATTGTACCCTATTGTTTTCAAAGTAGGTATATTGTCTTTTCTGCTCGATATGCATGCCAAAGTTTACTATGGAATGCATATATAGAATTTACCTATCTTAAAAATATGTATGAATGTGGTGTTATGCAATTCAGTTCAAAAGACATAATGTACCACATATAGTCGTAGTTGCTCACGTCGTTTCCCTTTATCATGTATGTGGAGCCACTACGTCAAATTGCCATACATGAGGGATGCGGTTGCTCGCGTCTCTTACCAGTCATGTATGTGGAGCAACCCGAGTACCGTGCATGCTGGAATTTTGTGGTTGCCCTCGTCTCGTACCGATCATGAGTATGGAGCAACCATCTTCTAATTACTACTCATGACCGGGGTATGTGGTTGCTCTCGTCTCATACCAATCACGTGTGTGGAGCAACCATCGTCGAATTACCACACGTGATTGGGCTCCTGCAAAACTTTATCGGGACTTTGGTACCCATTTTTGGATGGGTCCTCCCATATTAGCAGAAAACAATTTATGCACATTTGGTTCAGATATACATCCTAAATCATCCTTTAAAATCCTATTTAATTTGATTTCTGATTTAGGAACCCAGGTTTGGTGAACCTTAGAGGGAAATGACAATTCAGCACCGGTGAATGTGTGTCTAGGTTTAGAAGATCTGAAGATTTTCTCCCTAGCCAGTCGCAGAAGGTGTCTTTCAGACTTAATCTGGACCGGGTATTTCAAGTATGAATACGAACTTATTGCACTATATGCGTCATCAGATGATGAGTCGTATTGCCTACAAGAATTCACATCATTCACTCTATAATGATGGGGAATAAGCGTGGAAGTTCGCTTGCTTAAGCTTTGAACTTCTTCTTTGCACGCTTTCCTTTGAAGAGGAATAGGAGAGGGAAAATCTTGAACATGTTCGACCTTAATTTTGAAAGACAATGGAGATTTTCCTTTCTCCTTCCTAATTTTCTGTTCCATGGAAGTATTAAGCTTAAGGCTGTTACTTATCTTTTCTGCGCCAGCCAAGGGTGACTTAGAATGCATATTTTCTTTCGTCACCGTTGACTTTGAATTATTAGTAAAAGTCTTTTCAGTTTTAGGAACAAAAGCGTCAGTTTGAATTCCCTTATCCTGCTTAATAGAAGATATTTCTATGGAGAGATTATTTAGGACAGGTAAGGGCGGGGAATTTTGAGATTCGAAATCTCCTCTAAAAGTTTTTCTTTTTCAGCTCGGAAAACCCACTCTTTCCGATTCCAGAGTTGCGTTCAATTCTACAATTTTACTAGCAACCTCTGGAATTCCCAACAAGAGATAGGTTTATGAGAATGTAAACTATTTCCCCGTTGGACGCTAAGTCTTTAGAGGAACTTTGGTCCGTTTGACCCTTTTTCGCAAGGATGCCCTCTAAGTGATGAACTTTAGAGTGCAATTACTGCGTTCCTCAAATAAAAGTTTATAACTACTCCGCGAATTGCTCAAATCAGACAGATAATTATTGCGTTCGAGTTCGCAATTGTTTAATTATTTGTTAGTTCACTAATTTGAGCTTTAATTTTACTTCTTGAGATTCAAGATTAGTGATTTCTCACGCGCGTTTTCTAAATGGCAAGTAAGACTACCTCTTTCTTCTAAACTCTTGACTAAGCATTTGTAATTATTATCTAGTCTACTCTCTAACTCACTTATAGTCTTTTCGTGACTTATAAGTTGAGTTTGGCCTAGCTTAGAGGAATTTAGGTTCTTGGTTAGCTCACAAACGTTAGTTTTTGTGCTAGCTAATTTTTATTCAAGACTAGAAATAGTTTCTAGTGCACTAGCTAACTTAGTTTCTAACGCTTGGGTAGTCCTACGTTCGTGTTTATGTTCACGACGCATGGTTTTATAATCTTCCTTCAAAGAAAGAAAAGCTTTATATAAATCACTCTCAAGCTCATCTCAGAAGTTGCGGAAGTAGAATCCATAATTTTTAAAATTTAATTTTTCTTTGAAATTTTAGTTGGATACGTGATCGTTAACGCGTTGTATCGATTTGATGATTTTTGGCTTTTGAAAAATTCAGTTCCGAAAAGTTTTGGTGTGTCGATAAAAGTCGTGAAATTTCGAAAATTTTAGGTGTCGAAAACTTTTTGGTGTGCACCGAAAAGTTTTGAAGTGATGTCGAAAAACTTCGAAAATGTTACCAAAAGCTTTTTCTATAATGTGCCAAAAAGTTTTTGAAATAAATATAAAGATTGGCTTTTAAAAGTTTAGTGCCTAAAAGTTTGATTTATCGAGAAATTATTGTGAAGTTTCGAAAATTTTTAGGTGTCGAAAACTTTTTTATGCGTACCGAAAAGTTTTGAAGTGAGGTCGAAAACTTCGAAAATTTATCAAACTTTCTAGAATGTGCCAAAAATGTTTTGATGTGATATGATTCGAAAATAAATTTTCGGAGTGCTTGGTTGTGAAAATTTAAATTTTCGATGTGAGTGCGAAAAGTATTTTCGAAATATAGTGCGAAAACTGATTTTCGAAGTGTTGTTTCGAAAATCTGAGGTTTTCGAAATGAGCTGTTGCGAAAATAAATTTCTTATTAGGAGTGCGAAAATAAATTTTCGAAGTGGGGGTTTTTTTTTTTAAGTGTTCAGTGCGAAAACATGGCTGCAAAAAGTGGATGCGAAAACTTGATCAAGTGCGAAAACATGGCTGCGAAAAGTGGATGCGAAAACCTTATTGCGATTTTTTTTTTTTAAGATGCGAAAACCTTTAATTGATGCGCAAACTTATGCTGAATGGATGCGCAAACTTTTATTGTTTTATTAATTTTTTTTTTATTTTTATTTTAACCTAATGATTACCTAATGATAATAGCCTCATCATTACCTAAAAAGTCATGACCACACCACATGGTTTGCGAAGCCACGTAACAAAAGGTTTGCGAAGCCAGCTAACAAAAGGTTTGCGAAGTGGAGGCAAAAGGTTTGCGAAGTGGAGAATTAAGGTTTTCGAACTAGAGAGGATAAAAAAGTTTTCGAAGTCTGAGTTTTCGAACTGGGTTTTCGCACTGAGGGGTTTTCGAACTGGTCAGTGCGAAAAGATGGATGCGAAAACTTTTAAAATAATATTTTTTTTGTTAGAATAGGATGCGAAAACTTGATGCGCAAACCTAAATTTTTTTTAATGGGATGCGAAAACCTGATGCGAAAAGTTTTTTTTTTTTCTTTTCTTTTTTTTAAGTTTGGTGCGAAAACTGATTCGCAAACCAAAGAATTATTTTTTTTTTATATTTCACTTGGGTGGGAAAACTGATTCGCAAACAATTTTTTTTTATTTTATTTTTATAACTTAAATCATTACCCCCTTTTTTTTTATTTGGGTTTGCGAACTGGGAGAGGAAGAGGTTTGCGAAGTGGAAAAAAGAGTTTGCGAAGTGGAGAGAAGGAGATGGTGTGACGACCACCCAACATACACAACCAAAACGACCCTAACGACGCTAAATCGAGAAAATAACTTGCGTGAGTTCCATTTAAAACTCGTCAAAAACCCCTGAATTAAATCAAAAGATACTCACATCACGAGCATCATAAAACCAAATAACGTCTCAACAAGACAAGCACCAAACTATTCACGAATCCCACATACACATCCTGACTCAACCAACACAAGATATACGTAGACTCACATAAAACCATACGACAAGACAATTTACACAACCTCACAACCACATACAACAAAAACATACACATCAGATGCAGTAAAAGAGACTAGCCCGCCTCACAGGTCGTCATCCATGTACAGTCCACCTCAAAAGCCCGTGGAAGCTCCAACGACCAGCCTCGCTATCTACGTCAGTCAAACAAGGTCATCTCGCTCACCTACAACGCATGAACTATATGAGCTAGAAGCTCAGTAAGTAAAAATCATGCATGCTCGTGAATATGCAAATCCTCATCATATGCATAAACTACATGTGACTCGACATTTTAAAATGAATCATCTCTCTCATCCTCTGTCTGGGCCCGTGGCTAAAATACTATGCACCACCAAGAGCTCAATAAACCATCTGACAGTGGCCCACTCTGGGTAGCCAACACTAGGTCTCCCTAGGTCGCTCCTTCCCAGGTCGCCCCTTCTGTCGCGGTCGCCTACGCTGGTAGCCCACGCTGGTAACCTACGCTAGGTTTCCTAGGTCCCATCCAGGTCGCCCCATCCAGGTCGCTCCTACCGCATCAATAATATGGCAGTGGCCACTCCAGGTAGCCTACGCTAGGTCTCCCTAGGTCGCTCCTTCCCAGGTCGCCCCTTCTGCCTCAATATAACGGTAGCCTACTCTGGGTAGCCTACACTAGGGTCACATACCCTAGGTCACCCCTGCCCAGGTCGCCCCTTCCGTCGATGGTGCACTAGTAATAAACCACATACACCTCAACTGCATGCCAATAATCGGCACATATACATCGCTCCCCAACGATTACGACTATGCATGCCAACACTCAATAGTACCCAATAATATGCATGCATATGTATATGTCGTGAATGGTATGCTCATGAATTCACGTAGCTCATATGCAAATATCAATCATAAGATAAACACAACGCCACGGAATAATCATCGCAACATCGAAGCACGTATAGTATGAACACCGAATAATATGTCCATGCGTCGTAGTGGACTTTCACTTACCTGTAACCTTGGACTTTTCAATAAAACACCCCCTGACTTGAATAAACACAGCGTTGTGTGATTTTCCTACCTATTTATAATTCACAATACAAGATCACATATGTAAACGTTAGTATCTCTCCCGAAGAAAGAGTGCCTTATCATCATGTAGTTTGTAAAGGATTATCAAAGTATTACTTAATCTTTGCTGCAAACCACAATCCCTTCCATGTATTATGATGAAATGTACTTCCTCTTCCCAGCAATATGATGGAGGAACGAATGATGAATCAAAAACCTAAGCTTTTATGCTTTCCTCCCTCTCTTGGTTTCTCTTCCTTTTTTTTTTTCTTTGTTTGCTGCCCACAATTTCGTTACTTGCAGGTGAAGTTATGAGATGCGTATGTTGTGATGTTTAATAAATCAAGTGGTCTAAGGCGGTTAAGAGATTACCCTATGTGTTAAGTAATTAAATTGATAATTACACTCTATACCCTGTTGAAGGAATATTTGCATCATTCTAATATAATTTTAATAAAACTTTCGGATAGCTACCTACACAAATGATTGGGAAACATACAAGTTACAGACATGTAACTAGTCGTTATACTAGTGATGAACAGGTGTTATTACAATACCGTCTCAACTAATCGGAAAAGATTCCTAATAATCTATTATTATATTATTATTATTATATTCATGTAATTATTTATTTTATTTTATTCCTAGATTAATGTCAAATATTAAAGTCTTACGTTAGCCAAATAAATCACATCAAGTATGCAACATATAAAATGCACCTCATATGCAACACCTAAGACTCAATGACTTATGCACATATATCGTTAGCAAGTATAATGCATGAAATATATTGGCCAATCGAGATATTTGAGGGCTCGGGTATTACATCCTCCCCTCCTTAAAAGAATTTCGTCCTCGAAATTCAACTTACCGAAATAGGTCAGGGTATCGACTTCTCATATGTCCTCTCTTTCCCATGTGGCTTCCTCGACTGTCTGATTCCTCCACAAACACTTTAACCAAGGGAATTTTCTTATTCCTGAGTTGTTTGACTTCGCGTAGAAAATCTCTACTGGCTTCTCTTCATAACTCAAGTCAGCTTTTAAGTCGACCGGTTACTTTCAAAACATGGCTAGGATCTGCAACGTACCTCCGTAGCATAGATACGTGAAAAAACGCTATGAATCTGAGACAACGATGAGGGCAAATCGAGTCTATATGCAACATCGCCAATCCTTTCCGTAATCTTGAAAGGTCCAATGTATCTGGGACTTAACATTCCTTTCTTTCCAAATCGCATCACACCTTTCATTGGGGAAACTTTCAGAAACACCAATTCATCAACTTCAAATTCTAACGGCCTTCGTTTTTGGTCAGCATAGCTTTTCTGTCGACTCTGAGCAGTTTGCATACTCTGTCGAATTTTTGCTACAACATCCGTCATTTCTCGCACCATGTCAGGTCCAAGCAATGTTTTCTCGCCAATTTCATCCCAATGAACAGGCGATCTACATTTTCTCCCATACAAGGCCTCATACGGTGCCATTCCAATAGTGGCATGATAGCTGTTATTATACGAGAATTCGATCAATGGTAGAAATTTACTCCAATGACCTTTAAATCTAATACGCAAGCAAAGCATGTCCCAAGGTCTGAATTGTTCGTTCTGATTGCCCATCTGTTTGAGGATGATAGGCCGTGCTAAAAGATAATTTTGTCCGCATCGCCTTCTGTAAGCTTCTCCAAAAGTTAGACAAGAACCTGGAGTCTCGATCTGAAACTATCGACAGTGGAACACCATGAAGTCGAACTATTTCTTGAATGTAAATTTCCGCATATCGATCCATGGTGTATGACGAATTAATGGGTAGAAAATGAGCAGACTTGGTTAATCTGTCAACGATTACCCAGATAGCATCGTGTCCCTTTAAAGTCTTTGGCAAGCCAACGACGAAGTCCATCGTTATTCGTTCCCATTTCCATTCTGGAATTGATAGCGGTTGTAACATTCCCGCTGGCCTTTGATGTTCTGCTTTCACTTGGACAGGTCAGACATTGATCCACAAATTGCGTTATGTCTTTCTCATGCCGGCCACCAATAATATTTGAAGATCTCGATACATCTTTGTTGCTCCAGGAGATGTACCGAATATAGCGTGGAATGTGCTTCAGATAAAATGTCTCTTCGAATCTCCTCATTCCCGGGTACGTACAGACGATCTCTAAATCGCAGAACACCATCTTCAAATATTTTTAACTCCGAAGATGTATCTTCCCTGGCATCTTTCTTTACCTTCTGATAGTATCAGTCGGTTGTGTTGTTTGATTCTGTCCAAAATTTGGGTTGAAGCGTCAAAGCTGCTAATTTTACTTCAATCTCACCAACGTTGATGACTTCCACGTTCATCTTTTGTAAGTCAGCGAGTTCTGATTTCTGAACTGAGATAGAAGCTACAGAACTCCGAATTGTCTTCCGACTTAGAGCATCAACAACAACATTAGCTTTTCCCGGGTGGTAGTTGATTACGCAGTCGTAATCCTTGACAAGCTCTAACCATCTTCGTTGCCGCATATTCAGTTCCTTCTGAGTGAAAAAGTATTTCAAGCTCTTATGATCTGTATAGATCTTGCATCGTTCACCGTATAAATAGTGTCGCCATATTTTCAATGCAAATACCACAGCCGCAAGCTCCAAGTCATGAGTGGGATAATTCTTCTCATATTCCTTCAGTTGTCTGGAAGCATATGCAACAACCTTCCCATTTTGCATCAGTACACAACCTAAGCCGTTCTTCGATGCATCGATGTATACTGAAAAACCCCCGCTTCCAGTTGGAATTGTCAAGACAGGTGCCGAAGTAAGTCGCTTCTTCAACTCCTGAAAACTCCATTCACACGAATCGGTCCATTGAAATGGAATATTCTTCCGAGTCAACTTTGTCAATGACGAAGCGATTTTCGAAAATCCCTCAATGAATCTGCGATAATACCCCGCTAAGCCAAGAAAACTCCGCACCTCTAAAGGATTTGTTGGCTGGGGCCAATTATTGATTGCTTCAACTTTGCTTGGGTCTACTGATATTCCTGCTCCAGAAATAACATGTCCTAAGAACACAACTCTATCTAGCCAAAACTCACATTTCTTGAATTTTGCATAGAGTTGTTTCTTTCTTAATATCTCCAATACGATCTTCAAGTGTATCTCGTGTTCCTCCCTTGTCTTGGAATAAATGAGAATATCATCGATAAACACGATAACGAACTTATCAAGAAACTCCTTGAAGACACGATTCATCAAATCCATGAACGCAGCAGGTGCATTAGTCAACCCAAATGGCATCACTAGAAACTCGTAGTGTCCATATCGAGTGCTGAACGCCGTCTTCGGAATGTCCTCCACCTTTATCTTTAACTGATGATAACCTGAACGTAGATCGATCTTCGAGAATACAGCTGCACCTTGGAGGTGATCGAAAAGATCATCAATTCGAGGCAAAGGATATTTATTCTTGATGGTAACCTTGTTCAACTCCCGGTAATCAATGCAGAGTCTCATTGATCCATCCTTCTTTCGTACAAATAGAACTGGTGCGCCCCATGGTGAAAAACTGGGTTGAATAAAACCTTTATCGCGTAGATCTTGTAGCTGTATCTTCAATTCTTTCAGCTCGGTCGGAGCCATTCGATATGGAGCTTTTGAAATTGGAGGTGTACCTGGAGGTAGTTCAATCGAAAATTCTATCTCCCTGTCAGGTGGTAATCCAGAAAGATCATCAAGAAATACGTCTTGATAGTCCTTCACAATATGTACTTTACTAAGATCGGGTTGAGGTTGTTCCTCTGCTTTTATTGCATAAATGAGATAAGCTTCACAACCAACATCTATCAATCGTTGAGCCTTTAACGCTGATATTTTCGAAATCCTGCTGCCATTTGCAACTCCCGAAAAAGAAAAAGGCTTTGCTCCCCGTAAATGGACAGTAACAATCTTTTTGTTGCAGTCAATCACCGCTCCATACTTCGATAACCAATCCATACCAAGGATGATATCGTAATCATTCATTGGGATTACGATCAGATCAGCATATAATTTCCTATCTTCAATCGGTACCGCACACTCTTGCAGAATCTGATTTGTCTGGGTTGAAGCTCCATGAGGAATCGTCACATTGTAATTGAGCTTGGATTGTTATATCGAGCCTCGTTATGTACTTAGATGATGCAAATGAATGCGTGGCTCCCGAATCTATTAGTATGGATGTCGGAACATTGTATATAGAGAGTGTACCTGTCACCACTGATGGATTAGCCTCTGCTTCATCGCTCGTAATGGTGAAAACTCTAGCAGGTACTGTCTGTGGCTTTGCCGGACATGTTCTTGCGATGTGACCCAATTTCCCGCATATGAAGCACTTGATAGTTTGGGTGAAACAGTTGCCGGTGTGTTGACGTCCGCACCTTGGGCATATGGGCATCGGGATTTGGGATCTCTCCTGATTTGGATTCGGCTTCGTGTTCGGCTCCCATCGCTGAGGTCCAGGCCTTCCTTGAAAATTCAGTTTCTGGCCTTTGACTACGAACTGCCTCTTTCTGTCGCCTTCGGCCCATTTTTGACCTTGCACAAATTTGCGTTTTGCTTCTTCGGCACGTACAATTCTCATCTCAGCTTGCTCCGCAACTAATGCCCTTTCCGCAACTTGAGCGTACGTGATTCCTTGAATACCAACCATATTGACATCTCGGTAAAGTTCCGGTTTCAGGCCTTCAAGAAATCGCTCCACTTTCAGGGCGTCAGTACTCACCATATGTGTTGCGAACCTCGATAGCTGCTCAAATTTGCGAATGTACTCTGCAACTGCCATGGCTCCCTGTCGTAAGTTTATGAATTCATTCATCCTCATAGCACGTACAGGGGCTGTGAAGTATTTATTTCTGAAGATCTCCTTGAAGCGTTCCCACGTCATCGTGATATGATCTTCGATAGCTCTCATTGTATCCCACCAATATCCCGCACTACCACGAAGCATAAAAGCCGCACAAAGGACTTTGTCTTGCTCGGGAATTTGGCTATACTGGAACATATTCTCAAGGGTCCTAAGCCAGTCCTCTGCAGCTGTTGGGTCGACAGCGTCTTCGAAAATTGGCGGATTAAGTTTCCGAAATCTTTCACCAACGATCTCTACCCTTTCCGCTTGAGATGGATTATGCTGTCCATTCGAATTCCGTTGTTGGATTAACTCTTGAATTTGCTCGGATTGACGTTGAACAAGCTCAGTAAGTCGGATAATGGCAGTATCTCGCTCATCAGTAGGGTTCACAGTCTCCCTACCCTGACTACTTCCTCTGCTGCTTTCACCTCTAGTACGTACCATGATGCTCACACTTTATCCTGTTAACCCTTTTCGAATAATATGGCCAATAAATTCATGCAACAGAAAATTATTCACGCAATATCATAAAACTTACGAGCAAGGCTGCGCGTGCGCTTCCACACTTTTGAGTTCCTGTACATGGATAGTCTACAGAACCTGTAACCGTAGCTCTGATACCAAACTGTGACGACCACCCAACATACACAACCAAAATGACCCTAACGACGCTAACTCGAGAAAATAACTTGCGTGAGTTCCGTTTAAAACTCGTCAAAAACCCCTGAATTAAATCAAAAGATACTCACATCACGAGCATCATAAAACCAAATAACGTCTCAACAAGACAAGCACCAAACTATTCACGAATCCCACATACACATCCTGACTCGACCAACACAAGATATACGTAGACTCATATAAAACCATACGACAAGACAATTTACACAACCTCACAACCACATACAACAAAAACATACACATCAGATGCAGCAAAAGAGACTAGCCCGCCTCACAGGTCGTCATCCATGTACAGTCCACCTCAAAAGCCCGTGGAAGCTCCAACGACCAGCCTCGCTATCTACGTCAGTCAAACAAGGTCATCTCGGTCACCTACAACGCATGAACTATATGAGCTAGAAGCTCAGTAAGTAAAAATCATGCATGCTCGTGAATATGCAAATCTTCATCATATGCATAAACTACATGTGACTCGACATTTTAAAATGAATCATCTCTCTCATCCTCTGTCTGGGCCCGTGGCTAAAATACTATGCACCACCAAGAGCTCAATAAACCATCTGACAGTGGCCCACTCTGGGTAGCCAACACTAGGTCTCCCTAGGTCGCTCCTTCCCAGGTCACCCCTTCTGTCGCGGTCGCCTACGCTGGTAGCCCACGCTGGTAGCCTACGCTAGGTTTCCCTAGGTCGCCCCATCCAGGTCGCCCCATCCAGGTCGCTCCTACCGCATCAATAATATGGCAGTGGCCCACTCCAGGTAGCCTACGCTAGGTCTCCCTAGGTCGCTCCTTCCCAGGTCGCCCCTTCTGCCTCAATATAACGGTAGCCTACTCTGGGTAGCCTACACTAGGGTCACATACCCTACGTCGCCCCTGCCCAGGTCGCCCCTTCCGTCGATGGTGCACTAGTAATAACCACATACACCTCAACTGCATGCCAATAATCGGCACATATACATCGCTCCCCAACGATTACGACTATGCATGCCAACACTCAATAGTACCCAATAATATGCATGCATATGTATATGTCGTGAATGGTATGCTCATGAATTCACGTAGCTCATATGCAAATATCAATCATAAGATAATAACAACGCCACGGAATAATCATCGCAACATCGAAGCACGTATAGTATGAACACCGTATAATATGTCCATGCGTCGTAGTTGGACTTTCACTTACCTGTAACCTTGGACTTTATTCAATAAAACACCCCTGACTTGAATAAACACAGCGTTGTGTGATTTTCCTACCTATTTATAATTCACAATACAAGATCACATATGTAAACGTTAGTATCTCTCCCGAAGGAAGAGTGCCTTATCATCATCTAGTTTGTAAAGGATTATCAAAGTATTACTTAATCTTTGCTGCAAACCACAATCCCTTCCATGTATTATGATGAAAAGTACTTCCTCTTCCCAGCAATATGATGGAGGAACGAATGATGACTCAAAAACCTAAGCTTTTATGCTTTCCTCCCTCTCTTGGTTTCTCTCTTCCTTTTTTTTTTTTCTTTTGTTTGCTGCCCACAATTTTCGTTACTTGCAGGTGAAGTTATGAGATGCGTATGTTGTGATGTTTAATAAATCAAGTGGTCTAAGGCGGTTAAGAGATTACCCTATGTGTTAAGTAATTAAATTGATAATTACACTCTATACCCTATTGAAGGAATATTTGCATCATTCTAATATAATTTTAATAAAACTTTCGGATAGCTACCTACACAAATGATCAGGAAACATACAAGTTACAGACATGTAACTAGTCGTATACTAGTGACGAACATGTGTGTTATTACAATACCGACTCAACTAATCGGATAAAGATTCCTAAATAATCTATTATTATTATTATTATTATTATTCATGTAATTTATTTATTTTATTTCATTCCTAGATTAATGTCAAATATTAAAGTCTTACGTTAGCCAAATAAATCACATCAAGTATGCAACATATAAAAATGCACCTCGTATGCAACACCTAAGACTCAATGACTTATGCACATATATCGTTAGCAAGTATAATGCATGAAATATATTGGCCAATCGAGATATTTGAGGGCTCGGGTATTACAGATGGTTTTCGCACGGAGGTTTGCGAAGCCAAAGTAGCTTTGCGAAGTGGGTTTTCGCAGTGAAGGTTTGCGAAGTGGGTTTTCGAACCAACTTTTCGCAGTAGTTTTCAGTCCGAAAACTTTTCTGCGAAAACACTGAACCCACTTTTCGATCCTCAAACACAAAATTAATCAAATTAGCCCTAGGTAAAGATCGAAACACTAATATCCTAACTCCTAAACACTCAATCAAGCATCTAAACACCAAACATGTCAAATTTTTTGAAAATTTTGAAGAACATGCGATGAACACCGAAAAATAAAAAACGAAAAATTTGACTCAAATCTTAACGCGCGTGGCTCTGATACCACTTGTAAGGCCTAGAATATCCAACTAAACATATATTAAACGATCTTACCACGATTTGAAGGTCGGAAGAATTCGAGCTCGCGTGGGGTGTTGTGTGTTCTTGAGAGGTTGGGGGCTCACTTTGATTTTCACACAATACACATTTTATTATGTGTTAGGGTTTGGGTATTTATACCACAAGTTGGTATATAATACTTGGGCCCCTAACAAAGCCCAATTACACTAAGCCTCTTATAATGATAATCTTTATAAATAAACTACAAAGATAATTCTAATTAATTGAACACAATAAAATATTCCTAACAAATACCAAGCTTCTCCCTTCAATATACCTCACTTTCTCTCTCTACAATTAAACCCTAATTATGCTAATGATGAGAGAGAAATATATTCTAGAGAGAGAAACAATTACTCAAGTTGTGTGTATTTTACACACACTTGCCCTATATATACCAAAGCATACTTTGGTATATTTACACTTTAGTCCCTATATTTACATAAAATACAATTAAGTCCCTAGACAAATATAACATGATTATTGAACACTAGAAAATATTCCTAACAATGCATATAGAAAACCCTTGACAAGAGATAAAGTAAAAGTTAAGATCAAGACTATCTTGAGTTTGACACCTCATGCTTAAGAGTGATTAGTAAGCACCTCTTAGCCAATCATATTACTTTAATCACTTAGAAAACCAGAAAGTTGTGGCGACCCTCATTTTCTAAATGCTATTAGTGGCGGATTTCCGCAACGAAAGCCGCGGAAGACCCATTTTACAAAAATGTTTTCGTAAAATAGAATATATTATAGTACATACGGGTTACAAAGTCGTATATTTACAAAGGCCGTAGCCCCAAAATATTCAAAATATCAAAACGCCCTAATGCCGCTCCACAGGTCTTCATCCATGTACAACCTCGCTCTCAAAAGTCCGTGGAGTCACCGCCATCAGCCTGCCTCAGTCGCGACGTACCTCGACGTCGGACTCGGTCGTACCAACACATAAAACTGAGCGATTGCCCAGTAGGTGAAAACATGCATGAATGCAGCGTGCGCTCACCCATCATCCCAAAATATCTCACCATAAATGCACGCTCGACTTTTACCTCTCAATCCATCTTATCATATCTCAACACAGGGCCCTAGGTTAGACTCGACACCTCGCGCGCCCATAACAATCACGGTAGCCTACACTGATAGCGTTTAGACGTTCACGCTACTGCCCTACCAGGTCGCTCCTTCCGCGAAAATAACATAAAAGACGGTTTTGCACCTCAGGACGTTCACGCCCGAGTAGACAGATCGATCACGCCTGTCTTCCGTCAGGTGTCATATATGAGTACTAACCTTGATTCTTCTACGAATCATCAACGCAATCACGATCTACCCCGCTCATCACTATATCAAAGCGTTACCGTATCAACACGGTACTCATCCTCATACTGGTATGAAATGCATGTGTGTTATGCAAATGAAATGTCAGAGTACCCATTAAAACTGCCTTCCCTGAAAATATTATTTCGAAAACTTTTAATCGGGCGTTAGAATAGACTATGCCCGTTGGACTCGGAACATTTTTCTCATTCAAAAGACCCGAAAATTATATTTTATTCTGCGAAAACCTTGTTACCCGAAAATACTTTGTCTAAAAATATTAAAGACCCGGAAACGTATACCTATCCGAATTTATATAAATTCCAGACTACAGTACAAAGTACTATGCCCAAAAAAAACTATTCAAACACCCGAAAACATTCAAGTGCCCGAATAACATCTACCCGAAAACATTCCTAACTCATTCAACTTCCATGTAAATACAACTATAACACGTAACATAGATTCAAACCCAAAAATCTGGGTTTTTAACGCATATAGCCACCCGAAAATTCACCTAATCATCATGAAAGTCACGTAAGATCATAACAAAATACGTTATCACATAAAACACATAATATTTTCGTGTTTGTAGATGAAAGATTTCACCTACCTCACGTCCGAAGTTTACGTGTTCTAAGATTTTTCCGAGCTCTCGATCGTTGGTTATTGAGTTTGAAGGTTTTCTTCTCCCCTTTTCTTCTCCTTTCTTGGTTTCGAAAATGTTCTCTGTTTTTCACTTAATGGGGTATAGATATACTTTGAGGTAAATGATGATAAGTAGGTGACAAGGAGGTGATGAGTTTTTTCCTCTTAGGTTAAGAAATGTCTTGCCCGAAAATTATTTACACTTCACCCGAATTTGGTCTCTCTCTCTTTCTTGCCCGAATGCTAGAACGGCGAAAGTCATCCTACTGCCCGAATTCGGGCCTCCTCGAGATTTTGACTTAGTCATCTCCCGATTTTCCATGAAATTCGCCGAGATTTTGCATTGAAATTCTGTTGCCCGAATTCTTCTTCATATTCGGGTATCTCCTTTACTATATTTCAAATTAAGTCCGAAACTTCTACTTTATATTCTAACTTCAATGTTTCGAGACAACTAATCAAAATTTCTAAGTCACATGATCATCCCGTTACTTACATCAAAATCCCGTATTAAAATTTACGGGTATTACAAAAGTCCATACCTAAAGAGAGGAGGAGCACGAATACTTGAGGAGAAAGGAGGGTGAAAGCATCATCATAAGAGATTAGCCAAAAACACACTCAAAGTGTAGTAAACCAAGCTCAAGTGAGGTCGAGACCCTAATAAAGGCAAGGATAAGGCCGAGTAAAGAGCGGGAGTAAAACTGTGAGTATGATTGCAACGTGTGCTTTATGTGCTATACGTGATTGATTTATGATTCTGTGATCTACGTGATGAAGTATTATGCAAAGGTGTTGAGTCCCTTATATGATTCGACTTATGGGTGATATGATCAATGTTATGCATTTTATGTGCGACATGTGAGTATCTGTGATGCATCATGAAAGGCATGAATGTAAAGAAAAGACTGTTATGACCGCTATAACTTCAGGGGATGAGTGTTCGATGGATGATATTATCGATGGATATCCTACGGGGAACTACAGTGTCCTGTATAGGCACCATATATATGTTATGCTACAGAGTCCCATGCGTGGGCACACAGACACTTTACGATCGATGGCCTGAGTCAAAGCTGGTTCATAACAGAAAGATAAAATAAATGAGCATATAGATGCATACGCTATGGTTATGTATGATTATGTAAATGACTATGTGACAGTGATATGTTATGGACTACGGGAATAAGAAAGTGATGTACCTGCGTATATGGATTGATATATGTTTCATGACAGTGTGATTGAAGTATTTACGTTATTACTTTATAGTTGACATGTTGCGATCATACTCTGAATTGTTGTTTCACAGTTTGGTATTGTAGATCGAAGTGAGCTCATTTTGGTACTATGGAGTCAAGGTCGGCCGGCTATTTCCTCGTCCTTCTCCCTCCGCTCATCGATTGCATATAGTTCATATAGATAGTGTGTGATGGTGTTACGTTTTGAACAAACTCGGATGTGTACATATATGTATATGTTTTACTTACGTTGCGCATTTTAAGAAAGCGAAAAATTTTACGCGAAACTATTTTGGAAATTTCGTGGTTTATGTGTCTATGAGAAGGAGCGCCACAGTGGATGGTATCGGAGCCTAGGTTTTAGGTTCTGTAGACTCATGTAGATTTACGCATGTCATGTTTATGCATTTGCTGCCCTAAGAAGAGTTTTGCATCTTTTAGGCAAATGGCAGCAAATCAACCATCACATGTAGTACACGATGAGCCTACTGTTCAAGGAGGGGAAGGAACGGCCGTGCCAGAGTCACATTCATCTCATTCACTTATGCATATGTCTCACGAAACCCCTTTGATAATTCCCCGTGAGCCTCGCGAAAGGCGATATGACCGATTGAGGAAAATGGGGGCTGTTGATTTTACGGGTACAACTGATCCTGCTGAAGCAGAAACGTGGTTGAAACGAACTGAAAGGATACTGAATATGATGAAGTGTACACCCGATGAGAAGTTCGATTATGCTATATCTCTCCTTCAAGGAAATGCGTACGACTGGTGGGAAACAATACAAAATAGCACAGTGCAGCCGCCAATATTGATATGGGAGGATTTCCTTAGGGAATTTAATGACGCTTATCTGCCCGAAGTATATAAAGATCAGAAGGAAAAGGAATTCCTCGAACTCAAGCAAGGGAATAAATCTGTTGCTGAATACGAAGTGATGTTCAATCAGCTTTCTCACTATGCATCCCACATGGTGGCTACGAAGAAGAAGAAATGTAATCGATTCGAAGCTGGCCTTCGTTATATGATTCGCAATCGTATTACATCGTCTGATATGGAATCATATGGGAAATTGAAAGCAGCTGCTGTACGAGCGGAAAAGCTTGAAATGGAAGGAAGAAATTATCAAAGTAGCAAAAGAAGACCAGATATGGAGTTAGTTGGCGGAAAAATGAAGAAACCATTCAATATGCCTCAACAGACCGATTTCCCAAGTGCGACTACGAAAAGCAATACAAGCAATATGAGATCAATGGGGAGAGGTGAAGGATCTTCTCGCCAAGTTAGTGCTTGTGTACACTGTGGGAAAAATCATGGAGGCAGGTGTAGGTTGTTTACGGGAGAATGTTTTAGGTGTGGCCAACCTGGTCACATTGCGAGGAATTTCCCAGTATATCATGAAGAACGCACGGTGGAGCAATCAAGAATAAGTGGAACATTTACGGGACGCGGCCGAGGCAGAGGCCGTGGACAGTATAGTGGAAGTACAGGAAGGACGGAAATGGAGAGCCAAGCCTATAGACCACAAGCCCCAGCTCGAATCTTTACTATGACCCGAGAAGAAGCTAGCAGAGTAGAACCACGAATAATCACGGGTATGTTGTCTATTGCTAATATGGATGCATATGTTTTATTTGACCCTAGAGCAACGCATTCATTCATATCACGAACATTTGCATCATTGTTACCTGATAGACCCGAGCCTTTAGGATATGACTTATATGTGCGAATTCCAGTTGGGGAAATGGTTATAGTGAATACAGTTTATCGGGAGTGTACAATTGTTATTGAGGATATCGAAATGAGTGCAATCTTATTGGTTATACCATTACTCGATTTCGATATCATACTTGGCATGGATTGGCTGGCAAAGTATCGGGCAAAACTTGATTGTTTTGCAAAGGAAATTGAATTTTCTTTTCCAGATCAGCTACGAGTAATATTTAAGGGAGAAAGGAATGTTCGAACGACACATTGGATCTCAAATATACTGGCATCGAAGATGATAGAGAAAGGGTGTGAAGCTTATTTGGCTTATGTTATAGATCCGCAAATATACGGGTTGATATTTGAAAACATTCCAGTAGTTAGATAATATTCAGATGTCTTTCCAGATGAATTGCCAGGACTACCTCCTGATCGAGATACGGAGTTTACGATTGAGTTACAGCAGGGAACTGCACCAATATCTATTCCTCCGTATAGAATGGCGCCTATCGAACTGAATGAGTTGAAAGTTCAGTTGAAGGAACTACTAAACAAGGGCTACATACGACCTAGTGTATCCCCATGGGGAGCTCCTGTACTTTTTGTGGAAAAGAAAGACGGTACTCTACGACTATGCATTGACTATCGACAGTTAAATAAGGCGACGGTGAAAAATAAATATCCGTTACCGCGAATTGATGATCTACTCGATCAATTACAGGGTTCGACAGTTTTCTCAAAAATTGATTTGAGATCGGAATATCATCAATTAAAAATTGTAGATGGCGATATTCCTAAAACAGCTTTCAGGACGAGGTATGAGCATTATGAATTTTTAGTTATGCCTTTTGGATTGACTAATGCTCCTGCAGTCTTTATGGCATTAATGAACGATGTATTTCGACCATACCTTGATCAGTTCGTGATCGTCTTTATTGATGACATTCTTGTATATTTTAAGTCGAAAGAAGAACACGAACATCACTTGAGAATTGTACTACAGACTTTAAGAGAACGAAAGTTATATGCAAAACTCTCCAAATGCGTGTTTTGGCTAGATCAAGTGGTATTTTTGGGCCATGTCGTTTCTGGTAAAGGTATTCAAGTTGATCCTCAAAAGATTGAAGCGGTGATTAAATGGCAAATTCCTAAAAACATCACGGAAGTTCGTAGCTTCTTGGGGTTGGCAGGGTACTATCGACGGTTTGTCGAGAATTTTTCTCTTATTGCTGCCCCAATGACGAAATTATTGCGTAAGGGGGTGAATTTCAAATGGACTGAAAATTGTCAGAAAAGCTTCGACGAGTTGAAAGAACGATTAACTACAGCTCCAGTGTTGACCATTCCAATGGGTACTGATGGTTTTGTTATTTATAGTGATGCATCTTATCAAGGGTTAGGATGCGTTTTAATGCAATATGGAAAGGCATATTACGATTTGGAAGAAAAGGGAAATTGAGTCCACGATATGTCGGACCGTATGAGATACTTGAACGAGTTGGACCGTTAGCATATCGGTTAGCATTACCACCAGAATTATCGCAAATTCACAATGTCTTCCATGTCAGAATGCTTCGACGATACCGATCTGATCCTTCTCATGTTCTACACGACGACCCTGTCCAAATTTCTGAAGATCTGAGTTACGTAGAAGAACCAACGGAAATTCTTGAATATGCTGATAAGCAATTACGGAATAAAATAATCCCGATGGTAAAGGTATGATGGAGAAATCACTCCCCAAGAGAAGCAACCTGGGAGACAATAGAAAGTATGAAGACACAGTACCCATGGTTGCTAGCCGATACAGGTACGAAATTTCGAGGTCGAAATTTTAAAAAGGGGGGGAGAATTGTTAGGAACCGAAAACTTTCTTAGATGAATACTGAAAGTTTCATTATATAGGATCGAAAATTTTAATTATGTAGAAGGTTTATCATGAAGCTAAGAGCATGATTTTTTTATAGTAAAGATATACATGATCATATCAGTTTAGTCTAGCATCTCTATCCTGTGTTCATGTCCATATTTGAAATAGTTACGCTTCGAATATGAATAATATCAAAACATAAAAGTTGTAGATAATCAAGTTATCTGTTCATAGGAATTTTAATCAGGGTAATTGATGCCCTGAATCGAAAGTTATGGTTGAAAAGGTGTTGACTGTCATCAACATTCGTAAATCATTCGTAAACCCATTCGTAAACCCATTCGAAAAGCATTGTGTCTCATTTTCGAAGTAGATACACTTCGAACTAGATAAAGTGCAAAACATTAAAGTTGTAGATACTCAAGTTAGCTGCTCACAGGAATTTGAATCAGGGTAATTGATGCCCTGAATCAAAAGTTATGATGAAAAAGGTATTGACTGGATATCAGTATTCGAAAACCTTAGAGACCATGGCGAAAACTTCATGTCTATGCACATAGGTATCAAAAACTTTTAATACCTATAAGTGCCGAAAACCTCTTTACTTAATAAGGAGTATGGCTCGAAAATCACCTATAAAATGCATATAGAAAACCCTTGACAAGAGATAAAGTAAAAGTTAAGATCAAGACTATCTTGAGTTTGACACCTCATGCTTAAGAGTGATTAGTAAGCACCTCTTAGCCAATCATATTACTTTAATCACTTAGAAAACCAGAAAGTCCATACCTAAAGAGAGGAGGAGCACGAACACTTGAGGAGAAAGGAGGGTGAAAGCATCATCATAAGAGATTAGCCAAAAACACACTCAAAGTGTAGTAAACCAAGCTCAAGTGAGGTCGAGACCCTAATAAAGGCAAGGATAAGGCCGAGTAAAGTGCGGGAGTAAAACTGTGAGTATGATTGCAACGTGTGCTTTATGTGCTATACGTGATTGATTTATGATTCTGTGATCTACGTGATGAAGTATTATGCAAAGGTGTTGAGTCCCTTATATGATTCGACTTATGGGTGATATGATCAATGTTATGCATTTTATGTGCGACATGTGAGTATCTGTGATGCATCATGAAAGGCATGAATGTAAAGAAAAGACTATTATGACCGCTATGACTTCAGGGGATGAGTGTTCGATGGATGATATTATCGATGGATATCCCTACGGGGAACTACAGAGTCCTGTACAAGCACCATATATATGTTATGCTACAGAGTCCCATGCATGGGCACACAGACACTTTATGATCGATGGCCTGAGTCAAAGCTGGTTCATAACAGAAAGATAAAATAAATGAGCATATAGATGCATACGCTATGGTTATGTATGATTATGTAAATGACTATGTGACAGTGATATGTTATGGACTACGGGAATAAGAAAGTGATGTACCTGCGTATATGGATTGATATATGTTTCATGACAGTGTGATTGATGTATTTACGTTATTACTTTATAGTTGACATGTTGCGATCATATTCTGAATTGTTGTTTCACAGTTTGGTATTGTAGATCGAAGTGAGCTCATTTTGGTACTATGGAGTCAAGGTCGGCCGGCTATTTCCTCGTCCTTCTCCCTCCGCTCATCGATTGCATATAGTTCATATAGATAGTGTGTGATGGTGTTACGTTTTGAACAAACTCGGATGTGTACATATATGTATATGTTTTACTTACGTTGCGCATTTTAAGAAAGCGAAAAATTTTACGCGAAACTATTTTGGAAATTTCGTGGTTTATGTGTCTATGAGAAGGAGCGCCACAGTGGATGGTATCGGAGCCTAGGTTTTAGGTTCTGTAGACTCATGTAGATTTACGCATGTCATGTTTATGCATTTGCTGCCCTAAGAAGAGTTTTGCATCTTTTAGGCAAATGGCAGCAAATCAACCATCACATGTAGTACACGATGAGCCTACTGTTCAAGGAGGGGAAGGAACGGCCGTGCCAGAGTCACATTCATCTCATTCACTTATGCATATGTCTCACGAAACCCCTTTGATAAATCCCCGTGAGCCTCGCGAAAGGCGATATGACCGATTGAGGAAAATGGGGGCTGTTGATTTTACGGGTACAACTGATCCTGCTGAAGCAGAAACGTGGTTGAAACGAACTGAAAGGATACTGAATATGATGAAGTGTACACCCGATGAGAAGTTCGATTATGCTATATCTCTCCTTCAAGGAAATGCGTACGACTGGTGGGAAACAATACAAAATAGCACAGTGCAGCCGCCATATTGATATGGGAGGATTTCCTTAGGGAATTTAATGACGCTTATCTGCCCGAAGTATATAAAGATCAGAAGGAAAAGGAATTCCTCGAACTCAAGCAAGGGAATAAATCTGTTGCTGAATACGAAGTGATGTTCAATCAGCTTTCTCACTATGCATCCCACATGGTGGCTACGAAGAAGAAGAAATGTAATCGATTCGAAGCTGGCCTTCGTTATATGATTCGCAATCGTATTACATCGTCTGATATGGAATCATATGGGAAATTGAAAGCAGCTGCTGTACGAGCGGAAAAGCTTGAAATGGAAGGAAGAAATTATCAAAGTAGCAAAAGAAGACCAGATATGGAGTTAGTTGGCGGAAAAATGAAGAAACCATTCAATATGCCTCAACAGACCGATTTCCCAAGTGCGACTACGAAAAGCAATACAAGCAATATGAGATCAATGGGGAGAGATGAAGGATCTTCTCGCCAAGTTAGTGCTTGTGTACACTGTGGGAAAAATCATGGAGGCAGGTGTAGGTTGTTTACGGGAGAATGTTTTAGGTGTGGCCAACCTGGTCACATTGCGAGGAATTTCCCAGTATATCATGAAGAACGCACGGTGGAGCAATCAAGAATAAGTGGAACATTTACGGGACGCGGCCGAGGCAGAGGCCGTGGACAGTATAGTGGAAGTACAGGAAGGACGGAAATGGAGAGCCAAGCCTATAGACCACAAGCCCCAGCTCGAATCTTTACTATGACCCGAGAAGAAGCTAGCAGAGTAGAACCACGAATAATCACGGGTATGTTGTCTATTGCTAATATGGATGCATATGTTTTATTTGACCCTAGAGCAACGCATTCATTCATATCACGAACATTTGCATCATTGTTACCTGATAGACCCGAGCCTTTAGGATATGACTTATATGTGCGAATTCCAGTTGGGGAAATGGTTATAGTGAATACAGTTTATCGGGAGTGTACAATTGTTATTGAGGATATCAAAATGAGTGCAATCTTATTGGTTATACCATTACTCGATTTTGATATCATACTTGGCATGGATTGGCTGGCAAAGTATCGGGCAAAACTTGATTGTTTTGCAAAGGAAATTGAATTTTCTTTTCCAGATCAGCTACGAGTAATATTTAAGGGAGAAAGGAATGTTCGAACGACACATTGGATCTCAAATATACTGGCATCGAAGATGATAGAGAAAGGGTGTGAAGCTTATTTGGCTTATGTTATAGATCCGCAAATATACGGGTTGATATTAGAAAACATTCCAGTAGTTAGATAATATTCAGATGTCTTTCCAGATGAATTGCCAGGACTACCTCCTGATCGAGATACGGAGTTTACGATTGAGTTACAGCAGGGAACTGCACCAATATCTATTCCTCCGTATAGAATGGCGCCTATCGAACTGAATGAGTTGAAAGTTCAGTTGAAGGAACTACTAAACAAGGGCTACATACGACCTAGTGTATCCCCATGGGGAGCTCCTGTACTTTTTGTGGAAAAGAAAGACGGTACTCTACGACTATGCATTGACTATCGACAGTTAAATAAGGCGACGGTGAAAAATAAATATCCGTTACCGCGAATTGATGATCTACTCGATCAATTACAGGGTTCGACAGTTTTCTCAAAAATTGATTTGAGATCGGCATATCATCAATTAAAAATTGTAGATGGCGATATTCCTAAAACAGCTTTCAGGACGAGGTATGAGCATTTTGAATTTTTAGTTATGCCTTTTGGATTGACGAATGCTCCTGCAGTCTTTATGGCATTAATGAACGATGTATTTCGACCATACCTTGATCAGTTCGTGATCGTCTTTATTGATGACATTCTTGTATATTTTAAGTCGAAAGAAGAACACGAACATCACTTGAGAATTGTACTACAGACTTTAAGAGAACGAAAGTTATATGCAAAACTCTCCAAATGCGTGTTTTGGCTAGATCAAGTGGTATTTTTGGGCCATGTCGTTTCTGGTAAAGGTATTCAAGTTGATCCTCAAAAGATTGAAGCGGTGATTAAATGGCAAATTCCTAAAAACATCACGGAAGTTCGTAGCTTCTTGGGGTTGGCAGGGTACTATCGACGGTTTGTCGAGAATTTTTCTCTTATTGCTGCCCCAATGACGAAATTATTGCGTAAGGGGGTGAATTTCAAATGGACTGAAAATTGTCAGAAAAGCTTCGACGAGTTGAAAGAACGATTAACTACAGCTCCAGTGTTGACCATTCCAATGGGTACTGATGGTTTTGTTATTTATAGTGATGCATCTTATCAAGGGTTAGGATGCGTTTTAATGCAATATGGAAAGGCATATTACGATTTGGTAGAAAAGGGAAATTGAGTCCACGATATGTCGGACCGTATGAGATACTTGAACGAGTTGGACCGTTAGCATATCGGTTAGCATTACCACCAGAATTATCGCAAATTCACAATGTCTTCCATGTCAGAATGCTTCGACGATACCGATCTGATCCTTCTCATGTTCTACACGACGACCCTGTCCAAATTTCTGAAGATCTGAGTTACGTAGAAGAACCAACGGAAATTCTTGAATATGCTGATAAGCAATTACGGAATAAAATAATCCCGATGGTAAAGGTATGATGGAGAAATCACTCCCCAAGAGAAGCAACCTGGGAGACAATAGAAAGTATGAAGACACAGTACCCATGGTTGCTAGCCGATACAGGTACGAAATTTCGAGGTCGAAATTTTAAAAAGGGGGGGAGAATTGTTAGGAACCGAAAACTTTCTTAGATGAATACTGAAAGTTTCATTATATAGGATCGAAAATTTTAATTATGTAGAAGGTTTATCATGAAGCTAAGAGCATGATTTTTTTATAGTAAAGATATACATGATCATATCAGTTTAGTCTAGCATCTCTATCCTGTGTTCATGTCCATATTTGAAATAGTTACGCTTCGAATATGAATAATATCAAAACATAAAAGTTGTAGATAATCAAGTTATCTGTTCATAGGAATTTTAGTCAGGGTAATTGATGCCCTGAATCGAAAGTTATGGTTGAAAAGGTGTTGATTGTCATCAACATTCGTAAATCATTCGTAAACCCATTCGTAAACCCATTCGAAAAGCATTGTGTCTCATTTTCGAAGTAGATACACTTCGAACTAGATAAAGTGCAAAACATCAAAGTTGTAGATAATCAAGTTAGCTGTTCATAGGAATTTGAATCAGGGTAATTGATTCCCTGAATCAAAAGGTATGATGAAAAAGGTATTGACTGGATATCAGTATTCGAAAACCTTAGAGACCATGCCGAAAACTTCATGTCTATGCACATAGGTATCAAAAACTTTTAATACCTATAAGTGCCGAAAACCTCTTTACTTAATAAGGAGTATGGCTCGAAAATCACCTATAAAATGCATATAGAAAACCCTTGACAAGAGATAAAGTAAAAGTTAAGATCAAGACTATCTTGAGTTTGACACCTCATGCTTAAGAGTGATTAGTAAGCACCTCTTAGCCAATCATACTACTATAATCACTTAGAAAACCAGAAAGTCCATACCTAAAGAGAGGAGGAGCACGAACACTTGAGGAGAAAGGAGGGTGAAAGCATCATCATAAGAGATTAGCCAAAAACACACTCAAAGTGTAGTAAACCAAGCTCAAGTGAGGTCGAGACCCTAATAAAGGCAAGGATAAGGCCGAGTAAAGAGCGGGAGTAAAACTGTGAGTATGATTGCAACGTGTGCTTTATGTGCTATACGTGATTGATTTATGATTCTGTGATCTACGTGATGAAGTATTATGCAAAGGTGTTGAGTCCCTTATATGATTCGACTTATGGGTGATATGATCAATGTTATGCATTTTATGTGCGACATGTGAGTATCTGTGATGCATCATGAAAGGCATGAATGTAAAGAAAAGACTGTTATGACCGCTATGACTTCAGGGGATGAGTGTTCGATGGATGATATTATCGATGGATATCCCTACGGGGAACTACAGAGTCCTGTACAGGCACCATATATATGTTATGCTACAGAGTCCCATGCATGGGCGCACAGACACTTTACGATCGATGGCTTGAGTCAAAGCTGGTTCATAACAGAAAGATAAAATAAATGAGCATATAGATGCATACGCTATGGTTATGTATGATTATGTAAATGACTATGTGTCAGTGATATGTTATGGACTACGGGAATAAGAAAGTGATGTACCTGCGTATATGGATTGATATATGTTTCATGACAGTGTGATTGATGTATTTACGTTATTACTTTATAGTTGACATGTTGCGATCATACTCTGAATTGTTGTTTCACAGTTTGGTATTGTAGATCGAAGTGAGCTCATTTTGGTACTATGGAGTCAAGGTCGGCCGGCTATTTCCTCGTCCTTCTCCCTCCGCTCATCGATTGCATATAGTTCATATAGATAGTGTGTGATGGTGTTACGTTTTGAACAAACTCGGATGTGTACATATATGTATATGTTTTACTTACGTTGCGCATTTTAAGAAAGCGAAAATTTTTACGCGAAACTATTTTGGAAATTTCGTGGTTTATGTGTCTACGAGAAGGAGCGCCACACAAAGTCAGTGGTCAGCGGAATGATTCTAGTTGCATAGCTGTCATTCAGCTCTACATACCTAAATGCAATTTGGGCCCATTCTTTGTTTCCCCTTTTCTTATCTTCCGTCTCATTAGCTTCTGATGACTCGATAAAAGGCATAAGAGTTTTCAGAGTTAGACCTAGATGTCTGATGTCATATAGGGGATATACATCATCTTTCGAAGGATTATGTTTACTTTGAAATCCTAGACCTTCACGAGGGTCATAGAATTCTACATCCTTTGGTTGATTGAGAAAGATGGTTTGATCGGTCTGACCTCTTTTGGTGAGGAGGTCTTTCAATTCTTTGACCTTTTTATAGAGTCTAACTCTTTCTTTGGTGATCAAGTCATATTGAGAAGAGACGTTTATTCGTTCTTCTTCACTTTCCTTCAGACTTTTACTAACATCGCTAATCTGTTTTTTGCTATTTTCCACCTTACCTGATAAGATTTTAGCTATAGATTCTGAATTGGCCAATGACTCTCTAAGAATAGCTATCTCTTCCTGTTGTGTGTTTAGTAAGGAATAATTATTGTCTAATTTTCGTTTTAGTTCTATGTAATCCCTACATTGCATGGAGAGTTTGCATGTCCTATGTTTCAATTCAGTGAAATCATTTGGGGATGGAGTATATACCTCCGAGTCAGAGCCGGGGAGATCAGATCCTATAGAGCTGGGGCCAACCGCTTCATCATCTGAGTCACCGTCCTTGCTCTTGACCATGAACGCTTTCTCATTCGTCTCCTCGTCTGATGTGTCCTCAAGCCACTCTTCTTCTTCAGCCACCAGCACAATCCCCGCATCTTTCTTTTGGGAGAACTGAAGATTTCTCTTGTAGTACTCAAAGTCCTTTGTTTTAGGTCTGTAGCAGTCCTTAGCATAGTGACCTAGTTTCCCACAGTTGAAGCATTTCTTTGGGGCTTCAGCTTCCTTAGTCTAATGTTCCTTGGGAGCGATGGCTTTTTGTTTCCCGCTGGAGGTTCGTTGTCGATTGTAGGATGATGATGATTTCTTGGGGAATTTCTTGGTCATCATCTTCGACAGCATAGTCATTTGCTTCTTGAGGTCGTTGAGTTCTTCATCAGAGTCAGGGTCCGAGTCAGCGCTGTCTGAGGAGTCGGATAAGACGACTTGTTTTCCCTTGGATGCTTTCGACCTTCTGTTAGTGGATTTGTTGGTCACAAGAGCAACAGGTTCCACCTCAGTTTTTGCCTTTCCTTCGTTTCTGATTTCCTTCGCGTATTCGATGTATTGAGAGAGATTATCGTGAAGAGAGTGTATGTCCATGGCATCCAGATCTTTGTTTTGTTGTTTGATCAGAACAGCAATTCTGCCCCTCTCGGGTTGAAGGGTGGAGAGAAATTTGATGTTGTGTTCGAAGTTTGATCGTTGGATGTTTATCTTCCTCATCTCGTTGATGATGGTTAGGAAGCGAACGTAAGTGTCTCGAAGTTCTTCCCCTTCTTTAGCTCTGAAGGAGTCATAGGCAGTGAGTGTGCTCGATTTCTTGGACAGGTTGCTGACTTCTGTCCCAACCATCATCTTTGAGACTTCGTCCCAAATTTCTTTGGCAGTGGACATGCTGTCCACCTGGATGTATACGTCATTTGGAAGGGATTGACGGAGATAGTTTTTGGCGAGTTTGTCGGCTCTACCTCGTGCTTTTTCAGCGTCGGAGTAGCGACTGGGATGCTTGAGGGTCCTTCTCTCCAAGATTGGAGGGACTGCATTGGGCTGAGCTTCAACAACGGTCCAGAATTGGGCTGGTCCGTCGAAGATTGAAGAGAGCATATCGTCGGTGAGGTCGCCGTCTTTGATTTCAATGAAATTGATGAAAGGGTTTTTCCAGATGCCATATTCGCCCCATCTTAGCACTGGGGGACGAATGTCAGATCCTATCGCGTAGGCGTCCATGTTGTTGTTTGGTAATGATCGTAACGTGTAGGTGATCTGCGAGATTGTTAGGTCCGATTTTAACATCCAACGAAGAACTCGAGCATAGATTTAATCGAAATTACCTTGAACAAGATTGAGCGGAAGCATTTGGGTAATATTCAATCAAATCTTCATTAATCACAAACTTTCTCTCCAATTAACCTCTTTCTCTCTCTACAATTAACCCTAGCTTAGGTAGTGATTAGAGAGAGTGTTTCTAGTGAGAGAAAGCTAAACTCAAGTTGTGTGTATTTTACACACACTTGCCCTATATATACCAATCAATATTGGTATATTTGTATTCTAGTCCCTAACTATACATATATTACAATTAAGTCCCTAGACAAAGATAACTTGATTATTGAACACTATAAAATACTTCCAACAATCTCCCCCTTAGTGTTCAATTATAATTGATGCTTCGGTTGTCTTTGTCTCTCGAATCTTCAGTCTTCATCATCAGTTGAACACAACAGAATAATTTCCAACAATCTCCCCTTTTGTGCTCAACTTCGAATTTGACACGGTCTTTGTTGCTGTTTGAAGAAATATCTGAGAGCGTCTGGAGAATCTTCAGTCTCCCCCTATTTACATGCACCCTCATTTTCTTCTTTGCAACTTGAATATTCGTCACCTTCTTGCATATATCAGAGTCGCGCGGATCATCAGCATTGACTTGTCGTGTATGCTCGAACCATGGAGAGAGGTCTTGTTTGTTGTGGTTCAGCACGTGCATTGAAAGCTTGGCTTCTTTAATGAGTTCACATGCTCGGCCTCCTTGATATACTTCTCCCCCTCATGGCGATTCATTTGTATCGTCATGCTGTGTGATCAAGGTGATCCTGTGTACGATGAACGTGTTGGCGTTGAATTCCGGATGAAGTACCTGAAAAACGGGACAGACGACCGATCATCGTGAAACATCCCTAGATGTCACTCTTGGTCGTTGATACAAAGTCACACAGACTTGCATTTGAAGGGACTACGGGGCCACATAGGCTGTGGCGACCCCACTTTTTTAATATAAATAGTTGGCGGGTTTTCGCAACGAAAGCCGCGGAAAGCCCATTTTACAAAAACAACATAGTATATTATACAATATATAAAAGAGTTGTTTTACAAAAGCCGTGCTAGTCTTTACAGCGGGCCGAAGCCCCAAAATACCAAAACAATCCTACGCCTCCACAGGTCGCGTCCCATGTACTGCATCCGCCCCCAGAAGCCCGTGGAGTCACCGCCACCAGCCGCTACTCACTCGTACCAATAAAACACGTAACCCTGAGCAAAATTTGCCCAGTAGGTGAACACCAAAATAATGCGATGCATGCGTGCACATGTCCCCAAATCCCAATATCTCACATGACAAATGCACGCTCATTTTTCTCATATCTCAATACTCAGGGCCCTAGGTTAGACTCGGCACCTCGCGCGCAACATCACATCAATCATCCAGTCACACAGACTCGGAAATCACATTTCATGGCGGTGGGCACCCCGAGTCGCATTTTCATGCTGTACCCGAGTAGATAGAGCGATCACGTCTATCTCCCGCCTAATCTCATCTCATGACGGTAGGCACCCCGAGTCGCGCTCCCACGCTGTACCCGGGTAGATCGAACGATCACGTCTATCTCCCGTCAAGTCGAGCAATCCTACGACGGTGGGCACCTCAGGTTGCTCAAGCCTGAGTAGACAGAGCGATCACGTCTGTCTCCCGTCAGGTGCACCTACGAGTCTTAACCTCACAAATCTCTGCCAAAGAAAGGCATACACTCTCCCATCGCACAAATGCGATCAATACTCTCGTCATGACATGCCGTGGATGCATGAACAATTAATCGCAGAACATATTAAATATATTCGAAAAACCTCAACAATCATTAGAATATTTAAGACGTACTTTTGGTTCAAATACTTAAAACCCAGAGAATAGTAAATTATTTAAGACCCAATACTCCTTTATCAGTTGACCCGAGAAATTGGGTCCAAGCTCGAAAATATTTTATAAAAACTTAGTTCAACAAAAATTAAAAGATTTGGGCTGAAATCAAACTAAAGCCCAGAATGATCACACCAGGCCCATGAAAAGCCTACTAAAAGTTGACCTGGCGAAAACCTTTTTTTTTAAGTGGCGAAAAGCTTAGGCTAGCGAAAAGTAGCGAACAGCTCAACTTGGCGAAAACTTTGGAAGTGGCGAAAAGCTTTTTCATTTTGAACAGTAGCTAGCGAAAACTTATATTAAGTAGCGAAAAGTTTTGGTTCGCGAAAAACTCACAAGAAGTGGCGAAAAGCTGGGTTCGCGAAAACCTTACAAAAGTTGGCGAAAAGCTTGGTTCGTGAAAACCTCATAAGAAGTGGCGAAAAGCTTAGTTCGCGAAAACCTCATAAGAAGTGGCGAAAAGCTTAGTTCGCGAAAACCTCATAAAAAGTGGCGAAAAGCTTGGTTCGAAAACCTCATTATTGGCCCGCGAAAACTTTTTCCTCTCACATACCGAAAACCTTAGGCCCGCGAAAACTTTTTCCTCTCACATACCGAAAACTTTCGGCCCGCGAAAATGGTTTTCGGCCCGAAAACAAAAATCATCCAAAAGTGAAGAACAGTATACGAAAAACACTAAGTTCTTCAAATCTTCATATCTTCAACAAATTACAGAAAACTCATAACATATTTAAAACCCATATTTTGGGTTTTTAAACATCAATCATCACACATAGCATTTTATCGAACCAAAAACGATGGTGATCCTTTCACCATAAATATAACAGCTTAAAAATATCAGTTTTGGGTTTGTAAGTTTTACCTACCTTACTCCCTAAGCAGTGTTTAAGTAGATTTTTGTTGATGAAGATTGGAAGGAGCTTTTGCCGAATTTCCTTTGTCTCTTTCTTCTTTCTCTCTCGCCTTCTTCTCCTTTCTCTCTTGCTCCTATTATTTATCTCTAATGATGGTTTTTACTGCTTTTGTTCAGCAGGTGATGAGGCATGGACGTGTTTTTCCCCATGTCCTAAGCAACCCATAATTTAGCCTTCAGCCCATCAAAGTTTTCCTCCTTTATCGGGCTTGGGCCCAATTATTATTTGGGCTCAATTTCAAGCCTGCCCAAACTTATCTTCACCAATTTCGAAGGTTTGCGAAATCCCCGTATTAAATTTTACGGGTATTACATAGGCAGCCCGTTGACATCATTCTAGAGTCGTGCTCCAGAAGATGGCCTGCTACCGTTGTTGTTTTGATGTTGCAACGGCAGGACTTCCTTCTGATCATAGAAGCACATCATTTAATGATGCGTCTACAGAAGTTCTGGCAAGGTCATGTAGACCAGCAATATGTGTGTAAAAGAATGTATGCGTCCTAGAAAAGTGGAAAACATTTAGGCGATGAGGACACACTAGACATTTACGTGTTCAAGAAAGTCGTGGTATGGGGCTGTGGACCACTTAGTTCAATATCTCCCGTTTCCAAATGAAACGGTGATAGCAGATGTGGTTCCCCGTGAGATATTGAAACATATGTCTTTTGGGAGACAAATGAGTAGCTAGGAAGGGTTGTGCATGCGCCTTAGGACCAGATGAAGCGTCTTCTACCCGGGATCTGATAAATCAGTCCTGTACCTATATGGTTATGGTCCGGATAGTTTGTGGTTGAGGTGTAATGATTTCATCGTTATTCGCTCGAATACCCTCACATACACTCGGGGGTTGTTCCTCAAATAGGTGCAGTTGGGATGAACTGAACCATGGGAACAGGTATGTGAACACCTCGTATTGTCCATGCGCTAGTTGATGTTGACACTCCCTCAAAGCTTGAAGTTTGTCTTCCGGCATTCTCTTTTATCTCTTGCGCCTTTTTAGGTAACGCTCCCCCTAAATTGTTGCGCTATTCCTAATGTGATGCCCTTGCTCCCCCTAAATAGATGTGCTATTTCAAATATGATGCTCTTGCTCCCCCTAAACATGTGCGCTCTTGTAGAAATTTGCATATTACTTTCTTTCATGTCAAGCACCTTTAGTAAATGAAGCATCACTCCCCCTTTAAAATGTGCGCCTTTTAAGTATGCGCTTATGAGTATCACCTCCCCCTAAAACATATGCGCTTTTGATAATAAAACTACGGTAATACGCTCTTTTGAAGTTCTTGCGACTTTTCTATCGATCCACTCCCCCTAAATAAAAACAATATAGAATATGAAGACCGAATATTCTGTAAATATAGAGTTTGACTCCCCCAAAATAAAACTCAAGTGCCTTTTGCAATTTGAAATTGGCTCGGCCTTCTTTAAACATTGAAGCTCAAAAATTTTTTTTTTTTCTTTGTTTTTTATTTTTTTTTATTTTTTTTTATTTTTTTTTTTATGGCCTTATTTTTCTTTTCTTTATTTTTTTTTATTGGCCTTATTTTTCTTTTTCTTATGGGCTTATTTTTTTATTTTTTTTTTATTTTTTTTTTTAATGGCCTTCTTTTTCCTTTTTTTTTTATGTCTTTTTTTTTATGGCCTTTTTTTTTTTTTTTTGAAAAATTAAAAATAGAAACAATGTCAAATCAAGAGCTTTGGAATAGTCCTGATTTGGTGTGTTTGCTCACGTCACATACCGATCACGTGTGTGGAGCAAACCGAATACCACACGTGTCGGGGTCTTGTGCGACTGCTCATCATCGCATACCGACCATACATGTGGAGCAATCGTCGTCTATTTACCATGTACGATCGGGATCCTGCAAAACAAATTATCGGGACTTTGGTACCCATTTTTGGACGGGTCCTCCCTGATTAGCAGATAAATATTTAAGCACAAATGGTTCAAGTATGGAATTTGCATATAAAGTAGTCTTGAACTGAGGAACCCAATGTTGTTTTGGACTACTTATTTCTATTTCTAGCTTAGGTTTCCAAACAAATTATGGGATACTTGTTGAACCTTATGAAAATTAAAAATTTCAGCATCGGTGAATGTGTGTCTTGAGTTAAATGAGAAAATTTTCTCTTTCGCCAGTCGTTTGAGATGCTTTTCGGATTTGACTTTGACCGGGTACTTGAGAGAGGAATACGAGCTTATAGAATCAATGGCATTAAGAATAGAAGTGTCGTATTTCCTACCTTCTAGACTCACATCATTCACTTTGTAATGTGTACTAAATGAGCTACTTTTGTTTAGACAATTATTACTTTTGGACGTTTCAGTTTTAATAGAGAATGTGTACTTATCGTCTGTTTTAACTTTAGTAGCTTCTTGCTTTATCTTTGGAATGACTTTAGGAATTTTTGGAGGAAGAATAGAGTTAGGAACAATTTTGTTTATTGTAATAGAAAATGAATTGTCTTGCTCTATTCTTTCCTGCTTTATAGGTTGAGTCATTTGAGTTTTCTGATCTTGTTTAGAAGATATATCGTTTAAAGGTTCAGGTTTTACAGGATAAATGGTTGTAGTTTTGCCCTTTTCTAAGGAATATTTGAGAAATGAATTCTCCTTTAAAAGCTTATCCATTTTTGCTCGAAACTCTTTACGTTCTGATTCCAGAAGAGAATTTAATTCAGCAATTTTGCAAGTATTTTCTGGAATAGAGCAATTCTTAGATTCGGGTTTTATAGATTGTATAGAATGTTCCTCGTTTGGCACGGACTCAATTGTTTGAGTCGACTTATTTAGAGACAATATAGTTTCTTTTATTTCGCGTTGCTCAGTTTGTCCTCGTTTAGCTAGAACAACTTCTAATGCTTTAATTTTTTAATATAATTGATTTCTTTGTTCAAGAAGACTTTTATTTTGGGCTGCACTATTTATTTTTTCGTCTCTACATGTAGATAAGTCTTTTGTAAGTTCGCTTATAGTTGATTCTTGTTGTGCGACCCTTGTCTTTAAGCTCGTCAGCCTTTCTTGTTCTATTGTTAGTTTATTTTTAAGAATAGATTTTTCTTCTAGACTCTTAACTAAGCAGTTGTAATTATTTTCTAGCTTAGCTTCTAATTCTTTGATTTTTATCAAGTAGTTGGCTTCCATATTTACTTTCTGGGTTGGATGTTTTTGATCGTTATCGTGTTTTTGAATTGATATTAAATTTTGGATCAATGTGTTCGAATAGATTTTCGAATGATTAAGTTTTCAGAAGTTTAGGTATCAAAAAATTTGAAATGATTAGAAAAGAAAAAAACTTATACCGAGAATAATTTTTTGTACCGAAAAATTTTACCAGTCCAAAAAAAATTTTGTTACCGAAAAAGTTTTTTCGTATGAACCGGGAACCTTTTTGAAGCAGGTACGCAAAAAATCTCGTAGCTAAAAATTTAAAATTTTGTGTTCCGAAACTATCGAAAATTTTGGCTACCTAAAACTATCGAAAATTTTGTGTTCCGAAAATCTTTTTCTCATTTGTGCAAGTTTTCGTATAATAAATATTTTCTTAGTCACTGTAGCGTTCGAAAATTTTGACATGTTTTTCGTATGGAAAGTTTTTCTTAGTCACTGTACTTCAAAATTTTTCGTATGGAAAGTTTTTCGTATCAAGGCATAGAAAGTTTTTCGTATGTGGAAAAACAATTTTCGTATCCAATTATTTTCGTACGAAAGTCAGACTAAATCGTTTTTCGTATGGACTTTTTTTTTTTCGTACGAAAAGAAAAAAAACTTTCGTATGTTAACAATGATAGTTTTTCGTATTATATAATTTCGTACGCAAAATTTCGTATTCAAACCTTTTTCATATAGAAAATAATTTTCGTACGAGAAAAGAAATAATTTTCGTATGAATTACTGTAGCGTTCGAAAATTTTGAAAAATGTTTTTCGTATATGTTTTCGTACGAAAAAAAATGTTTTTCTTATCAAATAATTTTTTCGTATGAATAGTGTTTTCGTATGAACAGTAACTTTTTCGGATGAACAGTTTTTTTCGTACGAGAAAAAAATATTTTTCGTATAGGAATTTTTTTTTTTTCTCGGATGAACAGTAGCATGCGAGAAAAAAAAGATTTATTTTTCGGATGAACAGTGTTTTCGTATGAACAGTGCTTTCGAAAAAAAATTTATTTTTCGGATGAACAGTGAATTCCGGATGAACAGTAGCGTGCGAGAAAAAAAGATTTATTTTTCGGATGAACAGTACTTTGTCGTACAATAAAATTGTATGTTTTGCGTATGCTACAGTATACGAAAATGTAAAGTCAAAGCGAAAAAATTCAGGGAATGTGAGAGAAACGAAAACTTAGGTCAATGCGATAAACACTTTGATACGAAAACTATCCTACGAATAGTGCGAAAATGTTTGGTGCGAAAAACTATTTCTCTGGTACGAAAACGCGATTTTACGTGCGAAATCTTCAAATAACGCTCAAATTAACACATTAAGCACAGTTAATCGATCGAAATTGAATGGGTAATCATCTAAAACACTCGATTAACACAATAGAAACCAAAATATAGTCCAATTTTGCATTTTCACCAAAGAACAGTTTGAAGTTGGAAAAATAGTTTCGATCGCAAATTCAATCTCTTAAGCTCAATTAATCGAAGATAATCGCAATTAACATACATCAAATGATTCGCAAACAGATTTCGTTCAATATCATGCGAAAAACAGCAATCAACATATGAAAATCAAAATCAATCGTGATCACTGTAGCATGCGAAAATAAAATTTGGCGTGAAGAACACGTACGAAAGACAAATTTCTGCAACCAAACATTGATCAATTCACACGATTTTGGCTCTGATACCAATTGTTAGGTCCGATTTTAACATCCAACGAAGAACTCGAGCATAGATTTAATCGAAATTACCTTGAACAAGATTGAGCGGAAGCATTTGGGTAATATTCAATCAAATCTTCATTAATCACAAACTTTCTCTCCAATTAACCTCTTTCTCTCTCTACAATTAACCCTAGCTTAGATAGTGATTAGAGAGAGTGTTTCTAGTGAGAGAAAGCTAAACTCAAGTTGTGTGTATTTTTGTGACGCCCGGGGCCAATGAGGGCGGGGAGTGATCGCCGGTGCTAGAGAGGGCACGGACAAGGTGCGGCTCCTGGCAGGCTTCTAGGCGAAGGGGTACATGAATGAACCGATCCCACACCCGAATAAGAAGGGATCCTGAGGCTGACAATGTATGAGCGTGTCGGTCTAAGAATCGTATAAGAGAATTGATAGTACTACTCATATCACCAAGGTCGACCTACCTTTTCGGGAGTCCATCTATAAGAACTCCAAAGTTAAGCGTGCTTGACTTGGAGCAATCTTAGGATGGGTGACCCCCTGGGAAGCAGCTCAGGGTGCGTGCGAGTGAGGACAAAGCACCCTGGAAGGTTAAGTATAAATGGTGGTACAGTGGGGCCAGACTATCAGTCGGAGTGTGGTGGGCCCAACCCCACTGGTCCCAGTAGGACGAATATTACCAGTAACACCTGGTATGGGACGAGTCGTTACAATTTTACACAAACTTGCCCTATATATACCAATCAATATTGGTATATTTGCATTCTAGTCCCTAACTATACATATATTACAATTAAGTCCCTAGACAAAGATAACTTGATTATTGAACACTATAAAATACTTCCAACAGAGATGAATAGTTAGTTTCGAACAATTGTATTTGAGAGTTTAGAAAAGTTTGTGTAAGAAATATTTGACCGAAAAAGATTAGAGTTTTCCAAGTGTTTTTGAATCGTGATGTTTAAAGGTTTAGACTTAGAAACTACTTTAAGTATTGTCAATTGACTTTCGAGTAAAAGTAAATTGAATAGGTCAAATAACGAGAGTAGTGAAATTCGAGTATTGACTTTTAGGTCAACAGTTTAGTTGGAAATTCGTGTAATGCTGCTGAAAATCGAATGAGTATGAAATTCGGGTATTTTATGGCAATTGCGTCTGTCTGTCCGAGAATTGTAAAATTTTCGGGCAGATAACAAGTAAAGCAGAGTTTGGTCAGGAATGAAAAAAAAATTTGTGCAAATTAATCCGAATTTCGAGAATCGGGTAGTTCTTGATCGAAATTTGAGAATTGAAAGTTTTGGCCGAAATTTAAGAAATCGGGTACACTTTGACTGAGAGTTGATCTTTGACCGAAATTTGAAATCGGGTACTCTTTGACCGAAAGTTGATCTTTGACCGAAAGTTGAAAATCGCCGAGAGTTTTACAAATTCGGATGGATTTTAAAGTTTAGTTGCCCGAAAATGACTGTTTTCGATTTACTTTTCGGCTCGTTGAAGATATTTCGGGAAGTTGAGCCGAATTTCTGGGTACTGTTACATTCATCTACCCGAAAAGTACCTCTGTACTAGAAAATACGAGTTTCATACACGATTTTGACTCAAATCTTACTCAAACCTGACTTAAATCGATTTAAAAGAGTGGAGAATCACTCAAGAACAGTTTATCAAGTCCCTAAGGGCACAAAAACAGCAAGAAAAGCTCAAAATCACCCGAAAAGGACAAGAAAATCGAAAATGGTCTTCATGCAAATACTCTTTTAAATCACGTCGGAATCGAACGAAACTGGATTCAAATCATGTGATCGATCCACGTTAGGCTCTAATACCACTTGTTGGTCCGTTTGTTACCAAACAAGGATCAAAAGAAAGGATTAAACCTAAAACTCGAGCTACACCTTGAGTATGTGTGAAAGTGTGTGTTTCTTACTTCGAAAGTACAAGGTGGCTTGCTTTTGAAATTTTTTTGATGAAAAACCCTAGAAGGGCAAATGGAGCCTTATATACCACATTTGTTGGAATATTAAGGCTCTTACCAAAACTATTACAATTTCCCAAACTAGTCCCAAAACCACTAATTACAAAATAGACCCAAGACATATAAATATTAAAGGACACTACAAAAGATTCCTAACACGTATCCTTCGCTACTTAAAAGGCACACAACATCTAGGACTCTGGTATCCTAAAAACACAACTTTTTGAGTTAATTGGGTACACTGACTCTGATTATGCAGGATGCAAATTAGACAGGAAAGTACTTCGGGCAGCGCTCAATACTTAGGCGACATGTTGGTCTGCTTGTCATCCAAAAAACAAAATTGTGTATCAACATCTACAGCCGAGGTCGAATACGTTGCCCCTGCTAGCTGTTGCTCCCAAATTCTATGGATGCGAACTCAACTTCGCGATTACGGGTTTGATTTAAATAGCATAAATAGCATACCCATTTATAGTGATTCCAAAAGTGCTATAGCTATTACATGCAATCTTGTGCACCACTCACGCATAAAACACATAGACATACGATACCACTTCATTAAAGATTGCGTTGAAACATGACTCATTGAGATGTTGTCATGAACCGAAACTTTTCATCATAAGATCATTCATTAGCATCATCTCATTCATGTCACATATATTAGAATTTTTCTAACATAAGAAAAGCATTGAGCCTTAAGATAATGAAGTAGAAAATTAGGGTGCTAAGGAGATAGAGTTGTCGAATTTGTTTTCGTTTTTCATGAAACGTTTATCGAGTATAGGAAGACTTGTGTTATTAGATTTATTACAAGGCTTGTTTGATAGGTTATTATAGTTTCAAAATCATGCGCTATTCTGTAGGAAGAATTTTCAAATATTATAGTTGTTGTCGAATAAGGAATTATGAACGGAAAATAGAACTAGTGAGCATGACGATTATGAGATGTTTTCTTTTCAAAGACCTAGAAAATAAAATAAATATACATGGATATATTAAAAAGGTGTAGATTTATCTAATATCAATAATTTTATCAAGGAAGAAAATGAGGATTTTTACTTAAATTACACCTCATGCTTCATGAAGTGCTTACTAAGCATATTTTGTCCAAACCTATCATTTTTCTATCTTATCAACCACGAAAATCATTTCTTCTTCCACCATTACAACTTCAAACAGTATCCTAGGGTTCTTAGAACACCAAAAGTAATTCCAATCAAAGGTTGAGTGAAAACAAGTGAAGAAAGGTAGAATAGAAGCCTTAGCTATCAAAGTGTGTGAGGTATGCATTTTCTTTGCTTGTAACTTCATTTTTCCTTCTATGTTTCGAATCAATACACCTTTATGGTCAGTTATAAGTATTCAAGGACGTTTTTGGCTGAGCTTTCATGAAAATAAGAAAGGTTTGATGGCAAAACAACGTATGAAACGAGTTTACGGCGAAATCTGTCCGATTTCTGATTTTCATCGATTCAGACATGTATACTTTATATTAATAGATGTAGAACACTTGTTTATCAATTCTTAGATGTCTAGTAATCTGTTGGTATTGAGTTGATAAAGTTTGGAGTTTTTATTATAAGGATATGAGTTGATATTTTAAGACTATGTGCATGGGTACAGTTCTGTGGATCAGCACCTCTGTTCTGTGTTCATCATCATTTTCAAAATTGATATGATTTGATTCTGAGAAAACAGAAAATACAGAAGTTGTAGATATTTAAGTTGGCTGTTTAGGGAACTTTGAATTAACTCCGTTGGTGCTCTGTAGCAAACGTTATGACTAAAAGTATATCTGCTGCCAGAGATGAACTGCAACAGTTCGACAATTCTTGTTTATATTCATGTTCTGGCGTTTAATATCGGAGAATTGGATTGTGAGGGTACATGGCAGAATCACATTCATGCATAAATCATTCATTTCATGCATTTGAGCTCATGAGCATCATACATTCTAGTTGCGCATTCATTAATGAACTTGATATCTTTATAGGCCAAGATTCGAATCAAGGAGGCAACAAGACCGAGTAGGACGAATCATCGGGGTTATAAGCCCGAACTTGTGAGTATGATCTGCAACATGATATGCGACTTATGTGCTATACTTGGCGTTATTTATTTGATGGTTGATTGCTTGGTATATGTGAATAAATGCGACGTGAACCTGATGAACTTGTGGAATACTTGTGACTTATGTTCCATGAGTACGGATTGAGTCGTTGCTATATGAATTGCATCATGTGCTGGTTATAATTGTCAGATGTTGCATCATGAAAGCTGAGAGGAATCTGTTATGACCGCTACGACCTCGAATCATGTGTTACAGATGATATCCCGAAAGGGAGATGATACGGATATATATCCCTACAAATCGAGGGATCACAGAGTCCTGTACAGGCGCATATTCTTATATGATTACACAGTCCCATGCATGGGAACACGTGTCCTATCGATATTCTTGGTCCTAGCCGGTTCATAACAGGGATTTAAAATGAATTTGCATATAGTTAGATGTGTTACGGTTACGTGGGTGAATATGTGACGGTGTTTATTTGTTATATGGTTTTGTATCAAGCTATGTACTGTCTTCATATGATATTGATTAACATGTTGTCGATCATACTCTGAATATTGTTTCTTCCAGTTGTAGATAGAAGTTGATCTTCTCACATTTTGGCTTTTATCAAAGTATGGATACAAGGTCGGTCGGCTGCATTCTCAACCTTCTCCCTTGGCTCATCGTTTGCATACCCTTCATGCATTAGTTTCACTAGTATTGGGATGTTGTGTTATACTTTGGGAGACGATGATATGTATATATATGTACATTATCAGTTGAGTTTGTGGACGATTGGGTATGTGTGTTGATGAAAAATATTTTTGAAACGATCATGGTTTTTAGATTTCTTTTGGTGGTGTTCAGGTTACTTCTACATTTATTTTTAAACAGAGTTTACGCAGTTTAATTTCTCAAATTGTACTCGTTTGTTTTTGGAAAAAAAAATATAAAGATTATGATTCTAAATTTTGTGAGCTTTGACGAAATACTTGACTAATAGTTGTTACAAGTGTCGGGTAGTCACAGATGTATTTTGTGAAAACTGAGCTACAACTTGCAGATCTATTTACCAATACTTTGGATGAAAAACGCTTCCAACTCATTGTATCTAAAATTGGTATGCTAAATCTCGCTTAAAAGCCTATTTCATGCTTATTTTTTAGCATAGTCTATGCGTTTCTTGCACTTTGATAAATCTATGCATTAGTTGGGGGGGGGGGGGGGGGGGGGGGGAAGAATTCATATGTTTTACAATTTTTTTTAACATAGAATATGCGTGACGAATTAAGGGGGAGAAAATAATCTTTTCAATCTACCAACTTGTCAGTCTTGCATCCCAGGCAAAATGACCAAGTCACCCTTCACAGGGACTTTTACTAGGGCCACAGAAGTATTGGGTTTAATCCACACTGATGTATGCGGACCGTTTAGAGTGACGGCCCGAGGTAATTGCCGCGACTTCATTTCGTTTACGGATGATTCGTCCCGTTACGGGATTGTCTATTTGATGAGACAAAAGTCCGAGGCTCTTGAAATGTTCAAAGAGTATAAAGCGTTAGTGGAGAAACAAACTGGCAAGGTCATTAAAGCCGTTCGATCAGATCGAGGTAGCGAAGCCTTGAGTTTGATGCATTCCTTAGTGATAATGGTATCATTATACAGTTATCACCTCCCGGGACGCCACAATTAAATGGCGTAGCCGAGCGAAGAAACCGAACGCTTTTGGATATGGTTCGGTCGATGATGAGTTACACAGATCTCCCCATTTTGTTGTGGGGTTACGCTTTAGAGACAGCAGCCTATATCCTTAACAGGATACCTACCCGTTCTGCCGACACGATCCCTTACGAAACTTGGCATAATCGTAAGGCAAGCCTAAATCACATAAGGGTCTGGGGTTGCCCCGCCTTTGTGAAAAAGTTACAGGCAGACAAGTTAGAATCAAGGTCAATTATGGCAAGATTCGTCGGTTACCCCGAGGACTCAATGGGGTACTACTTTTAAGTTCCAGACGAACACAAGGTGTTTGTCGCTTTACGCGCCACCTTCATGGAAGAAGAGTACGTTAGCGAAGGCGGTAAAGGGCGTGAAATAACTCTTGGTGAGTTGAGCGACGAATCAACTCCAATTGTTACAGAGTCGTTAGATGACGTTCCAGAAAACCAGGCTCAGCCGCAATTGCGCAGGTCTAGTAGGATATCTCAAATGCCTGAGAGATATGAGATGGTACACGTCGAGCATGGGGATGCTGCGATTGAGGGATGCGTCGGGGACGATCCCGTCACCTACGACCAGGCAATTACCGGTACAGACTCCCTCAACTGGCTTGAGGCTGTGCAGGCCGAAATGGACTCTATGTATTCAAACCAGGTTTGGACACTTGTAGACCTAACCAATGGTTTCAGACCGATCGGGAACAAATCGATCTACAAGAAGAAGATTGAATCTGACGGACAGGTAGAAACGTACAAAGCTAGGCTTGTAGCGAAAGGGTATAGTCAAAAAGAGGGTATTGACTATTAGGAGACCTTTTCACCAGTCGCGATGATAAAGTCCATTCGCATTATGCTTGCGATAGCAGCATACTATGACTACGAGATCTGGCAGATGGACGTAAAAACCGCGTTCCTGAATGGATTCCTCCAGGAGGAGATCTATATGGAACAACCCAAAGGTTTTACGTCAGATGCAGATGCTCAGAAGGTATGCAAGCTGAATCGGTCCATTTATGGACTTAAACAAGCTTCAAGGAGTTGGAATCTTCGATTCGATGAAGTAGTTAGGAACTACGGATTCATAAAGAACGAAGATGAGCCCTGTGTTTACAAGAAGGTCAGTGGGAGCAAGATGTCGTTTCTAGTATTGTACGTAGATGATATCCTTTTGATAGGAAACAACATTGGGATGCTGTCAGAGGTCAAAGCTTGGCTTTCGACCGAATTCTCTATGAAAGACTTGGGAGAAGCGACCTATATTCTAGGAATACGCCTATTTAGAGATAGGGAGAAACGGTCAATTGGATTATCCCAGGCCCTTTACTTAGATAAAGTCCTTAAAAGGTTTAAGATGGACGACTCTAAGAAAGGGTTCCTACCTATGAGGCATGGGATTCATCTCTCAAAGGCTATGTCTCCTCGCAACGAGGTACAAAGACAAGAGATGAGTAGAGTCCCCTATGCTTCAGCTGTGGGTAGCCTGATGTACGCTGCTTTGCACGCGACCAGACATAGCGTACGCTGTGAGCGTAGTGAGTAGCTTTCAGGCGAACCGTGGTAAGGAACATTGGGCGGCAGTAAAGACAGTCCTTAAGTACCTTAGAAGGACTAAGGACTTGATACTGATTTACGGCCCAGGAGAATTAGAGGTAGATGATTATACGGATTCGGACTTCCAATCAGATGTGCATGACAGAAAGTCTACTTCGGGATTTGTCTATACGCTCAATGGTGGTGCAGTAACTTGGAAGAGTTCCAAGCAAAGCACGACTGCTGATTCCACCACTGAGGCGGAGTATATAGCGGGTTCAGAAGCTGCCAAGGAGGGTGTTTAGATACGCAAGTTCTTAGAAGAACTGCAGGTGGTACCTAGCATAGTGGATCGCCCGTTACCATTGTGTTGCGACAATAGCGGAGCGATCGCACAAGCTAAGGAACCCCGTGCTCACAGTAAATCCAAGCACATATAGGGAAAATACCACGTGTTCCGTGGATTCTTTGAGAATGGCTCGATAGCCGTGCAGAAGATCGCCTCAGCAAAAAATGTGGCGGATCCGTTCACAAAACCACTGTCTCAAGCAGTGCAAGATCGTCACCTCGACAAAATGGGGTTGAGATACTATAGCGCGTGACACTAGTGCAAGTGGGAGATTGTTGAGGTTTATGCCCTAGATGTCGTATGAGGATTAGATAGTACGAGGGCATTAGTGTAACTTTGATGTGTTTAACATTTATAATTGAATTATTTGATAATGAAATTATTTTATTGTCGATTTGAGTTTTGACAATATAATACAAAAGGCATATTATTACTTCGTCTAAAATAAATTAACCTTGCAGTCGGGTAATAAGACTTTCAAAATTACTTTTCGATTCTCGACCCTTCTTAAAACTTCTCGACTCTCAAACTTTTCGATTCAGTTAGTTCTCGAACCAAAATTACTTCTCGAACCCAAATTTATCTCAGTTCAAAAATCAACTTTTCAATCCAAACTCTTTTAAAGGTCAACACACTAACACGTGAACGATAAAAATCCATCACTCAGACAAAAGAATATAAAAATATGGACGCATACAGTATGGGAAGCGACATGAGGCCGCCTATCCTTAGACAAGGCGAGTACACAGTATGGCGAGACAGGTTCATCAACTTCATTGACAGCAAAGATCAATCTGAGAACCTACTCGAATCCATCTACAATGGACCGGCTCAATTTTGGCAAATAATTCCGGTTGCTCCGAACAGTGTTTCACCAGTGGAAGAATCTTGTGTCCCCAAGACTCCAGAGCAACTCACGGATGTAGAGAAAAGTCGGATGAAGGCAGACCAAATTGCAAAATCATATCTACTGCAAGCAATTCCCAACGATATTTATATTCAGATTGACAGCATCAAAACTGCCAAAGAAATATGGGACGCACTGGATATAATGATGCAAGGGACCGACATAAGCACCATGACAAGGATGACCAACACTCTTACTTCTTAACACCTTTTTAAGGCAAGAAGAGATGAGAGTCTTCACGAGACTTATCAACGCTTTCTCATTCTCCTAAATGAGTTAAAAAAGGCTGGTGTACCAAAGAGCCGGGTGGAAATAAATGTCTCCTAAATTCCCTCCAACCTGAATGGAGAAAAACTGCGGTAATGATAAGGCAAATGAAAGACTTGGCAGAAATAAACATTCATACATTGTTCGACAACCTGGATCAATATTCTCACTGCATGATCGAGGGTAGAGATGAGTCTATCGCTCTTATCTCCGAAAAGCCACCTAAGAAACAGTCTAAGGACAAAGCTGTGATGCAACAAACCCAAGAGGCCGAAGAAGTGTCTGACTCAGATACAGATGAGGAATACAAGGAACTCACCAAACACCTTGCCTTGGTCACAAACTTCATGAAAAAGAAGTTCTACAAGAGAATGGGCCTTCAAACAATCGACAGAGAACTTCTTCAGCTCCAAAAATTAGAGACCAAGGATCATATATACCTGAACAGAAATTTGCGCCTGCAACTTCAAAATGCTTCACCTATGGCATGTCAGGGCATTTTGCTAGGGATTGTTGTCTCCCTAAAAAGAAGGACGCCAACTACTACTACCAAAAGGCCAAGATGGCTGAACAAAAGGAAGATGGAGTTGTTCTGATGGCTGAACAAGATCATTGGCTGGAGGACACGTCCGAAAGCGAGGAGGAGAACATGGCAGTAATGGCGCAAGTTGATGATGAAGAAGATGCTGAGGCTTTTGGAGGTGAATCGGAACCGGAGTGCATGATCTCTACTGGAACTGTTGAGGTAACTCAGTCTGAACTTGCTGCTTTAATGAAAATAAGAGATAAGTTCGTTACCCTATACAAAACTAGGAAGTTAGAAAAAAAAGAGGATTAAAGAGTTAGAAGAGAGATTAACAAATAACCAACAAGTCCTAGAACAAACCTTGCTTGAAAAGGGATGTGAGATGACTCGTGTGGAAATAGAAAACGAGAAGACTATTGCTTTGGAAAAACAAATTGTACTATTTGAACCCATAAGATAAAATCCTCAGAAAATGACGTTAAGGAAAGCTTAGGTAAATATGACATGATATACAAGGAAAGGTTACGATTGTACTCCAAAATTAAAAAATTGGAGGACCTTCTGACCAAGAGGGCTCATACAGACCAAACAATCTTTGTGAATCAACCTGCCGATACGGAATTTTATAATCCTCGTAACGGCATTGGATTTGATAATCCCGAAAACCTAATGCAATGTACTACAATTTTATGATATTAGGTACATGGGAATAGGTCTCACTCAGCTAATGCCTTTTATGAACTACTCTGAAATCTTAAGATTAGAAGAGGAAAAACGAAAAAAGACTATAGCTGAAGTCTCATATGACTATACAGACTTGAACAAAGGTTATGAAACGAGACCCTGTCCCGCAATAACTAAGTTCGAGTTTGATATCCCTCATCCTCCTGAAGATGAATCCTCAGGGAGACATCTAGTAAATCTTCTACATCTGAGTACGCAGATTCATCCTGGTATATGCCAGAATGTATAAAGAAGATAGCAGAACTCCACTCGACTTTAGATAGCAAAAGAAAAACGTTCGAGAGTGAAAACAAACGCTCTTGGAAGAAATCGCTCATTTAAAGAACAACCCTGTAGTGATAAAAGCACCAAAAATCTCTAAGCCAACTTTTAAGTCTTCACCCACTGACTCTTTGCATTTTACAAGCCCTTTGAAAGAGATAGTCTGGGTTAAAAAGGAAGACCGTCGGAAGGAAATTCAAGTTTTTAAGAAGAACCATTATTTAAAACGTTTTCTTTCCAAAACTACTTTGTCCGTTTCTAAGATTTCTGTACTTAAAAACTCATCCAGTTATTCTCATTATCGATATTATCAAAATGAGTTTCTCTATAAGCATGTCTACCAATCTGTTATGTCCGATTTTAACATCCAACGAAGAACTCGAGCATAGATTCGATAGATTTACCTCGATGATAATGCGAGCGGAAGCTTTAGGATTAAATCAATCAAATCTTCATTAATCACACACTTTCTCTACAATTATCCTCTTTCTCTCTCTACAATTAACCCTAGCTTAGATAGTGATTAGAAAGAGTGTTTCTAGTGAGAGAAAGCTAAACTCAAGTTGTGTGTATTTTACACACACTTGCCCTATATATACCAATCAGTATTGGTATATTTGCATTCTAGTCCCTAACTATACATATATTACAATTAAGTCCCTAGACAAAGATAACTTGATTATTGAACACTATAAAATACTTCCAACAAGCTCCCCCTTAGTGTTCAATTATAATTCAAGCTTCGGTTGTCTTTGTCTCTCGAATCTTCAGTCTTCGTCATCAGTTGAACACAACAGAATAATTTCCAACAATCTCCCCCTTTGTGCTCAACTTTGAATTTGACACGATCTTTGTTGCTGTTTGAAGAAATATCTGAGAGCGTCTGGAGAATCTTCAGTCTCCCCCTATTTACATGCACCCTCATTTTCTTCTTTGCAACTTGAATATTCGTCACCTTCTTGCATATATCAGAGTCGCGCGGATCATCAGCATTGACTTGTCGTGTATGCTCGAACCATGGAGAGAGGTCTTGTTTGTTGTGGTTCAGCACGTGCGTTGAAAGCATGGCTTCCTTAATGAGTTCACGTGCTTGGCCTTCTTGATATACTTCTCCCCCTCATGGCGATTCATTTGTATCGTCATGCTGTGTGATCAAGGTGAACCTGTGTACGCTGAACGTGTTGGCGTTGAATTCCGGATGAAGTACCTGAAAACGGGACAGACGACCGATCATCGTGAAACATCCCTAGATGTCACTCTTGGTCGTTGATGCAAAGTCACACAGACTTGCATTTGAAGGGACTACGGGGCCACATAGGCAACCCGTTGACATCATTCGAGAGTCGTGCTCTAGAAGATGGCCTGCTACCGTTGTTGTTTTGATGTTGCAACGGCAGGACTTCCTTCTGATCATAGAAGCACATTTTTGCGATAAATGTGTCTACAGAACTTCTGGCTAGGTCACGTAGACCTGCATAGTATGTGTAAAATAATGTTTGTGTCCTAGAAAATTTAAAAATATTTAGGCTATGAGGACACACTAGACATTTAAGTGATCAAAAAAAAAATTTAGTGGTGTGGGGCTATGGACCACTTTGTTCAATATCTCCCGTTTCCAAATGAAACGGTGATAGCATAGGCGGTTCCCCGTGAGATATTGAAACATCTGTCTTTAGGGAGACAAATGAGTAGCTAGGAAGGGTTGTGCATGCGCCTTTGGACCAGATGAAGCGTCTTCTACCAGGGATCTGATAAATCAGTCCTGTACCTTTATGGTTATGGTCCGGATAGTTTGTGGTTGAGGTGTAATGATTTCATCGTTATTCGCTCGAATACCCTCACATACACTCGGGGTTTGTTCCTGGGATAGGTGCAGTTGGGATGAACTGAACCATGGGAACAGGTATGTGAACACCTCGTATTGTCCATGCGCTAGTTGATGTTGACACTCCCTCAAAGCTTGAAGTTTGTCTTCCGGCATTCTCTTTTATCTCTTGCGCCTTTTTAGGTAACGCTCCCCCTAAATTGTTGCGTTATTCCTAATGTGATGCCCTTGCTCCCCCTAAATAGATGTGCTATCTGAAATATGATGCTCTTGCTCCCCCTAAACATGTGCTTTCTTGTAGAAATTTGCATATTACTTTCTTTCAGGTCAAGCGCCTTTAGTAAATGAAGTATCACTCCCCCTTTAAAATGTGCGCCTTTTAAGTATGCGCTTATGAGTATCACTCCCCCTAAGACGTATGCGCTTTTTTGATAATAAAACTACGATAATACGCTCTTTTGAAGCTCTTGCACCTTTTCTATCGATCCACTCCCCCTAAATAAAAACAATATAGAATATGAAGACCGAATATTCTGTAAATATAGAGTTTGACTCCCCCAAAATAAAACTCAAGTGCCTTTTGCAATTTGAAATTGGCTCGGCCTTCTTTAAACATCGAAGCTCAAAAGTTTTTTTTTTTAGTTTTTTTTTTTTTTTTTTTTTTTTTTTTGAATGGCCTCTTTTTTCTTTTTTTTTTTATGGCCTTCTTCTTTTTTTTTTTATGAATAAAAATAGAAACAATGTCAAATCAAGAGCATTGGAATAGTCTTGATTTGGTGTGTTTGCTCACGTCACATACCGATCATGTGTGTGGAGCAAACCGAATACCACACGTGTCGGGGTCTTGTGCGACTGCTCATCATCGCATACCGACCATACATGTGGAGCAATCGTTGTCTATTTACCATGTACGATCGGGATCCTGCAAAACAAATTATCGGGACTTTGGTACCCATTTTTGGACGGGTCCTCCCTGATTAGCAGATAAATATTTAAGCACAAATGGTTCAAGTATGGAATTTGCATATAAAGTAGTCTTGAACTGAGGAACCCAATGTTGTTTTGGACTACTTATTTCTATTTCTAGCTTAGGTTTCCAAACTTGTTGAACCTTATGAAAATTAAAAATTTCAGCATCGGTGAATGTGTATCTTGCGTTAAATGAGAAAATTTTCTCTTTCGCCAGTCGTTTGAGATGCTTTTCGGATTTGACTTTGACCGGGTACTTGAGAGAGGAATACGAGCTTATAGAATCAATGGCATTAAGAATAGAAGTGTCGTATTTCCTACCTTCTAGACTCACATCATTCACTTTGTAATGTGTATTAGATGATCTACCTTTGTTCTTCAAACAGAAGTTATTTTTAGATATTTCAGCTTGATTAGAGAATGTATACTTATTGTCTGTTTTAGCTTTAGTAGCTTATTGCTTTAACTTTGGAATGCCTTTAGGAAGTTTTGGAGGAAGAATAGAGTTAGGAACAATTTTGTTTATTGTAATAGAAAATGAATTGTCTTGCTCTATTCTTTCCTGCTTTATAGATTTAGTCATTTGAGTTTTCTGATCCTGTTTAGAAGATATATCGTGTAAAGGTTCAGGTTTTACAGGATGAATGGTTGTAGTTGTGCCCTTTTCTAAGGAATATTTGAGAAATGAATTCTCCTTTAAAAGCTTGTCCATTTTTGCTCGAAACTCTTTACGTTCTGATTCCAGAAGAGAATGTAATTCAGCAATTTTGCGTTCATTTTCTAGAATATCACGATCTTTAGAGTTTGGTTTTGTTGATTGTATAGAATGTTCCTCGTTTGGCACGGACTCAATTGTTTGAGTCGACTTATTTAGAGACAATATAGTTTCTTTTATTTCGTGTTGCTCATTTTGTCCTCGTTTAGCTAGAACAGCTTCTAATTCTTTAATTTTTGAATATAATTGATTTCTTTGTTCAAGAAGACTTTTATTTTGGGCTGTACTATTTATTTCTTCGTCTCTACATGTAGATAATTCTTTTGTAAGTTTGCTTATAGTTGATTCTTGTTGTGCGACCCTTGTCTTTAAGCTCGTCAGCCTTTCTTGTTCTATTGTTAGTTTATTTTTAAGAATAGATTTTTCTTCTAGACTCTTAACTAAGCAGTTGTAATTATTTTCTAGCTTAGCTTCTAATTCTTTGATTTTTATCAAGTAGTTGGCTTCCATATTTACTTTCTGGGTTGGATGTTTTTTTTTATCGTTATCGTGTTTTTTTTTTTTTGAATTGATATTAAATTTTTATTAAAGTGTTCGAATAGATTTTCAAATGATTAAGTTTTCAGAAGTTTAGGTATCAAAAAAAATTTGAAATGATTAGAAAAGAAAAAAAACTTATACCGAGAATAATTTTTGTACCGAAAAATTTTACCAGTCCAAAAAAAATTTTGTTACCCAAAACTTTTTTTCGTATGAACCGGGAACCTTTTTGAAGCAGGTACGCAAAAAATCTCGTAGCTAAAAATTTAAAATTTTAGGAATTTTTTTTTCGGACTTAACATTTTCATAAATCAAAAAGGTGTACTAAAATTCTACTTTTGTTTGACAGATTCAAAATGGCTTCCATCGACGATACATATCCAACACACACATGGCTGGATATTCGGGACAACAATTTTCAATTAGATCCCGACACACTCAAATGTCCTGATCCCATCATCATATCAATTCTCCGAGGACATCCCTTATGGCCGGCGTTCACCATGACGGCACCTGTCCCCATGGTGTACCTACAACAATTTTGGGCCACCATGCAACGAAGAATTGAACGGGACAATACTATTTTCTTCGAAGCCCAACTTGCCAACACAACAGTGGTGATAACTCAAGATTTGATTCAACGGGTACTTCAACTTCCAATCTATGAAAAATATCAGGAGGTTCCCACTGAGCAAGTGCTTCTACGAGACATGTTGCTGATGGGCCATGCACCTCCACTAGCCAGCCTTTCAGCATTTCAATTGGGAAAAATCCCATATCCCTGGAAGACTCTTTTCGGGCTGGTCAACAAGTGCTTATCAGCAAAACACACCGGCTTCGACAAAGGGAATCTCACGATACTGCGCATCTTCCACGGCCTGGTCTTCCACAAACGCTACAACTTCACGAATCTTCTATGGAGCGATCTAGACGACCAAGTCCACACGAAGGGGCAAGCCAAATGCACCAAATGCGTTCCATACCTCCGATGGTTTCCCCTCCTCATCAAGCACTTCATGGCACTCCATCCAGAGATCCCAACACGATCGAGCGAAGAAGATTACAACTCACCAAAGCTCAAATTTCTCCAGAAAGCAAAGGCGGAGCCAAAATGAATGAGTCGCCCAATGCCGATCCCCGAGTCGCTTCTTCAACTGGCCTCGAGGGACGCAATTTTGTTCTACTGCGCTGCAAGTCAGCGCTCACTCCCTACGTTTCTGGACAACCCCCCAGAAACCAACCCCGGGACAAGCCTACGAGTGAGTGAGGGTCCTGAGAGAACATCTGACCCGACCCCACATCCTTCGACACCCTCTTCAGAACATACCCAATCTGAAGAGTTGGTGACTCAAACGGCCGTGGTCACCACTCCTTCCTCACAAAACATCCTGTTCCCAAACCCTATAGGAACAGAGGCTGATACATTCAGCCTCCGGGTAGAACTCGCCGCATCTGGGGCAACGGCGCAAGCACAACCGAACCTTGCCCATTCGATCGTCTCCCAACAGACGATCGTCTTAGAAACTCACAGGGACCCACGTACGCTATCTATGCTTCCTTCTGAAGCAGCAGATATTGAAAAAGGTGGAACGCAGCCCCCATCCACCACCATTCCTTCGCTCACATCGAGTATAGTGTCCACCATCCAAACATTTTCAGATTTTTCTAGGACACCGACACTTTTGACCCCGTCCACACTTGGTCTTCGTGGTCAAGTCAGAACTTCTGTAGCCACATTCACTGAGGATGTGCCGCGAGGATCGGAAGGAAGCCCCGACACGGTCAACATCGAAACAGCCGTGCCATCGGGCCATTTGCAAGAGATATTATCTCGGCGAATGTCAACGGGAAGCCTAGGTGGCCCCGTCTTCAAAAGTCCTCTTGTCACCTCGGTGACAACAGGCCACACATCAGACATCTTTTCTGATGTTGTGACGACAGAACGCCTTGGTGGCTCTGTCAGGTTACCTTTTGTAACACAGGACTATCTTCACCAGTGCCTGGAGTCCGCCTTTTCCAAATTTTCCGAAAAACTAGACGAAACCATTTCAGAAAAGGTCCAAAGCGCCGTTCTGGCTGCTACAAAGGACAAAGGGAAAGCCCTACTGGTCAAAGACCCTGTGTTACCCCTCCCCATATCTCCGATAGAACAACCTGCTGAAACACCACCAAACCCATACACCATGCCCATAAGAGAGCTCTATGACCTGTTTCTGTCCCGACTTCTTTCCGGGACAGAAACCCTAGATGAAGAAATGCAAGAGCTACTCCACCTTCTGACCCACCGACCAACCGGTTGCCGTGAGGACCCCCCTGCTCGAAGACGAAGACATGACGATCCTGATGATCGCCCTGAGGGGGAGAGCAGCAAACGAGCCAGGGTCGCACCTCAACCTACCCCACCAACCACAAGGTCGAGACGAGGACGATCTTCAGCAACCACCTCGTCGTCTCGACCTTCCTCATCATCACAACCGCCACCATCTCAATCACTACCGCCACTTCCCTCGTCTCAACCTCCATCACCGCCTTCACTTCCATCACCACCCATCATTCCATCATCATCCACTCTACCACCTCCACCGACAGAAAATCTACCACCACCGATTCCTTCAACAACCAATCCAAAGGAGTTTGTCGACGAATACATACTAAGAGATTCGATTGCGTTGACTGAAGATGAAGAAGCTGCCTTCCACCGAATCTACAATGCAAGAACCTTCCTACGGCAGTCTTCAGTACAGATGTTCAGGATCTCGAATGACGAATTGAATAATAGCGAAGTCTACAACTGGAACTCAGCCGAACTTACACAGGCAATGAATATGCTTCACAAAGACAGGACACCAGAGCATAGGAAGAAGACAGTCTCGTGGGAGAACAAGAAAGTTATGGCTCCGTTCCAGGAAGAGATACGCAAGAGGATATGGCGTCACGAGAAGAACACCAAGAAGCTTGACGAGCTGGACTTAAGAGGCTTAAGTCATCTCAAAGGGACCGAAGCAATAGGACATATCTACATGCTCACCAAAACCAAGGTCGGCCCGCCGAGAGACAAGAGCAACCGGATAATAATGAGGTCAAAATCCAGAATCGAAGACATTGTGGAAGTCGAGCACCACAATGTTGGAAAGACGAATTATCCGGTATACAACGTTGTTCGTCAAGGCAGCACCCAGGAAAGGATCTCCGAAGCTGATCTAGCAGACATCGAACCAAACGACATTCTCCAGATGTTTGGAGTTTATCGGAAATTCACTCTGAAGGAATTCAGATATCGTTTGGGATTCGACACGATCAAGAGATACATGCTGCGCCAGATCAAGTTCTTCATCGCTCAAGACCTTCAGATTGCTCTTGAGAGCAAAATGAAGAAGGAAAATCTCGTCAAACCACGCATCCTAGGCTCAGATCAGGATCTAGAAAGCTAAACTCAAGTTGTGTGTATTTTACACACACTTGCCCTATATATACCAATCAGTATTGGTATATTTGCATTCTAGTCCCTAACTATACATATATTACAATTAAGTCCCTAGACAAAGATAACTTGATTATTGAACACTATAAAATACTTCCAACAATCTCCCCCTTAGTGTTCAATTATAATTCAAGCTTCGGTTGTCTTTGTCTCTCGAATCTTCAGTCTTCGTCATCAGTTGAACATAACAGAATAATTTCCAACACAATCGACTTTAAAAAGCGCGCTTTCCGAGAAAAAGGGACGGTCTAAACATAAAAATAAGCTTACCAAATCAAAAACGTCCCAACGTTGGGTTCCTAAAGTCAAAAACCCCTATCCCTATTCTGAAACAGATTTGGGTACCTAAGCCGAGCATGCATTCTTCCACCACTACTCATATTAGAGATAGCCTAGGTAGGATATTCACCAGATCTAACAACGATAGAAGAGCTGGACCCATGTTAATATGAGTACCTAAAACCCTCTAAATCCTGTTTTGCAAGCCTCGCATGTGTGGTATTTGGACTCGGGCTGCTCCACACACATGACTGGGAATAAGTATCTGTTGAGCAATTACACCGAGAAAACTGGAGGGATAGTTCGCTTTGGGAACAATAAATGAGCCGTAATCCTTGGTCATGGAGATCTCATATGCAATCGACTAACTATCAAGGATGTTGTAAGTCCCAGTTTTAACATCCAATCAATAAAACTTGAGAATAGATCGAATGAGAATTACCTTGATAATAAACGCGCGGAAGACTTTGGGTATAAACTCAATCAATCTCCATTAATACCAAGCTTCTCTCTTCAATAATCTCCTTTCTCTCTCTACAATTAAGCCCTAATTATGATAATGATGAGAGAGTGTTTTTAGTGAGAGAAAGCTAAAACTCAAGTTGTGTGTAATTTACACACACTTGCCCTATATATACCAAAGCATACTTTGGTATATTTACACTTTAGTCCCTATATTTACATATTATACAATTGAGTCCCTAGACAAAGGTAACATGATTATTGAACACTAGAAAATATTCCTAACAATCTCCCCCTTAGTGTTCAATTGTCATTGAAGCGCCGGTTGTCTTTGTCTTTGATAATCTTCAGTCTTCATCATCATTTGAACACAGCAGAAAGATTCCTAACAATCTCCCCCTTTGATAATTTTTGCCTTTGTGTTCAACTTTGAATTTGACACGGTCTTCTGTTGCTGTTTGAAGAAAATAGCTGAGAGCATCTGGAGAATCTTCAGTCTCCCCCTATTTACATGCACTCTCTTTTTCTTCTTTGCAACTTTAATATTCATCACCTTCTTGCATATATCAGAGTCGCGCGGATCGTCAGCATTTACTTGTCGTGTATGCTCGAACCATGAAGTGAGGTCTTGTTTGTTGTGGTTCAGCACGTGCGTTGAAATCTTGGCTTCTTTAATGAGTTCACGTGCTTGGCCTCCTTGATATACTTCTCCCCCTCATGGCGATTCATTTGTATCGTCATGCTGTGTGATCAAGGTGATCCTGTGTACGCTGAACGTGTTGGCATTGAATTTCGGATGAAGTACCTGAAAACGGGACAGACGACCGATCATCGTGAGACATCCCTTGATGTCACTCTTGGTCGTTGATGCGAAGTCACACAGACTTGCATTTGAAGGGACTACGGGGCCACATAGACATCCCGTTGTCATCGTTCTAGAGTCGTGCTCCAGAAGATGGCCTGCTACCGTTGTTGTTTTGATGTTGCAACGGCAGGACTTCCTTCTGATCATAGAAGCACATCATTGAATGATGCGTCTACAGAAGTTCTGGCATTGTCACTTAGACCTGCAAGTTGTGTGTAAAAGAATGTATGTGTCCTAGAAAATTTAAAAAAAAAAAACATTTAGGCTATGAGGACACACTAGACATTAAAGTGTTCAAGAAAGTCGTGGTGTGGGGCTGTGGACCACTTTGTTCAATATCTCCCGCTTCCAAATGAAACGGTGATAGGATATGCGGTTCCCCGTGAAATATTGAAACATCTGTCTTTAGGGAGACAAATGAGTAGCTAGGAAGGGTCGTGCATGAGCCTTTGGACCAGATGAAGCGTCTTCTACCCGGGATCTGATAAATCAGTCCTGTACCTATATGGTTATGGCCCGGATAGTTTGTGGTTGAGTTGTAAGGATGTCATCGTGATACGCTCAATACCCTCACATACACTCGGGGTTTGTTCCTGGGTTAGGATCAGTCGGGTCTACTGAACCTTTGGAACAGGTATGTGAACAACTCTTTTGTGTCCATGCGCTTGTTGGCATTTAGGTAGCACTCCCTCTTCAAAGCATGAAGGTTGTCTTCAGGGCAATCCCTTTTAAGCTCTAGCGCTGTTTTTAGGTTACACTCCCCCTAAATACTTGCGCTAATTCTAATGTGATGTCCGTGCTCCCCATAAATAAATGCGCCTTTTGAGATTGCATATTACAAAAAAAATCAAGCGCCTTTTGTATTTGAAGTGACACTCCCCAATAAATGTGTCTTTTGCACTTATAAGTCTCACTCCCCCTAAAACATATGCGCTTTTTACATTAGAACTATGGTAATACGCTCTTTTGAAGTTCATGCGCCTTGTCTATCTATCTATCCACTCCCCCAAAATAAAAACAATATAGAATATGAAGTCCGACTATTCTATAAAATTAAGCGCTATTTATACTAAGTCAAACTCCCTATGATAGTCAAAAACTGAAAATATAGAGATTGACTCCACAGAAATTCAAGCGCTTTTTGAATTTTGAAATCGGCTCGGCCTTCTTTAAACATTGTAGCTCAAAAGTTTTTCTCCCTTTTTTTTTTTTTTTTTTTTTTTTTATGGCCCTTTTTTTTCATGGCCCTTTTTTTTTTTAACGAAAAAATAAAAATAAAAACAATGTTAAATCAAGAGCTTTGGAATAGTCTTGATTTGGTGTGTTTGCTCACGTCGCAGACCGATCACGTGTGTGGAGCAAACCGAATACCACACGTGTCGGGGTCTTGTGCGACTGCTCATCATCGCATACCGACCATACATCTGGAGCAATCGTCGTCTATTTACCATGTATGATCGGGAAACTGCAAAACAAATTATCTGGACTTTGGTACCCATTTTTGGATGGGTCCTCCCTGGTTAGCAGTGAAACAATTATGCATATAAGGTTCAAATTTGGAAGCAAAATTATCACATAAAGCAGTCATAGGAATCCACATTTGTCGAGGACTACTTATTTCCATTTGTAGCTTAGGTCTCCAAATTTGTTGTACCTTTTTGAAATTTAACTTTTCAGCATCGGTGAATGTGTGTCTTTTTGTAGAATAGAAAATTTTCTCTTTCGCCAGTCGCTTAAGATGCAATTCGGATTTGACTTTGACAGGGTACTTGACAGAGGAATACGAGCTTATAGAATCAATAGCATTAAGTATAGAAGTGTCGTATTTCCTACCTCCTAGACTCACATCATTCACTTTGTAATGTGTACTAAATGAGCTACTTTTGTTTAGACAATTATTACTTTTGGACGTTTCAGTTTTAATAGAGAATGTATAATTATTGTCTACTTTAGTTTTAGTAGCTTCTTTCTTTAATTTTGATTTTAGAATGACTTTGGGTATTTTTGGATTAGGAATAGAGGTAGACCAAATTTAGTCGAGGCAATAGAAGATAATTTGTCTTCCTCTATTCTTTCTTTATTGATATCTTTAGTCATTCTTGCGCCTTTTTGAGAGGAATTTTTGAGAATTAAATTCTCCTTTAAAAGCTTATCTATTTGAGCTCGAAACCCGTCTGGAGTGTAGCAATCCTTAGGTTCGGGTTTTATTGATAGTATAGAATGTTCCTTAGTTGGCACTGACTCAATTGTTTGAGTCGACTTATTTAGAGACAAATTTTTCTCAAGTTGATCTTTCTTTACCAGAAGAAGCTCTAGTTCTTTAATTTTAGAGTGTAATCTTGTGCATTCTGTTGGAAAATACTCTGTTGTGTTCAACTGATGATGAAGACTGAAGATTCGAGAGACAAAGACAACCGAAGCTTCAATTATAATTGAACACTAAGGGGGAGATTGTTGGAAGTATTTTATAGTGTTCAATAATCAAGTTATCTTTGTCTAGGGACTTAATTGTAATATATGTATAGTTAGGGACTAGAATGCAAATATACCAATATTGATTGGTATATATAGGGCAAGTGTGTGTAAAATACACAAAACTTGAGTTTAGCTTTCTCTCACTAGAAACACTCTCTCTAATCACTATCTAAGCTAGGGTTAATTGTAGAGAGAGAAAGAGGTTAATTGGAGAGAAAGTTTGTGATTAATAAAGATTTGATTGAATATTACCCAAATGCTTCCGCTCAATCTTGTTCAAGGTAATTTCGATTAAATCTATGCTCGAGTTCTTCGTTGGATGGTAAAAACGGACCTAACACATTCTTCAGAAAGATCTTTATTTTGAGCTTGATAATCTTTATTTTCCTTTAGTTCTGTTGTTTCAGAATTTGATTTAGCAAGATCATTGTTAAGTTTAGCTATTTTCTCATTAGCTAATTGAAGTTTTATTCCTAGATTGGCTTCTTCTAATAGATGTTTTCTTAGGACAACTTCATTATTGGCTAATCTTGCTTCTAATTTCTTGACATTTCTTTTTCATTATTTGTGGATGAGAATTTTTGCAACATTGAATTGTTTGCTTCATCACAGGCAGACAGACTTGTTTTCAACTCACATATTTTTGATTCATGTTCTGTGGTCTTAGTCTTCAACCTTATAATCTCATCCTTTGCATTGGTCAATTGACATTCAAGACTAGCTTCAATTTCTAGATGTTTTCTTAAGACACGCTCGTTATTAGCTAGCCTGGCTTCTAGTGTCTTGATCATTTGTTCGTGAAATAAATCCATTTTAATCTTTTCAGTTCAAATATAGAATTTTGAAAATTTAGGTTCAAATAATGTTGGTAATTAAATTCTATATAGAATGTTGGAATTTAATTTTGATCAAATAAAATTGTTGGATGTATATTGATCGTTGACGTTTTTAGAATTGATTTTAAATTTGATTTATGTTTTCTATTCTGTTTAGAAAATTTTAGATATTGATATTAACCGCAAACTTTTAATTTCAGTTCAGTTCATAAGCTTTTCAGCACAGCAATGTTTAGATACAAAATATTAATTATCGACTTAGATTGTATCTTAGACTTTGTATATTATTAAAAGAATGTAAGGTATTACGGTTCTGATTTTGACACTGTATTAGTTTACGAATGAAAGAGAGGCTGTAAACAGTGCTTTTTAGTTTACGAGTATAGAGTGTTTACGAATGAGAATCGTTCGTAAACTTTTAATCGTTCGTAAACCTTTAAGAATGTTATCAGGGTAAGGTTTACGTTCGTAAACTGTTATCAGGATGAGGTTTACGAATGAAAATGATTCGTAAACACTGTATGGGAAGTTTACGAATGTAACTTATTCGTAAACTTGAACGGATGAGGTTTACGAATGAAATAGTTTTCGAAGACTAAGTCTTAAATGGTTTACGAATGATGAGTATTCGTAAACTTAAGGATTCGTAAACAGGAAGGTTTACGATCGTAAAGATTCGTAAATTCTTTTACGAATGAAAGTGATTCGTAAACTCAAACAGGAATAGAGGTTTACGATTACCTCTGTCGTAAACTCGACTTTATGTTTACGATTGAAGTTCGTTCGTAAACACTGACACTCTACCACTTAGTGAATCGTAAAACTCAGTTTATCTAGGTTTTCTGAGATTCGTAAAATTATATTCGTAAACTGAGTTTATCTTGGTTTACGAATGAACACTAAGATTCGCAAACTATCGTTCGTAAACTGAATTTATCTAGGTTTACTAATGAAAATTATTCGTAAACACTGTTATTCGCAAACTAACATTCGTAAACCTTTAATCGTTCGTAAACAGTACTCTTTAGTTTACGATTGAATAGTATTCGTAAACCTTCACACACTGTTGAGATATTAAACAAGGTTTACGATTGAAAATCTTTCGTAAACAGTAGTTTCGTAAAATAAAGTTTACGATTGAAAAGTATTCGTAAACAGTGCCTTCAAATAGTTTACGACTGAAAAAGCGTTCGTAAACAGTGACTTCAAAGGTTTACGATCAAAAAGCGTTCGTAAACAGTTACCTCAAAAATTTAAGATCAAAATGCGTTCGTAAACAGTGACTTCAAAAGTTTACGATCAACAAACGTTCGTAAATAGTAACTACGTATGTTTACGATCGACAAACATTCGTAAACAGTACTTTCTGAAGTTTACGATCGATCGAAATCAGTAATTAAACATGTAAAAACACTCGATTAAACCAGTTAAATGCAAAACATATAGAATTTTCAAGTTTTTCACATGAACATTTTGAAGATATTGAAGAACAGTTCGATCAAAATTAACACAATTAGTCCAAATTCAGCTGTAATTAGCTCAATTAATCATGATTACTCATCGCAAACAGTATCCCATAGATCATCGCAAACAATTCAAGCACAAACAGTAAGCATCGCGATGAATAGTAGCTATCGTAAACAAGTTTGCGATGAACAGTAAAACGATCGTAATCTATATTTCAACAAAATCAAGCATCGTAAACCGTAAATTCAATCAATTCAATCACACGTTTGCTCTGATACAAATTGTAGGTCCCAGTTTTAACATCCAATCAATAAAACTTGAGAATAGATCGAATGAGAATTACCTTGATAATAAACGCGCGGAAGACTTTGGGTATAAACTCAATCAATCTCCATTAATACCAAGCTTCTTTCTTCAATAATCTCCTTTCTTTCTCTACAATTAAGCCCTAATTATGATAATGATGAGAGAGTGTTTTTAGTGAGAGAAAGCTAAAACTCAAGTTGTGTGTAATTTACACACACTTGCCCTATATATACCAAAGCATACTTTGGTATATTTACACTTTAGTCCCTATATTTACATATTATACAATTGAGTCCCTAGAGAAAGATAACATGATTATTGAATACTAGCAAATATTCCTAACAGATGTCTCTTATGTTAAAGGCTTAACACACAACCTCTTCTCCATTGGACAGTTCTGTGACAAAGGACTCCAAGTGCTGTTTCGAAAAAAAGTGCATCATTTCAAATTGTAATGGCGAAGAACTCTTGATGGGAACAAGAAAAACGAACCTCTACACCATTGACATCAGATTAATTAAATTTTCAACAGCAATATGCCTAATGACCAAAGCTTCTCAGGCGCAAAACGACTTATGGCATCGTCGGCTGTCTCACTTAAACTTCAAAACTCTGAACAAGCTGTCAACCAACAAGTTGGTTCTCGGACACCCAACTCTGAAATATCAAAAGGAACATCTCTGCTAGGCTTGTGAGAGATGGAAGATGAAGAAGTCATCCCACTCGTCAAAACCAGTACCTACGACATCAAGACCACTGGAGCTGCTTCACATCGATTTGTGCGGTCCAATGAGAACAGAAAGCATAAGTGGACGAAAGTATATGATGGTTATTGTTGATGACTTCTCAAGATACACGTGGGTGCGCTTTCTGAGAACTAAGGATGAGACAACAGACTTAATTCTAACCTTTGTGAGGACCACGCAGAATCTCCTCCAACAAACTGTCCAAGTGATCCAGTCTGACAATGGAACTGAGTTCAAAAACCAAAAACTAAATGAATTCTACGAATCACTTGGAATATCAAAACAATTTGCTGCTGTCCGAACTCCCCAACATAATGGGGTGGTGGAACGACGAAATCGCACCTTGGTCGAAGCTGCAAGAACAATGCTTCTGCAGTCAGCTCTCCCTCATTTCTTATGGGCAGAAGCAATGAATATTGCGTGCTACACACAAAACCGAACAATCATTCACCAAAGATTTGGAAAGACATCATATGAACTCATCAACAAAAGGACGCCAAATATATCTCACCTAAGGATATTCGGATGTAAATGCTTTGTAGCGAATGATCGCGAGGAGAAATCGAAGTTAGACCCAAAGGCTATGGAAGGAATCTTCGTGGGCTACTGAACACAATCAAATTCATACCGAATATATCTGAGCGGAAAAAGATCAATTATCGAGAGAATTAACATCACCTTTGATGAAGGTCATGGCGAGATCCCTGAATCCATCATTTCTGAACCCGAGCCTCATCCTGCGAATGCTTCTGCCCAACAAAGTGCAGAACCCGCAGCTTCGACTGAAATAGCTTCTGAACGCAACAGTTCAGATCCTGAAATAGTCATTGCAGTGTTGGCTCACAACCAACTAGAAGCAGCCGAACGAGCTAGAAGCTTTAGAATACCGAGAACCAGCCAAGAAGTACAAGAGGAATTAGAGCTGGATCAACTGTTTGAAAATTTATACTTCAAACCCTTGAACAATCAACAAATGTTTGATCCTCCGCTAGAGGCAACAATTCAAACAAATGACACGGAACAAACTACTGACAATAGTGAACCAGGCCCAAGTGGAACAACTACTGATCCCGACTCCATTCCCGAAGAGCACATTGAGCCAGCAAACTCAAACAACTCAGTTCTTCCACATGAAAGAAAATGGACCAGAAGCCACCCTTCAACGCAAATAATCGGCAATCCCATAGTAGGTGTTCGAACAAGGGGATCAGTAATCAATGAGTGTCAGTTCACCTGTTTTCTGAGTCCAACTGAACCTTCAAAGATCACAGAGGCTCTTGCAGACCCGGACTAGATAATTGCAATGCAAGAGGAAATCAATCAGTTTGAGCGCCTACGAGTCTGGAATTTAGTTCCCCGACCTAAGGGCAAGACAATCATCGGAACCAAATGGATCTTCAAAAATAAAAAGGACGAGGATGGTGTCGTGATTTGCAACAAGGCAAGACTCGTAGCTAAGGGGTATAATCAACAAGAAGGGATCAATTACGATGAAACATTCACCCCCGTAGCAAGAATCGAAGCCATCAGACTATTCCTAGCCTATGCAGCTCACAAAGACTTCACAGTCTACCAAATGGACGTCAAGACAGCATTCCTAAATGGAATTCTGAAGGAGGAAGTCTACGTTGCACAACCAGATGGATTTGTCAGTGAAGAACACCCGGACTTTGTATACAAACTTGACAAAGCACTTTACGGGTTAAAACAAGCACCAAGAGCATGGTATGAAGTCCTATCGGATTTTCTCGTCAACTCAGGATTCACAAAAGGCAAAATTGACACTACACTTTTCGTCAAGGGTTCCGGATCCAAAATTATGCTAGTGCAAATCTACGTGGATGACATTATTTTTGGCCCAATAAACTCGGATCTATGCATAGAATTCAGCGAACTAATGAAGACCAAATTCGAAATGAGCATATGGGTGAGATGTCCTTCTTCCTCGGACTGCAAATCAAACAACTACAAGACGGGATTTTCATCAATCAGTCCTAGTATATCCACGACATCATTAAGAAGTATGGTATGGACAAGAGCAGTCCCATTACCACGCCAATGTCAACCTCATGTAAGCTAGATGCAGATCCATCTGGCAAGTCAGTAGATGACACACACTACAGAGGAATCATAGGATCACTACTGTACCTGACCGCAAGTCGTCCTGACATCGTCTTTGCCACTTGTCTATGTGCGCAATTTCAAGCCAATCCAAAGGAGTCACACTTACATGCGGTGAAGAGCATCTTAAAATACCTGAAGGGAACTCCAAACCTCGGACTCTGGTACCCTAAGGGATCAGGTATGAATCTACTAGGCTATTCTGATGCAGATTTTGTTGGCTGCAGGATGGACAGGAAGAGCGCTTCAGGCAGCGTGCAATTTTTAGGAGACAAGCTGGTCTTCGAAGAAACAGAATTGTGTGTCAACATCTACAGCAGAGGCAGAATATGTCGTTGCTGCTAGCTGTTGTTCACAAATCCTTTGGATGCGCACGCAACTACGGGATTACGGGTTTGCCTTAAATAAAATTCCAATTTATAGTGATTCTAAGAATGCTATTGCAATTACCTGCAATCCTGTTCACCATTCACGCATAAAGCACATAGATCTAAGATATCATTTTATTAAGGATCAGGTAGAAAGAGGAACAATTCAAATGTACTTTATCTGCACCGAGCTGCAACTTGCCGATTTGTTCACTAAGGCATTAGATGAAAAACGGTTCCAATTCCTTATTTTCAAATTGGGCATGTTGAATCTCAACCCTTAAGTTGGTAGTGCCTCCCTGACCACTCGTTATCTATGTGCCACTCCATGTGCAAACTAATTAAATAAATACCTAGAGTATTAGTAGTAAATAAATGTTTTAGATATCATTCTTTTCCAATCAAAGGTGTTCAAACTTATCTGGGATTTATTTTGTATTTAAAAAAAGAGATTGTTCACTTGAGGGGGAGTCACTTTATCCATACTTCGAGGAATTAAGGATTATTTTGTTTAGTTCTTCCCATTTAAAAACTCGAGGGCTTATATTGAGGGGGAGTCAAAAGTTCAACCTTTCACTTAAAAATATTTCTAGGGGGAGTAAAAGTCTTAAAATTTAAACTTGAGACTGAAATAAGCATAATGGGGGAGCATTATGTTTGAAAAATGAAATCTCAGGGGTATGATAGCAATATTTTATTTGGGGGCAAAAATGAAAAAAACATTTAACTTCACGAACATCATCATAAAATTCACCGCATCGAAAACCAACACCAAAATCGCGAACTTCATCTTCTCGAACCATAAGAATTTTTTTTCTTCTTTCTTCTCTCTTTTCTCTCTCTCTCTCTCTCGATTCACCTCACTTTTCGCTAAGCAAAACCCTTAAATCATTTGCAAATCACTTCATTATCACATATCTGGTAAGGTTTCTTCGATGTCTAATTCTTAATGTTTTAGATTCTTGCAGATTCAAGCTTTCGCATCATCAATTACCATCGACGAGTGATTCTTCGCGATTTCTGCCGATTTATACATGGGCAAAATGATTTCGGCCCTTTGAGCTCTCGATAATGACTAGTCATATCGAGACTAAGGACTGAAATCGCGTTTTCGGGTGATGAACAGGTGTTTTCGGGTGTTAAATAGAGTTCTCGGGCCACAATCTCCAAAATTAGGTTTTCGGGTCAACTCAATTTTTCGGGTCGTCGAAGTTTTCGAGTCAAAATTGTTGTCGGATCCTTCAAAGTTTTCGAATAGTCTCACTCTTCAACCCATCTTAAAGTTTTCGAATCAAAGTCAACTTCTCGGTCCCTTGACCTTCACGGGCTTTTGTACTAAAAGTTCTCGAATCTGATAAACTTTTCGAGTCAGTCAAACTTGTCGAATCAGATCAAACTTCTCGAATCTGTTAAACTTTTTGATTCAGTCAAACTTTTCGAGTATTTCAGCGTTTCTCGGGTCAATCACATAACTATTTCACTATGCGCAACGAAAAGATTACTTCATCGAAATCTTTCAGCGCATCGCGAACTTTACCTTATGATTTTTTTCCTTCAACGCATCGCGAACTTTAACTTAGGATTTTTTTTGTTGCGCATCGAGGACTTATACTACATCGAGAACTTTAACATAGCAAATTTTAACAAATTTCTCATGCATCTATCGAAAACTAGACTTATAATATTTTTGCCCTAAATACTTCTACGTTTTGCCCAAAAAGCTGCTGTCACCCTACTACACCATATTTGTTTTCTACTTATATACTAATAATTTATCATCAACAGATAAAAAAAAATGGCGAACCTCGATACCGATCAAATCTACCCGATGCACAAATGGATGGCAATGAAGGATAACAACTTCCAAGTAGATCTGGACACCTTCAAATGCCCTGATGAGATAATAGGGGACGTTCTGAAGAATCATCATCTATGGCCGGCCTTCACTGCAACAGCAAAAGTACCAATGGTATATCTCCAACAATTCTGGGGAACAATGAAGAGATAAATTGGTCCAGACCAAAGTATCCACTATGAGGCTCAGCGTCACACTAATACTGTCCAGATCACTCTCGAGCTCATACGTCACGTCCTCAAATTCCCTTCCCAGCCTGAGTATGAAGACCTGGCCATCGAAGAAGAGCTAGTAAAAGATATGTTCAAGCTCGGCTACACACCTCCTCTGGCACTGATCTCACACTTTCAACAGGGGATGATCCCTCATCCCTAGCGATCCCTGTTCGGGCTTGTAAACAAGTGCCTCTCGCCAAAGCATGCCGGACATGACAAATGCAACGTGGCGATCCTTCGTTTCTTCCACGGCATCATCTTCGGGAAGAAATACGATTATCCTCAACTTGTGCTGACCGATCTAGATGATCAGCTTTATACAAGGGATCACACGAAAAAGATCAAGTATCTTCCCTACCTCAGATGGTTTCCGTTGCTGATTCACCACTTCATGACCAACATTCCAGCAATCCCAGCCTCAAATACTTCCAGAAGGGAAAAGCTGAAGGAAAATGGGAAAGACGGGCAATGATGATACCAATTGCTATACTAAGACTGGCAGACCCAGAGAAAGTCGAGGAATACTGCCAAAACTACCGATTTCCAAACCCCATGGTTCGGGAAAACACACCCGAACCTAACCCAGGGGCACAACCGAGTAATAGTGAGGGTCCAGAGAATGAACCGATCACTGCACAACCATCTCCATCCCCGTCCAATCAACCTCAAGAGCATATAAGTGACGTCGAGGAGACGGATGACGATACGGACACTCTAGATAGATTCGGGCGACGACGAGAAATACGAAGAAAAGTGATGGACGAATCTTCCCTCTCCGTGCCCGTCTCTACAGCGATCGGTTCCCCACAACCAGCACAATCCTGGACCAAAACCCGCCTAGGTACATGGGCTGACTTGATCAGTCCCCGAGTAGAAGTCGCCGCATCAGGTCCAACGGCGCACTCACCACCCCAATCTAGCCACTCATCTGTCTCCCAACAGACATATGTTTCAGATACTCACGGGGAAACCACGTTACTACCGCCTCTTCACTCTGAAGTAGGGGGTATTGAACCAAAAGGCACCCAACCCAACGCCACTGCCCCTTTTTCTAGCACACCGAGTCTAGTGTCCACAATTCCTACATTTTTCTCATTTTCTAGGACACAAACACTTTTTACTCCTGGTACAACCCATGCCAGAACATCCATAGACGCATCGATAACCGATGTGCTTCGAGGATTGAATGGAAGTCCCAGCAGTGCATCATCCTCACCAACACTGACTCTGGGCCATCTACCTGAGCTTAGCTCTGGTTTGATGTCAACGGAAAGCCTCAGTGGCCCGGGTCATCACCTTCCACCCTGCTAGTCTGAGTGACTTAGCCAGAACGACCCGAGCGACATCCTCGACTGATGTATCGCAAGGACTGGTCGGATGTCCCGCCACATTTGAAGCCCCTTTTACTTCAGGTGGGACGGGCCCCACTGACTCTGTCAGGGTGTCAACAGAACGCATTAGTGGCTCCAGAGGTGATCTCCCTTTTGTGATGACCGATACTCTCAACCAGACCCTGAAGTCCACTTTGGCCTCTTTTCTTCCTAATATTGCCGACTACATTATGCCAAAGGTACATGCAGCCATCGAGGCTGCTGTGCGGGACAAAGGGAAAACCCCTCTGGTTGAGGAAACGCCGTCACAACCCTCCCCACCCTCCCCACCCCAGTCTAATCGACCCAAATACTCACCAAATTTCAGACCTACGAGCTATTTTTCTTGCTCGTCTTTTGACGGAGGATTCGCTATCCCCAGATCTAGCGGACCTCCTTGCCTTCATGAGTGCTCAAAACCTGCCTCCCTCACCATGCCGAGGAAGCGCCCCATCACAGAAATGAAGGCATGACGATTGCGACCTCTACCTCAGGGGGACACAGCACCTCACGAACACCACCCCAATCAACCAGAAAAACCCCACGACAAACTCGCTCAACCCACTCAAACCCACCTTCACAAACCAACAGACCAATCAGTCCACAAATAAACCCGCAACCACTCAGTCCAATATACGAAGAATAGTCAGCCTTCCCCTCTCCTCCTCGCCCAGCCGCTCCAGATCGCTCTGATCCACACGCCGCACTTGAACACTATACGTTCTCAGAGAACTGGACACCCCAAGAACACTATGCAGTTGCATACTCAAGAATAACCAACATACGCAATGTGTTCCGACGAGCCGTCGAGGAGGTCTTTCTCATCGAGCCAGCAGAACTAGAAGAAGACCAGGATCCTGAACAACTCCCAGCGGAACTCCCGACACTACTCCAACACCGAGTAGACGAGCCTATAAGACTGTCACGAAAGACGATCAGACAAGAGACTCCGTGGGATAATTGTTGGGAATCTCGGTAGGGTCCCCGGGCCCTCGTTCCTTGAACGACAGAATTTTAAAACTTTTAGGGATTCCAACCTTTCCCTTGGACCGCTTGGTATTAACACGAGAACATAAGCACGAAAAGAAGAGTTTTAGCTTCGAAAATCAACGAGGATGGCTAGCTTCGAACCCTTCTATTCCCCGGGATGTAGTATCCCTCTCCTAGCACCACAACGCTCACGAACGGGGCAAGATCGTCACGCCGGCACCAAACACACGTCACGGCCGTCCCTTTGCTTAAGGCAGCTGGGGCAAGGCTCGGCCGTCTCCTCCTTTGTCACACAAGCGCCGCGCGCCGAGAGAGAGAGGGGGGAGATGAGAGAACGAGAGAGATGAGAGAGGGAGGAGAAGAAAAACCCTAGCTTTTGTTTTTCTTTTTCAAAATGACTTAGGGTTTTCAAAAACAATAACCCTTTTATACCGTAGGGTTAGTGGCCGAATTTGTCATGGAGTGGGGAGAAAGTTTCTCAGCCACTCCAAGCATACCAAGTCGCCTTGACTTGGTCTTCTCTTTCAAATTCAAACTCAAATTCAAATTTGAAATAATATTAATTTAATTAATAAATTAATCTATATTTAGTATATTTAAATATAATATCCAATATATATATATTTAATTATAATTTTCGAAATTATTCTAAATAAAAAATCGAAAATCATATATATATATCTAATATATATATTTTATTTAATTCCAAATTAAATATTATTATTTTTCTAAAACAATAATAAAGATTTAAACCTTTTATGTGTGTAATTAACCGAGTTGAGTACGAATATGTGTAATTAACGAACCGACTATAGATTGTCGTCCTACGTATAAACCTTTTATGTTTCTCCCGGTCGAGTGAAAGTCATGCGTAGTTGAACTTACAGTACTCGATGCTATGATGTTCGTTCCGGTGACATTTACCAAACTGCCATCCACGACACTCGTGAGTCAGTTATGTGCTCTGGCCGGAGACTTGGGTAAATTCCCGCACATCGAAACTGCATAAGACATTAACCTCGAATTTAATCAAGGACGGAGACTACTATAGTCAAATCGATCGATCAGCGATGTAACACCCGGGGCCGATGAGGGCGGGGAGTGATCGCCGGTGCCAAAGAGGAGCACGGACAAGGAGCGGCTCCCGACGAGGCTTCTAGGCGGAGGGATACATGAATGAACCGATTCCACATCCGAATGAGAGGGATTCTGAGACTGGCAATGTATGGGCGTGTCAAGTCAAAAAGAATGATATAAGAGAATTGATTGTGCTACTCATATCACAAAGGTGCACCTTCCTTTTCGGGAGCTCATCCATAAGAACTTCAAAGTTAAGCGTGCTTAACTTGAAGTAACACTGGGATGGGTGATGTAACACCCGGGGCCGATGAGGGCGGGGAGTGATCGCCGGTGCCAAAGAGGAGCACGGACAAGGAGCGGCTCCCGACGAGGCTTCTAGGCGGAGGGATACATGAATGAACCGATTCCACATCCGAATGAGAGGGATTCTGAGACTGGCAATGTATGGGCGTGTCAAGTCAAAACGAATGATATAAGAGAATTGATTGTGCTACTCATATCACCAAGGTGCACCTTCCTTTTCGGGAGCTCATCCATAAGAACTTCAAAGTTAAGCGTGCTTGACTTGAAGTAACACTGGGATGGGTGACCCCCTGGGAAGTAGCCCCGATGAGGACAAAGCACGCTGGAAGTATGGGATTATACAGCTCAGGGACCAGACAAGGAGAGGACAAGCGCTGGAGGCTAGGGGATACAGTGACCGACAATCAATGAAGGCAGTGGCAACCAAGTCCGTGAGCGGGTGTTACAAAGGTATCAGAGCACAACTTCAGTACGTGTGGTTCGGGGACCCCGAAGCTGGTGGGCATTAACACCCGGGGCCGATGGGGCGGGGAGATCGCGGTGCCAAAAGGAGCACGGACAAGGAGGGGCTCCCGACGAGCTTCTAGGCGGAGGGATACATGAATGAACCGATTCCACATCGAATGAGAGGGATTCTGAGACTGGCAATGTATGGGCGTGTCAAGTCAAAACGAATGAATAAGAGAATTGATTGTGCTACCATATCACCAAGGTGCACCTTCCTTTCGGGCTCATCCATAAGAACTTCAAAGTTAAGCGTGCTTGACTTGAAGTAACACTGGGATGGGTGACCCCCTGGGAAGTAGCTCAGGGTGTGTGCGATGAGGACAAAGCACGCTGGAAGGCTATGGTGATACAGTGGGACCAGACAATCAATGAAGTGCAGTGGGCCCAACCCCACAGGTCCCGTGAGCGGGCTGTTACAAATGGTATCAGAGCACAACCTCTCCAGTACGATGTGGTTCGGGACGAACCAAGCGGAAGCTGGTGGGCATGTAACACCCGGGCCGATGAGGGCGGGGAGTGATCGCCGGTGCCAAAGAGGAGCACGGACAAGAGGGGCTCCCGACGAGGCTTCTAGGCGAGGGTACATGAATGAACCGATTCCATCCGAATGAGAGGGATTCTGAGACTGGCAATGTATGGGCGTGTCAAGTCAAAAAGAATGATATAAGAGAATTGATTGTGCTACTCATATCACCAAGGTGCACCTTCCTTTTCGGGAGCTCATCCATAAGAACTTCAAAGTTAAGCGTGCTTGACTTGAAGTAACACTGGGATGGGTGACCCCCTGGGAAGTAGCTCAGGGTGTGTGCGATTGAGGACAAAGCACGCTGGAAGGCTAGTGGTGATACAGTGGGACCAGACAATCAATGAAGTGCAGTGGGCCCAACCCCACAGGTCCCGTGAGCGGGCTGTTACAAATAAACACAAGATATACGTAGACTCACATAAAACCATACGACAAGACAAATTTACACAACCTTACAACCACATACAACAAAGACATACACATCAGATGCAGCAAAAGAGACTAGCCCGCCTCACAGGTCGTCATCCATATACAGTCCTCCTCAAAAGCCCGTGGAAGCTCCAACGACCAGCCTCGCTATCTACGTCAGTCAAACAAGGTCATCTCGCTCACCTACAACACATGAACTATATGAGCTAGAAGCTCAGTAAGTAAAAATCATGCATGCTCATGAATATGCAAATCCTCATCATATGCATAAACTACATGTGACTTGACATCTCAAAATGAATCATCTCTCTCTCATCCTCTGTCTGGGCCCGTGGCTAAAATACTATGCACCACCAAGAGCTCAATAAATCATCTGACAGTGGCCCACTCTGGGTAACCAATACTAGGTCTCCCTAGGTCGCTCCTTCCCAGGTCGCCCCTTCTGTCGCGGTCGCCTACGCTGGTAGCCCACGCTGGTAGCCTACGCTAGGTTTTCCTAGGTCGCCCCATCCAGGTCGCCTCGTCCTCGTCCTACCGCATCAATAATATGGCAGTGGCCCACTCCAGTAGCCTACGCTAGGTCTCCCTAGGTCGCTCCTTCCTAGGTCGCCCCTTCTGCCCAACATATGACGGTAGCCTACTCTGGGTAGCCTACACTAGGTCACATCCCTAGGTCGCCCCTGCCCAGGTCGCCCCTTCCGTCGATGGTGCACTAGTAATAACCACATACACCTCAACTGCATGCCAATAATCGGCACATATACATCGCTCCCCGGTGATTACGACTATGCATGCCAACACTCAACAGTACCCAATAATATGCATGCATGTGTATATGCCGTGAATGGTATGCTCATGAATTCACGTAGCTCATATGCAAATATCAATCATAAGATAATAACAACGCCACGGAATAATCATCGCAACATCGAAGCACGTATAGTATGAACACCGAATAATATGTCCATGCGTCGTAGTTGGACTTTCACTTACCTGAAACTTCGAACTTTTGAGAATCTGATCCGAGAATTCCTAAGTTAGAGTATCTATAAAGTCCCTCATGAAATTACAAAAAAATTATACATAACTATTATTATTTCTTAATAACCAAACGTTTATTAATCTTGCTTATGTCCAATAAGCTGCTAAAATTTAATTACAAACAATACCAGGACAACTTTATCAATGTGTGGAACATGGTCAACGTGAAGAGGGACAAAGGACAAGATGTTATAAAATGAAGTTCTATACGTTTGCCCTAGCATGTTAGATGCTCTCTTCTCTTTTATCTATTTATATTTCTGTCTTATTTGATGTGTTACTGGGATGGTAAATGAGAATGTGGTCTTCTCGTATATGTTATCTCTATGGTGATATACTTAGCTTAGTTAATAGCAAGTGGTAAGTCGGCTATTTCATTTACCTCATGTATAAGCAAGTTAAATTAACAAATAGGACTGTAAATCACAATCTATACCCTATTAGAGAAATAATTGCAGAATTTTAGTAAAACGTACGCGAATTTTCTTAACCGAATGTTCTAAGCAATACACGTGTAATTAGTCGTATCTAGCGATCACGCGTGTTTTACTACAATGCCGACTCAACTAATTGGATAAGGATTCCTAAATAATAATAATAATTCATGTAATTTATTTATCTATTATTTTTTTTTTCCTAGAATGATGTCAAATATTAGTCTTACGTTAGCCAAATAAATCACATCAAGTATGCAACATAAAAATATGCACCTCATATGCATCATGTAAGACTCATATGAATTATGCATATATAAACAAACACATAATTCATATTAGTTAGCAAGTATAATGCATGAAATATATTGGCCAAACGATATGTTTGAGGGCTCGGGTATTACATGTGACCCCCTGGGAAGTAGCTCAGGGTGTGTGCGAGTGAGGACAAAGCACGCTGGAAGGCTAGTGGTGATACAGTGGGGCCAGACAATCAATGAAGTGCAGTGGGCCCAACCCAACAGGTCCCGTGAGCGGGCTGTTACAAGCGACCTTCCCAACATGTGATCGTTCGATTACGAGTCAGTGTCCAAATACAACGGTCAACTCTTTTCAAAAGGCGACGGTAGTTACAAATGCAAATCTCGGTGCTCGCTTCAACCGACATGCTCTGGCTTGCTGACAAATAAAGCAGCACTCACTTACCACTTCCTACCGGATGCATGGATACTTCGTTCCTACGATTCAGTCAAACCCAACTGAATCTAACCCCGGAACATCACCGAGAGTCAGTCGAATCACGAAGAAACAGCTACGTCTACTAAAACCTTTTGAAAAGACCGATGCTACATGATTCCCTCTCCTCACAAATTATTCGGACCAACCCCCATAGGTACAGGTGCTAATTTTATTAGCTCCCGGGTAGAAGTCGCCGCAATAGGTCCAACGGCGCGTGCACAACCGAGCCTTACCCACTCATCGATCTCCTGAGTAGAAGTCGCGGCATCGGGTCCAACCGCACACATACCCGAGCCTAGCCACTCAACCATCTCTCAACAGATGGTTGTTTCACTTGCTCATGAGGAGCCACGTATGCCATCACCTCCTCGCTCGGAGGAGGTTGATGTTGAAATAAGCAATCCCTCGCCTCAAATTGCACCCTTTTTGAGCACTCTAGGTCTATTGTCCTCACCAGCCATATTTTCTCCATTTTCTAGGACACATACACCTTTTTCTGCACCGCCAAATCTTGGTGATCTGGCCAGAACGCTCTTCGATGTCTCCTGGCTGGATACATGTCAATGACTGAGCGATCCTCCCTCAGCAGCCACGTCACTGCAGCTGCTATGGGCCATCGAACCGAAACTATCTCGGTCTCGATGCCAACAGTGAGCCTTAGTGGCGCCGGTTCATCGGTTATCATGATGACGGAACGCCTTCGTGGCTCCGTCCCGTTATTTTCCCGGTTCGTGACGACGGCCAGCCTCGAGACCATACTGGAGACTTTTGCACAAGCCATTGAAGAAAGATCCTCGGCAAAGTCTACCAGGTGCTCCAGAGTACATCGCGCGACAAAGGCAAGGCCCCAGTCACTGAAGAACCAACTGCTGCGTCACCTCCGCCCGAAACGCCAGCACCAACTGCAGGACCCGGCCCGTGGATGTTCCAACCAAGAACTCCACGACATCTTACTGGCCCGGCTTCAGAGCGCCACCCATCTGAATGAGCGGAGCTGGAAATCAACGTCGGCTGGAACACCGCTCTCATGCCGTGGCGAGGCGAGGCCGAGGCCCGACCACGAGATGTCCCAGACGATGAGGGTCATCCGAGGGGGAGAAGAGACCGAGCACGACACAACCAACCCCGACGCATCAGATCACCCAAACCACCACCACCCAAACTACAAACTACCCAACCCCCAACAGGGGGCTTCTTCATCTCAAAAAAAGCTCCTCACCAGCCCATACTACCCCAGCCACTACAAGCCTCTCATCATCTCACCCCTCAGCCAAAAAAGCCCACCATGCCTCACCAACCAGCTACCATCCAAAGTCCATCAGTTGACGAGCCAATGACAGTCGAAAATCTACAACCCTCATTATGCTTGAGAGATACATCCTCAATGAAGACTGGCTGCGTCAACCGACAACTCCCGAACTAACCAAGAGCTTAATGGAAACGCCAAACACTTTCTGAAGAAGGCGGCCATAAGTTTAGTTCGGATAGAGGAGGAGGAACTCGAGGAAGGCGAAGACTACAACGCCGAATACCAGAACTTCCCGAGCTTCTCCAACACAGAGTGATGGACGCAGACGATCCTCCAATGAAGTCAAAATTGGAGATGACCTCAACCTACCTTGGAGAAATGCCAAGATCGTGGCACCATTCCAGAAAGATTCGTAAGAAATCTGAGGGAAGAGGATCGTCTGAAGAAGCTTAATGAGCTGGAGTTGAGAGAAATGTCTCATCTCTCGAACAAAGAGTCAACCTGTACGCTAAGTCTACGTCTAAGACTTATGTTCGAAGAAAAGGAAATGACCTAGAGGCTCTCCGAAGAAAGAGAAGAAGAGGCCAAGGATTTCGAAGATGACGGGTGTTCGGACGGACTACTTCTGCTCCATAGCCTTCCCTATCTACCAAATTCAAAGACATGACGGAACGGTGGAAGAGCTAAATGTAGCAGATCTCGCCTATCTCAGATCAGAAGACGTCAACGGGATGTCGGAACCTTCCAGATGATAGGCACCCTCTAGAACCCCAAATTCAAGCTGGGCTACACACGTTGAAGAGATTCATGCTGCGCCAAAAATTAAATACGCTGCATCGCACGACCTTCAAATGACGCTCGAAAGCAACCTGAAGAAGTGAATCTCACAAAGCCCTCCGAAAGCTCCGAAGCCCCGCCTCTGAAGATTCGGTGAAGGCCACATCTTTGATGGAGAAGATCCATCAGTGGCTACATCAACTACAAGGGCAACAAGAGGTTGATGAACATCAGAAATTTTTGAAGTCTCCGACGGAACCCTCCTGATCATACGAGACAAATTAAAGAGAATTTTGAGTGGTTGAGTGCTGAGGAGTATGAAGTCCAAGCAAAGTTCGAGAAGATGATAGAGATTTTCTGATAGCTTGGACATCGTAGATGATACGCACGTACGAGTACAAATTAGGATTCAGAAGATCCGTCTACGAGCTGGTGAGACCAGAAGAAAAAAGACGTCTAAAAACGACACTAAGGGGGAGATTGTTAGGTCTTTGTAGTGTCCTTAATATTTATATGTCTTGGGTCTATTTTGTAATTAGTGGTTTGGGAAATTGGTAATAATTTGGTAGAGCCTTAATATACAACACATGTGGTATATAAGGCTCCATTTGCCCTTCTAGGGTTTTTCATCAAAAGAATTTCAAAGCAAGCCACCTTGTACTTTCAAAGTAAGAAACACACCACATCAGGTGTAGCTTGAGTTTAGGTTTAATCCTTTCTTTTGATCCTTGTTTGGTAACAAACGGACCAACAATACGCTTGACGGCAAGCATGTGTGACTCCTTTGGTTGAGCTTGAAAACAAGCACAAGACAAGTGGAGAAGAAGATATTTGGTCGACTCAAGGTGAGATATAGAAGATGATCCAATGATGCCTCTATAATCAGTTTCGTTTACTGATTTTCCTGAGAGATCAGCATCCACTTACAACTCGGAGACATCGGAGTTGGCATTGAAGAACTTGAGTCCATTCCATATCTTTTCAAAATGTCTTGAATGTACTTCGACTGGTTAATAAAAATTCCATCTGGCAGTTCCTAACTTGCAGTCCGAGGAAGAATGACATTTCTCCCATCATGCTCATTTCAAATTTCGTCATCATGAGCTTGCCAAACCTTTTTCACAGTCGATCGTCTGTCAACCAAAGATGATATCCCAACGTAAATTTATACGATGATGATGTCTTTTCCATGTCTTTTGATGAAGAAGTGGTATCAATGGTTCCTTTTGTAAATCATGATTTCACTAAGAAGTCTGTCAATACATCGTACCATGCTCTCGAGGCTAGTTTTAACCCATAGAGAGCCTTGTCAAGTTGATAGACGTGTCAGCGAACTTGTTGTGAAGGAATCTGTTAGGATTATATTTTGTGTTCAAATTTTATCTCTTAGTCTTTTGGATCATTTTGTAAATATTGATAAGTGTTCAAATTTATTCATCTTAGTCTTGGATTGGATCATTTGTAAATATTGATAAGTTATGGGTTGCCTTATAAATATACCTAAGAAAACGGTATGTATACCAAGTCCATAGCTTTGTGTTCATAGAGTTGAATATCACGTTTACATTACACACCTCAAACACACACACTGAAGCTGCAAATGTTTTCTCTTTTGGATTGTAACTTTCGATCATTGAGAATGAAAAGAGATATTATTTACATGTGATGAGTTCGCACGTTGATTAGATCGTTTGCTGCAAAGCTTCCGCAAACCAAATTCAAGGTAAATGATTTAGATTGTGAATTAACGTGAAATGTGACCTACAATTGGTATCAGAGCTAACTTGTGTGGTTGATTATCTGATAATTGAGCTTAATTAGGTTGATTTTTCTGCATTTAGATCGAACTTTGAGTTTTTGATCGATATTCAGTTATGATCAATCTCGCTATTTTGTGTTTGTTGTGGCTTAGATGTTGATAATCGAGTGTTAGGAATTCTGTATCGATATCTAGCAGTCGATTAATTAAGGCAAATTAGCAAAATTGGAGTGTTTACTGTTAAATTCGATCGAACTCACATGTTTACGGATGATGAAATAGGTTTACGTATGATGAACTGTTTTACGTCTGATGAACTGGTTTATTTGCATGTTTACGTGTGATTTTAGCAATTGCGGATGATTTAGCACGGTTATCATTAAGTTTTTAGCAATGTTAACATAAAAACTTTACGGTCAACGTAAGGATATACGCTTAGTTTACAAAATTAAAATTTACGGATAATTTCGTCCGTAAATCAAGTCAGATACAGGGTTTACAGGGTTTACGAGTTGAAGATTCGCTGTAAATCTTATTAGAAGAGTGTTTATGGAAACTTTCTTCCGTAAACAAACTCATTGATAGAGTTTACGGATAATTCATCCGTAAATGATCTAGAAAAGAGATAAGTAGAATTTACAGAGGACTTTCTGACATAAACTGAACCATTAGAAGGTTTACGGAGAATTTTCTGTCGTAATTGTATAAGTAGAGGTTTACGGAAAGTTTTCTTGCGTAAACTAAACAATTAGAAAGTTTACGGAGAATTTTCTATCGTAAACTGAGTTAAGTAGAGATTTACGCAAATTAAGTCTACAATACGTAAACTTTACTGTTTACGGATTGATTCTTAATTAGATTACTGTTTGGTGGATTTACTGTTTGCGGCTTGTAAACTTTACGGTTTGCGAGTTGAAAAGGCAAACACTGTTTACGGAATATTAAACTGTTTACGGCCATAACTTTACAGTTAAGAGTTGAAAAGTAAACAGTTTGCGGAACAAATTTATCCGTTAGAATTGTTTACGAGAAACAATTTGTAAACGGATTAGCCAAGTTCCGATAAACAATTTGTAAATTCACTGGTGGCTGAGATAGTGTTAGAACTGTTTACGATTCCAAAACTTTAAAAGTTAAGGATCGTAATTAATTACCATTACCACCCTAATTTGTGACCAACCATAGCATTTAAACAGTAACTAAATTTTACTTTATTCCAGCAAAAAACCCTACTAATCTCCAAATATTAAATTCAAGATTGTCAAGAATAATCAACCAAAGCAAGACGATCATTCATTCAACTCCAAATCAAATTCAAGCAATGGACGCTTATGCATTGGGAAACGACGTCCATCCACCAATTCTCAAAGGGGAGAGTACACTGTCTGGAGAAATAGATTCCTCAATTTCCTAGAAAGCAAAGCGCAAGCATATGGAATGATATCATCCATAAATGACGGCCCAACTATCTTCTGGAAGCTTTACTAGGGGACCCCGACAATGATCCCCCAATCCCAATTTCTAGGTCGTCAAATCTCCAAACGAGTATACTGACGCCGAGAAAGCTCGAGCACAAATTGATCTCCAAGCTAAAACTTATCTACTTCAGGCCATCCCAAATGAAATATACATGCAAATAGATAGCATGCCAACAGGAAAAGAGATGTGGGATGAAATCATCGTAGGAATGAAAGAAAAGAAGGCCAACACATTGACTGCATATGATTCCTTTAAACAAGATAGATGAAGATCTTCATGAAACCTATCAAGTTTCCTCACCATCATCAACGAAATAAGGAAATCAATGTTCACAAAACAAATATAGAAATCAACATCAGATTCTCTCATCACTACTACTGCCTGAAAGGAAAAGTTAGCTACACACATGAGGTAGAACAAATACTTGGACGAAATAACATCCATGCCATCTTGATAATCTCGCTCAACCATTGAAGATGTGCAAGAATTAAAGAGCGAGATGAGAGAAGAGAGACAGTAGACTCTGTAGCACTCAACCCAGATAAAAGATCAAGAAAGCTACCAAATTGTCAAAGAAGATCGTACTGTCATCCTCCTCAGAACAAGATGACTCAGAATCTAACTCCGATCAAGAGACAGGGAAATGCAGAAGCAGTTAGCTCTCATCACTAAGATGATGAGCAAGAAGTTCCATAAGAAGAAATCATCATCCTCTGCTAATGGTCAAAGAACTTCTAGCTCTAAATAAAAGGGGAGAAAACTCGAATCCTCTAAGATAAGGACTGCCATTGAACCTCAAAAATGTTACAATTGCAGCAAAATAGGACACTTAGCCAACGAATGTCGCCAGCTGACACGCTTGAAAGTGATTATTTTCCTCTTGCCCAGCATACCACGATCCTGGAGGCTTGTATTGATTGTATTTGCATTGGCTAGTGAGATGTGAGCATCCACAAAAATCGCACTCTAGTTCATCATCATATGTCTCATAGGATTCAGGCAAATATCGTGAGTACCGCTGCATCGTCTTTCCTGCAAAACACAAATGAGAAAGATGAGAGTATCACAATACAAAAAAAAATAATATTAATAATAATAAAAATAAAAATACTAATAAAAAAATCTAAACAGAAAATAAGAATAAATCCTAAAATTAATAATACCGCTGTCCCCGGCAACGGCGCCAAAAACTTGACACGCTCGAATACTAGCAAGTGTACTAGGTCGTGCAAGTAGTAAAACGGACGAAGTCCGAGTATCGATCCACGAAGACAGCTCGATTAATTCTAAGAAAATATTCTTAATCCTAATTTAGACTAAAATATGTTTTTCTGATTTTTTAAAGATTTGATTAACTGAATTAAAAGAGAATGCAATAAGAAAACAAAAGCAAAATAAGGATAATGGTTTGGAATCAATCAACGAAAGCGTGATCAAGACACATGCTCGGCACAAATTACTCCTATGTCGTCATGCAATCGATTCTACCTAATCAAAATGAATCTATGTCAAGGTAGAATTTCCTAAAACAATCGTTACCCGTTTGTCCCGCAATAGCGATCCTATGCGATAGAAAACCAATCCCTATATGTCTATATGACTGTAGTTTCTACACATGCATTAAATATCTATGAAATTCCCCGAGTTTAGACGCTTTCGGCGTCTAAGATCTCAGAAACCACACATACGAAACCGAATTCCATGTCTGGTCGATTTTACGCAGTGGTGTTCGATGCTTATTGTTCTAACCGGTCTAATCACTTTGTCCGTCTCATAAACCAATCAAAGATCATGCATATGTTGATCAGGCACACGCAAGCAATAAACTCAAGCAAAGAACACATAACATGACTCATGTGATTAAATAAAATACGAATAGCATTAATACGTAGTCATAATTCGCCTAACACGGCCTTAATCACAAAAGATCTTAGCCTAGCATATTAATAAATGAAATCAACAACGAATCAAAGAAAACATTGTTGAAAACGAAATATTAAAGAGATAGAATTCTTCCCCTCACGATGCCGAGTCGTCAAGCGTCGCCCCGATGGGGTATTCAGCCGTGAGTCCCGATGCTTGCTGTTTTTATTTCAGCCTTCTGTTCCCAGCCGTCTCTTAGCGTGTATGTCGCCTTTATGTTAATGGTGATGGCAGCGTATGGCAGAGAGGGTTAAGGTGAGGCGTTTGGTGCGCTCAAGAGAGGTGGTTGCTTGGGTGAGGGCTGCGTGAGGTGAGGCAGCAAGAGGCTTTCGTGACGTGCTTGGTGAGAGGTGGCTGCTTAAGGGGGGCTTTCGTGACGTGCTTGGTGAGAGGTGGCTGCTTAAGGGAGGTGGCTGCTTGGTGAGGTTGGGGCTGCCGTTAGGTGGCTGCTTGATGAGGTGTGCGTGTCTCCTCAGCCGTATATGTCTTAGGTGATGGCCTTGAGGGTTGATAGGCTGCGTGTAGGAGGTGGCAGCCGTCCGGTCAGATTAGGGTTGAGAGCTGCCCTTTTTATGGAAGATTGCTTCTTGAGGGTTAAGTTGCATGAGATCCTTCTTTCCTTGTGTGTATCCTTGAGCCTTGATATGGAAACTATTCTCTTCTAGATTTAAGGAAATAAATATCCTCCACTTTATTCTCTCATCTTCTCTTTCCATGTTTAAAGTCTTTCCATATTTCACTGATTGGTAAATTACAGAGCTGCTTCAATACTCCTGAAAATTGCGAAAGGACCCCCAAGACTCCCAAAATGATCATAACTCCCCGTTTTTTCTCGCTTTTGCTGCAATATCTTTCAAATAAGAAATAACACGCAAACATAAGATATTCGAGAATATTTAATTAGATAACGACAAAATATGCAAATTTACCGGTATAAAAATCACGTAATATCCTAACTTATCACCAGCCGAAGAAGAAAAATACAACATATTATGTGAAAAAGCTCCAACTATCAAAACAAAAGGAGGCTGGAGTTGCATTGATGGCTGAGCAGGACCATTGGCTCGAATACACAACCAACAGTGACGATGAAAACCTAGCCCTGATGGCTAAGGTGGAAGACGACAACGAAAACGAAGAACCCTCATCCGATACTGATACAGTCACCTCTACCGCAGAAACTGAGGTAAACTCCTCAAACTCTTCTCTTTCTTTCAGCATAATAGCCTTAAAAGAACAATTAACTACGATGCATAAAGGAAGAAAAACAGTAAAAGAACTAGAAGCAAAACTCTTCAATAATGACTCTGCCTAAGAGAAAAACCTACTAGAAGAAGCAAATCTTGGGATAAAACTTCAATAGCAACAGAAAAAATAATCAATATAGAATCTAGACTAGAGAGGTCAGAATCTAAAAACATTGAACTAAATGAAAACTTACAATCATGTGAAAAGAAAAAATCAAGTATAAAGATCAATGTGACGTTCTAGTTTCTAAAAGAAAAAAATACTAAAAATAAGAGTCTTGAGGATCTTCTAACAAAAAGAGGACATACGGATCAAACTATATTCCTAAGTCAATCAAAAGATACAAGATTTATGACCCACGAAGAGGCTTAGGATATAAAAGCCCACCTCACTCAGAAAAGAACAATGATCATCTCTATAATATGAATATATGAATCTCAGAATGAAACAGTTGGAGCGGAAGAAAAGAAAAAACTATGATAAGGACAAAAGCATAATAAAAAGTCGTAGCTGAAATTCCATTTCAGTAAAACGAATTAAATTCAAGCTACAAAACAAGGACTTTTCCTTCGCCTGAAGAAGATATAATTCAATACGCCTCTAAATCGAAGAACTAAATAAAGAAGAGAGTGGGACAAACTCCAAAAAAATAAGACTACTTATGGATACCTGCCTGCAATAAATAAAAAAAATTGCAGATTTACAACCTCTTTGGAAAAAGAGAAGTGTTCAAAAGCGAGAAAAAAAACTCTTAAAGAAATTTCCTCTCTCCAAAACCACTCCAACTAATTCCTCTACTAAGGATAGAGCTAGTTCTAATTTGATCTCACATGACTAACATGGAAAATTACTAAAACAACAGTGAAGGAAGAGCATGGATTCCTAAGAAGAAGGCAGGAAAAGAAGAAAAACTGGTGCCAAGATGGCAAATCAAGAAGTCTTCCCCTCTATTTCTCCTTTGAAAACTTGTAAAGATGACCTCAGTCTTGTTCTTCTCTATCCAGTTTCCAATAAAAATTTACACGATAGACATCTCTCAAAATTGCATTTTAGTGATAAAGGAGCAATCAAACCCATGTCTAGATGATACTAATATCCCTACTTCCTTGAAAATAAAAATTGCATTTTAGTGATAAAGGAGCAATCAAACTCCATGTCTAGATGATACTAATATCCCTACTTCCTTGAAAAATAAAACAGAAAGAAGATAATAAGAAAAAGACTAAACCCATTCAAAAATGGTGTGCCAAAATAAAAGGGATATTAAGAAAAGGACTCAACCCATTCAAAGATGGGTGCCAAAATAAAAAGGGATATTAAGAAAAAGACTCAACCCATTCCAGACATTTCTCGTCGGTTCCAGGAAATCAAATCTATATCAATAGATTTGAAAACTGTCAAATCCTCCACAACTGTTTGCTTGTTGACTAAAGCTTCACTTCAACAAAACAGCTTATGGCATCGACGTCTTCACACTTGAACTAGATGCTAAACAAGATGCAATCTCAGCAGTTGGTAAAAGGATTACCAACTCTAAAGTATCAAAAAGAACCATCCTTGTGCAGCTTATGAATTAGGGATGATGAAAAAACCGTCACATAGGACAAACATTTTCCAAGTACTTCACGACCATTAGCACTCCTGCACATTGATTTGTGTGGTCCTATACGCACTCAAAGCATAAATGATCGGAAGTATTTTGTCATCGTTGATGACTTTTCTCGTATTAATTGGGTCAAATTCCTAAGGACTAAGAATGAAACTGTTGATTTACTTAAAACATTTGTTGAAAACCACTTAACATAAAACATTTGTGAAAACCACTTAGAATTTACTGCAAAGTAAAATTCTTGTGATTTGTACCGACAAAGGGACGGAATTTAAAAATAAAGACTTAAGTCAATTTATGAATCCCTGGGTATTACACAACAATATTCAGCCACTAGAACACCACAACCAAATGGTGTTGTAGAACGAAAATAGGACACTAGTTGAAGTTGCTCGAACGATGCTCATATCTTCTAGTTTCCTCATTCTATGGGCCGAAGCATCAACACTGCCTGTTTTACTCAGAATCGGACCCTTATTCATAAGTGTTTCGATAAAACTCATTATGAATTAATCAATCAACGACTCCCTAATCTATCCTTCCTTAGAATCTTTGGATGCAAATGCTTCGTGAAAAACAAAGTGACGACCGAGGAAAATTTGCCTAAAGCTCTTGAGGGCGTTGAAGGGCCTAGAATATCCAACTAAACAAATATTAAATGATTTTACCACGATTAGGGATCGGAAGAATTAACTCGCGCGGGGTGTAGTGTTCTTGAGAGGTCTTGGGTGGCTCCTTGTGGCACAACCAAATGGTGTTGTAGAACGAAGAATAGGACACTAGTTGAAGTTGCTCGAACGATGCTCATATCTTCTAGTCTTCCTCATTTCTTATGGGCCGAAGCAGTCAACACTGCCTGTTTTACTCAGAATCGGACCCTTATTCATAAGTGTTTCGATAAAACTCATTATGAATTAATCAATCAACGACTCCCTAATCTATCCTTCCTTAGAATCTTTGGATGCAAATGCTTCGTGAAAAACAAAAGTGACGACCGAGGAAAATTTGATCCTAAAGCTCTTGAGGGCGTTGAAGGGCCTAGAATATCCAACTAAACAAATATTAAAATGATTTTACCACGATTAGGGATGGGAAGAATTAACTCGCGTGGGGTGTAGTGTTCTTGAGAGGTCTTGGGTGGCTCCTTGTGGCAACCCCACCTTTTTTTTTTTTTTTTTTTTTTTTTTTTTAAACATTAATAGTTGGCGGGTTTTCGCAACGAAAGCCGCGCAAAGCCCATTTTAGAAAAACAACATAGTATATTATACAATATATAAAAGAGTCGTTTTACAAAAGTCTTTACAACGGGCCGGAGCCCCAAAATATCAAAACAATCCTACGCCTCCACAGGTCGCGTCCCATGTACTGCATCCGCCCCCAAAAGCCCGTGGAGTCACCGCCACCAACCGCTACTCACCCGTACCTATAAAACATGTAACCCTGAGCAAAATTGCCCAGTAGGTGAACATCAAAGTAATGCGATGCATGCGTGCAATGTCCCCAAATCCCAATATCTCACATGACAAATGCACGCTCATTTTTCTCATATCTCAATACTCAGGGCCCCAGGTTAGACTCGGCACCTCGCGCGCAACATCACATCAATCATCCGGTCACACAGACTCGGAAATCACATCTCATGGCGGTGGGCACCCCGAGTCGCGTTTTCACACTGTACCCGGGTAGATAGATCGATCACGTCTATCTCCCGCCTAATCTCATCTCATGACGGTAGGCACCCCGAGTTGCGCTCCCACGCTGTACCCGGGTAGATAGAACGATCACGTCTATCTCCCGTCAAGTCGAGCCATCCTACGACGGTGGGCACCTCAGGTTGCTCAAGCCTGAGTAGACAGATCGATCACGTCTGTCTCCCGTCAGGTGCACCTACGAGTCTTAACCTCACGAATCTCTGCCAAAGAAAGGCATACACTCTCCCATCGCACAAATGCGATCAATACTCTCGTCATGACATGCCGTGGATGCATGAACAATCAATCGCGGAACATATCAAGTATATCCGAAAAACCCTCAAAAATCATTAGAATATATAAAACGTACTTTTGGTTCAAATACTTAAAATCCCAAGAATAGTGAATTATTTAAGACCCAATACTCCTCCATCAGTTGACCCGAAAATGGGGTCCAAGTTCGAAAATATTTTATAAAAGTTGACCTGGCGAAAACTGTAGAAGTGGCGAAAAGCTTTTTCGTTTTGAACAGTGGCGAAAAGCTTTGGTGCAAAAAACAGTAATGAAAAGCTTCGGTTCGAAAACAGTGGCGAAAAGCTTTGGTGCGAAAACAGTGGCGAAAAGCTTTGGTGCGAAAACAGTGGCGAAAAGCTTTGGTGCGAAAAACAGTGACGAAAAGCTTCGGTTCGAAAACAGTGGCGAAAAGCTTTGGTGCGAAAACAGTGGCGAAAAGCTTTGGTGCGAAAAACAGTGACGAAAAGCTTCGGTTCGAAAACAGTGGCAAAAAGCTTTGGTGCGAAAACAGTGGCGAAAAGCTTGATTCGCGAAACCTAATAAAAGTTGGCGAAAAGCTTGGTTCGCGAAACCTAATAAACGTTGGCGAAAAGCTTGGTTCGCGAAACCTAATAAAAGTTGGCGAAAACCTTGGTTCGCGAAACCTAATATAAGTTGGCGAAAAGCTCAGTTCGCGAAAACTGGCTTTCGGCCCGCGAAAACTGGTTTTCGGCCCGTGATGTCTCACAGTTCGCGAAATACCTCAGCCCGCGAAAACTGGTTTGCGGCCCGCGAAAACTTTTTCCTCTCACATATCGAAAACCTTAGGCCCGCGAAAACTGATTTCTCAGCCCGCGAAAAACTTTTTCCGCTCACATCATACGAAAACACATGTAAACACTGAAAATGAACAGCAGTATGCGCAAAACACTAAGTTCTTCAAATCTTCATACTTCAACAAATTCCAGAAAACTCATAACACAATTAAAACCCATATTTGGGTTTTTAAACATCAATCATCACATAAACATCCTTCCAACTCACATAAACACCATCATAACATTTCAAGAACATCACGTAACACACAAAGCAGATTAAAATATCAGTTTTGGGTTGTAGGTTTCACCTACCTCACGACCTAAGCAGTGTTTACGCAGGTTTTCGTTTGATGTAGGTTGGAAGGAGCTTTTGCCAAATTTCCTGTCTCTTCCTTTCTCTCTCGCCTTCCTCTCCTTGTTCCTTTCTTCTGAAGTTTTTGAAGTATTGTATATTTAAGTTGGGGAGAGACTTACGTGATGACAAGGAGGTGATAAGGTGGTGATGCAATTTTCCTTTTAAGCTAAGAAAGGGTCTTTTTTTTGTAATTTTCCTTCTTTTGTATCTTTCTTCATCGCAAACCAAGTTTTCTCTATGAAAAGTACGAATCCATCCAGTCCTTTTGGCCTAATTATTTTCCAGTCCGTAAAGTTTTCCTTCTTTATCGGGCTTGGGCCCAATTATTATTTGGGCTCAATTTCAAGCCTGCCCAAACTCATCTTCACTAATTTCGAAGTTTTACGAAATCCCCGTATTAACTTTTTACGGGTATTACACTCCTTCTCTCTCTTTTGATGAGTTTTACACAATACACACTTTATTAAGTGTTAGGGTTCAAGTATTTATACCACATATTGGTATATAATACTTGGGCCCCTAACAAAGCCCAATTACACTAAGCCTCCTTTTTAAGAGAAATCACAAAGATAATTCTAATTAATTGAACACAATAAAATAATTCTAACAATCTCCCCATTTGTGTTCAATCTTCAATTTGGCATGGATTATCTTTTTGGGGCTTAGTGCATTTGCCTGAGTCCTAAAAGAATTTCCTCATTTGTCTTGTCTTTTGATCCCTTCTTTTGGAGATTGATCGAGCGGATCGAGTAATAAAATATAAAACGAATATCGTCAAACTATCATACGCTCAACAGGCAAGTGTACCTATCAAAAATAGCATAGAAATGGCAAGTCTTCGAGTATCGAACCCAAAGGAACTATATGCTTTAGAAAAACGTCGTTTAAATATCCTAGTAAAATATTTTTTTGATTTGATAAAAATATAAAATAACGATAAACGATAAACACAAAAATAAAAGTTTGACAAAATGACGATGTTGGGACGACTTTATGAAAGCAAAGTATTTGAGACTTCGAATCCCCCTAGTTCGACCGAAATGAGTGACAAATGTAATGAGATTTTAGCTATCTATTAGACCGTGGAGATTCCTACAACATGCGTACGAGTTTATATAGCTGACGAAACTGCGCCTTACCATACAATAATCGTAAACAACTAATCAACGAATTAAATAACTGGGCAAGCTTCCCTAACTACTTAACCGAAGACTGCATTAAGGTACGGAGAATCCCGCTATTAGATTTGACTCTAATCCGGCGGGGTAGTTCAACCTATCTCTAGCGATGAGTTTATTCCGCTCGTTTACGAGTGGTTTAATCGTCCGCCCCTCTCTCGAGCGTAGCGTACGATTTCCCAAAAAATTATCTTGACCACATAGACATAATCAAAATAATATCATAATTCATAACCGAGTCATAATAATAGCAAAACAACAACACTTAAAACATACGTACGATCTCGCTAGGGTTCATCTAATCTCAAATACTACGGGATTTAGCCACTCATCATGATCACAACAAAGAACATAATTAACATCGAAGATATCATAAATGCTTCCCTGAATTCGGCTTCGAAGTTAATCCCCGTTCTTCGCTGAGGAATTTTGTCGAACAGGTGGTGGGCGAGTTGGGTGTATGAACTTCTCTATGCTCCTTTTCGCTGCCCCTTGCTACGCCCGCTGGTTATCGTTGCTGCTGCCCACGTTCTCAGCACAGCCGCAGCCCTCTGTTCCTAGCCCCGTCGCAGCTTTATCCGTTCACAGTCACCTCTTACACACCCACAGCTAGCTCGCTATATCTCGCTGCTACGCTGCTCCTCCGCTGGTTCGTTTGCAGCCCTTGGTCACAACTCACAACCCACACACACAGCTATGCTCACAGCCCTTTCCCTTGCGTCTCCCCCTCCTCCTTCTGTTCTTGCTGCTGCCCTCATTTATAGATGATGGAGGTGCATCAAAATCTTCACTGGGTTGCTCAAGATCGGCGTGAGATTGCATTTTGATTTTCTTCCTTGAGCAGTGTGCGTTGTATCTCCAAGCCGTCATCTCGTTCATGCGTGTGAGGAGGCCTTGTCGCTTCTTTTTTTTCTTTTTCTTCTTTTGTGTGCCATATGTCTGTAGGATCTTTCTTTTTTTTTTTTTTTCATTTTGTTTCTTCATTCACTTGGGCTTGGGCTTTTACTTCTTGGGCTGATTTTTACCCTTGGGCCCAATTGGTTTTTGGGCCGATATTTGGCTCGACGGTTCCTCAAAATTTGTTTCAAGTCCGAATATTCCCGGTTGTAGTTCTTTTTCCCAATACCTATCGAAAATGAAATATAAATGTGAATGTATGATATTCGAAGGAATTTAGATAAATAACCAACCGGTAATGCCTTTTTACGGAGTATAAAATATAGCATAAAATTCATTTATCAGAGATCTTCAAGTTCACCGTGTCTCGATCTTCTCTTCTCGACAATGGATCTTCCTTCAAGTCTTTTCTTGAATCTTATCTGGTAAATGCCGGAAGGTGTTTGAAGTTGCTTGCCGGTTCTTGAAGAATTTTCTCTTTTTGTGTGTTCCATTTCTCCCTCTGATAGCGCGAAATTCCTCCTACGTTTGTTCAACTTTGTGTTGGGATTGGGGAGTTTTCTCTTTTGAAATTGGAGAGATGCACACGAGGCGGTTGCCGGATTTCTTCTTTTTGTGTTCGATCTCTCCTTTCGATAGTAACCCAACTCCCCCTACTTTTTGTCACCTTACGTTGGAATTGGAAAGTTCTCTTTGAAATTTGGAGAGACGCACACGAGGTGGCAACTTCGATATTTGAAGTCCGTGGTGTTCGCCTGATTCTTTGACGATGCTTGAGTATTTAGCGTTTCTAATCTATCTTGCACTTTCATCGTGGTATTGCTCCCATTTTGCTTTAGTACTACTCCCCCTCATGAAGATCGAGTTAAGGAGATCGTCATGCGATGGGTCAAAATGAAGCATCGTCTTTGGCAAGAAGATCACGTCGTCTCCAGAAGAAGGTACGCATGTGGTGTGTTGTAAATTGTTCTGAGGCTCCTTTGGAATGTTCCATTCAAGTGCAGGAGAGCCCGGCTTCAGAGTGGTATGCTCGGCGGAAAATTGGTGGGTGGTCCGACCTGTTTGTTTATGCGTGTCCCCTTCTCCCCCTTCTCCCTTAACGAGATCGACATGCTTGTATAGGAAGATTAGAAGGACACAAACGACAGGTCGGTGATGGTAATAATCAGACAGAGCCACTAAGGCAATCTGTCGACACGACTTCAGAGACAAACTCCGAGACGTGGCTTATGAGGACAGGGCTTGAAGAATCGGGGCCACATAGGCGTCCCGTTTACATCGTACTAGAAAGTAGCTCGAGACGATGGCCTGACTCCGTTGTTGCTTTGATATTGCAACGGTAGGACGTCCTTCCGATCCTCGAAGCATATCTAAGCAAGACAGGTCTACGGAAGTTCTAGCGTGATCACAAAGATCAGGTGTTAAAAAAGTGTATGTGTCCTAGAAAATATAAAAATATATGGTAAGTGATGACACACTAAACTCGAGTACACAAGGAAGTGTGGTGGTGGGGCTGAGTACCACATAATTAAGTATCTCCTTCTTTCAAGTGAAGCGGTGATAGTAGACGTGGTTCCCCGTGATTTTTGAAACACCTGTCTTTTGAGAGACAGATGAGTGTGTAAGGCTCGGTTGTGCACGCGTCGTTGGACCTATTGCGGCGACTTCTGCCCGGGAACTTATAAAATTAGCACCTGTACTTATGGGGGTTGGTCCGAATAATTTGTGAGGTGAGGGAATCATGTAGCGTCGGTCTTTTCAAAAGGTTTCAGTAGACATGGCTATAATTTTGACTGTCTCTCGGTGATGTTCCTGGGTTAGATTCAGTTGGGTTTGACTAAATCATGGGAACGAAGTCCTTGCATCTGGCAGGAAGTAATGAGTGTTGCTTTCTTTATCAGCAATCCGGAGCAGGTCGGCTGAAGCGAGCACCGATTTTTGCATTTGTAGCCACCGTCGCCACTAAAGAGTTGTCGTTGTAGGCAAGAGATTCTTCTTTTGAAGTTCATCTTCGGAGGTCGGAAGTAATCTCCATGAAGCTTGATGATGAGGAGAGAAGATTGTTTTTTTGGATATATATATATATTAATCGTTATTAGTAATATATATTTCTATACTATATATTATATGAATATAAAATATATATATATATTGTTTTAAAAATATATATTAGTATATATATAATAAAGTATATGCATATTATATTATATATATATATGTATGTATTTTGTTATTCCTCCCCCTCAAAACATGATTCCAAAAATAAAATTGCTCCCCCTCAAAAGATGCGTGGTAAGTTCGAAACATCTGTGAATCTCTTTCCCTAAATTCACATATTTGAAGTTCGCTCCCCCTCAAAAATATAATTATTGCTCCCTTTTTAAGAAATAAGGGTCACTTCTCTTGTAAAAATAAAATAGTAGCTCCCCCTCAAATTAAGCTCATCCTATAGAAAAAAATGGTATCTATCATTTCTGTGCATAATATGCATTTTAAATTTTACAGTTTTGAAAATGCATATTTAAAATGTACCATTTTGAAAAATAGGTATTTCAATTCACCTCGTATGCATATGCAAATTAAAATTTTGAAAATTTGATTAACATACACATAATTAGAATGTACCGATCTTAAAAATATGTGTATGAATGTGGTATTATGCATTTCAGTTCAAAAGATAGAATTTACCACATATAGTCGTAGTTGCTCACGTCGTTTCCCTTTATCATGTATGAGGAGCCACTACGTCAAATTGCCATATTGAGGGATGCGGTTATATTGAGGGATGCGGTTGCTCGCGTCTCTTACCAGTCATGCAAGTGGAGCAACTCGAGTACCGTACATGCTGGAATGTTGTGGTTGCCCTCGTCTAGGTGTGGGATCGGGTCGAGTTTTTACGGGTTCGGGTATTTCGGGTCGGGTACCCGATAACTGCGGGTTCGTATTCTAAAACCGGATCCCGACCCGATTAAAGTCGGGTACCCGAAACCGGCGGGTACCCGACTTGCGGGTTCGGGTTTCTTATTTTTTTATTATTTTTTTTTCATTTTTTTTTTAATTTTTGCGTGAATTTTTTTGGTAATTTTTTTTTAATTTCTATCAAACCTTAGCCCAACCTAGCCCGCTAGACAGCCCAATAAGAGAGCCCACTATTTAAAAATTAGATGAAAATTACTGGAAAGGAAAATCGAACCCAGGTTTATACTGTAAATTGAAGACGACCTATCCACTAAGCCAATCGTCTTAATTATACATGTTTTACATGCCTAAGTATTTATAACAATATATTGATTATTTTTTTTAAAAAAAAAACTTCGGGTACCCGATCGGGTTTATCGTGTAGCATAATGCTACCCGATACCCGATTTTAACCCGTTTCCTAACCCGATCGGGTCGGGTACCCGAAACCCGACCCCGAATGCCCACCCCTAGGAGCAACCATCTTCTAATTACTACTCATGACCGGGGTTTTGTGGTTGCTCTCGTATCATTCCAATCACGCGTGTGGAGCAACCATCGTCGAATTACCACACGTGATTGGGCTCCTGCAAAACTTTAATGGGACTTTGGTACACATTTTTGGATGGGTCCTTCTTGATTAGCATAAAACAATTTATGCATATAAGGTGTCAAATCAGATTTTAGTCCTAAATCATTCATTAACGTGCTTTTAGGTACCCGACTATGTTTGGGATTACCTAACTTAATGGTTGACTTAGGAACTGTTGGTCCCTAAATCAAGCTAGAACTCTCAAAATCAATGGAATAGTGCACACCTTCGAGTGTGTGTGAGTGCATGTTTTTCATGTGAAGGTGGCGGCTGTTTGTGTAGAGAGAGAGAGTTCACACTTTTCTAGGTTTAGCTCAAAATAGACTTTTTCATTAAAATGGGAAGTGTTACATTAAAATAAGCCCTAGCCCACTATTTATACCAAACATACTTTGGTATAATTACAAGAGTGTCCCCAACTAGCAAACTCATTAAGCTAATGACCCAATAAGAAATACATCAGTACAAATTATATGATGAACACTAGAAAATGATCCTAACATTCTCCCCATTGTGTTCATCTTGTTCGACACGGCTCAATCATCTTTTTCGTCTGAAGAATGACTTCCTCAACCCCAAGTTAACTTCAAATTGTTTGAGATCATTGCGGAGCTGGATCCTCTCATCAATGGCTTCTCTGATGTCATCTAGGAGGTTCCTATACTCGATCTCTCTCTCTGTTGGCGATCTGGGTTTGTGATATTCGTTGATCCAGAATTCTACTTTTTCTTTGATCAGCTTCAACGTTCAATCACTGAACTTTGGAATCTCTGACACCAACAGAGCTCTTTTTTCTTTCTTGGGGTTGAGATAGACGATGGCTAACTCTGGATTCTGAAATACTTCAGCTTCAACGCATTTATCCAGATTGTAGTCACCGCTCGTTGGTCCTATGAGGTTGACCTTCTTCATTCCGTTTTCCAACGCCATCTGGAGATCTTGGGCAACATGGAATTTGACAACTCTGAGAATGAATCCCTTGATCGCGTAGTACCCTTGCCTATACTCGTGTTTTGTAGCTCCAAAGTTCCGTCAGAGGTAGTACATTTGGTTGACGTCGGATCTTTTCAGAAATTGTAGATTGGCCTCGGTGATGGTTGAGATAGAGTCGTCATTCCACATCACCTTGAACTCTGGGTAGTGTGTTCTTCCCAGATTCTTATCGTTCATCTGTATGATATGTTGGTTCTGGTGTAGATCGTCTGGTCGGTGGCGGGATATTGTCAGATCTTCGTCTGAGCGGTAAGTCGAGGCGCGTATTGAATACGCTGTCCGTAAGACGATATCGCCCCGATATTCACGTGCTCTCGGGTTTATGGTGATCGTCCCCAAGATACAACGACTTCTAACTCTTTATCGCAGCACTACGACTCGAGTTTTCCGGCGAATCGTACTCAAAACTCGGAACTTTCTTGCTCGGGAAACTGGGGACTGGGAGTATGCAGTGCTTGGAATGCTGAGGTGTGAATGAATGAATTCCAAACATGTATGGGGACCTATTTATAGGTCTTCAAGAGGTGGCAGGGACTGAATCATAATTAATGATGTCCCTTGGGCTGTCTGCCTTTTGGTTTCTGGGGCCAGAATGTGAAAGGTCACAACTTCTGGACTGATTCATCAGTTGGATGTTTCTTGACCCGTCGGTTCATATCACCGGTTCGGGTCGGGTCAATCCAGTGGTCAGGATCGCGACTCTTCGCGATCCGGTACGCCCCATTGACCCAACGGGTCATGCCACCTCAGCGTTGCGTCACCATCACTTGTACACGTGTCCATGACACGTCATCATCTGCTTGCCACGTCACCCGGTACACCGGGCACCACATCACCGATGCCACGTCAGCCGGAGCATAAATTTTAGGGCTCCTCAATGCTCCTCGCTCCGATGCGAAGTGCAAAGTGCAAAGTGCCGCCTCAAACCGCCCAATGCGCACTATGGCACGGCTCGGTCTCGGGATCGGCATTGGGCTCGGGCGCGGGCTCGGGCTCGGGCTCGGAGGTGCGAGGAACCTCCTCGCACTCGGGTTTCATTCCGAGCAAAACCCCATTCATTTAGCTTCAAGCCCATTTAGCCCACTTAGGCCCACTTAGCCCATATACCTTGGCAAGCTCTTTTATGTTACCTCTTCAAGGCAACGATATATATACAAGTGAAAAAGAGATGACTTTTCCAATGTGGGACAAAATTCTCCACTTTATACTTGGTCTATATTTTATCATCTCTTTAATGGGCCATCTTCGAAAATTAATTTCTGATTCACCCGATGTCGGTTTTGGGCCAATTAATATTCGATAGATTCCCCTCGAAACGTAGATTATGAATCTTTCATCAAATTTGAGTTTCGACGCACGACGGCTTATCGATTTAATAAAAAACCGATTAGATTTAGCTCATTGGGCCAATTACCCAATGTTGGGCCCAATTGGCCCATTTATCCAACAATCCCCCACATGAATCGAAATTAATGCAGATGCATGCTGACTCTAGCAAGAAAGTCCCGACGATCCATCATTGCATCGAGATAGGTAGCTTGCGGCTTTGAACCTTCCCTAGTGAAATGCTATCGGATTTACTCGCTGCTCAGTGAACATGATGTCTTGAACTGACGGCTTTTTGTGTAAACCAAGACAACAGCATACACACAATGACGAATCTAATTTCCTTCGATTCTCACGTTGTGTCCGTTTTGGCCATGGACCATATCTCGGATTCATAAGTGTTTTTGTTGAAGCGGCCCCACTTCTCACTTATATAGGTGATCGACTATTAGGACTTAATCCTGGAGTAGCCCGAAATACTCCACCAACTTTGGAATAGCCATCATTAAAAGCATAAATGCTTACCCTTTACCACACGTCATCGGAAAATTACTTGAACGGCTTACGAGAATGAGCTTCTTAGAGATGTTCCAAGTAAACTACTGAACCATTCTCAGCTTAGTTGTCTCATTGAACCAAGTTTGTGGGATCTCCACTCATCATGGTTGAGTTACCACCGAGCCTGTTCTTAGGTGTGTGGGATTTAAGCCCCATTCCCCTTACCGCGTCATATAGCTGATCTCTAGCAATGCCTTTCGTCAAAGGATCTGCTATGTTCTCTTTAGACTTCACATAGTCAATAGAGATGATTCCGTTAGAGATCAGTTGTCTTACGGTATATTGTCTCCGACGAATATGTCGAGACTTACTGTTATACATGCTACTCTGTGCGCTGCCAATTGCTGCCATGCTATCGCAATGTATCATTATTGGTGGCACAGGTTTACTCCAACAGGGAATATCTTCCAGGAAATTTCTAAGCCACTCGGCTTCTTCGCCGGCCTTATCCAGCGCAATAAACTTTGATTCCATCGTGGATCGAGCTATGCAAGTTTGTTTGGAAGATTTCCACGATATTGCTCATCCACCGATGGTAAACACATAACCACTCGTGGATTTGGAGTCTTTGCTGTCGGATATCCAATTAGCATCACAGTACCCTTCAAGAACTGCTGGATATCTGGAGTAGTGTAAGTCATGGCTAATAGTGTGCTTCAGGTATCTCAGCACCCTTTTCCAGGCTACCCAGTGACTACTCCCGGGATTACTGGTAAACCTACTGAGTTTACTTATTGAATAGGCTATGTCGGGTCGAGTGCAGTTCGACAAGTACATCAAACTGCCAATCACCCGAGCGTATTCGCGATGTGATATGGGTTCACCTTTATTTTTGGCTAAGTGCTTGTTTGTTCAGATCTACCGGAGTCTTTGCCGGAGGGTCATCGGAGGCGTTAAATTTCTTTAACACGCTCTCAACATAGTGAGATTGTGTCATCAGAATTTTCGGGTGTCTTAGAGATGTTTATCCCTAGTATGACATTAGCCAAACCCAAATCCTTCATCATGAAATGATTTTTCAACATGTTCTTTGTGTTCAGGATCACTTTCTGATTGCTTCCCATGATTAACATGTCGTCTACATAAAGACAAACAATCACGAATTCATCGGGTGTACCCTTAATGTAAACACATTTGTCACACTCGTTGATCTTGAACCCATTCGATAGCATAGTCGTATCGAATTTCTCATGCCACTGCTTCGGTGCTTGTTTAAGCCCGTACAGCGACTTCACGAGTCGGCATACTTTATTCTCTTGCCCGGGTGCAATGAACCCTTCGGGCTGTTTCATATAGATTTCTTCCTCCAGTTCCCCGTTCAGGAAAGCTGTTTTCACATCCATTTGGTGTATCTCGAGATCATGCAATGCTGCAATAGCAACGAGAACCCGAATGGACGTAATCCTTGTTACAGGTGAATATGTATCGAAGAAATCATATCCTTCCTTTTGGTTAAACCCTTTGGCAACTAGTCGAGCCTTATATTTCTCGATAGTCCCATCAGTTTTGAGCTTCCTTTTAAGGACCCATTTACATCCTAAAGGTTTACAACCTTTTGGGAGATCTACCAACTCCCAAGTGTGGTTCTCCATTATGGATTCAATCTCGATGTTCACAGCTTCTTTCCATAATGGAGCTTCAGGACTCGACAGAGCTTCATGTAGTGTCCGAGGTTCATCATCTAACATGTATGTTAGGAAGTCGGGCCCGAATGATTTTGACACCTTCTTTCGTTTACTTTGCCTTGGTTCCTCCACTTGTTGGGGTGAACTTTCAATGGCATCGTAAGTTCTCTTTACAGAGCTTATTTCTTTTCTTTCCTTATTTGGAAAGATATCTTCTAGGAATACTGCATTCCTTGACTCTATTACCATCCCGACATTCATGTCAGGTACCTCTGATTTATGCACCAGAAATCTGTAAGCAGTACTGTTATTTGCATATCCGATGAAAATGCAATCTACAGTTTTGGGTCCTATCTTAACTTGCTTAGGTTTATGTACTTCGACCTTTGCTAGGCACCCCCACACTTTCAGGTAACCGTAGGATGGTTTTCTACCTTTCCATAGTTCGTACGGTGTTTTATCCCTCTTTTTGTGTGGCAATACATTTAGAATGTGATTTGCCGAAAGGATAGCTTCCCCCCACAAGTTCTGGGGCAGTCCTGAGCTGATTAACATCGCATTCATCATCTCTTTGAGAGTTCTGTTTTTGCGTTCTGCGACGCCGTTTGATTTGGGTGAATATGGCGCAGTTGTTTGATGGATAATGCCATGTTCTCGGCAAAACTCCTCAAACGGTGCCACATATTCTCCTCCTCTGTCACTTCTTATTATTTTTATCTTGGAGTTAAGTTGATTTTCAACTTCACTCTTATATCTTTTAAAGTCATCAAGCGCTTCGTCTTTTCCACTTAAAAGATACACGTGACAGTACTTCGTGCAATCGTCGATAAACGTAATGAAATACTTCTTTCCACCTCTAGTTTGCACGAATTTCAGATCACATATATCAGTATGGATCAGCTCTAGAGGTGAGCTGTTTCTTTCGACTGAGGGGAATGGTGCTTTAACCATCTTTGCCTCAATGCAGACCTCACACTTATGTTGCGAGTCAATTTCCATTTGTGGAAGTAAGTTTAAACTTATCAGCTTTTTCAGTTTGTTTAAACTAACGTGTCCTAGTCTACCATGCCATAAACTAGAGCACTCAACCAAGTAAGAAGAACTGACTTTATTATTATTAGCGAGCTCAATCTGGCGCTTTACAGGCATTACATTTAATTTAAAGAGACCCTTCTCTATGTAGCCTTTGCCTATAAAGTGATCATTCTTGGTCAGCACATACTGGTCAGCTTCAAACACCTGTTTAAACCCGGCTTTGCTGAGTAGAGAGCCGGAGACCAGGTTCTTGCGGATGTCTGGTGTAATACCCGAGTTCCGCACGTAAGTTGGCCAATAAATTTGCATGCATAATATGTGTTTATACGACTACATATTATGTGTTTATATGTATATGTTGGTGTTTATCTGATAACTAACTTATTAGAAAATTTGACTTGGGACTTAGAAGAATTTCGAAATTAAATAAGGGATTTTCAAAAGACTGAACATGGTTGAAAATAGAAAATTTTGAGATATGAGAGTGCGAGTATTTGAATTTTAGAATTTTCGAAAGAACATAGATTGTGAAAACTTAAAGTTTTCGAAAGAAGATTTTCGAAAATAGTTTCGAAAAAAAAAAAAAAATGGATCGAAAATATTAGCATGAGAGGAAAGTAAATAAAACAATAAAATAATATAATTTATAGGTTAAGATAAGTATTAGTTAAGTCCTTGTAATTTGTTCACTGTTACACGCAACATTAGGATAAGAAGAAAGAGACTCATTCATTTTGGCAAAAAACTTTCGAAACAAATAAGGAGAGAAAAGAAGAGTACAGTGAGCATCTTCAACCTTGGAAAAGGTATAAATTCTTACCATGATATTTATGTTGTTAATTATGATTTAGCGTGTTCTAAATATTAACAAGCATGAATATTTCATGTGTTCATGCTCTATATATCTAAGTTTTGATTTTCAAAAGATTTGAGCATGTTTTAAAGTTCTGATGCTCATCAATGTTCTAGAAAATAATAGGTTTGGATCGAAAGTTTAGAGGTTTTCGTATGAATAGTGTGTTTTTCGTATGAATAGTGTGTTTTTCGCACGGTTTAATGATTTTCGCAAGGTAGGTTTTCGCCAGCTTAAGTGGCGAAAAATAATTTTTTTCAAAGTAAAAGTTTTCGCTAGTTACTGTTCAAAGAAAAACCTTTCGCCACTTAATGTAAAATCTTTTCGCCAGTTACTGTGTTCGCTAGCTACAGTACAAAGTAAACTTTTCGAATTCAATACTTAGCGAAAAAGATTTTCGCTAACTTTACTTTTCGCTAAGGTTTTCGCCAAAAAGGTTTAAAAAGTTTTCGCCACTATTCGCGAAGTGGAACTTTTTCGCCACCTTTCGCGAAGTGGAGCTTTTCGCCACTCTTTATTTGGTTTCGCGAACCAAAGCTTTTCGCCACTTAGAAAAGTTTTCGCCAGGTTCAAAAAGGTTTTCGCAAATCAAGTTTTTTCGTATGACAACCTCGGACCGAAAACCTATTTTCGCGGGCCGAAATTTAGTTTTCGCGGGCCAGTAAAGTTTTGCGAATGAGAGATAACTTCGGGCCGAAAACCAGTTTTCGCGGGCCGAAAGCCAGTTTTCGCGGGCTGAAGTCTTTCGCGAACCATGAGACATCGCGGTTCGATTTTTAAGTTTTCGCAGGCCTGGAAGGATTTTCTTTTTTTGAAACTAATTGATTTTCGCATGAAATTTCGAGAACTTTTATAATTATTTAACTTAGCCAATACACTGACATAATAATATTTTCATGATTAAGGATCAAAAGGTTAGGAAATTCACAGGACTGCTAAGATAAATAATCAAGGACTCCAGGTAAGTGGGAAATTCAACTACAACACATAAATAATTGACTTACGTGACTTGTGACTATGTGCTTTGGATTTATGCTGTTGCGTGAACTATGTGACACACTTGAATGGTATGTATTCTCCGTATTACTCACATGGCATAATCATGCGCATGCACGAAACATTTGTGAGGGTTTACGTGAGATGAGTATGCACTGAACTTATCGCCTGAAGGCGAATGATATTTGCCGATATGGGCATTTGATGTCGACTCGCAGTTGAGTCAGGGCTACTTCTATGGCACCATGACGGCGTGGTGCGTCGTCGGATATTTTATATATTGAGGCAGGAGGAGCGACCCAGGAAGGAGCGACTTAGTTATGACTAGCGTAGGCTAACTGGCGTAGGCAACTGCCCTGTTGGCGGTGAGGAGCGACCTGGAAGGGGCGACCTGGGAAGGAGCGACCTAGGAAGAAATCCTAGCGTAGGCTAACCGGCGTGGGCTACCAGCGTAGGCTACCGCATGGCAGAGGGGACGACCTGGGAAGGAGCGACCCAGGGAAACCTGGCGTGGGCTACCCAGCGTGGGTCGCTGTCATATTTATCCATATGGGATATGAGCTCGGTATGGTGCATAGTAAGATTAGCCGAGGGCCCTGAGAGATGTGAGATGTGAGATGTGAGATTGAGTCTGACTCTACAAGAGTAGAGAGGCATTGGCACGGATGCCTTTGTGGGGTTTTACACGTACACGACATTGCATATTCCTACTTACTGAGCTTCATAGCTCACCCCTTATATTATGTGTTGTAGGTACTAGCGACCACGGTACGTGATCGCCTTGTTGGCAAGGCTAGTCTTTTGAAAGCTTCCAGCGACTTTTGAGGGTGGTGTGTACATGGATGCGACCTGTGGGGTGGGTGCTAAAGTTACCTGGCTGCGTTACTTTACAACCCGTATGTAATTAGGATCTCAACTATGATTTTGGCTTGTATGGGATGGTTTTCATATGCATATGTATAAAAATAAAAATTTATATGCATTTGTGCATGCTTGATATTCTATAGTCACGTAAGCTAGTATCGTAAATGGGTAGTAGAAGGTGGCGGCGCCACATCTGGGACATGCAGTACGTCCACAAGCGTCACCTCCTTGCCTGAGGTCATCTTTAGCACCACTCGTCCCAATCCTACGATGTTGGACGTGGCCGCGTTCCCCATGAAGAGCGTCCTACCCGAGAACGGTGTGTAGGTGGAGAACATATCTTTGTCGGAGCAGATGTGGCGCGTCGCTCCACTGTCGATGTACCAAGATCTTGGGTTTTCCACCACGTTTGCTTCGTACACCACGGCGGCGAGGTCTAGCTCCGACAGCTCTGTTGACAACCTTTTTTCTTCGGTCAAATTAACCCGATTCTGATTGCCATTCTTTTTCTGGCGATAATCTTTGGCCATGTGTCCGGGCTTATCGCAGTTGTAGCAGTTGCCTTTAATTATTTTGGAATTCTGCTTCTGCTTGTTCTGCGGTGCCCCGGTTCTCTTTCGCTTGTTGCCTGAATTTGGCTCAGCTAAGTTGGCCCCTGCTTCCATACTACCCCTCTTGATCTTCGCTTCGTTCTTTCGGTTGTCTTCTTCAATCCGAAGCCTCACAATAAGGTCCTCAAGTCCCATCTCTTTGCGTTTGTGCTTAAGGTAGTTCTTGAAGTCCTTCCAGAGGGGCGGTAGCTTCTCGATAATAGCAGCTACCTGGAAGGTTTCACTGATCTGCATATTCTCCGCGTGTATATCGTGGATGATAAGCTGCAGATCACGGACTTGATCCAATACAGGCTTGGAGTCCGTCATTTTGTAGTTCAAGAATTTGCCGACAATGAACTTCTTCAGTCCGGCATCATCGGTCTTATATTTCTTGTCCAACGAGTCCCACAACTCTTTTGCAGTCATAGCCACTGCATAGACGTTGTATAGGGAGTCGTCCAAGGCGTTCAGAATATAATTCCGGCACATGAAATCATTATGATTCCATGCGTCTAGCACCGCCTTATCTTGCACGTACTGCGGATTCACCACAGGTGCGGTGTCTTCTTCATTTTCAGTGTCTTCAGCATTCCCGTGAATCTGGGGTTCTGCCGTCACTGTGGGCGCGAGCTCTTTCAGGTACGTCACCAGATTCAAGGTCGTTAGGTAGAACATCATCTTTTGCTGCCAGCGTTTGAATTCGGTCCCGTTGAATTTGGAAGTACGTTCAACGTGGCTGCTGCCTGGGAGCGGGATAGCAATAGGTATCGCTGCCATCGATCAGACAAGATATCGTCTTACGATTGTTGGTTCCGGTGTAGATCGTCTGGTCGGTGGCGAGATATTGTCAGATCTTTGTCTGAGCGGTAAGTCGAGGCGCGTATTGAATACGCTGTCCGTAAGACGATATCGCACGGATATTCACGTGCTCTCGGGTTTACGGCGATCGTCCCCAAGATACAACAACTTCTAACTCTTTATCGCAGCACTACGACTCGAGTTTTCCGGCGAATCGTACTCAAAACTCGGAACTTTCTTGCTCGGAAAACTGGGGACTGGGAGTATGCAATGCTTGGAATGTTGTTGTGTGAATGAATGAATTCCAAACATGTATGGGGACCTATTTATGTTTCTTGACCCGTCGGTTCATCTCACCGGTTCGGGTCGGGTCAATCCAGTGGTCAGGATCGCGACTCTTCGCGATCCGGTACGCCCCATTGACCCAACGGGTCATGCCACCTCAGCGTTGCATCACCATCACTTGTACACGTGTCCATGACACGTCATCATCTGCTTGCCACGTCACCCGATACACCGGGCACCACATCACCGATGCCACGTCAGCCGGAGCATAAATTTTAGGGCTCCTCAATGCTCCTCGATCCGATGCGGCTTGGCCGAGCTCACGAGCGCGCGCGGCGCGCAGGGCAGCGCACGGGCTTATCTGCCCGAGCCCAATGGGCCTGGCCCAACCTGATAAAGGCCCAAATTAAAATACGGGCTTGGCCCGACCCATTTAAAAGCTCAAATTTGATTTTGGCTCGGAAATGTGTTAAATTTGCCGTGATACATGTTATTTGAATTACGTGGTGATTGATTGGGGATTAGGTTCTGTTTTTACCAGGTGATATGTTAAGGGTGACAAGGTCCCCCTCGGGTTGTACTGTACAGTTTTTCTAGAAAGACGGGCTTTGTTGTTTTAGGGAAAGATCCCCCCGTCATAGGCTATAGTAGTACATGAATGACGGCCGAACGAGAGACGATCGAGACGCGACGAACGAACAAGACGGTGGCCGAGGTGTCCGTTCGAGACGAGCCCGAAGACTTGGAGTTTTACTTATTGTACAAATAGGATAGAACTAGAAATATCCCCGATCTTTCACATTTACTTTAATAGGTTGAAACTAGGTTTACTATTAAAGTCTATTATGTGCGTGTTGGTTTCGAACGTGATATCGTGCATAATGTGCTCGTTCTTTAACTGTGAGGATTCTCCCGAAGTTAGACTTTAAAATATCAAGTGAGTAAAGGGCGGGGTTCCTGTCTTCTATCAAGTCCAAAAACGTTACGACTTAAGGGTACGGTTTTGGTTGACCGAGTTACGGCGCTAAAACCCTCGTCTTTGACGTGAACATATTTGGATGCATTTTTTATAATGCCGCTCACCGACCACTCTTCGTCCTCCCGCAAAGTGTTATCCTACGGAGGCGAAGTTCACTCAAAACTTGAAGGTTAGCATGACGTTGATAGGTAGCACTTGTACAGTCATTCCCAAGACGTCTGAGTTACAGGCCGAGGGACCCTGACTGAGACAAATTCGTTGAACCTTCTGTGTGACAGAATCGTGTGGGACACGAGCCTGGCTGATCGAATATACCAATAAACTGTTAAGTTGAGGCTAGTTTGATACAGTGCGGGTAAATCAACGCCACTATGAAACTACTCAACGAGGTTTCCGAAATTCCTAACGGGAGACAGGATTTCGAGAAAAATAGTGGGAGTCAGACGAAAAATTAAAGTCCTGTTTTAGTCTGATTAAACACTTCAAATCCTAACTATCTGTTTTCTTTCTGCAGTTTATTTTCTTCTCTATTTATACGATGACAAATCCATTATCCGTACTTTTGGAAAAACATTGTTTGGTGGGACCAAACTATGTTGATTGGCTAAGAAATCTGAGCATCGTCCTCAGATTGGTAAAATTGGAGTATGTCTTGGACATCGAGGAGCCTTTGACTCCCAATGCTGATTCGACAGAGCAAGACCTGCAGTTCCACGATAAGTGAGGTTACGATGCTGGCAAGGTCCACTCCTACATGCTATCGGCTATGAGCCCAGAGCTGCAGCGTCAGCATGAGTTCATGAGTGTTAAAGAGATACAGGTGCATTTAGCTGGGCTTTATGGTGAGTCGTCTAGGAGCGCTCGCTACGCCATCATGCATACTCTCTTCAACACCAAGCTCGCAGAGGGTGGTGATGTCCATGCTCATTTACTTAAGCTGAATGAGCATATGGAGCGATTGGATGCGCTGGCATTTGGTTTACCTCACGAGGTAAAGATTGACGTCATACTACAGTCCCTCCCACCGTCCTTCCACCAGTTCGTGGTGAACTGCAACCTGAACAATCGGGAGTATTCGATACCTGACCTGATCAATCAGTTGGTTGCAGCCAGTACTCAGTATCGCATCGATAAGGGTAAGGGTAAGGAGGTGGCGCTTGTTGCGACTACTCGGTCCAAGGGGTCGAAGAAGAAGCCGAGCAAGCACAGCGGGCCAAAGGGTAGAATCGCCAAGAAGGCGAAATCCAAGAAGGCTGTAAAGTCAGGCGCGAAGCCCACTGACAAGTGCCTCCATTGCCAGCAGCTGGGTCACTGGAAGCGCGATTGTCCTAAGCTGAAGGCGTCTTCTGAAGCTTCAGGTAAGCAATTAGTTTTCGAAGCTAATTGTTCTGTGTATTCTACTTCATGGATACTTGACTCAGGGGCTAGCTCCCATATTTGTGTTTTGAACCAGGGTTTGGAACGAAGTAGGAAGCTTCGAGCTGGTGAGGTCTCAATCAACGTTGGCAGCGGACATAGTGTTGCAGCGACGAACATTGGATCGAAGACTTTGCTTTTATCCTCTTTGCATAGTTTAGTACTTTCTGATGTTTTGGTTTTGCCCAAGGGGCTTAAGAACATTATTTCGATTCCTGTTTTGAGCAGACTTGGTTATGAATTTCGATTTATTGATAATGTTTTCCATATTTATTTTAGAAATGAAAACGTTGGAAATGCGACGTTAATAAATGGTTTATATTACGTCAACCTAAGAGATAAGGTGGAAACTGTAAATGCAATAACCAACTCGTCGACGGGGTCGAACGAAGGATACATCTGGCACCTTCGACTAGGTCACGCTGGGGAAGCAAAGATTGACAAGATGGGAACCAAATCACCCTTCACATGGACTTTTACTAGGCCCGCAGAAGTGTTGGGTTTGATCCACACTGATGTATGTGGACCGTTCAGGGTGACGGCCCGAGGTAATTGCCGCTACTTCATTACGTTTACGGACGATCAGTCCCGCTACGGGACTGTCTATTTGAAGAGACAAAAATCCGAAGCTCTTGAAATGTTCAAAGAGTATAAGGCATTAGTGGAGAAGCAAACTGGCAAGGTCATTAAAGCCGTTCGATCAGATCGAGGCGGCGAGTACATGAGCCTTGAGTTCGATGCATTTCTCAGAGAAAATGACATCGTTATACAGTTCTCACCTCCCGGTACGCCACAATTAAATGGCGTAGCCGAGCGAAGAAACCGAACACTCTTGGATATGGTTCGGTCGATGATGAGTTACACAGATCTCCCCATTTCGTTATGGGGTTATGCTTTAGAGACAGCAACCTATATCCTTAACAGGATACCTACCCGTTCTGCCGACAGGATCCCTTAGAAGCTTGGCATAATCGTAAGGCAAGCCTGAATCACACTAGGATTTGGGGTTGCCCCGCCTTTGTGAAAAAGTTACAGGCAGACAAGTTAGAATCAAGGTCGATTATGGCCAGATTCGGCGGATACCCCGAGGACTCAATGGGGTACTACTTTTACGTTCCAGACGAACACAGGGTGTTTGTCGCTTTACGCGCAACCTTCATGGAAGAAGAGTTCATTAGCGAAGGCGGTAAAGGATGTGAAATAACTCTTGGCGAGTTAAGCGACGAATCAACTCCAGTTGCTACAGAGTCGTTAGACGACGTTCCAGAAAACCCGGCTCAGCCGCAATTGCGCAGGTCTAGTAGGATATCTCAAATGCCTGAGAGATATGGTATGGTACACGTCGAGCATGGGGATGCGGCGATTGAGGGATGCGTCGGGGATGATCCCATCACCTACGACCAGGCAATTACCGGTACAGACTCCCTCAAGTGGCTTGAGGCTATGCAGGCCGAAATGGACACTATGTATTCAAACCATGTTTGGACACTTGTAGACCTACCCAATGGTTTTAGACCGATCGGGAACAAATGGATCTACAAGAAGAAGATTGGATCTGACGGACAGGTGGAAACGTACAAAGCTAGGCTTGTAGCAAAAGAGTATAGTTAAAAAGAGGGTATTGACTATGAGGAGACCTTTTCACCAGTCGCGATGATTAACTCCATTCGCATTATGCTTGCGATAGCAGCATACTATGACTACGAGATCTGGCAGATGGACGTAAAGACCGCGTTCCTGAATGGATTCCTCCAGAAGGAGATCTATATGGAACAACCCAAAGGTTTTGCGTCAGATGCAGATGCTCAGAAGGTATGCAAGCTGAATCGGTCCATTTATGGACTGAAACAAGCTTCAAGGAGTTGGAATCTTCGATTCGATGAAGTAGTTAAGAACTACGGATTCATAAAGAACGAAGATGAGCCATGTGTTTACAAGAAGGCCAGTGGGAGCAAGGTGTCGTTTCTAGTATTGTACGTAGATGATATCCTTTTGATAGGAAACGACATTGGGATGCTTTCAGAGGTCAAAGCTTGGCTTTCGACCGAATTCTCTATGAAAGACCTGGGAGAAGCGACTTATATTCTAGGAATACGCCTATTTAGAGATAGGGCGAAACTGTCAATTGGCTTATCTCAAGCCCTTTACTTAGATAAAGTCCTAAAAAGGTTTAAGATGGACGACTCTAAGAAAGGGTTCCTACCTATGAGGCATGGGATTCATCTCTCAAAGTCTATGTCTCCTCGCAACGAGGTACAAAGACAAGAGATGATTGGAGTCCCCTATGCTTCAGCTGTGGGTAACCTGATGTACGTGATGCTTTGCACGCGACCAGACATAGCGTACGCTGTGAGCGTAGTGAGTAGGTTTCAGGCCAACCCTGGTAAGGAACACTGGGCGGCGGTAAAGACATTCCTGAAGTACCTTAGACGGACTAAGGACTTGATACTGATTTACGGCCCAGGAGAATTAGAGGTAGATGGTTATACGGATTCGGACTTCCAATCAGATGTGGATGACCGAAAGTCTACTTCGGGTTTTGTTTATACGCTCAATGGTGGCGCAGTAACTTGGAAGAGTTCCAAGCAAAGCACGACTGCTGATTCCACCACTGAGGCGGAGTATATAGTGGCTTCAGAAGCTGCCAAGGAGGGTGTTTGGATACGCAAGTTCTTAGAAGAACTGCAGGTGGTACCTAGCATAGTGGATCGCCCGTTACCATTGTGGTGCGATAATAGCGGAGCGATCGCACAAGCTAAGGAATCCCGTGCTCACAGTAAGTCCAAGTACATAGAGAGAAAATACCACGTGTTACGTGGGTTCGTTGAGAATGGCTCTATAGCCGTGCAGAAGATCGCCTCAGCAGAAAATGTGGCGGACCCGTTCATGAAGCCAATGTCTCAGGCAGTGCTAGATCGTCACCTCGATAAAATGGGGTTGAGATACTATAGCGCGTGGCATTAGTGCAAGTGGGAGATTGTTGAGGTTTATGCCCTAGATGCCGTACGAGGGCATTAGTGTAATTTTGATGTGTTTAACATTTGTAATTGAATTATTTGATAATGAAATTATTATTGTTTGTTTATTGTCGAAATTAGCATGACAAACAATACAAAGGCATATTAGTATTTCGTCTAAATAAATTAACCTTGCAGTCGGGTAATAAGACGAATTAATAAAACCCCAATATTTACAGTTCAGTTACTGATTCTGTGGGGACAGAGAGGGGGCACCAGTAAGCTGACATACTGTAATATTAAATTAAGTCCACAAGTCTTAGTCTCCAGTAGGGTGACTGGATTGACGAGTACGACTTGTTTGTCGACGGGTCCAAAGTGGTTGTGTCAACCATTCACTTGGGAAGTGGGAGCTCGTGACATTGATACAAGACGAATCAGGGGATTGTCTGTATTTGGACACTGGCTCGTAATCGAACGATCACACGCTGGTAAAGTCGCTGATCGATAGATTGACTATAGTAGTGTACGTGAACCTTAGACCGAAAGGGTTTAACTCGGGGCTGGTCTTAAGGTCTTGATTTGTCACTAGTTTGCTAGGCCCAAATTGCATGAAGCAAGGGTCAGCGGCGAAATGCGGTCTTGACTTTTCGACGTGATTGCCGGTTATACCGCTGAGCGGGATTTACTGCCTTGATTAAATTCAGGGTTAACGTCCTATGCAGTTTCGATGTGCGGGAATTTACCTAAGCCTCTGGCCAGAGCATATAACTGACTCACGAGTGTCGTGGAGGGCAGTTTTGGTAAATGTCACCGACACGAACATCATAGCGTCGAGTCCTGTAAGTTCGACTACGCGTGATTTTCACTCGACCGGGACAAACGTAAAGGGTTTATACGTAGTACAAAAATCTACAGTCTGTTCGTGGATTATGATTAGATCAAATTCGTACTCAACTTGGGATCTGTTCGGTACCACGGGGCTGGCTAGGTGAATACCGAATTCCTAGATTCCTCCTAGGCCGGTTGAGATGAACCAAGAGAGTCGGGCTTAAAAAGGGCAACCTACACAACATTATTATCAGAGAGAAAGACAAGGCTAGGTCCTAGATTGAGAGACTAGGGTTTGTGGCTTGGCCAAAACCCTAATCGACCGAAAATGCTAAGTTTGACTAGTGAGGGGTAAAATGGTCGTTTCACCTCACGAAATATTTTTGAAATATAATATTGGATATTTAATATTTAGTATATGATTTAAATTTGATTTAAATCTTTATTATTGTTTTAGAAAAATAATATTTAATTTGGAATTAAACAATATATATCTATATATATATATATAAGTTTCGATTTTTTATTTGATAAAATTTCGAAAATTATTAAATATATTTATATTGGATATTATATATTTAAAATATACTAAATATAGTATTTTAATTAATTAATATATTAGATATTTAATTAATTAATTTAAGTTTGATTTTCAAAGAAAAACCAAGTCAAACAAGACTTAGTAAAAGAGGAGGTGGTTAGGATTTTTCTCCCCACTCCACATGAATATTTCGGCCAGCCCTAGGTGGTATAAATAGGGTTTTCGAAACCCCAGCTAAGAGAAGAAGCTCATTTTCGAAATTAACAAGGCCCAAAACGGAAAACTAGGGTTTTCTCATTCCTCTCATCTCTCTCTCTCGAAATCTCTCTCTCGGGGCAGCAAGTAGCCATTCCTTGATCTAGCCGCACAAAGCAAGGAAGGGCTGCGACGTTGTAAGGTGCCGGCGTGACGCTCTTGTGCAAAGAAAGGAGCTGTTCGTGTGCTTTTGGCTTAGGAGAGGGGCACTACGCCTCGGGAATTCGAAGGGTTCGAAGCTTGCCATCGTCGAGTGTATCTACGAGGTATCATGGCTGATCCCTTTCTCCCTTTTCGTTATATGTTCTCCTGTTTTAATCCGAGCGATCCTTGGCATAGGCGGGAACCCCGTAAAATTTTTAAAATTCCGCCGTTCAAGGAACGAGGGCCTCGGGCCCCTTCGGGGATTCCCAGCATTCGAGCAGGTTCTCAGCTTGGTCTTTCGTCTCTATGAACGTGATGAACCTGTCTCTCCATATAGAGTATTCACCCTGTCTAAGAACAGGTGGCCTCATGTCGCTTCCCATGCTGTATGCGTCCATTTCTGTTTTAGTAAAGTGTGAGTAAGATTTGCTTGATGTGGAGCGCGTGATGTATTGGGTATGTTTTAAAATTATCTTTGGATCGAGAGTGCTTGTATCGAAAACTTAGTTGAAGATTGTTGCCGAAAAGTTTGTGAAAACTTCTGGAGACACTGTAGCTACGAAAACTTCAGTGCCGAAAACTTTTCCTGCAGAAATTAAGCGTGTTGTTGTACCGAAAAGCACAGTTCTGATACTGAAAACGTAAATTTTGAAGGTCGCAAAGTTTAGAAAATTCGGAAAAGTGCTGGAAACTACTGGGTAATGAGCTAGAATGATAGAATCGACACAGAGCTACTCAAAAACACCAGTCAAAACCCGAAACGAAGCAAAATCGCGAAGTTCATGTTGTGAAAAGCTAAAAAATGGGTTTTTAAATCTTCAACAACAAAAACATGTAAAAATCGATCCAACGATGTTAGAACACTTCCACCCAAACCTCACGGTGGCTCTGATACCACTTGTTGGTCCCTAAATCAAGCTAGAACTCTCAAAATCAATGGAATAGTGCACACCTTCGAGTGTGTGTGAGTGCATGTTTTTCATGTGAAGGTGGCGGCTGTTTTGTGTAGAGAGAGAGAGTTCACACTTTTCTAGGTTTAGCTCAAAATAGACTTTTTCATTAAAATGGGAAGTGTTACATTAAAATAAGTCCTAGCCCACTATTTATACCAAACATACTTTGGTATAATTACAAGAGTGTCCCCAACTAGCAAACTCATTAAGCTAATGACCCAATAAGAAATACATCAGTACAAATTATATGATGAACACTAGAAAATGATCCTAACATTCTCCCCATTGTGTTCATCTTGTTCGACACGGCTCAATCATCTTTTTCGTCTGAAGAATGACTTCCTCAACCCCAAGTTAACTTCAAATTGTTTGAGATCATTGCGGAGCTGGATCCTCTCATCAATGGCTTCTCTGATGTCATCTAGGAGGTTCCTATACTCGATCTCTCTCTCTGTTGGCGATCTGGGTTTGTGATATTCGTTGATCCAGAATTCTACTTTTTCTTTGATCAGCTTCAACGTTCAATCACTGAACTTTGGAATCTCTGACACCAACAGAGCTCTTTTTTCTTTCTTGGGGTTGAGATAGACGATGGCTAACTCTGGATTCTGAAATACTTCAGCTTCAACGCATTTATCCAGATTGTAGTCACCGCTCGTTGGTCCTATGAGGTTGACCTTCTTCATTCCGTTTTCCAACGCCATCTGGAGATCTTGGGCAACATGGAATTTGACAACTCTGAGAATGAATCCCTTGATCGCGTAGTACCCTTGCCTATACTCGTGTTTTGTAGCTCCAAAGTTCCGTCAGAGGTAGTACATTTGGTTGACGTCGGATCTTTTCAGAAATTGTAGATTGGCCTCGGTGATGGTTGAGATAGAGTCGTCATTCCACATCACCTTGAACTCTGGGTAGTGTGTTCTTCCCAGATTCTTATCGTTCATCTGTATGATATGTTGGTTCTGGTGTAGATCGTCTGGTCGGTGGCGGGATATTGTCAGATCTTCGTCTGAGCGGTAAGTCGAGGCGCGTATTGAATACGCTGTCCGTAAGACGATATCGCCCAATATTCACGTGCTCTCGGGTTTATGGTGATCGTCCCCAAGATACAACGACTTCTAACTCTTTATCGCAGCACTACGACTCGAGTTTTCCGGCGAATCGTACTCAAAACTCGGAACTTTCTTGCTCGGGAAACTGGGGACTGGGAGTATGCAGTGCTTGGAATGCTGAGGTGTGAATGAATGAATTCCAAACATGTATGGGGACCTATTTATAGGTCTTCAAGAGGTGGCAGGGACTGAATCATAATTAATGATGTCCCTTGGGCTGTCTGCCTTTTGGTTTCTGGGGCCAGAATGTGAAAGGTCACAACTTCTGGACTGATTCATCAGTTGGATGTTTCTTGACCCGTCGGTTCATATCACCGGTAAATTTTGAAGGTCGCAAAGTTTAGAAAATTCGGAAAAGTGCTGGAAACTACTGGGTAATGAGCTAGAATGATAGAATCGACACAGAGCTACTCAAAAACACCAGTCAAAACCCGAAACGAAGCAAAATCGCGAAGTTCATGTTGTGAAAAGCTAAAAAATGGGTTTTTAAATCTTCAACAACAAAAACATGTAAAAATCGATCCAACGATGTTAGAACACTTCCACCCAAACCTCACGGTGGCTCTGATACCACTTGTTGGTCCCTAAATCAAGCTAGAACTCTCAAAATCAATGGAATAGTGCACACCTTCGAGTGTTTGTGAGTGCGTGTTTTTCATGTGAAGGTGGCGGCGGCTGTTTTGTGTAGGGAGAGAGAGTTCACACTTTTCTAGGTTTAGCTCAAAATAGACTTTTTCATTAAAATGGGAAGTGTTACATTAAAATAAGCCCTAGCCCACTATTTATACCAAACATACTTTGGTATAATTACAAGAGTGCCCCCAACTAGCAAACTCATTAAGCTAATGATCCAATAAGAAATACATCAATACAAATTATATGATGAACACTAGAAATGATCCTAACAGAAACCCATTTAGAAGCAATTTGGCACGGAAAGAACATTTCAGCGCAAGTGAATGTGTGTCTCGGAGAAGATTTAAATGTTTTCTCCGGAGCCAGTCGCATGAGATGTTTTTCAGACTTAACATCGACTGGATATTTCAGGTAGGGATAAGAACATAAAGAATTATAAGCATCGTTAGTACATGAGACGTTTTTTCTACTTGGAGAATTCACACGATTTACATCATAATGATTGGGAATAATCGTGGAAGTTCGCTTGCTTAAGCTCGGAACTTCTTCTTTGCACGCTTTCATTTTAAGAGGAATAGGAGAGGGAAAATCTTGAACATGTTCGACCTTAATTTTGAAAGACAATGGCGATTTTCCTTTCTCCTTCATAATCTTCCGTTCCTTGTAAGTATTAAGTTTAAGGCTTTTACTTATCATTTCTGCGCCAGCCAAAGGTGATTTAGATTTCGTATTTGCTTTCGTCAGCGTTGACTTAGAATTATTAGTAAAAGTCTTTTTAATATTAGGAACAGACTCATCCGTTTGCGTTCCCTTATCCTGTTTAATGGAACATATTTCTTTAGAAGGATTATTTAAGACAGGTAGGGACGGGGAATTTTTTAGATTTGAGATCTCCTCTAGAAGTTTTTCCTTTTCAGCTCGGAAACCTACTATTTCCGATTCCAAGGTTGCGTTCAATTTTGCAATTTTACTAGCAACCTCCGGAATTTTCCAACAAGAAGTAGGTTTATTAGAATGTAAATTATTTTCTCCGGAAGACACCAAGTTAGAAGAGGAATTTTTATCTGCTTGACTTCTTTTTGCAATAGCGTTCTCTAAAAGTTCAATCTTAGAATAAAGCATACGCCGTTCCTCTAAGATTATCTCATATTTTGATGAGACACGATTTCGCTCATTTTCGCAAGAACGTAATCTTTTCGTCATATCGCAGTTTGTCTAGGGACCAAAAATGTAATTGTGCCAAAATATTGGCATAAAGGTGGGCTAGGGCTTCCACTTGTAATAATCCTTCAATTGAAAGAAATTCCCACTTGAGAAAAAGCAGCAGCCGCCACCTCTCTCTCTCTCTCTCACTGTTCTATCAACGAAAACCATCCAAAGGAGAGAAAAGAGCTAAATCCATATAAATCCCGAGGGTTGCTGGGTTTTGGTGACCTACAGAAAGCCAGACATTCCTGTTGCTTAAGTAACACAGAGTAATTATTAGCAAATCTTGCTTCTAATTCCTCAATTTTTCTAGCTTGAGCATCCATTTTTTTTTAAATTTAAAAATTAAAAATTTGGCTTTCGGAAATTCACTTCTCAAAATTTTGGTTTTATCAAAAAGTATAGTGAAGTATCGAAGATAGTAAGTGTCGAAAATATTTGGGTTGTAACTAAAAACTTTGGAATGATTTCGAAAACTTCGGAAAAATTACCAAAACCTTTTCTACAATGTGCCAAAAACAACCTAAGTTGATTGTTGGATACGTGATCTTTGCCGGGTATAGTGGATTTACCTTTAAAATATTGACGAAAATATTTTCTATACCGAAAATTTTGGGCCCGGAAAAATTAATTTGAAAATTTTCGAAAAACGTTAAAATGAGACTATGCTTATTGGACTCAGAAAAATTTCTCTATCAATTTTTTTTTTCTAGTTAAAGCCTTTTTATTCCAAGGGGGCCCAAAAAATTTTGGTGATCGAAAAGTGTAATTTTTTGAAGAGTGAGTAAGAGAATTTGAAGTCACTATTTTCGATTGAGAACAGTGAATTCTTGGGTAAGACTTTGACCGAAAATCTTAAAAGGTATGATTTTGAAATTCGGGTACTAAGAATTTTTTTATAGGTAGAAATTTGGGTAAGTCCCAAAATCGGGTAAGTCCTAATTTTTGCCGAGAAGGAAATTCCGGTCGGAGATTTCGGGTTAATTAAAATTCTATCCAAAAACCTTAAAATTCGGGTGTTCTCAGACATAAATTTTCGCCGAAAACAGGAATTTCGAGTAAAATTCGGGTAGAATTAAAATTCGCCGAGTTTTAAGAAATTCGGGTAACATTCGAGTAACAACTGTCCAAATTTCAAGGTACTGATGCTTTCATCTACCCGAAAATCATCTCTGAAAAAAAAAACTGACGAGTTTCCTATGCGATTTTCACATAAATCTCACTCAAATCTACTGAAAAATGTTGGGTAAACACTTAAAATCACTCGAAACAACCAATATCGGTCTTGAGCAAGCAAAATTAGTAAAATAGACTCAAAATCTCAAGAACACGAGGCAAAAAATTTCGAGCTCAAGAACACGAAAATTCCCAAAATTTTCAGAAAAATCGATCAAACCCTAACGCGTTTGGCTATGATACCACTTGTTGGGGCGCTTTCTATCCTAACAATCTAACGAAGGAGCGATATAACCACGATTGAAGATGGGAAGAATTAATTTACGTGGGGTGTTGTGTTCTTGAGATGGGTTGGGCGCTCTCTCTCTCTCTCTCTCTCTCTCTAAGAGTTTTACATAATACACTATTATCATTATGTGTAAGGGTTCAAGTATTTATACCACATATTGATATATAATACTTGGGCCCCTAACAAAGCCCAATTACACTAAGTCTCATTTTTAAGAGAATATATTTAAATAAACCACAAAGATAATTCTAATTAATTGAACACAATAAAATAAGGATCCATTATAGAAAGCATAGGTGTAACCTTTGACGAAACATCTGAAATGGCTTTTGAACACGACAGTTCAAAACCCGTTCTCCCACATGAAATGGTTCTTGAACAAAACAGTTCAAGACCCGTTCTAATTGGAATGTTGACACAATGTCAATAACAAGTCAACTCAGAAGCGCAAAAACACGCTGCGTTGAATGCTCTTCTGGAATTAGATTCACTTTTTAAAACTGTATATAGGAATTCCTGCATTACGCCAACACAAGAGGAAACTGAAATTCCTATCTTTTTTGAATCTAATACACCTATGAGTACGAATTATGAGTCACACACTGAGTCCAACGAAGAAACAACCCCCATAGGCTCAAATTCGACAAATGAAGCTCCCGTTTCTCCTCCAAGCATCACTCCTTCAGATGACTCTCCAAATATAGAAATGGAGAATCCCCACTAGAGGTAAACCCACTACCACATGAGCATAAGTGGACATGCACTCATCCCATTTCACAAGTAATAGGTGATGTATCTCAGGGCGTAAGAACACGAGCTTCAACTGCAAATGAATGCTTATACTCCTGCTATCTTAGTCAACTTGAACCACCAAAGGTCTCAGATGCATTAGTTGATCCATGTTGGATCCTTACTATGCAAGATGAACTGAATCAGTTTGAGCGTCTACAAGTGTGGACCTTAGTACCTAAACCCAAAGGAAAATCAATAATAAGCACAAAAATGGATTTTCAAAAACAAACGTGATGAAGATGGTATCATCATTAGAAATAAGGCAAGGTTAGTAGCTAAAGGTTACAACCAACAAGAGGGTATAGATTACGATGAAACATATGCCCATGTTGCTAGAATAGAGGCCATACGACTCTTTCTCGCATATGTGGCACACAAAAATTTCACCGTCTTTCAAATGGACGTGAAAACGGCATTCTTAAACGGTGTTCTTAAAGAAGAAGTCAATGTATCCCAGCCTGAAGGATTCCTACATGAGAAACATCCTGACTACGTCTATAGGTTAGATAAAGCCATGTACGGACTCAAACAAGCATCTCGCGCTTGGTATGACGTCTTAACTCAATTCCTAGTAGCCTCAGGATTTACCAAAGGACTCATTGACACAACTCTCTTCATCAAACGACAAGGATCAGACCTTATGCTCATTCAGATCTGCGTATATGACATCATATTTGGCTCAACTAATCCAAATCTATTAAAAACGTTTTGCAACTTAATGACCAAAAAGTTTGAAATGAGCATGATGGGTGAGATGAGTTTCTTTCTTGGATTGCAAGTCAAACAGCTACCAGACGACATATTTATAAGTCAGTCAAAGTACATACAAGAATTGCTGAAGAAATACAGTATGGATAAGAGTTCCCCACTACATACCCCGATGAGCACAACTTGCAAGTTAGACTCGGACCCTTCCGGGAAACCAGTTGACGCTACTCAATATCGAGGGATGATTGGATCACTTCTCTACCTGACTTCCAGTAGACCTGACATAATGTTTGCCACTTGCTTATGTGCACGATATCAAGCAAATCCGACGGAGTCACATCTCGCTGCTGTCAAACGAATCCTTAGATACCTCAAAGGAACCCCTACCCTCGGTCTATGGTATCCTAAAAATTCTGCATTTAATTTAGTTGGCTATACTGATGCTGATTTTGCAGGATGTAGAATGGACAGGAAAAGCAATTCTGGAGCCGCGCAATTTCTTGGAGACAAACTGGTAAGCTAGTCTTACAAAAAGCAGAATTGTGTCTCAAATTATACGGCGGAAGAAGAATTTGTTGATGCCGCCAGCTGTCGTTCACAGATTCTGTGGATGCGAACGCAATTGAGTGACTACGGGTTTGATTTAAATAATATTTCCATTTATAGTGATTCAACGAGTGCTATTGCTATTTCTTGCAATCTTGTTCACCATTCACGCACGAAGCACATAGATTTACGCTATTCTTAAAGACCATGTTGAAAAAGGTACAATAGAACTTTATTTTGTTTGCACGGAATTACAGCTTGCTCATTTATTTACGAAGGCGTTGGATGAAAAACGATTCCAATTCCTCGTATCTAAGTTAGGCATGCTGAATTTATTGCTATCTAAGTTAGGCATGCTGAATTTGTCTACTTGATATTGTTGAGGTTTATGCCCTAGATGCCGTACGACGATTAGATAGTACGAGGGCATTAGTGTAATTTTGATGTGTTAAACATTTGTAATTGAATTATTTGATAATGAAATTATTATTGTTTGTTTATTGTCGATATTAGCATGACAAACAATACAAAGGCAGATTATTATTTCGTCTAAATAAATTAACCTTGCAGTCGGGTAATAAGACGAATTAATAAAACCCCAATATTTACAGTTCAGTTACTGATTTTGTGGGGACAGAGAGGGGGCACCAGTAAGCTGACATACTGTAATATTAAATTAAGTCCACAAGTCTTAGTCTCCAGTAGGGTGACTGGATTGACGAGTACGACTTGTTTGTCGACGGGTCCAAAGTGGTTGTGCCAACCATTCACTTGGGAAGTGGGAGCTCGTGACATTGATACAAGACGAATCAGGGGATTGTCTGTATTTGGACACTGACTCGTAATCGAACGATCACACGCTGGTAAAGTCGCTGATCGATCGATTGACTATAGTAGTCTACGTGAACCTTAGACCGAAAGGGTTTAACCCGGGGTTGGGCTTAAGGTCTTGATTAGTCACTAGTTTGCTAGGCCCAAATTGCATGAAGCAAGGGTCAGCGGCGAAATGCGGTCTAGACATTTCGACGTGATTGCCGGTTATACCGCTGAGCGGGATTTACGGCCTTGATTAAATTCAAGGTTAACGTCCTATGCAGTTTCGATGTGCGGGAATTTACCTAAGCCTCTGGCCAGAGCATATAACTGACTCACGAGTGTCGTGGAGGGCAGTTTTGGTAAATGTCACCGACACGAACATCATAGCATCGAGTCCTGTAAGTTCGACTACGCGTGACTTTCACTCGACCGGGACAAACGTAAAGGGTTTATACGTAGTACGATAATCTATAGTCGGTTCGTGAATAATACCTATTCGTACTCAACTCGGGATCGGTTCGGTACCACGGAGCTGGCTAGGTGAATACCGAACTCCTGGATTCCTCCCAGAGCCGGTTGAGACGAACCAAGAGGGTCGGGCTTAAAAAGGGCAACCGACACAATGTCAATATGAGAATAGAGCAGGCTGGGGCCTGGATTGAGAGATTAGGGTTTGGGGCTTGGCCGAAACCCTAAATGGCCGAAAATGTAGTAAAATCGCGTGAGGGGCAAAATGGTCTTTTCACCTCACGAAATATTTTGGAAATATTATATTGGATATTTAATATTTAGTATTTGATTTAAATGTGATTTAAATCTTTATTATTGTTTTAGAAAAATAATAATATTTAATTTGGAATTAAATAGAATATGTATATTAGATATATATATGTATTTCGTTTTTAATATAGTATTAATTTCGAAAATTATAATTAAATATATATATTGAATATTATATTTAAATATACTAAATATAGAATAAATATTAATTTAATATTTAATTTAAATTTGAATTTTGAATTTGAATTAAAAGAGAAAAACCAAGTAAGCAAAGGAGACTTGATATGAAAAGTGGGTGAGAATTTTTCTCCACCCAACTTACTATTTTCGGCCAACCCTAGTGGGTATAAATAGGTTTTTGATTTTTGAAATCAAAACTAAGTCATTTTGGAAAAAGAGAAAACCCTAGAGCCGTCAAATCTCTCTCGTCTCTCATCTCTCTCTCGCGCACTCTCTCCCTCTCTCTCTCTCTCTCTCTCGAGGCGCGCGCTGCCGCGTGTGAAGAGGAGACCCTGCTGCCCGAGCCTTGGCCTAGCCGTCTCAAGCAAGGTTCGGTCGTGATGTTGTAAAGGTGCCGGCGTGACGCTCTTGCCCCGTTCGTGCGCGTAAAGGTGCTAGGAGAGGGATACTACATCCCGGGGATTAGAAGGGTTCGAAGCTCGCCATCTTCTTGTCTTCGTCAAGGTATAATGGCTGAAATCCTTTCTTTCGTGTTCTTACGTTCTCGTGTTATTACCGAGCTGTCCAAGGGAAGGCGGAAATCCCTTAAAGTTTTAAAATTCCGCCGTTCAAGGAACGAGGGCCTCGGGCCCCTACGGGGATTCCCAACAAGGGCTTCTATGTAGACGATAGCATGTGTCAATCGTGGTGTGGGGGGAGGCATCTTCTTGATCACTAGAGCAGCAGTTTGTGGGACAGACGACTTGGCAAGAAAGGGTCTTCTGGAAGTGACAGTCCTAAGAACCTGAATGATTAGATATCGAACGTTGACATTCTTCTTCGGAAATCTAGGAGAAGACCTTATTAATCGTAAGAAGTGGTTCCATTCATAAGATCTCTCCGTGAATATGAGAAAGGTAATCATAGAGGCCCATTAGAAATGTTTTAACATTGTCGCGATCAAAATAGTTTTTGTTACCTCATGGTTTTCACTCAATACCTTAAGAACGTTACACTCGAGCACATAACCGAGGAAGACGCACCCAAAACCCGATGATACATTCGGGTAAAAACTCGAGTACACGGTGAGGCAGTTGAACCTGACTGTTGAGTATCTAGTTGTTACGAACCTTTACTCGCATTCATTATCAACACTCTATTGTGAATTTATTGGATACCTCAATGAGGCCTCTTGAATGGCATTAATGGAGGGGAAGAAGTGGGGAGAGTGCGTCTTTAAAGCCTATGAACGGTTTCTCTCCAGAAGACCTATAAGAAGGGTGGAACTCCTCATTCTTCAGGTACGCTAGTCTAAGTTCATAACATGTAAGGCCTCGAATATCCAACTAAACAAATATTAAAACGATATTACCACTATTTGAAGATCGGAAGAATGAAAGCTCGCATGGGGTGATTGTGTTCTTGAGAGGGGTTGGGCGGCTCTCTCTCTCTCTAGTTAGATGATTTTCACACAATACACTTTTTAGTATGTGTTAGGGTTGTAGTATTTATACCACATAATTAGTATATAATACTTGGGCCCCTAACAAAGCCAATTACACTAAGCCTCTCTCATAAAGAGAATATTCTATAAATAGATAAAAAGATAATTCTAATTAATTGAACACAATAAAATAATCGTAACATAACATTCTCGTAACATTGCATCTTCATTTCACCCATGCAAATGAAAGAAACTTGCGCGGGAAGTATCCCGGACACTCACGAGAGAAAACTAACTTGAGCGTCGGAGTGGCGTCGCGCCCTCGGTGCCTTCCCTTAGCTTACGTATTTGTTTGACAGGATCAGAACGACCGAGGAAAGTACAAGAATACAGAATCACTCAGGCTCATCACTAACATCCATACCATAGTCGGGCTTTCAGAATTGTCAGTTAGCTGATCGGGAGCGAGCTCCCTTGAGGTTTTTTTCGAAACGCATCAGTTTTGTAAGTCTCGAACACCACCACATAGCATGACGGGCAAAATTTGCCAAGTTCATTGCAAATTTCTTTGAGTTTAGTATAGTATAAGCCAACGGATCCATCGTTTTAAAACAAATTCAAGTGGTCCCGTCGGAGTTGATAAAATTGAGGGACATTACTCTCTTGAAAACGTTCTTCAAGATCAATCCAATCGGCCTGGGCTAACTCCGAATAGATTATGCTAGCAGAGATACCTTTAGAGATGGAATTGACGATCCACGACACCTCATTACTTTGTTTCTTGGAAAGAAGCAGCTTTTCATCAGTTGCCCGGGGCTTGGGAATTGTATCATCTACAAACCCTTTCTTGTTCTTGACGGACAACGTGATGGACATGGAATCTCATCAAGAAGAATAGTTGTCACCTGTAAGGGGCTGATGGACGAGAGAGAGTATTGGATTATCGGAATGATGAAGAAAGAAGGGGTTGAGTGGATCATCAAAACCATTGACTAGATGGAGCAAGAGGGACAGATTCAGCCATGAATCTTGAGGTTCAAGAAAGATGCAAATATTGCATAGGAATGTAACCCTTGTAAAAAAAAAAAAGCAAGGTTGATGAAATAGAGATGAGCAACGGCATAAAGATGGTTTTGGTATCACATATGACGTTTAATCGAGAGAGCAGAGAAGGAAAAGTAACTTATTATTTCAGAATCAATCAATTTTTCACTATCGGCCCATAGTTGAACTCTACTTGGGATTAGTCGATCCATGCTCTAACAGTTGGATGACAATTTCTTGTTTTGAATCAAAATCTGAGCTCGTAGGATCAACACGCATGGGTGAATTTAACAACACTAGTTAATTGAAATCTCAATTTATTTTGCTTCTTTCGATATCGCCAACTTCTTCATCTCTTCATTGTTAATTAGGTTAGAATAAGGACTAGAAAATACATGGAGATAGAGATTTCCAACATGGTTTGGCTGTTTGTGAAGGCGGGAAGGGGACTCTCCAATGGTGCCCGAATGAGAAGGGGATTACAAGCCGACGAGTGACGACAACCAAATTAATGTGATATCGTGTTAGAGTTTAAGGTTTTATCGTGAAATAAGTCGGTATTAGATTGGTTGCTGAGTATATTAAGTGAACCAGATTGATTTAAGCAATTCAGGTGGAAGGAATAATCTGAATACAAACCAATAAAACAAAACATTTAGATTACATAAAAATATCATATTCATAAGAATTTCAAATATCACACAGACTGTTAATGCAAAATACAAAATATGAATCGATGCTATTAACCATATATAATAATTAAACGATGTAACAGCTCATTGATAATTTGACAGTAATGAATATGTGCTCTTTTCGAATCCTTAACATTAATATCGATCGAATCTTATTTCATATTTCATTTATATGCTTTTGAGTTTACCTTGCAGATATGATGCATTACAGCTCATCTTGTGACTCGAAGATGCGGTTGTGACAAGTTTTATCGCAAGGGTAAGGGCAGTCGATCGTCTTAAACGGGCTTCTGTCGAAGTACCAATCGCCAAAAGCCTCCGCAATTTTCTACGAAACAATAAAACTGAATTTAAAACTGAATGATGCGTATAAGTTCGAATGATTAGGCATATAAATTCGTATATAACCTTATTATTTAAAACCGGAGAGTCGTCCCTAAACCATGTCTCCTGCATTTCGGTTTGGCAATGCGCGTAGCAAGAATTGATGAAGTATCCTCTCCCCGTCGTAGAACTGCCCAATCCATTTAAGGCGCTTAAAAATTCACTTCTGAAACCTACCAAAGGAAAATAATAATAAGACTTTTTAAAACTGGACTCCAAAAATATATATGATCCTACGAATGACTTGCCTTGAATAGATTCCAGTTGAGCTGCGGAGCATTTGGTTATATCGGTTTTGCAGTTGTGCCACGTCCCGTGTGGATCCGAAACTCCAGGAGCCAAGATGTTTTTAATCTAAATGATAGATGATTAATTAATTTCAACTACAAGCGTAATCGTAATTCCTTATAACATATATACAAAATGCAATCTTTATTTGTCGTATGAGTGAATCGAGTGGGGTAAGACTATAATTCTTGATTCTAATTATGTGTCGTTGGTGCAAAGGAAGGCAGTGATACAAGAAATTTAATTCGTTCATGGTGCATCAAGGCATGACAGAGCAAAACTGCAGCTACCCCTTACCCACTCAAATAATGTATCTGCATCTACTCTTAATTACCATAGTAAAACAAACCCGCGTAAGATCTTTTTCCGTGACAGAGTACATAAAAAAATTGATCTAACCTGCCAAGAATCAATAGCCGCATTCACGAGGAAGAGCGGCGTCTGAATTCCCCGTGCAACGTTTTGTGGGAAGAAACACTACAATTTTACGTACAATATACGAACATGAGGTAAGGAATACGAAATAGTTAAAAATAAGGAAAATGTAGAAACAAAGCGAAGTTATTACCAGACCAGGTCTCGTGCTCGAAGTACATGACTGAGGCAAGTTCTTCGCCGATCCCTGAGGCCCAGCCCAAGTATGTATGATCATCAATTTACAGTTAAAACCGAATAAAAAAGTCGCAGAAGATGTGACTAAGTATTACATGCGTTTTGATGACTTGATCGTAGAATTCTTGAATATGCGAAGCTCCAGAAACATCTTTCCTATTAGTTCATCACCACCAGCACCGTTTACCGAGTTTAAGATCAAATACGACGATAGCTTAAAAATCATCGATAAAAAAAAAAGAAGCTTACGCATTAATGAAGTAACCAGCGTCAGCTAGGCATTTCACTTTGGTGCTCGCCGGAAACAGAGACCTAAACCTATCGCAGTGAAGGATCGACGCTAATCCACCCGCTGAACATCCAGACAGAATAGCCTGTGCATTGTTTATAAACATGTCAGCATGATTTATTTCTAGCGACCAAATATGAAATAATATTCATTCATTACAACGTTAGTTGCTCGTTCCTACGTTTTTAGCGTTGCTCATGCCTTTTGCGAGCAGATCCTCCATTATAGCAGTGAAGACGCGCGCTCCTCTATAGTAAAGCTTGGTGCTCTAATCAATATATAAAGCTGAGTGGTTAGTTCTAATTAATGCAGTGTTTGGTTGAATGGTTCATTTAATTATAGGATTCAATTAGTACCTTGTTAATATGTCCAATAAAGTATTAACTAAATCAGCCTCTACACACCTCTTCATCTAATCTCATATATATTTGAGAAATTTATCATTTATATATAAAATTTTTAAGTAAAAAATAAGGATAAGATTGTAATTTAATTTATTCGAATCTAATATTATCTAATTCCATCTACCAAACAAATCATATGTCATTATTTAAACTCATCAACCAAACACTCCAAAAACTCATATCCCTCATTATTTAAACCTAATTAAAACTAATATAATCTAAACTCAACCTCTAAACCAAATAGACTCTTAGCATATCTTTTAAGATGATTAATCGATATAAAGTAACTCCAAGGCTATATTATATAAATATATATATATATATATGCATTTTATAGAGACTTACAGGATCGACAGGTTCTACATCGCCGGTGAAAGATGCCCCGTCGCAGTATCTGACCTTGATTCGATTCCAATTGTAGAAATCTTGAAAATTCGACGAACTCAGTTATGTCACAAGTAAGAAATACGTCGGAAATAAAGATATAGATATGCATATGTATTAATGCGTGCAATGCATACCTGGATTATACTTTGCCTGTTTGCTGAAAATCCCAGAAAATGTAACCTGTTTGGCCATTTGCTTCGACGAGCCTAACCTCGTGTTCTTACGAGCCAGGCAAGTTGTGGCATTGTTGCACCATCCACCTCCCTAAAGTATATATTCATAACAACAGTCCAATAATTAATGTAACCTCAAAGATTATATTACAGCTAAACGAGGATAAAAATTAGTTCTTCAATATGGTATAGAGAGACAAATCACTTTACATTTATTTCCAACAGCTTTACAATTATGTTTCCAGGCATAGAAAGAGCATGTGTTTGTATCGTGTAAGAGATAAACTATACTGTTCAGTACAACAAACCATTCTTCTCTTGCAATAATTTAATTTAGAAAAAATGAGATTATAAGGACAAACCTCAATAATAATTATCCAACTGTTAATTCCATCTCCAAATCCCTTGTCAAAATGGTACGCTGGTGGGCTTCCGTCTAAACAAACTACAAAAATACATCATCAAACGTATTTAGATAAAAAAAAAAAGTTTGGATATAGTAATTGATTTTTTGAATTATTTTTCTTACCAGCTCCTTTAGACACAGCACTTTGAACATAAGTGATATCAACAGGGAAGCTCTCAGCTCTCGGAAAAAACACCATAAAGAAGAGAAAGGGCAGCCACCATTGTTGCCCTCTCGTCTTCATCTTTCTGTAGAGTTTCTGTTCAAACATTCATCTCACTTACAGAAAAAATAAATAAATGAATAAATAAATGTGGAGCGTATAGTAAGTAGTCATTGCGGCAATAAATGAGGAGGCAATCCTTATTTAATAATTCAATTATCAGAAAGGTTTAAACATTTATTACCATGAGGAGGGTTATTATGTCGAGATTATTTCTTGAATTAAGAAAAAGTACACTTGTAGTGAAAACTCAAATCCGAAATGATTGGAAAAAATAAATGAAAAATGAATCACCTTGAATGAAGATAGCCCAGCAAGACAATTGTTTCAAACGCCACAAAAATGGGAACGAATAGAATGAAAAAAGATACAAAAGAGACAATGCGAAGAAAAGGGAATGAAGGAATGGAATCTGAACTATGTGTGAGTGCAGTAACAGCTCATTTATTGAGAAGCGTGTTGTAGTGTAGCATTGAACCTGCCTAGAGAATCTAAGAGGAAGACGACATTTATTCTTGTTTGCGTATTTATTCTAAATATATAATCTAATTCAAGAAAACGTTCGATTAATAAAATAGAATAATACAAGTTTATCTAATCATGTTTTTCTTGTCATTTACACCCCATTATGGAGTGTACAGTGCTAAGTTTTAGAAAAGAGTGGGGGTGCGTTGATAAGTTTAGACACCACAAATGAATTTCGCACAATAAAAAAAATATGGTAGTAACATGCATTTCAATATATCCACGTGGAGGTATAGTTTTTTTATTAATGGGATTGGTGAATGGAAAGATTTCCATATGAATGTCATATTTCTATTCCTTGGCATTCTTTTGTTTTCAAGGCGATACACACGTCATGGATATTAGTCTGGTGGACGCCGATTCCTTAAGGCTTGACAAGGCGGGAAATTCCAGGTCTCCGCAGGGATTTGCCCTGATCGGGGTAAGGATTCTTCGTTTTCCACTCCTCATGAGTCGATGATAGGGAATTTTCTTCTCGTTGGTGGGGATGGAGGAATTTCTGCTCCGTTCCATAGACTCCTTGACTTTAGTTGTCTTTGGAAGAGTTGATTATGTTGGGCTTTCGGCTCCCAACTGTATGAAAAGCCCAATATTATTATGTTGGGATTCAAGTATTTCGAGTTATTTATCGTGTATCGGGTAATCTGATATCCGATAATTGTTGGTCGAAAAGGATATTAGGTAGTAATTGTTCGAGTTATTTCCAAAATTTAAAATGGGTACCCGACGTCGGGTATCGAACCCAACATATACCCAACATAGCGGGTACCCGCCACAGATCTGGTCGACTTAGGGGAGTGAACATCTCAATCCGAACCCGAACTACCCGAATCCGAATTACATTCTGACTTCCATCCGATGCCCACCCCTAATTTGAAGGATCAAACATTGTTCGATGCTTCTGAAATTTTGACCAGAGTTAGAAGGATTGATGATCTTCATTCTGATCGAACGGTTTTATCGTCCGGTGCGTTGCAATATATGAATTTATAAAGCTTGCTGCGATTTTTTTATTTTTGTTTTGAGATATAACTTCTGTTCTTTCAGTTATCGATAGTTACTCTCTTTGTTACATCGTTGGATTTGTTGCATGCGACTCTCGTCTGATTATAGGGCATTTATTTGATAGGTCTATGGGTCTTGTGATTTTTATCTTTTCAAATTGAAGAGAGTTTCCTATGTAAATCTTGATGATCTTTTGTTGTTGTTATAATCGTAGTTTTCTCGATTGTTTATATCCACGATGCCTTTAGTATTTTTTACCACTAACATATCAAAAAAAAATCTAAGAGGAATTTGATTTTTCACTCCACTCATTGTGTTCTCAGTATTTCGTGTTTTGCAGTCCCTCTCAACGTATTTCCATATTATAAGTAAGGTGGTCGCTCTCTCTCTCTTTTTTTGGACAAGTAGGTATCCCCACACAACGTCATAGTCCCACATTCCGACAAGGTTTGGTCTGAATTGAATCTGAAACTCATCGTCGGCTATGGGACGACCAGGGCTTCCAGCGGGACTAGTCCTCTCTGGTCCATGAGACCCACCTCAAGATCACACAAACAACGATAGTCAAGGTCCGTAGAGGATTTGAACCCCTAAAAATAAGGTGGTCTTTTATAAAATTCCTATAAAAATAATAAGAACAATAATAAAAAAATATTATTGTCGGTGGCTACTGTGGCAGGGCCCGATCCGCCATTACAATTTACTGCAGACAAATCTTATCAATTTACGCGCTTCTGCGCATGTTACATGGCTCCCGTTTAACTGAGCGGTCTAATATAAAATTATAAAATATTATTTAAAATGCTTTCAATATGTCTTTTCCATCTTCTAGGAAAATAAATAAATTATCGTTCATGTATATATACCTCAAATAATATTCTCAAAGCAACTCACGTGGCTGCACGATATAAAGCTATCGATTCAACCTTAGCCACATATATATACATATATATATTATATTATAAATTCGATATACTTATTTAGTAAACTTTTTAAAATAATATTTTTTGATTGTCCCGACTAAAAAATAAGATTGTAAGTAATAATTTGCTAAAATTATAAGATAAATATTTTTTATTGTTTCTATAGACCCCAAATAAAATTTAAATTAATAATTTCTTATATATTAACTATTACATGGATAAATTATGAATTTTTTTTGTATGTTTGGAAAGTCATGGTGTATGATTTATTTGTATTAGTGTATTTTGATCTTATATATTTATATAGAAAATATTTAATGTTCAAAATATTTAATGTTCATAAAGATATATTGAATAAATATAATATCATGGGAGATTCAAGGTTCTTTCAAATTATAGGTAATACAATAATTAAGTAAAAGTTCGAGTAGTGTTAGTAAATTAAGTATTTCATTGCAAATAAAATATTAATGAGTACATAAATTAATAATAATTAATTAATAAATTGTGATGGTCCGTGATTATTAATTTAACCGGATATATGTACATATATATATATGCATACATTATTATTATTATTATTATTAATATTATTATTGTTATTATTATTATTATGATGATTATGGTGCAAGAAATCGTGGTTTTAAGGTATATGTTATAACAAATTGTTAGGTCTACTTTCTTTCAGGTTCAAATTAATCAACAGATTAACAAGTGGGCAGTTGTTATGCTTTTATTTCTATCATAGTATCTCTTAGTTTTTAATAATAAAAATAGCTCTAGATAACTCATTGGTTCTGGTTTTTAATGCATATTAGTACTATGTTAAAATTAAAATAATGCCATTTCATTATAGAAGTATCGAAAACATGAAATGGACCATAGAAAAATTAGAAAAATTATATCATAGCTAAAAGAATTGACAATAGGAAATGGACCATAGAAAATATATTATATAGACTAAATTGTTATCCTCAACTTAGCCTAAATACAATACAGTATCTAATTAATTTCAGTCCAAATTAAAAGGAAAATTACCAAACTAATCCTAGTGTTTAAAAACTTTCAGTGGGACCCACATGGGCATATTAAACTAAGTGGTAATTATCCAATAATGCTAAATAAGACATACTCTATGCCATATTAGAAGTGTTTGTTTTGGTTCCAAATAATTACGGTGATCCTCTCCTACGGTCTTCATCACTGCATTTGTTAAGTGTAGGTGATGAGCCATCACCAGAACGAATGATCACATGGATAACAAAAATGAGATGTTAAGTTTTGGATTATGTCAAAAAAAAAAAAAAAAAACCTCAGTAATCCTCCATTATTGTGTTGAAATGATGTTTCTAAATTTTTTCGGATAAAATTATCCCTTATATTTTAACAGTTATCCCTTATATACCATTATCCATAATTTTAATACATAATTAACCTATTTATGAAAGACTTGTATGCTTAAACATAAAACATGATATTGAAACATTAATTTATATCACTTACGTCAAATATCACCCCAAAATAAACATATTGATCCACATCACTAGGCTTGTCAATGGGGTGGGGATTCCCCGTCCCCGTGGGGATCCGCCCCGAATGGGGCGGGGAATCCCCGAATTTTGATCTCCGCGGGGCGGGGACGGGGAGACATTTTTCCCCGCGGTGATCCCCGCCCCGTTGCCCGCCCCGTGCCCCGGTCTACTATAATATATAAATAATATCAATATAATATAAATAATATTAAAATATATAAATAAAATTAAAATATAGTTTATATAATACTAAAATAAATATAAATAAGATTTAAATATACTTTATAATATATTGTATCAAAATAATATATTAAATTTATATATTATATTATAAAATTTTAATTTTTTTTTAAATATAGGTGGGGCAGGGAATCCCCGCCGTGACGGGGAATCCCCGCAGGGCGGAGACGGGGCCAATTTTTTCCCCGTTTTGCTTCGCGGGGCGGGGACGGGGATTAGATCCCTGCCCCCGATCCGCCCCGTTGACATCCCTACACATCACCTACGTAATATGCATATGGTTAAATATGACATTTACACAATATAAACCTGCAAATTACGGTGATTAAAAAAATACAATATTTCCATATCACATTGATATGCAAAATAGAATATCATCTCAAAACAAATAGAATGAAGTCATATTACCTTAATCCACATTTCGATGGTGATGTGAGTTGTTGAGTCTAGTACGTCGGTGGCTGGAATCTAACAGAATATCATCAACAACTTTATTGACCAGACTTGAGGCACATACTATATACGTTGTCCATAAGACATAATTGCCCCTTATTTCAGTGCTCTCGGATTAACGCAATCGCCTCCCAAGATACAATGACATCACGATCTTGTTTCTGTAGCACAAGAAGACAAGATTTGCAGGCGTTCTAGCCGGAAAACATGTCTTTATCGGAGCAAATATGGCGCGTTGCTCCGGTGTCGATGTACTATGACATCGGGTTGTCCACCACGTTGGCTTCGTACACGACTGCGATGAGGTCTATTTCCGACATATTCGAAATCGCCAGCTTTGCCTCGATCAAGTGAGCTTGATTCTTTTTGCCCTTTTTCTTTTGATGACAATCTTTAGCCATATGTCCAAGTTTGTCACAATTATAGCAATTTCCTTTAATTCGTTTGGAACTCGCCTTCTATTGGTTCTGTATCGTACCCGACCAGTTTCTTTTCTTGCTGATGTTTGACTTGGCTAGATTAGCTCTTGCCTCCATATTATCCATTTTGTTCTTTGCTTTGAGCTTTCAATTATCTTCCTCGATTCGAAGCCTCATAATCAGATCCTCAAGTTCCATTTCTTTACAGTTGTATTTGAGGTAGTTCTTGAAGTCATTCCAGAGAGTCGAGAACTTTTCGATTATAGCAGCTACATGGAAGGACTCACTGAATTGCATATTTTCCGCATGTATATCGTGGATGATTAGCTGCAAATCTCGGACCTGGTCCAAAATCGGTTTGGAGTCCATCATCTTATAGTCCCCTGTGAAATACCTTTTTGCATATTTCATATTCAAAACTTATGCGAGAGTCCAAAAATCATAGAATAAAGTTGGTTATTCATGAAATTTGGAGTGATTTTACCGTGATATGTTTGTCATTGTATCATGTAACATGTTTGATGCATTCCGTAAGTACCTTGAACGTCACAATATCGTTCTTTGGAATACAACATCCAACACTAGTCTCGACAATAAAAATCAGTTCTTTATCCCGCATATTCGAGCGATATATTATACATTATTTTATATATAAATACATAGCACCAAAAAATTACCCCATAATTTGAAACAAAGAAAATAACTATTATCAAAATCAACGTCTACGAGTCTCCATCATGCATAAATTTCCTTTCATGCCACGATTCCTCAATCAGTCAAATAATATGCAAAATTCCAAGCCATCTTTTTCTCATTGATATGAGTCGCTTTCTAATCTTGATTTGATCAAATTTAAGAACCCTTCTGTTTTCTAACTCTAAATAATATATATAATTGAATTCAAATGTCACATTGCCTTTATTTATTTTTTTTCTTCTAACGTCATACTCTTGCAACTTTAATGCTTTGATAAACAGTGGAGCATGCATGGTTGTAAAGCATTAAGTCGTCACGCATGTTTCTTTGCTTTTATTAATGTAAGCGTCGGTGGATGGAACTTACAATGACATTTGAAAATTGATATTACACCTCCCACGATGACTGGATAGTGATTTGATTGTATATAATCGACATTATATATAAATTCTTATCAAATTCCACGTGGCATAAAATAAACCTCTTATTTGCTAAACCACGTTACATTTAGCCATAAAATATTCTAAAACATTTGATAATATGATTGGTTACATAATAATTTTATTAAACCAGAAGAAACTATATTGTAAAAGTAGTCTTGAAATATTTAATTTGATTAAAGCAAGAAAATGAAGTGGGCAAGAAAAATGTACATGACAATAAAGAACGAAAAGAACATTGAGAAGTAGTGCCGTATACTTTGAAATAATTAAGGTACTCTTCTAAATAGGAAGTATTGTTTTACAATATAATAGTAGTAGTAATGGCTTCATTTAGAATTGTAAGTTTTATTTTTCTTTATCAAAATAGATGTCTTTAAAAAGGTATTAAATTGATTTATATTATAAATTTATAGGTATCAACGTCAATTTTGTACTAAATTTAGATGTTAGAAATTTTACCAATAAATAAGCTTGTATTTGCTCATTTGATAATACACAAAAAATTATAAAGCCTCTCATTGTTTTATATCATATTAATGTCATCTACATGTTGATAATAATAAAATTAGTAATATATATTATACTTAGCATAATTGTAATACAATTAATATATATATTATTCTTAGCATAACACTACATAATGTTATAAAATATTATAACTATTAAGTAATATTAGAGAGATAAAGAATTTTTTTTCTTTTAATACTTTTAATATATTTTTACACAACACAAATCGTCTATTTATACACAAATCTCTCAAGTTATATCAACAAAATAAAATATTACATAAACCACACAAAAATCGCATCTACCATTCTAATAAATAAAATAATCATATCTAAGGAATGTATATTAAGGAATATGGATCGTTAAAACCTTACTGGGAAAGTGGAATAAAAACCTAGTGAATTTCAATATGCTTCACCTTATTGCCACATTAAAAACCTTAATGAGAAAATCTCATGGATCAAACCACCGTAAGGAAAAAGAGTGCAACAAGTATTTCCTCCCCCTTATGTGGGTCGGAGATATTCAACATCTGCATACCCAATTAAATTTACTTTCAATTAATTTGAATATAACAATCCTCTATCATTCCTTGAAGGTATCGAAAAATTCGTTTAACTCTGTAATGTATACGAGTCGGTGATGAACTATATCTCGCTAATAAATTTACAGCGAACACTATATCATATCGTGTATGACTTGTAAGATACATTACTGTGTCAATAGCACTTAGATATGATACTTCAGGCCCAATAAGTTCGTCACCATTTTTGTGCGGTCTGATTGGATCTTTATTACGTCTAAAGATCGAATAATCATTGGAGTATCAAATGAATGAGCTTTATCCATATAAAATCTTTTCAATACCATTTTCGTATAAGTCTTTTGATGTACACATGTCCCATTCTTCAAATATCGAGTTTGTAGTCAAAGATAAAATTTCATCTTTTCGAGATCTTTCATTTCAAACTCTTTTTTCAAACACTTAACAACATTTGATAACTCTTCGTGAGTTCCAATTATGTTGGTATCATCAACATAAACTGCAACAATGACAAATTCAGTTCCAGATCTTTTCATAAATATGCACGGACAAGTTTGATCGTTCTTAGGACCCTCTTTTGATAAATATACATATACGTCAAGATTGCTTTAATCCATTAAACGATTTATTTAACTTGATTGAGTACTCATTTCGTGGACCTGAATTTTCAAGCAAATGAAATCCCTCAGAAAGTTTAATAAATATGTCACTGTCAAGTAAATCATATATATTATCTAATTTAAATCTTTAAATATATATATTTCGAAAATATAATATATATATATATATTTATATTTATATTATTTTCCATTGGTTCGGTGCCTTAACCATGTCCCGTCGGGCCGGTGCCTTGCCCAGTCTCTCCTATTGACACTACCCCAGTGATCCTTTTTAAGCTCCGCTCACTTGGTTCATCTCAAACGGCTCTGGGAGGAGTCCAAAAGTTCGGTATTCACCTAGCCAATCTTCTGGTACCGAATCGATCCTGCGTTGAGCACGAATATGATCTAATCACAATTCAGAAACCAACTATAAATTTTCGTCATACGTATAAATCCTTCACACGTGTCCCAGTCGAGTGAGAGCCATGACTAGTCAAACTCACTGGACTCGACTCTTTGTCATTTGTGATGGTAAAATTATGAAACTGCCCTCCGCGACTATATCGAGTCAGTTTGATACTCTGATCTGAGATTTAGTAATTTCACGTTCCACAAAGCTTTCCATAATACATAAGCCCCTATTAACTCGAGGCCGTGAGTCTCGCTTGGCGGCTCAACCCGACAATCGCACTACGATGTCAAGACCGAATTTTACCATCAACCCATGCTCTCGACAATCGGGCCTATCTGACTAGTGACAAGTGAGGACCTCAGAGCCAACTCCGACATTGAATCCTTCGGTCTAAGGTTCACGTAGACTACTATAGTCAGTCGATCGATCATTGACACCCCAACGTGTGATTGAGTCGTCTACGGGTCAGTATCCAAATACAGACAATTCCCAGATTCGTCATGTATCAATGTCACGGGCTTCCACTTCCCAAATGATACAGAATGATCCAGTCACTTCCGAAGTGAATGACTGGCACAATCATTTAGGACCGTCGACAAACATGTCATACTCATTGATCCAGTCCCCATATTAGAGACTTAGACTTGTGGGCGATTTTAACACTATAGAATAATAGCCCATCGGTGCCGCCTCTCGATCCCACATACCGGTGGCTAAACTATTATTGTTTGGGTTTTTGTTATTTGTTGAACGCCTTAGTAAATATATTTTTGACAATTTAATAATACGCCTCGTCATTTTTGTACATAACCATAAATACAAAAAAGACACGAAAAAATTCAAAAATTATTCGATTTAAATAATTGTCTGAATCTAATCAAAACCAAGTTAAATATTACAAATTACTGAAATGCCCTTGTACTCTCAATCCTCGTACGACATTCGAGGACATATTCCCAACAGATAATGCCTTATATTCTCCTAAGTCAGAAATTTATCAAGCCTTATAGCTATTCAGCTTAACGGATATCACTTTGAGACTGCGCAAAAAGGATGATATTTACACATTACAAAAGTGATTTCAAATAATAAAAGAATTATGGAAATATTACCGTATTTTGACTCTAGACTGTACTACATATCTCTTCAAATGATTGAGTGATATGGTATCGTAAACCAAAATTTTACTAATCACAATACATTTATTATTTGGCATGACCGGTTGAAGCATCTTGGTTCAATTATCGGGCATTAAATAAAGAACCAAAAGATTATTTAATCTCATGAATTATAATGTGTTGCTTGCTCTACAGGGAGGTTAATTATTTGACCATCACCAATAAAAATAAAGAACGAATCTATAATATTTTTGGAGTGTATACATGGTGATATTTAGACCGATATATCCATCAAGTGGACAATTTAAATATTTCATGGTATTGATTAATGCATCAACCAGACGTTCTGATTATCCAACTCGCAACGCTGCGTTCGCGAGATTAGTTGCTCAGCTGATTCGATTAAGAACGCATTTTCTTGATTATCCATTAAAGAAAATATGCTCTAACAATGCAAATTGATTTACTTCCAAGGCATTCAATTATTATTGTATTTCTATTGGAATTGATGTTGAGGATTCCGTGACACATTTTCGTACACAAAATGATCTCACAGAATTATTTGTTAAACGACTTCTATCAATTGCAAGATCATTATAATGAAGTCGAAACTTCTCTCATCATATTGGGGACATGTTAAATTATATGTTGCAGCACCAATCCACATCAGGCCAACAAGTTATCTTGATATCTCCCCAATACAAATGGTTTATGGTCAGGAACTAGGCATTTCCATTTAAGAATTTTAGATGCGCGGTATATATTCCAATTGCTTCACCACAACGCACTGAGATGAGACCTCAAATGAGGATGTGGATATATGTCGGGTTTAAAACTCAATCGATGATAAAATATTTAGTACCTCTAACTAGATATATATTCACAGCTAGATTTGCCGACTGTCATTTCAATGAATTCAATTTTACGTTATTAGGGGAGAAAAGAAACAGCTGGATGATTGAAATGAATTATCAATAAATCATTATTATCCTCGAACGAGTAACATATATCAGCTGTTAATGCTCCTGCAAAAATCGGTGGTCCTGTAGAACATAAAAAGAATTATATTGAGCCTAATACACTCTAAAGCGTGATTGGCTGTAAGGCCTAAAATATCCAACTAAACATTATTAAAACGAGTTTACCACGATCTGGATGGGAAGAGTCGAAGCTCGTGGGGTGTTGTGTGTTCTTGAGGGGCTTGGGTGGCTCCTTCTCTCTAAAAGCTTATCTCTCTAAATAGTTTTCACACAATGCACACATTATTATGTGTTAGGGTTTGGGTATTTATACCACAAGTTGGTATATAATACTTGGGCCCCTAACAAAGCCCAATTACACTAAGTCTCTTTTTAAATAAAATCTATTTAAATAAACTACAAAGATAATTCTAATTAATTGAACACAATAAAATAATCCTAACATTGGCCCTCAGTTTTCAAATATAAAAAATCCTCGTAAAGAAAAGGTGCAAATAATAAAAATGGTCCAGCTGAGGATTTATCAACTTTAGAATAGTCGGCGGGCATCAATGATTATGAAATAAACTCAGTTCTGAATATTATGATAATGAATAGATCCCAATAAACTATGCCTAAAAGGGACTAAATAGAACCGTGATAAAGTCATGGTTGAAGATATATTATCCTTTAACGTAACGCTACATGATGTAAATATGAATGAGGTTCATAAATCAAGGATCATAAGTGAATATTCTGTAAATGATTGGCCTAAATGGAAAGATGCAATCGAGGCAGAATTAAAATCATTTGATAAACAAAAAGTTTTTTGTTTCATAGTCCGTACACCCGAGAATATAAAGCCAGTCAGATACAAATGGATCTTCGTTAGAAAACTAAATAAAAATGGTGTAATTTTGAGATACAAGGTAAGACTTGTTGCCAAAAGCCTCTCTCAAAGATCGAGAATCGGTTATGAGAAACATATTCCCATATAATGGATACAACTACTTTTCAGAATCTAATTAGTGTATGATTCGTGAAAAATCTCGATATGCATCTTATGGATGTTGTGGAAACATACTTGTATGGTTCACTTGATATTGACATATATATAAATATTCCTAAAGGATATCATTTGCCAAAGAATTCAGGTCCACAATATGTCTACTCAATTAGATTAAATCAATCACTTTATGGATTAAAGAATATGGACGTATGTGGTTTAATCGTTTAAGTAAATATTTGTTGAAAAAAGAATATAAGAACAATCCGATTTGTCTTTGCATTTTCATGAAAATATGTAGAAATAGAATGTCATCATTACAATTTATGTTGATGATTTAAACATTATTAGAACTCCAAAAGAACTAAAAAAAGCCATACATTTTACGAAAAGGAATTTTAGATGAAAGATTTTGGAACGACAAAATTTTGTTTTTTTTTTTTGAATAAAAAGCTCAAATTGCATCATAAATGAATATCCGACAACAGTAAACCAGCCATCGCCTGACATGGTGGGGAACGTCCCTCCCCCTTGAATCCTAAAAATTTAGCAAGAAAATGGACAACAGAGTTCCCGCTACGTCTTACTAAACTAAAGGATACGGAATCAAAGTCCACGGCGAGATGTAAGCCATCCGCGAGAATGCTGCTAGACAAAGTGGATGTCGTGCTGTGATGTTGAAGTCTTGAGATAATTCCCGAACAATCTCCTTCAATCACGATTTTGCTCCAGGTGTTCGTGCGCACCACCATAAGAGCCCAACGTGCCCTCATACCTTCAATAACCTCCGGGTCAAACTCACCATGGAAAAACTTCGACCACCAGCCCACGCACCCTCCAGAACTGTCGCGAGCAATGACACTAAACGAGGCACCCCTTCTTGAATGGTGGAGGGCTCCATCAAAGTTAAGCTAATCATGCCATGGTTTGGACAACGCCACGAAGAAGATGGAAGATCATGGGCGAGCGGGCCATCAAAGTCACTATGCCGGATGAAAATACCCTCATGGGCCTTCAACTTAGTATTCCTTGGTGAGATCACGAAGGACTCCATAACCCACTTATTACGTGTATGCCAAATTGCCCAGCAAATCGAAAATACGAGGTTAAGATAAGGCGCACTCAAGCTGCCACGCAAGCCCTGCAACCAAGCCATCGTGGAAGTCGTCCAACGTCGGAGGATGATAGAAGAGAAACTCATCGTCTTCCACACAGATTTAGATGTAGCACAAACCGTAAAAACGTGACGCTCATCTTCTAGGGGTTGTCCAGCCTTCGACAGAACGAATGTTGAAGGAAATGCCATTCAGCCAGATGTGCGTCCATTGGCAATGCCCCAACACAAAGGCGCCAAATGAAAACTTTAACCTTTGGCAGCACATTGTCTTTCCACACGAATCCCCATGTATTTCCATTAGAGCTTGAACTCGCCTGGTCCTGACCATCAACTTCCTGCACCACATTACGCCGATTTCACCGTAAAAGACCCACGCGAAGTATAATACCATATAAGCTTATCGGGAGCGTTAGTCAAGCTCAAGGGACATCTCAATATAGCATCCGCATTAATGGGTAGGAAACTGGAGTGAATGAGAGGTATTGACCAACCACCTGTCTGAGCGGAGCGCAAATCAGCAACCTTCATATCTTCAAATGGAATATGAACCATAGTAATGACTTTAAACAATTTTGGCCGTGGTAGCCAGGGGTCTGACCAAACATTAATCGTCTGTCCCTTGCCGATCTGCCACCGAGATCCGACCCGGATGATATGCCTCGCCAAAATAATAGCCCGCCAAGTAGCCGAGGGTTTCGACCCAATTCTCGCATCCATTATGTTGCCGTTAGGGAAATACCTAGCCTTAAGGATACGACTAAGTAGAGACTCCGGCTTGGATAAGATCCTCCAAACCTATTTTTCAAGGAAAGCCATGTTAAAAAGCTTAATACACGGAATCTAATACCTCCCTCTGATTTAGGCTTGCACATCTTATCCCACGATACCCAATGAAGCTTGAACTTGTCAGACGAACTCCACCAAAATTGCAAAATCAATCTCTGGATATCCCCGTATCAAAGCCGAGGGAAGATGAAAGATGCTCATCGCATATGTTGGGATTACTTGTAAGACAGTTTTGATGAGGATTTTCCGTCCGGCTTGTGAAAGCATCTTCTCCGACCAACCCCTCACTCGCTTCAAAATCCGATCTCGTATGTACCCGAATACCTCCTTCCTATTTCATCCCAACACCGAAGGCATACCAAGATATAAATTGTGTCTCGCCTCCTTGTTAATGCCAAGGGCCGTGCAACATAGTAAGCAAGTCTGCTCGGGCACATTCGGAGAGAAGGCCGCTGATGACTTTGACAAGTTAATCGTTTGGCCCGACGCGTGCTCATAGACTTCGAGGATCTCCTGAATTAGCCTCATGCTTTTCACATTTGCCTTGGTAAATATCAATTTATCATCTACAAATAAAAGATATGATATACTCGAAGCATCCCGACACACAGCTATCCCTTGGACCCCTTCATTAGTTTCTGCCTCCCTCAACAATCTGCTAAAAGCTTCAGCACAAAACAAGAAGAGATATGCGACCAAAACAATACCCATTCAAAACAAAAGAATACGTAACAAATGAAATACAAAGCATGATCAACCTCACGAAGGATGCATGGAAACCCAACTTACACAATAGTCTTTCCAAAAAAGCCCATTCCACCCTATCGTAAGCTTTGCTCATATCAAGCTTCAAGGAGCAATATCCATCTCGCACTGTCTTTCTCTGTTTTATCGCAAGTGTTGGTAGCCTATCTATCCTAACAATCTAACTATGGGACGATTTAGCCACGTTAAGATGGGAAGAATTCGAATGAACATGGGGTGTTGTGTTCTTGAGAGGTGTTGGGTGGCTCTCTCTCTCTCACTAGATGATTTTCACACAAAACACACTTTATTATGTGTTAGGGTTTTAGTATTTATACCACAAGTTGGTATATAGTACTTGGGCCCCTAACAAAGCCCAATTACACTAAGCCTCTTATAAAGAGAATCTTTATACATAAACTACAAAGATAATTCTAATTAATTGAACACAATAAAATATTCCTAACAATCTCCCCCTTTGTGTTCAATCTTCAATTTGACTTGGATTATCTTTGCGGGGCTTAGTGCATTTGCCTGAGTCCTAAAGGAAATTCCTCCTTGTCTTGTCTTTTGACCTCTTCTTTTGGAGATCTTCAAGCTCACCATGTCTTGTTCTTCGCTTCTCGGCACCAGATCTTCTTAATCTTCTTTTGAAGCTCGACTCGTAACTGCTGGAAGGTGTTTGAAGTTGCTTGCCGGATCTTGAAGAATTTTCTTCTTTTTGTGTTCGATCTCTCCTTTCGATAATGACGCAACTTCCCCTACTTTTGGTCAACCTTGTGTTGGGATTGGGAGGTTCTCTTTGAAATTTGGAGAGACGCACACGAGGCAGCAACTTCGATCTTTGTAGTTCGTGGTGTTCGCTTGATTCTTAGACGACGATTGAGGATTTAGCGTTTCTGATCTATCTTGCACTTTCGTCATGGTATTGCTCCCATTTTGCTTTAGTGTCAAAATGAAGCATCGTCTTTGGCAAGACGATCACGTCGTCGGGACAAGAGGATGGCGTTGGTAGGCACAATAGGAGCTCAGGTTTGGTAATAACCCGACGGAGCCACAAAGGCAATCCATCGTATAAGAAACCGGGGTCACGAAGACTTCCCGTTAAAATCTTGAGTCCTAACAATCTCCCCCTACAAGGGCTATCTCCTCTTTTTGCGTAGGTTTTGAATGCTCTTTCAGCTAGGACTCTCTTGACTTGACGCTGTATTCTGTAGACCGGATGTAGATAGTGATCCACGCCCTAATATTCGACTTTGATGATGTCGCGGATCTTGTACTTTGATCGTATCTTGTCCTGGTCTTTCTCCGTAGTTTTAAGCCGTCAAGTCTCTTTTAATCTTCTTCTTCTCGGCGCCGGATTCGTCTTCTTCGAAGGAAGTTGTCTGGTTCGACCTCGAGAAAGCTTGTCTGGTTCCGGAAGAAGGTATGCGTGGGGTGTTGTAAAATGTGCCGAGGCTCCTTTGGAATGTTCCATTCAAGTGCAGGATAGCCTGGCTTCAGAGTGGTACGCTCGACGGAAATTGGTGGGTGGTCCGACCTGTTTGTTAATGCGTGTCCCCTTCTCCCCCTCATGGCGATTCGAGTTAACGAGATCGGCATGCTTGTATAGGAAGATTAGAAGGACACAAACGACAGGTCGGTGATGGTAATAACCAGACGGAGCCACTAAGGCAATCGGTCGACACGACTTCAGAGACAAACTCCGAGATGTGGCCTGTGAGGACAGGGCTTAAAGAACCGGGGCCACATAGGCGTCCCGTTTACATCATTCTAGAGACTAGCTCGAGACGATGGCCTGATTCCGTTATTGTATTGATGTTGCAACAGCAGGACTTCCTTCCGATCCTCGAAGCATGTCTAAGCAAGATATGTCTACGGAAGTTCTAGCATGATCACAAAGATCAGGTGTTAGAAAAATATGTGTCCTTGAAAATATAAAAATATATGGGAACTGAGGACACACTAGACTCGAGTGCTCAAGGAAGTGTGGTGGTGGGGCTGAATACCACATAATTCAATATCTCCCGCTTCCGAGTAAAGCGTGATAGTAGACTTGGTTCCCGTGATTTTTGAAACACCTGTCTTTTGTGAGGCAGACGAGTGGGTAAAGCTCGGTTGTGCACGCGCCGTTGGACCTATTGCGACGACTTCTAATCGGGAGCTAATAAAGTTAGCACTTGTACCTATGGGGGTTGGTCCGAATAATTTTTGAGGTGACGGAATCATCTAGCGTAGGTCTTTTCAAAAGGTTTTAGTAGACGTGGCTGTTTCTTCGTGATTCGACTTACTCTCGGTGATGTTCCGGGGTTAGATTCAGTTGGGTTTGACTGAATCGTAGGAACGAAGTATCCATGCATCCGGTAAGAAGTAGTGAATGCTGCTTTGTTTGTCAGCAAGCCGAAGCAGATCGGTTGAAGCGAGCACCGAGATTTGCATTTGTAGCCACCGTTGCCTTTTGATAAGAGTTGACCGTTGTAGGCACGAGAGTCTTCTTTTGAAGTCCATCTTCGGAGGTCGGATGTAATCTCCATGAAGCTTGATGATGAGGAGAGAAGTTTTTTTTTTTTTTTATGACCTTGTATTTTTAATTTTGATGGCCCTCTTTTTTTTTCTTTTGATATATATATTAATCGATTAGTAAAATATATTTTTGTACTAGGATATAATATATATATATATATATATATATGTATTGTATTAGTAATATATAGTAGTATGTTATATATTATATATATATATTATTCCTCCCCCTCAAATCAAGCTTCCTAAAGAAACTTGCTCCCCCTCAAAAGATGCATGGTAAGTTTGAAAAATCTGTAATCTCTTTCCCTCAATTCACGTATTTGAAGTTCGCTCCCCCTCAAAAATGTAATTATTGCTACCTTCTAAAGAACTAAGGGTCACTTCTCTTTTAAAAATAAAATAGTAGCTCCCCCTCAAATTAAGCTCATTCTACAGAAAAAAATGGTATCTATCGTTTCCGTGCGTAATATGTATTTTAAATTTTAAGGTTTTGAAAATGCATATTTAAAATGTACCATTTTGAAAAATAGGTATTTTTGCGATTCAGCTTATATGCATGTTTGAAAGTTTTAAGCTGGAAAATCATAAAATTGTATGCATAATGAAAATGTACCTATCTTAAAAATATGTAGCATGTGGTATTTTGCAATTCAGTTCAAAAGATGAAATGTACCACATATAGTCGTAGTTGCTCACGTCGTTTCCCTTTATCATGTGTTGAGCCACTACGTCCAATTGCCATACATGAGGGATGCGGTTGCTCACGTCTCTTACCAGTCATGCATGTGGAGCAACCTGAGTACCGTGCATGCTGGAAAGTTGTGGTTGCCCTCGTCTCGTACCGATCATGAGCATGGAGCAACCATCTTCTAATTACTACTCATGATCAGGGTTCCTGCAAAATGTTAGCGGGACTTTGGTACCCATTTTTGGATGGGTCCTCCCTGATTAGCAGAAAACAGTTTATGCATATTTGGTTCAGATATACATCCTAAATCATCCTTTAAAGTCCTATTTAATTTGATTTCTGATTTAGGAACCCAAGTTTGGTGAACCTTAGAGGGAAATGACAATTTAGCGCCGGTGAATGTCTGTCTAGGTTTAGAAGATCTGAAGATTTTCTCCCTAGCCAGTCGCAGAAGGTGTCTTTCAGACTTAATCTGTATCGGGTATTTTAAGTATGAATACGAACTTATCGCACTATATGCTTCATCAGATGATGAGTCGCATTGCCTACAAGAATTCACATCATTCACTCTATAATGATGGTTCTTGATGGAATTTCGCTTACTAGAAGAATAAGTACTTTTGTGCGTGTAAACAATTCCATCTCTATCATTCTTTAAAGAATGAGAGATTTTGGAAGTTTGAGAAGTTTGCCTGCTTGAACTCGGAACTTCTTCTTTAGGAAATTCCTTTTTGATAGGAGCGGGAGAAGGAGGATCTTTAGCAATGTCGTCCTGGATTCTTTAAAATAATGTCGATTTTCCTTTCTCCTTCCTAATATTCTTTTGTTCCTTAGAGTTTTTACGCGCATTGCTTTTACTTTTCGTTTCTGCGCCAGTCAAAGTTGACTTAGAATTATTAGTAAAATCTTTCTCAGTTTTAGGAAAAGGATGCTTTTATTCACCTGTTTCGAGTAAGATGTATCTTTTGAAAGATGATTGGAAACATGTAAATACGGGGAATTTTTGAGATATAAAATCTCCTCTAAAAGCTTTTTCTTTTCCGCTCGAAAACCTAGTCTTTCCGATTCCAAGGTTGCGTTATATTCTGCAATTTTACTAGCAACCTCTGAAATTTCCCAACTAGAGATAGATTTATTAGAATGTAAATTATTTTCCCCGTAAGTCACTAAGTTAGAAGATGAATTTTTATCTGCTTGACTTCTGTTTGCACAAGCATTCTCTAAAAGTTCAATCTTAGAGTAAAGCATACGTCGTTCCTCTAAGATTATCTCATATATTTATGAGACACTATTTCCCTCATCTTCGCAAGAACGTAATCTTTTCGTTATATCACAAACATTCTTTTCACTAATCTCTAACTTAGTTTCTAAGCTAATGACCTTTGACTTTGTGTTAGTCAAGTCCTCATTAGCGAAAGCTAGACATTCTTGTTGCTCAAGCAACACAGAGTAATTATTAGCAAATCTTGCTTCTAATTCCTCAATTTTTCTAGCTTGAGAATCCATAATAATATTTTTTTTAAATTAAAAATTTGGCTTTTGGAATTTCAGTTCCGAAAAGTTTGGTTTTATAAAAAAGTATAGTGAAGTATCGAAGATAGTAAATGTCGAAAATTTTTTGGTGTGTACCTAAAATTTTAGGAATGATTTCGAAAACTTCGGGGAAATTACCAAAACGTTTTCTACAATGTGCCAATAACGACCTAAGTTGATTGTTGGATACGTGATCGTTGACGCGTATAGTGGATTAGCCTTCAAAAATTGACGAAAAAAGTTTTCTACACCGAAAATTTTGGGCCCGGAAAATTTATTTTGAAAATTTTCGAAAAAGTGTAAAATAGACTATGTCCGTTGGACTCAGAAAATTTTTCTCTATCAAATGGTGTAAAAAAAATAATTTGAGTGATCGACAATCTTTAAGTGTAATTTTTGAAGAGTGAGTGATCGAGAATCGGAAGTCACTGTTTTCGATTGAGGACAGTGAATTCTCGGGTGAATACTTTGACCGAAATTCGGGTAGGTAGAAAGAATTCGAGTACAAAGAATTTTCAGGTAGGTAGAAATTCGGGTAAGTTCCGAATTCGGGTAAGTCCTAATATTCGCCGAGAAGGAAATTCGGGTAGGAAATTTCGGGTAAAATTAAAATTATGTCCAAAAATCTTAAAATTCGGGTGTTCTCCGACAGAGATTTTCGCCGAAAATAGGAATTTCGGGTAAAATTCGGGTAGAATTAAAAATTCGACGAGTTTTAAGAAATTCGGGTAAATTCGGGTAAGTTTAAAGTTCGCAGAGTTTTATGAAATTTGGGTGAAATTCGGGTGAAAACTGTCCGAATTTCAAGGAACTGTTGCATTCATCCACCCGAAAATCATCTTCTGGAAAAAAATGACGAGTTTTCTGTGCGATTTCTACCTAAATCTCACTCAAATCTACTGAAAAATGTTGGGTAACCATTTAAAATCACTCGAAAAAAACCTATTTAGCTCTTGAGCTTGCAAAATCAGTAAAATAAACCCAAAAACTCAAGAACAATGGCCGAACATTTCGAGCTCAAGAACAATAAAAATCCCAAATTTTCAGAAAAATTGTTCAAATCGTAACGCGTTTGGCTCTGATACCACTTGTTGGTAGCCTATCTATCCTAACAATCTAACTATGTGACGATTTAGCCACGTTAAGATGGGAAGAATTCGAATGAACATGGGGTGTTGTGTTCTTGAGAGGTGTTGGTGTTGAGGTTTATGCCCTAGATGCCGTACGAGGATTAGATAGTACGAGGGCATTAGTGTAATTTTGATGTGTTTAACATTTGTAATTGAATTATTTGATAATGAAATTATTATTGTTTGTTTATTGTCGAAATTAGCATAACAAACAATACAAAGGCAGATTATTATTTCGTCTAAATAAATTAACCTTGCAGTCGGGTAATAAGACGAATTAATAAAACCCTAATATTTACAGTTCAGTTACTGATTCTGTGGGGACAGAGAGGGGGCACCAGTAAGCTGACATACTGTAATATTAAATAAGTCCACAAGTCTTAGTCTCCAGTAGGGTGACTGGATTGACGAGTACGACTTGTTTGTCGACGGGTCTAAAGTGGTTGTGCCAACCATTCACTTGGAAGTGGGAGCTCGTGACATTGATACAAGACGAATCAGGGGATTGTCTGTATTTGGACTCTGACTCGTAATCGAACGATCACACGCTGGTAAAATCGCTGATCGATCGATTGACTATAGTAGTCTACGTGAACCTTAGACCGAAAGAGTTTAACTCGGGGTTGGTCTTAAGGTCTTGATTTGTCACTAGTTTGCTAGGCCCAAATTGCATGAAGCAAGGGTCAGCGGCGAAATGCGGTCTTGACTTTTCGACGTGATTGCCGGTTATACCGCTGAGCGGGATTTACGGCCTTGATTAAATTCAAGGTTAACGTCCTATGCAGTTTCGATGTGCGGGAATTTACCTAAGCCTCTGGCCAGAGCATATAACTGACTCACGAGTGTCGTAGAGGGCAGTTTTGGTAAATGTCACCGACACGAACATCATAGCGTCGAGTCCTGTAAGTTCGACTATGCGTGACTTTCACTCGACCGGGACAAACGTAAAGGGTTTATACGTAGTACGAAAATGTATAGTCGGTTCGTGAATAATACCTATTCGTACTCAACTCGGGATCGGTTCGGTACCACGGGGCTGGCTAGGTGAATACCGAACTCCTGGATTCCTCCCAGAGCCGGTTGAGACGAACCAAGAGAGTCGGGCTTAAAAAGGGCAACCGACACAACGACAATATGAGAATAGAGCAGGCTGGGGCCTGGATTGAGAGATTAGGGTTTTGGGCTTGGCCGAAACCCTAAATGGCCGAAAATATAGTAAAATCGTGTGAGGGGCAAAATGGTCTTTTCACCTCACGAAATATTTTGGAAATATTATATTGGATATTTAATATTTAGTATATGATTTAAATGTGATTTAAAATGGTCTTTTCGATTTTAATATAGTATTAATTTCGAAAATTATAATTAAATATATATATTAGATATTATATTTAAATATACTAAATATAGAATAAATATTAATTTATTTAATATTTAATTTGAATTTGAATTTTGAACTTAAATTCAAAAGAGAAAGACCAAGTCAACAAGTGACTAGGTATGCTCAAGTGGGTGAGAATTTTTCTCCCCACCCTACTTGAATTTTCTGCCACTTCACCCTAGTATAAATAGGGTTTGATTTTTTGAAAATAAACCCTAAGACATTTGGATGAAAAGAATAAAAGTTAGGGTTTTTATTCTCCTCTCTCTCTCAATCTCTCTCGTCTCACTCTCCCTCTTTCTCTCTTGCTGCCCGCGCGTGTGTGTGCAAAAAGAGGTGCTGCCCGAGCTTGCTCTAGCCGCCTTAAGCTAGCTTCGGTCGTGACGTTGTAAGGTGCCGGCGTGACGCTCTTGCCCCGTTCGTGCACGTAAAGGTGCTAGGAGAGGGATACTACATCCCGGGGATTTGAAGGGTTCGAAGCTCGCCATCTTCTTGTATTCGTCAAGGTATAATGGCTGTAAAACCCTTTTCTATTCGTGTTTACGTTCTCGTGTTATTACCGAGCGGTCAAAGGGAAGGCGGGAATCCCTTAAAGTTTTAAAATTCCGCCGTTCAAGGAACGAGGGCCTCGGGCCCCTACGGGGATTCCCAACAGTTGGGTGGCTCTCTCTCTCTCTCTCACTAGATGATTTTCACACAAAACACACTTTATTATGTGTTAGGGTTTTAGTATTTATACCACAAGTTGGTATATAATACTTAAGCCATTAACAAAGCCCAATTACACTAAGCCTCTTATAAAGAGAATCTTTATAAATAAACTACAAAGATAATTCTAATTAATTGAACACAATAAAATATTCCTAACAGCAAGGTTAGTTTCAAAGGCTATAAGAATATTGTCTGTAATTAACCGATGCGGAATAAAAGCGTATTGGGTAGGGGGAGATAATTTGATCCATAAACTGTTTAAGATGATTCGTAATGCATTTAGATGCAATACGATAAATAACTTGACACAAGCTTATGAGACGGAACTGAGTAAGGTTCCCGGGAGTTTAACACTTTGGAATGAGAATAATGTGAGTTTCATGAAAAACTGGGAAATCAATGTTATTATTAAGGAAGTAAAGTATTAGACTAGATGTTTCCTCTCCAACGATCTCCCAATATTTTTGGAAAAAAAATTGGGGAGAAACCATCAGCGCCCGGGGATTTATACGGGAACATACCAGAGAGAGCTCTCTGGACCTCCTCTTTTGTAAACTTTTGGAGAAGCGCCTTGTTCATGTCCCCCGAAATGCATGGTTCGATCGCCCCAATAGCTATATCGATTTCCGAATCCAATGGTAAATCTATTAAATCTATGCTCGAGTTTCTAGTCACAAACTCTCTCTACAATTAACCCTAGCTTAGATAGTGATTAGAGAGAGTGTTTCTAGTGAGAGAAAGCTAAACTCAAGTTCTGTGTATTTTACACACACTTGCCCTATATATACCAATCAATATTGGTATATTTGCATTCTAGTCCCTAACTATACATATATTACAATTAAGTCCCTAGACAAATATAACTTGATTATTGAACACTATAAAATACTTCCAACAATCTCCCCCTTAGTGTTCAATTATAATTGAAGCTTCGGTTGTCTTTGTCTCTCGAATCTTCCGTCTTCATCATCAGTTGAACACAACAGAATAATTTCCAACAATCTCCCCCTTTGTGCTCAACTTCGAATTTGACACGGTCTTTGTTGCTGTTTGAAGAAATATCTGAGAGCGTCTGGAGAATCTTCAGTCTCCCCCTATTTACATGCACCCTCATTTTCTTCTTTGCAACTTGAATATTTGTCACCTTCTTGCATATATCAGAGTCGCGCGGATCATCAGCATTGACTTGTCGTGTATGCTCGAACCATGGAGAGAGGTCTTGTTTGTTGTGGTTCAGCACGTGCGTTGAAAGCATGGCTTCTTTAGTGAGTTCACGTGCTTGGCCTTCTTGATATACTTCTCCCCCTCATGGCGATTCATTTGTATCGTCATGCTGTGTGATCAAGGTGAACCAGAGTGTTCGCTGAACGTGTTGGCGTTGAATTCCGGATGAAGTACCTGAAAACGGGACAGACGACCAATCATCGTGAAACATCCCTCGATGTCACTCTTGGTCGTTGATGCAAAGTCACACAGACTTGCATTTGAAGGGATTACGGGGCCACATAGGCAACCCGTTGACATCATTCTAGAGTCGTGCTCCAGAAGATGGCCTGCTACCGTTGTTGTTTTGATGTTGCAACGACAGGACTTCCTTCTGATCATCGAAGCACATTTTTGCGATAAATGTGTCTACAGAAGTTCTGGCTAGGTCACGTAGACCTGCATAGTATGTGTAAAATAATGTTTGTGTCATAGAAAATTTAAAAATATTTAGGCTATGAGGACACACTAGACATTTACGTGTTCAAGAAAGTCGTGGTATGGGGCTGTGGACCACTTAGTTCAATATCTCCCGTTTCCAAATGAAACGGTGATAGCATATGCGGTTCCCCGTGAGATATTGAAACATATGTCTTTTGGGAGACAAATGAGTAGCGGAGGAAGGTTGTGCATGCGCCTTTGGACCAGATGAGGCGTCTTCTACCCGGGATCTGATAAATCAGTCCTGTACCTATATTGGTTGTAGTCCGGATAGTTTGTGGTTGAGTTGTAAGGATGTCATCGTGATAAGCTCAATACCCTCACATACACTCGGGGTTTGTTCCTGGGTGAGGATCAGTTGGGTCGACTGAACCTTTGGAACAGGTATGTGAACAACTCTTTTGTGTCCATGCGTTTTATTGACATTTAGGTAGCACTCCCTCTTAAAAGCATGAAGTTTGTATTTAGGGCATTCTTCCCTTAAGCTCTAGCGCCTTTTCATTGTAACACTCCCCCTAAATAGTTGCGCTATTTCTAATATGATGCCCTTGCTCCCCCTAAATAGTTGTGCTATTTCAAATATGATGCTCTTGCTCCACCTAAACATGTGCTTTCTTGTAGAAATTTGCATATTACTTTCTTTCAGGTCAAGCGCCCTTAGTAAATGAAGTATCAGTCCCCCTTTAAGATGTGCGCCTTTTAAGTATGCGCATATGAGTATCACTCCCCCTAAAACATATGCGCTTTTGATAATAAAACTACGGTAATACGCTCTTTTGAAGCTCTTGCACTTTTCTATCGATCCACTCCCCTAAATAAAAAAAATATAGAATATGAAGACCGAATATTCTGTAAATATAGAGTTTGACTCCCCCAAAATAAAACTCAAGTGCCTTTTGCAATTTGAAATTGGCTCGGCCTTCTTTAAGATTGAAGCTCCAAAGCTTTTTTTTTTTGTTTTTTATGGCTTTATTTTATTTTTTTTTTTTTTAATGGCCTTATTTTTTTTCTCCCCCTTTTTTTTTTTGTTTTTATGGCCTCTTTTTTTTTTGTTTTTTGGTTTTGTTTTTTTTTAAAAATAAAAATAGAAACAATGTCAAATCAAGAGCTTTGGATAGTTCTTGATTTGGTGTGTTTGCTCACGTCACATACCGATCACGTGTGTGAGCAAACCGAATACCACACGTGTCGGGGATGTGTGTGACTGCTCATCATCGCATACCGACCATACATTGGAGCAGTCATCGCCAAGTTACCATGTATGATCGGGAACCTGCAGTCATCGCCAAGTTACCATGTATGATCGGGAACCTGCAAACAAATTATCGGGACTTTGGTACCCATTTTTGGACGGGTCCTCCCTGGTTAGCAGTGAAACAATTTTGCATATAAGGTTCAAATTTGGAAGCAAAAATTATACATAAAGCAGTCATAGGAATCCACATTTGTCGAGGACTAATTTCCATTTGTAGCTTAGGTTTCCAAATTGTTGTACCTTTTTGAAATTTAACTTTTCAGCATCGGTGAATGTGTCTTTTTGTAGAAGAGAAAATTTTCTCTTTCGCCAGTCGCTTAAGATGCATTTCGGATTTGACTTTGACCGGTACTTGAGAGAGGAATACGAGCTTATAGAATCAATAGCATTAAGTATAGAAGTGTCGTATTTCCTACCTTCTAGACTCACATCATTCACTTTGTAATGTTCTACTAATGAGCTACTTTGTTAAGACAATTATTACTTTTGGACGTTTCAGTTTTAATAGAGAATGTGTATTATTGTCTGTTTTAGCTTTAGTATCTTCTTGCTTTAGGAATTTTTGGAGGAAGAATAGAGTTAGGAACAATTTTGTTTATTGTAATAGAAAATGAATTGTCTTGCTCTATTCTTTCCTGCTTTATAGGTTTAGTCATTTGAGTTTCAAATCATGTTTAGAAGATATATCGTTTAAAAGTTCAGGTTTTACAGGATGAATGGTTGTAGTTGTGCCCTTTTCTAAGGAATATTTGAGAAATGAATTCTCTATAAAAGCTTATCCAATTTTTGCTCGAAACTCTTTACGTTCTGATCCAGAAGAGAATGTAATTCAGCAATTTTGCGTTCATTTTCTGGAATATCACAATCTTAGAGTTTGGTTTTGTTGATTGATAGAATGTTCCCCCTTTGGCACGGACTCAATTGTTTGAGTCGACTTATTTAGAGACAATATAGTTTCTTTTATTTCGCGTTGCTCAGTTTGTCCTCTTTTAGCTAGAAAATCTTCTAATTCTTTAATTTTGAATGGGCTGCACTGTTTTTTCTTTGTCTCTACATGTAGATAATTCTTTTGTAAGATCGCTTATAGTTGATTCTTGTTGCGACCCTTGTCTTTAAGCTCGTCAGCCTTTCTTGTTCTATTGTTTTTATTTTTAAGAATAGATTTTTCTTCTAGACTATTAACTAAGCAGTTGTAATTATTTTCTAGCCTAGCTTCTAATTCTTGATTTTTATCAAGTAGTTGGCTTCCATATTTACTTTTTGGTTGGATGTTTTTTTTTTTTATCGTTATCGTGTTTTACCGAAAAATTTTACCAGTCCAAAAAATTTTGTTACCCAAAAAATTTTTCGTATGAACCGGGAACCTTTTTGAAGCAGGTACGCAAAAAATCTCGTAGCTAAACATTTAAAATTATCGAAATTTTTTTTTTTTTTTTTTTGGCTACCTAAAACTATCGAAAATTTTGTGTTCTGAAAATCTTTCTCATTTGTGCAAGTTTTCGTATAATAAATGCTTTCTTAGTAACTGTAGCGTTCGAAAATTTTGACAAATGTTTTTCGTATGATAAAATATTTTTTCGTACTTCAAGATTTTTTCGTATGGAAAGTTTTTCGTATCAAGGCATAGAAAGTTTTTCGCATGTGGAAAAAATTTAAAAAATTTTCGTATCCAATTATTTTCGTACGAAAGTCAGACTAAATCGTTTTTCGTATGGACTTTTTTTTTTTTCGTACGAAGAAAAAACTTTCGTATGTTAACAATGAGTTTTTCGTATTATATAATTTCGTACGCAAAATATCGTATTCAAACCTTTTTCGTATAGAAAATAATTTTCGTACGAGAAAAGAAATAATTTTCGTATGAATTACTGTAGCGTTCGAAAATTTTGAAAAATGTTTGTCGTATGTTTTCGTACGACAAAATATTTTTCGTATTAAAGCATTTTTCGTACGAGAAAAATTATTTTTCGTATACACAAACTTTTTCGTATGGAAATTTTCTCGTACGCATTCTTTTTCGTATTGAAAATAGAATTGGTTTTCGTACCACAAATTTTTCGTATATGTTTTCGTACGAAGAAATATTTTTCGTTTTAAAGCTTTTTCGTATCACAAAATAAATTTTCGTACGCAAATTTTTTCTTATTATTATTATAATAGAGTTTCAAAGAATTTCGTACAATAAAACTTTTTCGTATCTAACAAAAAAATCCCTTAAACTTTTCGTACGAAAAATAAAAATTTCTTTTTCGTGTATCTTTTTTTTTTTTTTTTTCGTACGAATATAAGAATGTTTTCGTGTTCTTTTAGTTTTCGTATGAGATATTTTTCGTACGAGAATTTTCTTTTCACGTATGAACAGTGCGTGCGAAAAAAAAGTTTATTTTTCGGATGAACAGTAGCGTGCGAGAAAAAAAAAGTTTATTTTTCGTATGAACAGTATTTTTCGTACGAGAAAAAAATATTTTTCGTATAGGAATTTTTTTTTCTCGGACGAACACTAGCGTGCGAGAAAAAAAAGATTTATTTTTCGGATGAAATTTTTTTTCGGATGAAATTTTTTTTCGGAGAAAAAAATTGTATGTTTTGCGTATGCTACAGTATACGAAAATGTAAAGTCAAAGCGAAAAAATTCAGGGAATGTGAGAGAAACGAAAACTTAGGTCAATGCGAGAAAGAAAACGGTACGAAAAAAATCTTATGAATGGTGCGAAAATATTGGTGCGAAAAACTATTTCTCTGGTACGAAAACGCGATTTTACGTGCGAGATCTTCAAATAACACTCAAATTAACACATTAAGCACAGTTAATCGATCGAAATGAATGGGAATCATCTAAAACACTCGATTAACACTATAGAAACCAAAATATGTCCAATTTGCATTTCACCAAAGAACAGTTTGAAGTTGAAGAAAAAAAATTCGATCGCAAATTTCAATCTCAGTCCAAATTGAGCTCAATTAATCGAAGATAATCGCAATTAACACACCAAATGATTCGCAAGTAGTTTTCGTTCAGCATCAAGCGAAAAACAGCAATCAAAATAGCATACGAAAATCATATAGTCATGCGAAAAAGATGAAATGGCGCGAAGAACACCATACGAAAAAAAAATTCAGCAACACAAATTGATCAATTCACCAACGATTTTGGCTCTGATACCAATTGTTAGGTCCGATTTTAACATCCAACATATGAACTCGAGCATAGATTTAATAGATTTACCTCGATGATAATGCGAGCGGAAGCTTTAGGATTAAATCAATCAAATCTTCTTTAATCACAAACTTTCTCTACAATTATCCTCTTTCTCTCTCTACAATTAACCCTAGCTGATTAGAGAGAGTGTTTATAGTGAGAGAAAGCTAAACTCAAGTTCTGTGTATTTTACACACACTTGCCCTATATATACCAATCAATATTGGTATATTTGCATTCTAGTCCCTAACTATACATATATTACAATTAAGTCCCTAGACAAAGATAACTTGATTATTGAACACTATAAAATACTTCCAACACCTTTCAAGGCGTTCGTAGATAGTATTTGGAGCCAGTTTATGATCAGACCATGTGTAGCATCCGCCCATGAAACCCAAGTCCGATAGACCACATTGAAGCAAGCAATCTCGAAAATCTGAAATTTGCGGGTTCGGACGAGGTCGGTCGCCAAACGTCTCATCCTAGTCTAGAAATTTTGTTTGAATTACCAGTTGAATATTTAAATAATTGGATATTTATATATCAAGGGAATTATACGAAGAAAGTGTTGAAAAGAATTTATATAGACAAAGCCCACCCCTTAAGCACTCATATGGTCGTACGATCTCTCGATGTCAATAAAGATCCTTTAGACCGTCAAAAGATAATGAGAAACTACTTGGCCTTAAAGTACTAGATCTTAGTGTAATAGGGTTATTAATGTACCTTACGATTCATACATGACCAGACAATGTAATCTCTGTAAATCTTTTAGACGTAATTCTTCACCAACTCGAATACATTGTAATGGACTAAGCCAAATTTTCGATACCTTCGAGGAACATTAGATATGGGTTTGTTCTATTTAAATGCATCTCAATCAAATTTAGTTGGTTATGTTGACGATGGGTTCTCTTATCCATCTAGACCAGGAGCATAGTCCTCATGTATAGAGCTTAAGATTTTCTGAACCTCTTCCGTCTTAAACGGTTGAATGAGGCAACGCTGATTTCAAGCATAAGTGTAGGCCCTTGCTGTGACGACCCCACTTTTTAATATAAATAGTTGGCGGGTTTTCGCAACGAAAGCCGCGGAAAGCCCATTTTACAAAAACACATTTTTAAACCAACTAATATATATAATATAATACTTTGTTTTACAAAAGCCGTGCTAGTCTTTACAGCGGGCCGAAGCCCCAAAATATCAAAACAATCCTACGCCTCCACAGGTCGCGTCCCATGTACTGCATCCGCCCCCAAAAGCCCGAGGAGTCACCGCCACCAGCCGCTACTCACCCGTACCTATAAAACATGTAACCCTGAGCAAAATTGCCAAGTAGGTGAATACCAAAATAATGCGATGCATGTGTGCACATGTCCCCAAATTCCAATATCTCACATGACAAATGCACGGTTATTTTTCTCATATCTCAATACTCAGGGCCCTAGGTTAGACTCGGCACCTCGCGCGCAATATCACATCAATCATCTGGTCACACAGACTTGGAAATCACATTTCATGGCGGTGGGCACCCCGAGTCGCGTTTTCACGCTGTACCCGGGTAGATAGAGCGATCACGTCTATCTCCCGCCTAATCTCATCTCATGACGGTAGGCACCCCGAGTCGCGTTCCCACGCTGTACCCAGGCAGATAGAACGATCACGTCTATCTCCCGTCAAGTCGAGCAATCCTACGACGGTGGGCACTCAGGTTGCTCAAGCCTGAGTAGACAGAGCGATCACGTCTGTCTCCGGGTGCACCTACGAGTCTTAACCTCACGAATCTCTGCCAAAGAAAGGCATACACTCTCCCATTCGCACAAATGCGATCAATACTCTCGTCTGACATGCCGTGGAGCATGAACAATTAATCGCAGAGCATATCAAGTATATCCGAAAAACCCTCAAAAATCATTAGAATAAAATCCCGAGAATAGTAAATTATTTAAGACCCAATACTCCTTTATCAGTTGATCCGAGAAATTGGGTCCAAGCTCGAAAATATTTTATAAAAACTTAGTTCAACAAAAATTAAAAGATTTGGGCTGAAATCAAACTAAAGCCCAGAATGGTCACACCAGGCCCATGAAAAGTTTACTAAAAGTTGACCTGGCGAAAACCTTTTGACCTGGCGAAAAGCTTAGGCTAGCGAAAAGTAGCGAACAGCTCAACTTGGCGAAAACTTTGGAAGTAGCGAAAAGCTTTTTCATTTTGAACAGTAGCTAGCGAAAACTTATATTAAGTAGCGAAAAGTTTCGGTTCGCGAAAACTCACAAAAAGTGGCGAAAAGCTGGGTCGCGAAAACCTAATAAAAGTTGGCGAAAAGCTTGGTTCGCGAAACCTCACAAAAAGTGGCGAAAAGCTGGGTCGCGAAAACCTAATAAAAGTTGGCGAAAAGCATGGTTCGCGAAACCTCACAAAAAGTGGCGAGAAGCTTGGTTCGCGAAAACCTCACAAAAGTTGGCGAAAAGCTTAGTTCGCGAAAACCTCATAAAAAGTGGCGAAAAGCTTGGTTCGAAAACCTCATTATTGGCCCGCGAAAACTTTTTCCTCTCACATACCGAAAACCTTAGGCCCGCGAAAACTGATTTTTCGGCCCGCGAAAACTTTTTCTTCCTCACAATTCGCAAAGTATCTGGCCCGCGAAAACTTAAAATGGCCCGCGAAAATGGTTTTCGGCCCGAAAACAAGAAATCATTCGAAAGTGAAGAACAACATACGGAAAACACTGAGTTCTTCAAATCTTCATATCTTCAACAAATTCCAGAAACTCATAACATAATTAAAACCCATATTTTGGGTTTTTAAACATCAATCATCACACATAGCATTTTATCGAACCAAAAACGATGGTGATCCTTTCACCATAAATATAACAGCTTAAAATATCAGTTTTGGGTTTGTAAGTTTCACCTACCTCACTTCCTAAGCGGGTTTTAAGCAGATTTTTTGTTGATGAAGATTGGAAGGAGCTTTTGCCAAATTTCCTTTGTCTCTTCTTCTTTTTCTCTCCCTTCTTCTCCTTTCTCTCTTGCTCCTCTTATTTATCTCTAATGATGGTTTTTACTGCTTTTGTTCAGCAGGTGATGAAGCATGGACGTGTTTTTCCTCATGTCCTAAGCAACCCATAATTTAGCCTTTGGGTCATTTGGTTATTTAGACTTGGGCCTACTATTATTTTTCAGTCCCTCAAAGTTTTCCTTCTTTATCGGGCTTGGGCCCAATTATTATTTGTGCTCAATTTCAGGCCTGCCCAAACTTATCTTCACCAATTTCGAAGTTTTGCGAAATCCCCGTATTAAATTTTTACGGGTATTACATCCTCCCCCCCTTCAAGAAATTTCGTCCTCGAAATCTAGGCAGTCGGAAATAATTCGGGGTACTTCTGCCGCATTTCGTCTTCTCGTTCCCACGTTGCTTCCTCAACTGCCTGATTACGCCACAAAACTTTGACCAACGGAATATTTTTATTCCGAAGTTGCTTTACTTCATATATTAAGATTTCTACCGGCTTTTCCTCGTAACTTAAGTCCGGTTTCAACCGTTGATGAAGGGTTTCATTTTGTAGCACATGGCTTGGGTCGGCGACGTATTTTCGCAATGTTGACACGTGAAAGACGTCGTGAACCTGATCTAAAGACGCCGGTAATTCAAGTTGATAAGCGACCTCGCCGATTCGTTTTAGAATTCTGAAAGGGCCTATATACCTCGGACTCAACTTCCCTTTGCGTCCGAACCGCTTCACGCCCTTCATTGGGGATATCTTCAAGAATACCCAATCATCCTCCGCGAATTCTAACGGCCTTCGTCGTTTATCAGCGTAGCTTTTCTGACGACTTTGGGCTGTTTGCATTCTCTCTCGAATCTTTGCAACAGCTTCCGTCATTTCTCGAACCATTTCGGGACCTAGTAGCGCTCGTTCACCGATCTCGTCCCAATGAACTGGGGATCGACATTTACGCCCGTACAAAGCTTCATACGGCGCCATTCCGATCGTAGCCTGAAAGCTGTTGTTGTACGAGAATTCGATCAGCGGAAGGTATTTGCTCCAATTTCCTTTAAAATCTAGCACGCATGCTCGTAACATATCTTCCAGTGTTTGGATCGTCCGTTCAGATTGTCCGTCTGTTTGGGGATGATAAGCTGAACTGAAAGATAACTTGGTCCCCATAGCCTTTTGTAAACTTCCCCAGAAGTTAGACAGAAACCTCGAGTCCCGATCTGAAATGATCGAAATTGGAATTCCATGGAGTCGAACAATCTCTTGAATATAATTCCGCATACTTCTCCATGGAATATGTTTTATTGATTGGCAGGAAATGGGCAGATTTCGTCAATCTATCGACAATTACCCAAATTGCGTCGTGGCCTTTCACAGTCTTTGGTAGTCCAACGACGAAATCCATGGTTATATGGTCCCACTTCCATTCAGGAATCGTTAACGGTTGTAACATTCCTGCCAGCCTTTGGTGTTCTGCCTTAATCTGTTGGCAAGTCAGGCATTGATTTACATAGGCGGCAGCATCTTTCTTTATCCCCGGCCACCAATAGTAACTCGTAAATCCTGATACATTTTCGTCGTACCAGGATGTACAGAGTATGGTGTAGTATGTGCCTCCGTCAATACTTTAAATCGGAGTTCTTCCTTATTTGGCACATACAGACGGCCGTTGTATCGTAAGCTCCCGTCTCCTCGGATTTCAAAATCCGCCGTAGTGCTTTTGTTTTGTTCCCCTTTAATCTTCACATAAATATCATCTTCCTTTTGGGCCTTAGTGATTTGTTCCAACAATGTTGGTTTGAGCGTTAGTGCTTCATTCTCGCTTCGACTTCACCGAAGTTGACTACCTCTACTCCAATCTGGCACAGCTCCGCACTCACGGCTTTACGACTCAAAGCATCTGCGACTACGTTGGCTTTACCCGGATGATAATTGATCACGCATTCGTAATCGTTCACCAACTCAAGCCATCGTCGTTGCCTCATATTTAACTCCTTTTGGGTGAAGAAGTACTTCAAGCTCTTGTGATCCGTAAAAATCTCGCATCTTTCTCCGTAGAGGTAATGTCGCCAGATCTTCAGGGCGAATACCACGGCTGCTAGTTCCAGATCGTGCGTGGGGTAGTTTTTCTCGTACTCCTTTAGTTGTCGGGAGGCATAGGCAATTACCTTCCCGTTCTGCATTAGCACGCATCCCAAGCACTCTTCGAGGCATCCGTATACACCGAAAATCCTTCTGTTCCTGACGGTATTGCTAAAACCGGAGCGGTCGTTAGTCTCTTTTTCAGTTCTTGGAAACTTTGCTCACACGATTCCGTCCATTTAAATGGAACATTCTTCTTCGTCAAATTGGTGAGTGTTGAGGCAATGCTGGAAAAATCTTTGATGAACTTTCGATAATATCCAGCAAGCCCGAGAAAACTTCTAATTTCCGTGGGAGTGGTTGGTCGTGGCCAATTCTTAATTGCCTCAATCTTACTAGGATCCACCGAAATCCCGTCTCCAGAAATAATGTGTCCCAGAAAGGCCACTTCTGTCAACCAAAATTCGCATTTCTTGAATTTTGCGAATAACTGCTTCTCCCGTAAAATTCCTAGAATTGTTTTTAGGTGTTCTTCATGTTCATCTTTCGTCTTTGAATAAATAAGGATATCATCTATAAACGATCACGAAGCAGTCTAGGAAATTCTTGAATACCCGATTCATCAGATCCATGAAAGCAGCTGGTGCATTTGTTAACCCGAAAGGCATGACCAGAAACTCGTAATGGCCGTACCTTGTGCTGAATGCGGTTTTAGGAACGTCTGCCTCACGGATCTTTAACTGATGATACCCAGAGCGCAGGTCGATCTTAGAGAATACGTTGCTCCCATGGAGAGAAGCTCGGTTGGATAATCCCTTCTGCAACAACTCTCCAACTGTTCATTCAGTTCCCGTAGCTCGTTCGGCGCTAATCGATATGGGCTTTCGATATCGGGGCAGCCCCAGGCACAAGATCGATTTTGAATTCGATCTCTCTATCAGGAGGTAAACCTGAAGGTCGTCGGGAAACACGTCGGGTATTCATTCGTATCGGAACCTCCTCGGTCTCAAAAGAGGAGATTCCGCGCCTTCACGGCAGAACAAGATAGAATTCAACAACCCGAGTTACAAGTCGTCGGGCCTTCAGGCAGATATTTGAGGAATTCTATCCTGCTTGCCTTTCCCCAAAAGACGAACTCTCCTCCCTCGGGTGATTGGAACCTCACGATTTTCTTAGAACAGTCATCATGGCTCCGTATTTCGAAAGCCAATCCATCCCGAATATGAGTCGTAATCATTCATCGGGATACATTAGATTGACTAACAATTCCCTACCCTCCATATTTATGGTACTTTTCTATCACTAAATTGGTTCGGGTCGGGTTCCCATGTGGAAACTAACTAAATAATCCTTTTAGAATGGTAGGATATATTCCGACCCTTGTCACAAATCAGCCGACACAAAGATGTGTGGCTCCCGTCAATTAAAATAGAAGTCGGAATGGTAAATATTCAACTACCCGTCACCACATCGGGGTTTGTCTCCGCCTCCTCTTTTGTTAATGTAAAGACCCGTACTGGTACAGGTGGAGGTCGGATCAACGGTTGGGGCTGATTCTGCAAGGGTTGTCTCTCTGGCATGCCTAGCGAATGCCCAATCTTTCCGCATTGGTGCACTGTGGAGGTTGCCTCACTCCGTAGCAGACCCCAAAGTGATAGCGCCCGCATTGCTGGCATTGGGGCGTAACATTCTGAGGTCGATTAGAGATATTTGCCGGCCCTTGATTCGGCCTCGGGCGCCATTTTTGTTGGCCCGGTCGGTTTCCTTGGCTAAACCGCCGTTTGCCAAAGAATTTGCGCTTCTTGTTTCCCCCTCCGCCTTGTTGATTCTCTCACCTTTTCCTCGCTTCCTGGGCTTCCACAACTACCCGCTCTGCTTGCTCGGCAATTAAGGCGCGTTCGGTAACTTGCATGAACTCCAACTGTCGCGCGTCGGCTATGCTCAAATCCCGATAGATTTCGGGCTTGAGTCCCTGAATGAATCGAGTCACCTTCAGGGTGTTAGTTGCCACGAGAAACGGGGCAAAACGGGACAATTCTTCAAACGACGGATGTATTCCGCCACCGGCATGCTTCCTTGTCGTAAATTATGAATTGGAGCATAGCTGCTCCTGTTCATGAGCGTGAAATATTTGGTGAAGAACAGCTCCTTGAATCTACCCCACGACATGGTGATTGGGTCTTCCAATACTTTTACTGTGTTCCACCAATAGCGCGCATTCTCCCGTAGGAGGGAAACGGCACAAAGTACCTTCTCATTATCAGGCACTCTGCTATAGATGAACATGTCCTCTATAGTGCTATCCAGTCCTCAGCCACCGCAGGGTTGGCGGCCTCGGTAAAGATGGGAGGATTCAATTTTCGGAAACGCTCCCCGATTATTTGTACATGATCGGCTGTGGGGAAACGATGCTCCGACGAGCTCCGATGGTGTATAAGGTCAAATTTGCTCCGACTGATGCTGAATTAGTTCGGTCAGTCTATCGATGGTATTATGTTCGTGCGTTGGAGATTCGGGCTCGCCTCTTTGGCTCGACTCCCCAACGTGTTTACGTCCCCCTCTCGGCATTTTGTATCTATTCTCCATTCACAGACACATACAAGCACATAGTCATGTACCACATACTATCGTTAAAAATTAAAACTTACAGGCGCGGCTGGTTCTCCCGGCTTTTGGGCAGCAGTACATGGACAGTCTTCAGAATCTAAAACCTATGCTCTGATACCACCTCGTGACGACCCCACTTTTTAATATAAATAGTTGGCGGGTTTTTGCAACGAAAGCCGCGGAAAGCCCATTTTACAAAAACACATTTTTAAACCAAATAATATATATAATATAATACTTTGTTTTACAAAAGCCGTGCTAGTCTTTACAGCGGGCCGAAGCCCCAAAATATTAAAACAATCCTACGCCTCCACAGGTCGCGTCCCATGTACTGCATCCGCCCCCAAAAGCCCGAGGAGTCACCGCCACCAGCCGCTACTCACCCGTACCTATGAAACATGTAACCCTGAGCAAAATTGCCAAGTAGGTGAATACCAAAATAATGCGATGCATGTGTGCACATGTCCCCAAATCCCAATATCTCACATGACAAATGCACGCTCATTTTTCTCATATCTCAATACTCAGGGCCCTAGGTTAGACTCGGCACCTCGCGCGCAATATCACATCAATCATCTGTTCACACAGACTTGGAAATCACATTTCATGGCAGTGGACACCCCGAGTCGCGTTTTCACGCTGTACACGGGTAGATAGAGCGATCACATCTATCTCTCGCCTAATCTCATCTCATGACGGTAGGCACCCCGAGTCGCTTTCCCACGCTGTACCCAGGTAGATAGAACGATCACGTCTATCTCCCGTCAAGTCGAGCAATCCTACGACGGTGGGCACCTCAGGTTGCTCAAGCCTGAGTAGACAGAGCGATCACGTCTGTCTCCCGTCAGGTGCACCTACGAGTCTTAACGTCACGAATCTCTGCCAAAGAAAGGCATACACTCTCCATTCGCACAAATGCGATCAATACTCTCGTCATGACATGCCGTGGATGCATGAACAATTAATCGCAGAGCATATCAAGTATATCCGAAAAACCCTCAAAAATTATTAGAATATATAAAACGTACTTTTGGTTCAAATACTTAAAATCCCGAGAATAGTAAATTATTTAAGACCCAATACTCCTTTATCAGTTGATCCGAGAAATTGGGTCCAAGCTCGAAAATATTTTATAAAAACTTAGTTCAACAAAAATTAAAAGATTTGGGCTGAAATCAAACTAAAGCCCAGAATGGTCACACCAGACCCATGAAAAGCTTACTAAAAGTTGACCTGGCGAAAACCTTTTGACCTGGCGAAAAGCTTAGGCTAGCGAAAAGTAGCGAACAGCTCAACTTGGCGAAAACTTTGGAAGTAGCGAAAAGCTTTTTCATTTTGAACAGTAGCTAGCGAAAACTTATATTAAGTAGCGAAAAGTATCGGTTCGCGAAAACTCACAAAAAGTAGCGAAAAGCTGGGTCGCGAAAACCTAATAAAAGTTGGCGAAAAGCTTGGTTCGCGAAACCTCACAAAAAGTGGCGAAAAGCTGGGTCGCGAAAACCTAATAAAAGTTGGCGAAAAGCTTGGTTCGCGAAACCTCACAAAAAGTGGCGAGAAGCTTGGTTCGCGAAAACCTCACAAAAGTTGGCGAAAAGCTTAGTTCGCGAAAACCTCATAAAAAGTGGCGAAAAGCTTGGTTCGAAAACCTCATTATTGGCCCGCGAAAACTTTTTCCTCTCACATACCGAAAACCTTAGGCCCGCGAAAACTGATTTTTCGGCCCGCGAAAACTTTTTCTTCCTCACAATTCGCAAAGTATCTGGCCCGCGAAAACTTAAAATGGCCCGCGAAAATGGTTTTCGGCCCGAAAACAAGAAATCATTCGAAAGTGAAGAACAACATACGGAAAACTCTGAGTTCTTCAAATCTTCATATCTTCAACAAATTCCAGAAACTCATAACATAATTAAAACCCATATTTTGGGTTTTTAAACATCAATCATCACACATAGCATTTTATCGAACCAAAAACGATGGTGATCCTTTCACCATAAATATAGCAGCTTAAAAATATCAGTTTTGGGTTTGTAAGTTTCACCTACCTCACTTCCTAAGCAGTGTTTAAGCAGATTTTTGTTGATGAAGATTGGAAGGAGCTTTTGCCAAATTTCCTTTGTCTCTTTCTTCTTTTTCTCTCCCTTCTTCTCCTTTCTCTCTTGCTCCTCTTATTTATCTCTAATGATGGTTTTTACTGCTTTTGTTCAGCAGGTGATGAAGCATGGACGTGTTTTTCCTCATGTCCTAAGCAACCCATAATTTAGCCTTTGGGTCATTTGGTTATTTAGACTTGGGCCTACTATTATTTTTCAGTCCCTCAAAGTTTTTCTTCTTTATCGGGCTTGGGCCCAATTATTATTTGGGCTCAATTTCAGGCCTGCCCAAACTTATCTTCACCAATTTCGAAGTTTTGCGAAATCCCCGTATTAAATTTTTACGGGTATTACACTTGCTCAGCCACTGAGGGATCAATACTCTCAATTGGATCCCTTGCTTTTCCCAGAATCTCTTTATAGTAGTCTGAAAAAAAGATCAAGGATCTCATTCAAATCAAACAGTGTGGCCAACATCATTAAGGATGGATGATATTTATGATATTTGGAATGATATGATTTTGACATAATATCTTTTATCTTTTTGAGAGTTTTTAATAAGTCAAAATTCAAAAGATATGATCTTTAAATTTAAATAAAGAAATAATATCTTAATGAGATAAAATCTCAACCACTTTACTTAAGAACAAGTTTCGAAACTTATACATACGTAGGGTGAGATTTTCGAAACTTAACTAAGTCTCTTGGAGAAAAATTTGAAAAATACAACTTGGAGTAATCCCTCACTAGGCAACTCGTTCGAATTTTTCTCTAGCCATCCATGGTAGATTTCAATCTTGACACACCACGGAATCGGTGTGACGTTTCTTTCTGCAATCATTGATCATCGTCGTTAAGCCGTTAGTTTTTCTCGTCCCATGTATAATGGCTTGATTTCTTCACTTTGGGGTTTAAGGTTATTTAAATGGTATATGTGTATTGTATACATCAGAGTGATCCTAAGGAAAAGGGACTCACCGGAATAAATTTTGAATCCCCGGGGAACGAGGATTTCGGGAATTTACCGATTATATCCCAACATTTGAAGCTTTGACGGAGTGGGCGGAGGGACTCATTTCCCTTAAACTTGACATGAACAAAGCGTATGACATGATAGAATGATGTTTACTCGAGCAGGTCTTTTATAGGCTGGGTTTTTATTACAGTTTCATAAATCATATTATGAGATGCATCTCTTTCGTTCAATATTCTTTTGTATTAAATAACAGGTGTTTTGGTCCAACGAGGTCTTTGACATGGTGATCCTTTATCTCACTATTTATTTTTATTTTGTGCCGATGTTTTCAGCAGAATATGGGAAGCAGAATCATTAGGACTCCTTCAAGGCTATGCGGTTTTTCGGGGGCTCCAATGATTTCTTACTTATTGTTTGCAGATGACACGGTTATCTTCACTAGCACTACAATCGCGGAAATGAGGGTGGTAAAGCAGGTTCTAGACGACTACGAGAGAGCCTTGGGCCAGAGTGTTAAGCTTGTTGAATCATCGGCCTCTTTCTCTCCAATCGTGGATGCCACTATGCGGACGAGCTATTGTGCGGTAATCAATGTTGATCAACATGCCAATGTACATTGGGTTACCGACGGCGGTGGGCAAGGATTGAAAAGAGATATTCGTCTTTAGTCGGGACAAGATATGGAAGAATATTTGTACGAGGGCTAATTGCTTAACTTTGGCCCTTGTCCAGTAGTCAAGGCATACAAGGTTAGTGAGTGGTTGGAAAAATACTATCGCAAGCTAGGCGAGAGGTGTTGATCAAAGCCGTCCTTCAAGCAATCCTTACGTATGCTATGAGTTGCTTTACCCTCCGAAAGGATTTAGTAAAAACATTCAAAGGATGATTGCGAGATTCTGGTAGAGTGGATCGGGCAAACAAAAAATTCATTGAATGAAATGGGGAAGGAGGGACTTAGGTTTCGAGATATTGTACATTTCAACAAAGCCCTCATCACCAAACAGGTGTGTCGGCTGAAGACGAATCTCGACGGCCTGCTTGTGAAGATCTTTAAGGCCGAGTATTCCCCCATGGCCACGTCCTCTCGGCAGCTCGCGGCACGAATGCTTCGCTCGCGTAGAAAGTCTTGCATGCTGCGAAGGACATAGTCAGGGCAGGAATGTTTTGGCATGTGGGAACAGGTGAAGATATTAATCTTTGACCAACTCATGCCTACCGCGTGATACAGCCAGGACACCCATTTCTCCGATCGCGGGAAGGTTGAAACAAAACTCTCGTTACCTCCCTTTTTCTGCCTCTAGAAGCTGAAATTAAATTGGGCTGCCCGATGAGTTTCCTGAATGGCCCCGGCATGCTCATTTGACATTTCTCGATGAGTGGAGCTTTATCAGTTAAGATTCCTTATTGGGTTTCGAAGACATGACACTTCACGTCTGTCTAGCCCTTCACCATCAACGTGGGAATTTATCTGGAAAACTCGGGCGGCACGCCATGAGTTAAACTTCTAACCTGGAGTATCTGTCGCAATTCCCTACCTATGGCGGAAAATCTCGAATGAATGGGCTGCTCATCATCAGCTTCTTGCTCTAGATGTAGTTTTCAAATCGAAGATGACCCGCATATTTTTATTTAGTGTCCCTCATATAAGGTATTCTGGAAATAATCTCTGTTTCCTTGTGATTTGGTTCGAAGGTGGGGAAGGAGAACCTCCGCTGAAGACTGGCAACGCTCGTTATCAAATACGATGGGATTGTCGGTTTTCCCTTCATTCCTAGATCACTGTTGGGCACTATGAAATGCTCGAAATAAGATGGTGATTGAAGGTACAGTGATAGAGAGCAAGAGCCGGGGTTCGGCTTGGGAGAAAGGGTCGAGGCCCTTGTGGGTTAACCGACGGCGGGGACGGGCTTGAGCCCACTGTTCGTGGACTGGATAATATTTTAGTATATTATTGTCATTAATAAAGAGAGAGATTTGTGGCAACAAATCCTCTCATTAATTAATAGAGTAAGGCTTTGATTTTATATTTATTATGCATTAATTATATTTCCTTTTAGGTTAAGACATATGGATTAAAAAAGGACATTAGTGCCTTTGTAATGGATATAAAATATTATATGAAGGGACTCTTTTAGAGTTTGGGCAACAGTGCTTTACTGTTGATTTTCTTATTTCTGTTCTTATCAATTCGTCCGACCTGCCGGATCCCGTTTCTGCCGGAATGACGAGATCAAACATCGATCATTTGGATAAGCTGGAGATTGATCAGGCCGACGTGAAGGAGAAGTTGGATGCACACGGTGCACAATTGGCTGAGATCGCAGCGTCCTTAGTTGTGCTATCGAAAAAGATCCTGCCGTCGTCAGAAGAGGAGACGGTGGGGTCCTTCGCTCACAAGGAGGCGCAGACCACAAATGATCAGGTGCGTGGGGGGGCTGCCTTGGCGCTTCTTCCGTCGTTTGAGGGGGGAGATCCGATTGGATGGATAGCAAGGGCCGAACAACAGTTTGTATTGAACGATACTTCGCCGGAAAGGAAGGTGGCAGCAGCTGGGGTTGCCATGGACGGGGCTGCCTTGCACTGGTTATCATGGATGAAGGCGCGGAAACCTGGAATGTCGTAGGACGAGTTCACGCAATCGTTGGTGGCGCATTTTGACACACGATTTAAGGGCAGCAGATTTGAACGGCTGTCCGGAGTTAGACAAAACGGAACAGTGGAGGATTAAATCTCTGTGTTCGTCCAATTGGTGGTTCAGGTTCAAGGACTGAGTGATGCACACTATTTGGGTTATTTCATGAATGGGTTGAAGGGTCCGATTCGGAGCTCATTGCGGCTGCTTCACCCAAATGATTTGGAGATGGCAATGGAACTAACCAGGGATATTGAGGATAATCTGTCTCTTCAGAATGGAGGACGAGAGAGTCAATCTTTCCGTGGTTTGGGGATGAATTCTAGCAATTTTTCGAGGCTACCCGGGGGAAGTAATGCGATAGTAGGGGGTAGCAGCATGGGGGGGGGGGGGGGGGTCGTCTAGCAGTTTCTCTAAGCCGGATGGGCAGTCCATGGGAATGAATTTGCAGCTGTCCGGACAGTCCACTGTCCGTTCCAGATTGTTAGGAATATTTTCTAGTGTTCAATAATCATGTTATCTTTGTCTTGGGACTCAATTGTATTTTATGTAAATATAGAGACTAGATTGAAAATATACCAAAATATGCTTTGGTATGTATAGGGCAAGTGTGTGTAAAATACACACAACTTGAGTTTTAGCTTTCTCTCACTAGAAACACTCTCTCATCATTATCATAATTAGGGCTTAATTGTAGAGAGAGAAATGAGCTTTTTGTAGAGAGAAGCTTGGTAATTAATGAAGGTTGATTGATAATTACCCAAAGTCTTCCGCGCGCTAATTACAAGGTAATTCTCATTCGATCTATTCTCAAGTTCTTAGTTGGATGTATTAAATTAAATCTGGAACAACAATTGGTATCAGAGCATGCATGTTTGAATTGATCAATTGCTTGCTGAAATTGTTTTCGATCGAGCTTGAATTGAATGATTTTAAGCTTCGCAATATATTTTTTCTTCTTTCCCGCGCACTGCTATTTGCTCAATTGCTGCCTTGTTTGGATTAGATCTTGTTAATCGAGTGTTAGGCATTGATTTTTGATATCTAACTTTCGATAATTTGAGGTCAATTGAGTGTAATTTGAACTGTGTGATCGAATTCTGTGAAATTTAAGTGTTTACGATACATGAACACTGTTTGCGATTGATGAACATAGTTTACGAACCTAGAACATAGTTTACGAGGTAAATTTTGGTGTTTACGCACGTTAATTCCCTGTTTACGAAACCTTTAGCTGTGACGAAAGGTTTACGAACGATTCCCATCGTAAACCTTGTTTACGATATCTATAGTGTTTGAAGTTAAAGTCTTCGGTCAAACCTTTATAGTGTGTAAAAGTTTACGGTCAAACTTAAGTTTGCGATCATAAACTTTACGGGTAGAAAGTTTAGTTTACGGTCCTTTCAACTTTCATTCGTAAAGTTACTGTTTACGAACCATTTTCATTCGTAAACCAGTAAAGGGAAGGTTTACGAATAAATTTCAATCGTAAACTATCTCGAGTCACTGTTTACGAATACTTTTCAATCGTAAACTTTATTTTACGAAGCTACTGTTTACGAAAGCATTTAAATCGTAAACCTTGTTTACGATATCAACAGTGTGTAAAGGTTTACGAATACTTTTCAATCGTAAACTTTACTTTACGGGTTACTGTTTACGAATCAGTTTCATTCGTAAACCAGTAAAAAGAATTGTTTACGAATACTTTTCATTCATAAATATCAAGGCACGGTTTACGAACATATCTCATTCGTAAACTATCTAAGTGACCTGTTTACGAATACATTTCATTCGTAAACTAGACAGGCACTGTTTACGGATAGCAAAAGTTTACGGTCAAATATTGCCCGTAAACCTAAAGACCCGTAAACATTTGAAAAAAGCTTTCAGTAAAAAAAGTCCTAAAATTTTAAATTTTTTTGCTACGAGATATTTTTGTACCTACGTTACAAAGGTATTCCGAGGCTTAGGAAAAATTTTTTGGAAACAAAAAATTTTTTTATACCGGTAAAATTTTTCAGTACAAAAATTATTCTCGGTATAATTTTTTTTATGTAAATCATTTTAAAAATATTTACGAAAACCTTTTCATAGAAACTTAGACCCATAAACTGATACTTTCCAAAAGTTACTGTTCATAGCTTTAGATCATTCGTAAACTAATCATTTGTCAATTATACTGTTTACGGCTCTCACTCATTCGTAAACTTCAAGGCCTTACTTTACGATTGTTCCTGTTTACGAATCAATCTCAATCGTAAACCTTCACATATCTACTGTTTACGAATAAATCCCATTCGTAAACTATCAATAAGAAAGGTTTACGAATATTCTTCATTCGTAAACTTATTAAGGAAGAGGTTTACGAATCTATGTCCATCAGTAAGAAAAAGTTTACGAATACTTCTTATTCGTAAACATTCGTTACTCGTAAACTAAAAACCATTGTTTACAGCTTTTCTTTCATTCGTAAACTAATACAGTGTCAAATCTAAACCGCAAAAACTTACATTCTTTTAATAATATACAAAGTCTAAGATACAATCCAAGCCGATAATTAATATTTTGTATCTAAACTTTGCTGTGCTGAAAAGTTTACGAACTAAACTGAAATTAAAAGTTTGCGGTTAAGATCAAAAATTAAATTTTTTTTAATAGAATCGAAAATATTGATCACAAATTAAATTAATTCTAAAACACGTCAACGATCAATATACATCCAACAATTTTATTTGAACAAAATTTAAAAAAAAAAAACCAACATTCTATATAGAATTTAATTACCAACATTATTTGAACATAATTTTCAATTTCATATCTGAGCTGAAAAGATTAAAATGGATTACTATACATATGATCAAGAAATGTATGAACTTAATAAACAATTAAAGAAGGAAAAGCCATTATCTAGCTCATCTTCCTCAACAAGCTCAAAAACTTCAAGCTCAAAAATTGAGAGAATGCAATCTGAAACTATAAATTCTAACACCTCTCACGAACAAAAGATTATAAAAGAGCTAGAAGATAGACTAGTAAATAATGAACGTGTCCTAAGAAAACACTTACTAGAAGAAGCAAATTTTGGGATACAACTTAAATTAGCCAATGAAAAAATAGCTAGTTTAACAACTAAGGCAGATTCACAAGAAACAAAAGTACATGAACTTACAAAAAGTTTGTCTGCCTACAAAGAAGAAAATAAAAAATATCGAGCTCAAAGTAAAGATCTTTCTGAAGAATGCATAAGATTACACTCTAAAATTAAAGAACTAGAGCTTCTTATGGTAAAGAAAGATCAACTTGAGAAAAATTTGTCCCAAAATAAGTCAACTCAAACAATTGAGTCAGTGCCAACTAAGGAACATTCTATACTATCAATAAAACCCGAACCTAAGGATTGCTACACTCCAGACGGGTTTCGAGCTCAAATAGATAAGCTTTTAAAGGAGAATTTAATTCTCAAAAATTCCTCTCAAAAAGGCGCAAGAATGACTAAAGATATCAAGAAAGAAAGAATAGAGGAAGACAAATTATCTTCTATTGCCTCGACTAAATTTGGTTCTACCTCTATTCCTAATCCAAAAATACCCAAAGTCATTCTAAAATCAAAATTAAAGAAAGAAGCTACTAAAACTAAAGTAGACAATAATTACACATTCTCTATTAAAACTGAAACGTCCAAAAGTAATAATTGTCTAAACAAAAGTAGCTCATTTAGTACATATTACAAAGTGAATGATGTGAGTCTAGAAGGTAGGAAATACGACACTTCTATACTTAATGCTATTGATTCTATAAACTCGTATTCCTCTCTCAAGTACGCGGTCAAAGTCAAATCCGAATTGCATCTTAAGCGACTGGCGAAAGAGAAAATTTTCTCCTCTACAAAAAGACACACATTCACCGATGCTGAAAAGTTAAATTTAAAAAAGGTACAACAAATTTGGAAACCTAAGCTACAAATGGAAATAAGTAGTACTCGACAAATGTGGATTCCTATGACTGCTTTATGTGATAATTTTGCTTCCAAATTTGAACCTTATATGCATAATTGTTTCACTGCTAACCAGGGAGGACCCGTCCAAAAATGGGTACCAAAGTCCCGATAATCTGTTTTGCAGGGTCCCGATCATACATGGTAAATAGACGACGATTGCTCCACATGTATGGTCGGTATGCGATGATGAGCAGTCGCACAAGATTCTGACACGTGTGGTAATTGGGCTGCTCCACACGCGTGATCGGTATGCGACGTGAGCAATCACACCAAATCAAGACTATTCCAAAGCTCTTGATTTGACATTGTTTTTATTTTTATTTTTTCGTTATAAAAAAAAAGGGGCCATAAAAAAAAGGCCATAAAAAAAAAGAGGCCATAAAAACAAAAACAAAAAATGAAAATGAAAGGCCATAACAAAAAAAAGGGCCATAATAAAAAAAATGAAAAAAAATGAAAAAAAAAGAAAAGGCAAAAAAAAAAAAAAAAAAAAACCGAGAAGAGCTTTTGAGCTACAATGTTCAAAGAAGGCCGAGCCGATTACAAAATTCAAAAAGCGCTTGGATTTCAGGGAGTCAAACTCTATATATTAAGTTTTTGATTTTCATAGGGAGTTCGACTTATTATAAATAGCGTTTACCTTTACAGAATATTCGGTCTTCATATTCTGTATTCTTTTAGGGGGAGTGGATAGATAGATAGACAAGGCGCATGAACTTTAAAAGAGCATATTACCATAGTTCTAATATAAAAAGCGTATTTGTTCGAGGGGGAGTGATACTTATAAGTGCAAAATGACACATTTATTGGGGAGTGTCACTTCATATACAAAAGGCGCTTGATTTCTTCGTAATATGCAATTTCTCAAAAAGCGCATCTATTTAAGGGGAGCACGGGCGTCACATTAGAATTAGCGCAAGTATTTAGGGGGAGTGTTACCTAAAAACAGCGCTAGAGCTTAAAAGGAAATGCCCTGAAGACAACCTTCATGCTTTGAAGAGGGAGAGCTACCTAAATGCCAACAAGCCCATGGACACAAAAGAGTTGTTCACATACATGTTCCAAAGGTTCAGTCGACCCAACTGATCCTAACTCAGGAACAAACCCCGAGTGTATGTGAGGGTATTGAGCGTATCATGATGACATCCTTACAACTCAACCACAAACTATTCGGACCATAACCATATAGGTACAGGACTGATTTATCAGATCCCGGGTAGAAGACGCTTCATCTGGTCCAAAAGCGCATGCACGACCCTTCCTAGCTACTTATTTGTCTCCCTAAAGGCAGATATTTCAATATCTCACGGGGAACCGCATAAGCTATCACCGCTTCATTTGGAAGTGGGAGATATTGAACAAAGTGGTCCACAGCCCCACACCACGACTTTCTTGCACACGTAAATGTCTAGTGTGTCCTCATAGCCTAAATGTTTTTTAAAATTTTCTAGGACACATACGTTCTTTTACACACATATTGCAGGTCTACGTGATCATGCTAGAACTTCTGTAGACGCATCATTCAATGATGTGCTTCTATGATCCGAAGGAAGTCCTGCCGTTGCAACATAAAAACAACAACGGTAGCAGGCCATCTTCTGGAGCACGACTCGAGAACGATGTCAACGGGATGCCTATGTGGCCCCGTAGTCCCTTCAAATGCAAGTCTGTGTGACTTTGCATCAACGACCAAGAGTGACATCGAGGGATGTCTCACGATGATCGGTCGTCTGTCCCGTTTTCAACTACTTCATCTGGAATTCAACGACAACACGTTCCACGTACACTCCGGTTCACCTTGATCACACAGCATGACGATACAAATGAATTGCCATGTGTGACACCCCACCATCTACTACCCATTTACGATACTAGCTTACGTGACTATCGATACTATAGAATGCAAAGCATGCGCAAATGCGTATTAATGTTTTTATTTTTTATATATGAAAACCATCCCATACAAGCCAAAATCATAGTTGGGATCCTAATTACATACGAGTTGTAAAATAACGCAGCAAGGTAAACTTTAGCACCCGCCACACAGGTCGCATCCATGTACACACCACCCTCAAAAGTCGCTGGAAGCTTCCAAAAGACTAGCCTTGCCAACAAGACGATCACGTACCGTGGTCGCCTACACCTACAACATATAATATAAGGGGTGAGCTATAAAGCCCAGTAAGTAGGAATATGCAATATCGTGCACGTGTAACCCCCGCAAAGGCATCCGCGCCAATGCATCTCTACCCTTGTAGAATTGAACTCAATCTCTTATCTCTCAGGGCCCTCGGCTAACTTGCTATGCACCATAAAGAGCTCTCATCCAATACGGATAATTATGACAGTGACCCACGCTGGGTAGCCTACGCCAGGTTTCCCTGGGTCGCTCCCTCCCAGGTCGTCCCCTCTATCATGCGGTAGCCTACGCTGGTAGCCCACGCTAGTAGCCTACGCTAGGGTTACTCCCTAGGTCGCTCCTTCCCAGGTCGCTCCGTCCAGGTCGCTCCTTACCGCTAATAGGGCAGTTGCGTACTCCAGTTAGCCTACGCTAGCATAGCTAGGTCGCTCCTTCCTGGGTCGCTCCTCCTGCCTCATCAATATATAAAATATCCGACGACGCACCACGTCGTCATGGTGCCATAGAAGTAGCCCTGACTCAACTGCGAGTCGACATCAAATGCCCACATTGGCAAATATTATTCGCCCTCAGGCAATAAGTACCATGCATACTCATCCCCCGTAAATCCCCAAATGTATTGTGTATGCACATGATTATACCACGGGAGTAATATTGAAAATACTTACCAGTTAGGCACATGCCAAATAATTCACGTAACAGTATGAACACCAAAGCACATAGTCACGTAAGTTAATCACTTATAATACATTTATGTGTTGTAGTTGAAATTCCCACTTACCTGGTGTCCTTGATTAATTATCCTAACAGTCCTGTGAATCTCCTAATTTTCGACCCTTAAACATGAAAATATTATTATGTCAGTGCATTAGCTAAGTTAAATAATTATAAAAGTTTTTGAATTACCTAAATGTTAAAAAAAATTGCATTTATATTGAGAATATGCAAGTTTTCGAAATTTCATTCGAAAATCAATTAGTTTAAAAAAAAATCCTTCCAGGCCCGCGAAAACAGGTTTTCGGCCCGAAGTTATCTCTCATTCGCAAAACTTTTCTGGCCCGCGAAAACCCTTTTTATTTTGAACAGTGACTAGCGAAAAGCTCAATTCGCGAACAATAAGTGGCGAAAAGCTTTGGTTCGCGAAAACAAATAAAGAGTGGCGAAAAGCTCAGTTCGCGAACACTAAGTGGCGAAAAGCTTTGGTTCGCGAAACCTAATAAAGAGTGGCGAAAAGCTTAACCTTGAACAGTAGCTAGCGAAAACCTTTTACTTTAAGTGGCGAAAAGCTTAATCTTGAACAGTAGCTAGCGAAAACCTTTTACTTTAAGTGGCGAAAAGCTTAATCTAGTGAAAAGTGGCGAAAACCATTTTAAACCAGCGAAAATCATCTTAAGTAGCAAAAAACCAAGTTCAAGACGCGAAAAACTCCTATTCATTCGAAAAATATCTAAACCTTCGATCAAAACATCATTTCTTCAGAACATGATAAGCATCATATGAACTTTAAAACATGCTCAAATCTTTCGAAAATCAAAACCTATATATAAAACATGAACACATGAAATATTCATGCTTGTTAATATTTAGAACACGCTAAATCATAACTAACAACATAAAAATCATAGTAAGAATTTATACCTTTTCCAAGGTTGAAGATGATCTCCTTTTCTCCTTATTCTTTGTTTCGAAAGTTTTTGCCAAAATGAATGAGTCTCTTTCTTCCTATCCTATGTTTGCGTGTAATAGTGAACAAATTACAAGGACCTAACTAATACTTATCTTAACCTATGAAATATATTATTTTATTGTTTTATTCACTTTCCTCCCATGCTAAGTTTTCGATCAATATTTTTGAAACTGTTTTCGAAAATCTCCTTTCGAAAACTTTAAGTTTTCACAACCTATGTTCTTTCGAAAATCCTATACTTCAAAATCTTAATCTTCGAAATCTCCCATCTTTCGAAAATCACATATACATATATAAGCACATATTATGCATGCAAATTTATTGGCCAACTTACGCGCGGAACTCGGGTATTACACCATGAGGGGGAGAAGTATATCAAGGAGGCCAAACACGTGAACTCATTAAAGAAGCCAAGCTTTCAACGCACGTGCTGAACCACAACAAACAAGACATCTCTCCATGGTTCGAGCATACACGACAAGTCAATGTTGACGATCCGCGCGACTCTGATATATGCAAGAAGGTGACGAAGATTCAAGTTGCAAAGAAGAAAAGGAGAGTGCATGTAAATAGGGGGAGACTGAAGATTCTCTAGATGCTCTCAGCTATTTTCTTCAAACAGCAACAAAGACCGTGTCAAATTCAAAGTTGAACACAAAGGGGGAGATTGTTAGGAATCTTTCTGTTGTGTTCAAATGATGATGAGGACTGAAGATTATCAAAGACAAAGACATCCGGCGCTTCAATGATAATTGAACACTAAGGGGGAGATTGTTAGGAATATTTTCTAGTGTTCAATAATCATGTTATCTTTGTCTTGGGACTCAATTGTATTTTATGTAAATATAGGTACTAGATTGAAAATATACCAAAATATGCTTTGGTATATATAGGGCAAGTGTGTGTAAAATACACACAACTTGAGTTTTAGCTTTCTCTCACTAGAAACACTCTCTCATCATTATCATAATTAGGGATTAATTGTAGAGAGAGAAAGGAGCTTTTTGTAGAGAGAAGCTTGGTGATTAATGAAGGTTGATTGATAATTACCCAAAGTCTTCCGCGCGCTAATTACAAGGTAATTCTCATTCGATCTATTCTCAAGTTCTTAGTTGGATGTGTTAAATCTGGAACAACACAGATTAACTCGACTTCCACCGAGAGTATTAGAAGACCTGAGAGCAAAAGGGTTGTGCTTTAACTGTAAGAAACCCTTTACACCTGGGCATGACTGTCTGTTAAAATAATTGAGAGTGATGTTGGCGGAGGAGGGCGAGGAGTTGGATCTCCAACAATATGAGTATTGTGAGGTGACGGGGCAGGAGGAAATTCGGGAAGACCAGGTGGGTTCGGATGAAGAAGGGGGTGATCTTCGGGTTTATTAAATGGTCGAAATCTTCAGCCCTCGCACTATGAGGCTTTGAGGCGTCGTGGGAGGATGCAAGGTTGCAATATTGATTGATAGTGGCGCAAGCCACAATTTTATTTTCTCATCCTTGGTTTCCTTCCTTCGACTGAACACGGATCAGACGGGCAGATTCGGGGTGCAGTTCGGAGACGGGCATAGACATGAGTCGGAAGGGGTGTGTAGGCAGCTACCTATCGCGTTGCCGGGGTGTGCTATCAAGGCAGACTGTTATGTGTTTGCGTTGGGCGGGGTTGAAATAATTCTGGGGGTGGCGTGGCTCGCCACGCTGGGGGATATTCGCACGAATTGAGAGACTTTAACCATGAGTTTCCAGTGGGGTGGAGATCGAGTGGAGTTACTAGGGAATCCAGCGATGTGTCGAAACTTGGTGATCCTTTGCACCCTGATCAAGACAAATGAGATCGAATTCTTGGCTGTTGTTCTTGACCACGAACAAACAAAACTATCTGAGGTCGTGACAAGGCCATTGGATGATGTTCTCGGGCATCATGCCGAGGTGTTTGCAGAGCTATGAGGACTGTCTCCACGCCGCGAGACGGATGAGTTGGTCCCGGGGGCGAAGCCCGTGTCCGTTCGGCCTTACAGATATGGCCACTTACAGAAGGATGGGGTTCAGAGATTAATTGATGAGATGTTGCGAGCGCGCATCATTCGATCAAGTTCGAGCCCATTCAGGATCTCGGTCCTATTGGTTAAGAAGAAGGAGCAACTGTTGGTTAAGTGGGTGGGACAGCCGGATGATGATGCTACTTGGATAAGTAAAATAAATTTTCAGAGCCTGTTTTCAGATTTCAACCTTAAGGACAAGGTTGTTTCGAAGGAGGATGGAGTTGATAGAGAGCAAGAGCCGGGGTTCGGCTTGGGAGAAAGATTCGAGGCCCTTGTGGGTAGGCCAGAATAAACCTGATTGAAGTACTTTAAATGCAGTCCTAGTAGGCCCATGATGTCCACCCGTTAAACCAGAATGACAATGAGATAGGACAGAGTTTACCTCTTCAGAGGGAATACATCGCCGGATTACTTGGTCAGAACATGTCTTGAATAGGAATGGATCGTCCCATAGATAATGCTTCGCATCAGAAAGAAACTTCTTTTTCTGATGAAAAGTTAGACCAGCTGGTACTTCACCTGTAGCAGCATAATTCGCAAAATCCGCATACCAAGGTAATGATGTATCACGCTTCGTCACGCTGTAAAAATCAGTGGAGGCGTAGGATTGTTTTGATATTTTGGGGCTTCGGCCCGTTGTAAAGACTAGCACGGCTTTTGTAAAACAACTCTTTTATATATTGTATAATATATACTATGTTGTTTTTGTAAAATGGGCTTTCCGCGGCTTTCGTTGCGAAAACCCGCCAACTATCTATATTAAAAAGTGGGGTCGCTGGCAAATTTGCCCAGTAGGTGAACACCTCTGTGGTTGTACGAAAACCTCTGTGGTTGTACACGCATGCATCACAACTTCTTGCATTGTTGGGTTCAAGCGCCTCTGTGGTTGTACGACTGGCTTGTACGAATCTTCCATCAAAATCTTGTGCATGCAAACGGTCGGGCTTATTCCTTTGATATCGGCCACCTTCCATGCGAATGCCCGCTTGTGTTCCTTTAGCACCCTTAATAGTTTTTCTTCCATGAGACCTGTCAATGAAGAAGAAATAATCACAGGTAAAGTATCAGAGGTGCCAAGGTAAACATACTTAAGATGACTAGGTAAAGGCTTAAGATCTAAGGTCGGAGGGTCTTCGATTGATGGTCGTGGCAGCGATCCTAAAGGTCGATCGAGTGGCTCAACTCTTGGTCTGGCCGACCTTCGATGAGGTGGGTTAGCTTCTAGGCTTGCCACAGTATAGTCTAAATCAGCTTGATTCTCTATATCCTCTCCTGCTAGACATGCTTCCAACTCATCCTTATTCTTGAAAACGCTGAAATACTCGAAAGCACACAGGTCAATACTATCAACAAAAATTGTCATTCGTAGGGTGTTTCATGGCCTTGTATACATCAAACTCTACCTTCTCATCCCCTACTTGTAGGATGAGCTTACCATTACCGACGTCGATTAGAGCTCTTGCCGTGTTGAGAAACGGCCTACCAAGTATCAACGGCATGTCAGTGTCTTCTTCCATGTCTAAGACCACAAAATCTGCGGGAAAGTAGTGTTCTCCCACCTTCACTAGCACATCTTCTATGATTCCTCTAGGGTATGTGATTGATCTGTCCGCCAGCTGAAGAATCGTAGATGTGGGCTTCGGCTCGCCAACTCCTAGTTTCCTAAGAAGTGAGAAAGGCAGTAAGTTAATGCTCGCACCTAGATCACATAAAACATTAGTAAACGAGAGTGAGCCTATAGAGCAAGGGATAGAGAAACTCCCCCTGTCTTTGATCTTCGGTGGTAGCTTTCTTTGTAGTACGGCCGAGCATTCTTCACTTAGGGCTATCGTACCATGCTCCTCCAGCTTATTTCTATTTGAGAGTATGTCCTTCATGAACTTTGCATACTTTGGGATCTGCAAAAGAGCTTCACAAAAGGGGATATTAATCTCAAGCTTTCTAAATATATCGATAAAACGTTCAAAATGCTTATCATGTTTTCCCTTTCGTAGTGCTGCAGGAAATGGAGGTCGGATCTTAATCGGTGGTGGTGGCTCAGGTTTCCTTTCGTCCTCTGAAAAATTCGCATTCTGACCTTGTTTTTTTTTGGGAAACGGTCACTAAAATAAAAATAAAACGGGGAACAATGTGTTCAGCAGAAGGACTGCGCCAACCAGTAACACAGTACCGGTGAAAAACCAAACGCAAAATGCAAAACAATTCAAAGATCAGATAAAACAGCGTCTACATGCGTTGCCAAGCAATGCGCCAAATGCGTCGTAGTGCGCAGACCTGGAGCTGATATTTCTTCGAAAGGGTGGATAACCGTAAGCATAAGAGAGTCTCAATATCAGCAACAATCTGATCTGGTGTCCGTCGTCGTCCCTCCCGCCATCTTCTGTTGCGCTCAGCCCATAGATGATAAACAAGTGAAGATAAGACATGGCGAGGGCCCATCCATGCAAGATGCTGTCCCCGCCACCTTTGCGCAGCCCAAATTCTGACCTTGTTCACGGCCGTGATTGCTCTGGTCTACATTTTCCTTGATTTCTTCTTCCACTTCCTGAGTCTTTGGGGCTGCTTCTAGCGTCTTTCCACTCCTTAGCTGAATGGCCTTTGCAAACTCTTTCGGGTTTCTCTCGGTGTTGCTCGGTAGTGTCCCTTGCTTGCGCTCGGACATGGAATTGGCTAGATGATCCATCGTAGATGATAAATTTTGTATTGAATTTTCTATCTTATTTAGCCGCTCGTCCATCTTGCGATTCTGCTCACCTTGGAAGCTTGCCGTTTTCTCAATTGCTATTTCCCAGTCGGCTTTTTGTTTCGGCAGTGGTGGCTCCTGTTGGTTTTGATATCCTGATGGCTTCTGATATGGAGATCGTTCTTGCTGATGTTGTGCCTCCGCGGGTTTCAAATAGTGTGAATTTCCATAGGACAGATTCGGGTGGCCTCTCCAACTTGGATCATACGTATTTGAGTAGAAGTTCCTTTGCCTTGACTGGATTTGATTCACCTCGTCGGGACTTTTGGCTTGCATCTCGTCTAGTCTCCGATGTATGGCCTCAAATTGCGCCTCCATTGAGGTGCTTATCTCGTGGACGCCCGCTGCCCTTCGGTCCAAATCTTGAACAGTGTACCTTGCTGGATAGGCCGCGATCCTCTCGATGGCTGCAAGTGCGTCTGCATCATCAAGTTCCATAAAGTTCGTGTTGCACCCTCCGTCGACAATGCGCTTGTTCTGGGTGCTAAGCCCCAAGAAAAAGGATTGCATCTGGACGATCAGTGGTATGCAATGATTTGGGCATTGTCTGAGGAGCCTCTTATATCGACTCCAAGCGTCGCTCAACGTCGCCCCCTTCTTGTTTGAAATTCACCAGCTCGCTCCTTATCTCGCTAGTCCTCGAGAGTGGGTAGTACTTGCCTAAGAAACACTCGACCATCTGTTCCCAGCTTTCGATCGATGCATGTGGCAGCGACGAGAACCATTCTGATGCTTTTCCTACAAGGGAGAAAGGAAAGAATGTAAGTCTAATTACCTCAGTAGAAACCCCCGGGTACTTGATCGTTCTGCAAATTTGCTGAAATTTGGTGACGTGGGCATTGGCGTCTTCATTAGTTAGCCCATGGAATTGTACCGCCCCTGTCACCATATGCAAGGTCACCGGCTTGATCTCGAATTGATTGTTAGGCCCTTCGGGAATCACTATCGGGTCATTATCATCAAAGGGGCCCGGAAGGGCTCGGCTTAGTAGAGTAGGTCGTGGAGCAATGATCTCTTGGTGTTGCTCTTCTTGATTTTGATTCGCCATCCTTTGTCTGCGAATTCGATTATTGCGTCGGAACGTAGCTTCGAGTTCTGCGTCAAATAGTAGTGGTTCCTTATTCGAGCTTCGTGTCATGCACAAACGAGAATCTCTGCCAAAGATGATGAATCAACGTAAGTAAAAGAAGTTAATAAAATAATAATGAAAATATGCAGATAAATAAATAAGATCTAAACTAAAATCTAGAATAAACCCTAGAACCAATGATACCGCTGTCCCCGGCAACGGCGCCAAAAACTTGACACGCTCGAATACTAGCAAGTGTACTAGGTCGTGCAAGTAGTAAAACGGACGAAGTTCGAGTATCGATCCACGAAGACAACTCGATTAATTCTAAGAAAATATTCTTAATCCTAATTTAGACTAAAATATGTTTTTCTGATTTTTATAAGATTTGATTAACGATGAATTAAAAGATAACGCAAATAAGAAAACTAAAGCAAATAAAGATAATGGTTTGAAATCAATAAACGAAGCGTGATCAAGACACATGCTCAGCACAAATTACTCCTACGTCGTCATGCAATCGAATCTATCTAATCAACATGAATCTAAGTCAAGGTAAAATTTCTTAAAACAATCGCTACTCGTTTGTCCCGCAATAGCAATCCTATGCGATAGAGAACCAATCCCTATATGTCTATATGACTGTAGTTTCTATGCATGCATTCAATCTCTATGAAATTCCCCGAGTTTAGACGCTTTCGGCGCCTAAGATCTCAGAAACCACACATACGAAACCGAATTTCATGTCTGGTCGGTTTTACGCAGTGGTGTTCGATGCTTATTGTTCTAATCGGTCTAATCACTTTGTCCGTCTCATAAACCAATCAAAGATCATGCATATGTTGATCAGGCACACACAAGCATTAAAATCAAGCATAGAACACATAACATAACTCATGTAATTAAATAAAATACGAATAGCATTAATACGTAGTCATAATTCGGCCTAACACGGTCTTAATCACAAAAGAACTTAGCCAATCATATTAATAAACGAAATCAGCAACGAATTAAAAGAAAACATTGTTGAAAATAAAATATTAAAAAGATAGAATTCTTCCCCTCACGGTATTCGAATTGTCACGTATCTCCTCGGGATTTCCCGTCATGATTGGGAAGAAGAAACGCCCTTGCAAGCCGTCTAGATCTTCTCGCTGCCCCTCTGTTCTTCGCACGAGACGTAGCTGCTTGCTTCGGGAGGTGGCTGCTTCGGGAGATGGCTGGTTAGAGGGCTGCCGTGTTGAGGGTGAGAGGTGACGTGAGATTTGTGACGACCACCCAACATACACAACCAAAACGACCCTAACGACGCTAACTCGAGAAAATAACTTGCGTGAGTTCCGTTTAAAACTCGTCAAAAACCCCTGAATTAAATCAAAAGATACTCACATCACGAGCATCATAAAACCAAATAACGTCTCAACAAGACAAGCACCAAACTATTCACGAATCCCACATACACATCCTGACTCGACCAACACAAGATATACGTAGACTCACATAAAACCATACGACAAGACAAATTTACACAACCTTACAACCACATACAACAAAGACATACACATCAGATGCAGCAAAAGAGACTAGCCCGCCTCACAGGTCGTCATCCATGTACAGTCCTCCTCAAAAGCCCGTGGAAGCTCCAACGACCAGCCTCCCTATCTACGTCAGTCAAACAAGGTCATCTCGCTCACCTACAACACATGAACTATATGAGCTCAGTAAGTAAAAATCATGCATGCTCGTGAATATGCAAATCCTCATCATATGCATAAACTACATGTGACTCGACATCTCAAAATGAATCATCTCTCTCATCCTCTGTCTGGGCCCGTGGCTAAAATACTATGCACCACCAAGAGCTCAATAAATCATCTGACAGTGGCCCACTCTGGGTAGCCAATACTAGGTCTCCCTAGGTCGCTCCTTCCCAGGTCGCCCCTTCTGTCGCGGTCGCCTACGCTGGTAGCCCACGCTGGTAGCCTACGCTAGGTTTTCCTAGGTCGCCCCATCCAGGTCGCCCCGTCCAGGTCGCTCCTACCGCATCAATAATATGGCAGTGGCCCACTCTAGGTAGCCTACGCTAGGTCTCCCTAGGTCGCTCCTTCCTAGGTCGCCCCTTCTGCCTCAACATATGACGGTAGCCTACTCTGGGTAGCCTACACTAGGGTCACATACCCTAGGTCGCCCCTTCCGTCGATGGTGCACTAGTAATAACCACATACACCTCAACTGCATGCCAATAATCGGCACATATACATCGCTCCCCGGCGATTACGACTATGCATGCCAACACTCAACAGTACCCAATAATATGCATGCATATGTATATGCCGTGAATGGTATGCTCATGAATTCACGTAGCTCATATGCAAATATCAATCATAGGATAATAACAACGCCACGGAATAATCATCGCAACATCGAAGCACGTATAGTATGAACACCGAATAATATGTCCATGCGTCGTAGTTGGACTTTCACTTACCTGAAACTTCGAACTTTTGAAAATCTGATCCGAGAATTCCTAAGTTGAGAGTATCTATAAAGTCCCTCATGAAATTACAAAAAAATTAATACGTAAACTATTATTATTTCTTAATTACCAAACGTTTATTAATCTTGCTTATGTCCAATAAGCTGCTAAAATTTAATTACAAACAATACCAGGAAACATACCTTATATCAATTGTGGAACATGGTCAACATGAAGAGGGACAAAGGACAAGATGATTAAGAAATGAAGTTCTACACGTTTATGCCCTAGCATGTTAGATGCTCTCTTCTCTTTTATCTATTTATATTTCTGTCGTATTTGATGTGTTACTGGGATGGTAAATGAGAATGTGGTCTTCTCGTATATGTTATCTCTATGGTGATATACTTAGCTTAGTTAATAGCAAGTGGTAAGTCGGCTATTTCATTTACCTCATGTATTAAGCAAGTAAAATTAACAAATAGGACTGTAAAATCACAATCTATACCCTATTAGAGAAATAATTGCAGAATTTTAGTAAAACGTACCGATATTTTCTTAACCGAATGTTCTAAGCAATACACGTGTAATTAGTCGTATCTAGCGATCAACGCGTGTTTTACTACAATGCCGACTCAACTAATTGGATAAGGATTCCTAAATAATAATAATAATTCATGTAATTTATTTATCTATTATTTTTTTTCCTAGAATGATGTCAAATATTAGTCTTACGTTAGCCAAATAAATCACATCAAGTATGCAACATAAAAATATGCACCTCATATGCATCATGTAAGACTCATATGAATTATGCATATATAAACAAACACATAATTCATATTAGTTAGCAAGTATAATGCATGAAATATATTGGCCAAACGATATGTTTGAGGGCTCGGGTATTACATCCTCCCCTCCTTAAAAGAATTTCGTCCTCGAAATTCAACTTACCGAAATAGGTCAGGGTATTTAGCTCGCATATCATCTTCTCTTTCCCATGTTGATTCTTCTATCGATTGATTCCTCCACAAAACTTTCACCAGCGGAATTGTTTTATTCCTAAGTTGCTTCACTTCATGTAATAGAATCTCAACTGGTTTTTCTTCATAGCTCAAATCGGGTTTTAATTCGATCGGTTCACTCTTCAAAACACGGGTAGGATCTGCAATGTATTTCCGCAACATAGAAATATGAAACACGTCATGTATTTGAGACAACGAGGAAGTCAACTCGAGTCTGTAAGCAACATCGCCAATCTTTTCTGAAATTTGGAAAGGTCCAATGTATCTGGGACTTAACTTTCCTTTCTTTCCAAATCGCATCACACCTTTCATCGGGGAAACTTTCAGGAACACCAGTTCATCAACTTCAAATTCTAACGGCCTTCGTTTTTGGTCTGCATAGCTTTTCTGTCGACTCTGAGCAGTTTGCATACTCTGTCGAATTTTTGCTACAACATCCGTCATTTCTCGCACCATGTCAGGTCCAAGCAATGTTTTCTCGCCAATTTCATCCCAATGAACAGGCGATCTACATTTTCTCCCATACAAGGCCTCATACGGTGCCATTCCAATAGTGGCATGATAGCTGTTATTATACGAGAATTCGATCAATGGTAGAAATTTACTCCAATGACCTTTAAAATCTAATACGCAAGCACGAAGCATGTCTTCCAAGGTCTGAATTGTTCGTTCTGATTGCCCATCTGTTTGAGGATGATAGGCCGTGCTAAAAGATAATTTTGTCCCCATCGCCTTCTGTAAGCTTCTCCAAAAGTTAGACAAGAACCTGGAGTCTCGATCTGAAACTATTTCTTGAATGTAAATTTCCGCATATCGATCCATGGTGTATGACGAATTAATGGGTAGAAAATGAGCAGACTTGGTTAATCTGTCAACGATTACCCAGATAGCATCGTGTCCCTTTAAAGTCTTTGGCAAGCCAACGACGAAGTCCATCGTTATTCGTTCCCATTTCCATTCTGGAATTGATAGCGGTTGTAACATTCCCGCTGGCCTTTGATGTTCCGCTTTCACTTGTTGACAGGTCAGACATTGATCCACAAATTGCGCTATGTCTTTCTTCATGCTCGGCCACCAATAATATTTCTGAAGATCTCGATACATCTTTGTTGCTCCAGGATGTACCGAATATAGCGTGGAATGTGCTTCAGATAAAATGTCTCTTCGAATCTCCTCATTCCCGGGTACGTACAGACGATCTCTAAATCGCAGAACACCATCTTCAAATATTTTTAACTCCGAAGATGTATCTTCCCTGGCATCTTTCTTTACCTTCTGATAGTATTCATCAGTCGGTTGTGTTTGTTTGATTCTGTCCAAAATTATGGGTTGAAGCGTCAAAGCTGCTAATTTTACTTCAATCTCACCAACGTTGATGACTTCCACGTTCATCTTTTGTAAGTCAGCGATTGCAGATTTCTGAACTGAGATAGAAGCTACAGAACTCTGAATTGTCTTCCGACTTAGAGCATCAGCAACAACATTAGCTTTTCCCGGGTGGTAGTTGATTACGCAGTCGTAATCCTTGACAAGCTCTAACCATCTTCGTTGTCGCATATTCAGTTCCTTCTGAGTGAAAAAGTATTTCAAGCTCTTATGATCTGTATAGATCTCGCATCGTTCACCGTATAAATAGTGTCGCCATATTTTCAATGCAAATACCACAGCCGCAAGCTCCAAGTCATGAGTGGGATAATTCTTCTCATATTCCTTCAGTTGTCTGGAAGCATATGCAACAACCTTCCCATTTTGCATCAGTACACAACCTAAGCCGTTTTTCGATGCATCGCTGTATACTGAAAAACCCCCGCTTCCAGTTGGAATTGTCAAGACAGGTGCCGAAGTAAGTCGCTTCTTCAACTCCTGAAAACTCCATTCACACGAATCGGTCCATTGAAATGGAATATTCTTCCGAGTCAACTTTGTCAATGACGAAGCGATTTTCGAAAATCCCTCAATGAATCTGCGATAATACCCCGCTAAGCCAAGAAAACTCCGCACCTCTGAAGGATTTGTTGGCTGGGGCCAATTATTGATTACTTCAACTTTGCTTGGGTCTACTGATATTCCTGCTCCAGAAATAACATGTCCTAAGAACACAACTCTATCTAGCCAAAACTCACATTTCTTGAATTTTGCATAGAGTTGTTTCTTTCTTAATATCTCCAATACGATCTTCAAGTGTATCTCGTGTTCCTCCCTTGTCTTGGAATAAATGAGAATATCATCGATAAACACGATAACGAACTTATCAAGAAACTCCTTGAAGACACGATTCATCAAATCCATGAACGCAGCAGGTGCATTAGTCAACCCAAATGGCATCACTAGAAACTCGTAGTGTCCATATCGAGTGCTGAACGCCGTCTTCGGAATGTCCTCCACCTTTATCTTTAACTGATGATAACCTGAACGTAGATCGATCTTCGAGAATACAGCTGCACCTTGGAGTTGATCGAAAAGATCATCAATTCGAGGCAAAGGATATTTATTCTTGATGGTAACCTTGTTCAACTCCCGGTAATCAATGCAGAGTCTCATTGATCCATCCTTCTTTCGTACAAATAGAACTGGTGCGCCCCATGGTGAAAAACTGGGTTGAATAAAACCTTTATCGAGTAGATCTTGTAGCTGTATCTTCAATTCTTTCAGCTCGGTCGGAGCCATTCGATATGGAGCTTTTGAAATTGGAGGTGTACCCGGAGGTAGTTCAATCGAAAATTCTATCTCCCTGTCAGGTGGTAATCCAGAAAGATCATCAGGAAATACGTCTTGATAGTCCTTCACAACAGGTACTTTACTAAGATCGGGTTGAGGTTGTTCCTCTGCTTTTATTGCATAAATGAGATAAGCTTCACAACCAACATCTATCAATCGTTGAGCCTTTAACGCTGATATTTTCGAAATCCTGCTGCCATTTGCAACTCCCGAGAAAGAAAAAGGCTTTCTCCCGGTAAATGGAAAGTAACAATCTTTTTGTTGCAGTCAATCACTGCTCCATACTTCGATAACCAATCCATACCAAGGATGATATCGTAATCATTCATTGGGATTACGATCAGATCAGCATATAATTTCCTATCTTCAATCGGTACCGCACACTCTTGCAGAATCTGATTTGTCTGGGTTGAAGCTCCATGAGGAATCGTCACATTGTAATTGAGCTTCGATAGAAGAGGTGTTATACTGAGCCTCGTTATGTACTTAGATGATGCAAATGAATGCGTGGCTCCCGAATCTATTAGTATGGATGTCGGAACATTGTATATAGAGAGTGTACCTGTCACCACCGATGGATTAGCCTCAGCTTCATCGCTCGTAATGGTGAAAACTCTAGCAGGTACCATTTGTGGCTTCGCTTGATTTGCGTTGGGATTCTCTGGGCATGTTCTTGCGATGTGGCCCAATTTTCCGGATATGAAGCACTTAATAGTTTGGGTGAAGCAATTGCCCGTATGTTGACGTCCGCACCTTGGACATGTGGGCATAGGGACTTGGTTTCTCTCTTGGTTTGAATTCAGCTTTTGCTTCTGATCCCAGTGCTGAGGTCCTGGCCTTCTTTGGAAATTTGGTTTCTGGCCTACGAACTGCCTCTTTCTGTCGCCTTCGGCCCATTTTTGACCTTGTACAAATTTGCGTTTTGCTTCTTGGACACGAACAATTCTCATCTCAGCTTGCTCCGCAACTAATGCCCTTTCCGCAACTTGAGCGTACGTGATTCCTTGAATACCAGCCATGTTGACATCTCGGTAAAGTTCCGGTTTCAGGCCTTCAAGAAATCGCTCCACTTTCAGGGCGTCAGTACTCACCATATGTGTTGCGAACCTCGATAGCTGCTCAAATTTGCGAATGTACTCTGCAACTGCCATGGCTCCCTGTCGTAAGTTTATGAATTCATTCATCCTCATAGCACGTACAGGGGCTGTGAAGTATTTATTTCTGAAGATCTCCTTGAAGCGTTCCCACGTCATCGTGATATGATCTTCGATAGCTCTCATTGTATCCCACCAATGCCCCGCACTACCACGAAGCATAAAAGCCGCACAAAGGACTTTACCTTGCTCGGGAATTTGGCTATACTGGAACATATTCTCAAGGGTCCTAAGCCAGTCCTCTGCAGCTGTTGGGTCGACAGCGTCTTCGAAAATTGGCGGATTAAGTTTCCGAAATCTTTCACCAACGATCTCTACCCTTTCCGCTTGAGATGGATTATGCTGTCCATTCGAATTCCGTTGTTGGATTAACTCTTGAATTTGCTCGGATTGACGTTGAACAAGTTCAGTAAGTCGGATAATGGCAGTATCTCGCTCATCAGTAAGGTTCACAGTCTCCCTACCCTGACTACTTCCTCTGCTGCTTTCACCTCTAGTACGTACCATGATGCTCACACTTTATCCTGTTAACCCTTTTCGAATAATATGGCCAATAAATTCATGCAACAGAAAATTATTCACGCAATATCATAAAACTTACGAGCAAGGCTGCGCGTGCGCTTCCACACTTTTGAGTTCCTGTACATGGATAGTCTACAGAACCTGTAACCGTAGCTCTGATACCAAACTGTGACGACCACCCAACATACACAACCAAAACGACCCTAACGACGCTAACTCGAGAAAATAACTTGCGTGAGTTCCGTTTAAAACTCGTCAAAAACCCCTGAATTAAATCAAAAGATACTCACATCACGAGCATCATAAAACCAAATAACGTCTCAACAAGACAAGCACCAAACTATTCACGAATCCCACATACACATCCTGACTCGACCAACACAAGATATACGTAGACTCACATAAAACCATACGACAAGACAAATTTACACAACCTTACAACCACATACAACAAAGACATACACATCAGATGCAGCAAAAGAGACTAGCCCGCCTCACAGGTCGTCATCCATGTACAGTCCTCCTCAAAAGCCCGTGGAAGCTCCAACGACCAGCCTCCTATCTACGTCAGTCAAACAAGGTCATCTCGCTCACCTACAACACATGAACTATATGAGCTCAGTAAGTAAAAATCATGCATGCTCGTGAATATGCAAATCCTCATCATATGCATAAACTACATGTGACTCGACATCTCAAAATGAATCATCTCTCTCATCCTCTGTCTGGGCCCGTGGCTAAAATACTATGCACCACCAAGAGCTCAATAAATCATCTGACAGTGGCCCACTCTGGGTAGCCAATACTAGGTCTCCCTAGGTCGCTCCTTCCCAGGTCGCCCCTTCTGTCGCGGTCGCCTACGCTGGTAGCCCACGCTGGTAGCCTACGCTAGGTTTTCCTAGGTCGCCCCATCCAGGTCGCCCCGTCCAGGTCGCTCCTACCGCATCAATAATATGGCAGTGGCCCACTCCAGGTAGCCTACGCTAGGTCTCCCTAGGTCGCTCCTTCCTAGGTCGCCCCTTCTGCCTCAACATATGACGGTAGCCTACTCTGGGTAGCCTACACTAGGGTCACATACCCTAGGTCGCCCCTTCCGTCGATGGTGCACTAGTAATAACCACATACACCTCAACTGCATGCCAATAATCGGCACATATACATCGCTCCCCGGCGATTACGACTATGCATGCCAACACTCAACAGTACCCAATAATATGCATGCATATGTATATGCCGTGAATGGTATGCTCATGAATTCAGTAGCTCATATGCAAATATCAATCATAGATAATAACAACGCCACGGAATAATCATCGCAACATCGAAGCACGTATAGTATGAACACCGAATAATATGTCCATGCGTCGTAGTTGGACTTTCACTTACCTGAAACTTCGAACTTTTGAAATCTGATCCGAGAATTCCTAAGTTGAGAGTATCTATAAAGTCCCTCATGAAATTACAAAAAAATTAATACGTAAACTATTATTATTTCTTAATAACCAAACGTTTATTAATCTTGCTTATGTCCAATAAGCTGCTAAAATTTAATTACAAACAATACCAGGAAACATACCTTATATCAATTGTGGAACATGGTCAACATGAAGAGGGACAAAGGACAAGATGATTAAGAAATGAAGTTCTACACGTTTATGCCCTAGCATGTTAGATGCTCTCTTCTCTTTTATCTATTTATATTTCTGTCTTATTTGATGTGTTACTGGGATGGTAAATGAGAATGTGGTCTTCTCGTATATGTTATCTCTATGGTGATATACTTAGCTTAGTTAATAGCAAGTGGTAAGTCGGCTATTTCATTTACCTCATGTATTAAGCAAGTAAAATTAACAAATAGGACTGTAAAATCACAATCTATACCCTATTAGAGAAATAATTGCAGAATTTTAGTAAAACGTATCGATATTTTCTTAACCGAATGTTCTAAGCAATACACGTGTAATTAGTCGTATCTAGCGATCAACGCGTGTTTTACTACAATGCCGACTCAACTAATTGGATAAGGATTCCTAAATAATAATAATAATTCATGTAATTTATTTATCTATTATTTTTTTTTCCTAGAATGATGTCAAATATTAGTCTTACGTTAGCCAAATAAATCACATCAAGTATGCAACATAAAAATATGCACCTCATATGCATCATGTAAGACTCATATGAATTATGCATATATAAACAAACACATAATTCATATTAGTTAGCAAGTATAATGCATGAAATATATTGGCCAAACGATATCTTTGAGGGCTCGGGTATTACAAGATTGATGGAAGGTGGCTGCTTCGGGAGGTGGCTGCTTAGGTGAGGTGTGCGTGAGGGCTGCAGGATGAGAGATGTGGCAGCCGTCGGATGTTTTGATTAGGGTTGAGAGCTGCCCTTTTTATGGGAGATTACTTCTTGAGCATTAAGTTACATGAGATCCTTCTTTCCTTGTGTGTATCCTTGAGCCTTGCTATGGAAACTATTCTCTTCTAGATTTAAGGAAATAAATATCCTCCACTTTATTCTCCCATCTTCTCTTATAATTCTCTCTCTCATCCGTTTGTCTTGATTCTCAAGGAAAAGAAAATCTTCCCCTTTGACTCTTTCTCACCAATCCACGTTGATATGCTTCCTTCACTTTAAAAATTAGTTAAATTGCATAATTGCCTCATTGCATAATTGCCTCAATACTCCTAAATATTGCAGAAAAACCCCTAAAGACTTAAATTATAGTGATTATTCCAATATATCTATTGAATAAGAAATGACATGCAAACATAAGATATTCAAGAATATTTAAATAGATAACGATCAAATATGCAAATTTAAGGGTATAAAAATCACGTAATATCCTAATTTATCACATATCTTCAACAAATTCCAGAAACTCATAACATAATTAAAACCCATATTTTTAGTTTTTAAACATCAATCATCACACATAGCATTTTATCGAACCAAAAACGATGGTGATCCTTTCACCATAAATATAACAGCTTAAAAATATCAGTTTTGAGTTTGTAAGTTTCACCTACCTCACGTCCGAAGTTAGCTAAGCTACGATTTTTCCTAGCTCTCGATCGTTGGTTGTTGAGCTTGAAGGTTTTCCTCTCCCCTTTTCTTCTCCTTGTTCCTTTTCTTCGTTTTGAAGTATAGTTGTATATTTAAATTGGGAGAGACTTACGTGATGACAAGGAGGTGATAAGGTGGTGATGTAATTTTCCTCTTACGCTAAGAAAGGTTCTTTTTTGTAATTTTCCTCCTTTTGTATCTTTCTTCATTGCAAACAATTTTGGCCATTAGGCCATTCAGTCCTTTTTGGGCCTAATTATTTTTCAGCCCATCCAAGTTTTCCTTCTTTATCGGGCTTGGGCCCAATTATTATTTGGGCTCGATTTCAAGCCTGCCCAAACTTATCTTCACCAATTTCGAAGTTTTGCGAAATCCCCGTATTAAATTTTACGGGTATTACATCCTCCCCCCTTCAAGAAATTTCGTCTTCGAAATTTCGGCAGTCGGAAATAATTCGGGGTACTTTTGCCGCATTTCGTCCTCTTCCACGTTGCTTCCTCAATTGCCTGATTACGCCACAGAAATTTGACCAACGGAATATTTTTATTCCGAAGTTGTTTTACTTCATACCTTAAGATTTCTACCGGCTTTTCCTCGTAACTTAAGTCCGGTTTCAACCGTTGATGAAGGGTTTCATTTTGTAGCACATGGCTTGGGTCGGCGACGTATTTTCGCAATGTTGACACGTGAAAGACGTCGTGAACCTGATCTAAAGACGACGGTAATTCAAGTTGATAAGCGACCTCGCCGATTCGTTTTAGAATTCTGAAAGGGCCTATATACCTCGGACTCAACTTCCCTTTGCGTCCGAACCGCTTCACGCCCTTCATTTGGGATATCTTCAAGAATACCCAATCATCCTCCGCGAATTCTAACGGCCTTCGTCGTTTATCAGCGTAGCTTTTCTGACGACTTTGGGCTGTTTGCATTCTCTCTCGAATCTTTGCAACAGCTTCCGTCATTTCTCGAACCATTTCGGGACCTAGTAGCGCTCGTTCATCGATCTCGTCCCAATGAACTGGGGATCGACATTTACGCCCGTACAAAGCTTCATACGGCGCCATTCCGATCGTAGCCTGAAAGCTGTTGTTGTACGAGAATTCGATCAGCGGAAGGTATTTGCTCCAATTTCCTTTAAAATCTAGCACGCATGCTCGTAACATATCTTCCAGTGTTTGGATCGTTCGTTCAGATTGTCCGTCTGTCTGGGGATGATAAGCTGAACTGAAAGACAACTTGGTTCCCATAGCCTTTTGTAAACTTCCCCAGAAGTTAGACAGAAACCTCGAGTCCCGATCTGAAATGATCGAAATTGGGATTCCATGGAGTCGAACAATCTCTTGAATATATAATTCCGCATACTTCTCCATGGAATATGTTTTATTGATTGGCAGGAAATGGGCAGATTTCGTCAATCTATCGATAATTACCCAAATTGCGTCGTGGCCTTTCACAGTCTTTGGCAGTCCAACGACGAAATCCATTGTTATATGGTCCCACTTCCATTCAGGAATCGTTAACGGTTGTAACATTCCTGCCGGCCTTTGGTGTTCCGCCTTAATCTGTTGGCAAGTCAGGCATTGATTTACATAGGCGGCAACATCTTTTTTTTTTTCCCCGGCCACCAGTATTTAACTCGTAAATCCTGATACATTTTCGTCGTTCCAGGATGTACAGAGTATGGTGTAGTATGTGCCTCCGTCAATACTTTAAATCGGAGTTCTTCCTTATTTGGCACATACAGACGGCCGTTGTATCGTAAGCTTCCGTCTCCTCGGATTTCAAAATCCGCCGTAGTTCTTTTGTTTTGTTCTCCTTTAATCTTTACATAAAGATCATCTTCCTTTTGGGCCTTAGTGATTTGTTCTAACAATGTTGGTTTGAGCGTTAGTGCTTCCATTCTCACTTCGACTTCACCGAAGTTGATCACCTCTACTCCAATCTGGCACAGCTCCGCACTCACGGCTTTACGACTCAAAGCATCTGCGACTACGTTGGCTTTACCCGGATGATAATTGATTACGCATTCGTAATCGTTCACCAACTCAAGCCATCGTCGTTGCCTCATATTTAACTCCTTTTGGGTGAAGAAGTACTTCAAGCTCTTGTGATCCGTAAAAATCTCGCATCTTTCTCCGTAGAGGTAATGTCGCCAGATCTTCAGGGCGAATACCACGGCTGCTAGTTCCAGATCGTGCGTGGGGTAGTTTTTCTCGTACTCTTTTAGTTGTCGGGAAGCATAGGCATTTACCTTCCCGTTCTGCATTAGCACGCATCCCAAGCCACTCTTTGAGGCATCCGTATACACCGAAAATCCTTCTGTTCCTGACGGTATTGCTAAAACCGGAGCGGTCGTTAGTCTCTTTTTCAGTTCTTGGAAGCTTTGCTCACACGATTCCGTCCATTTAAACGGAACATTCTTCTTCGTCAAATTGGTGAGTGTTGAGGCAATGCTGGAAAAATCTTTGATGAACTTCCGATAATATCCAGCAAGCCCGAGAAAACTTCTAATTTCCGTGGGAGTGGTTGGTCGTGGCCAATTCTTAATTGCTTCAATCTTACTAGGATCCACCGAAATCCCGTCTCCAGAAATAATGTGTCCCAGAAAGGCCACTTCTGTCAACCAAAATTCGCATTTCTTGAATTTTGCGAATAACTGCTTCTCCCGTAAAATTCCTAGAATTGTTTTTAGGTGTTCTTCATGTTCATCTTTCGTCTTTGAATAAATAAGGATATCATCTTTAAAGACGATCACGAAGTAGTCTAGGAAATTCTTGAATACCCGATTCATCAGATCCATGAAAGCAGCTGGTGCATTTGTTAACCCGAAAGGCATGACCAGAAACTCATAACATAATTAAAACCCATATTTTTAGTTTTTAAACATCAATCATCACACATAGCATTTTATCGAACCAAAAACGATGGTGATCCTTTCACCATAAATATAACAGCTTAAAAATATCAGTTTTGAGTTTGTAAGTTTCACCTACCTCACGTCCGAAGTTAGCTAAGCTACGATTTTTCCTAGCTCTCGATCGTTGGTTGTTGAGCTTGAAGGTTTTCCTCTCCCCTTTTCTTCTCCTTGTTCCTTTTCTTCGTTTTGAAGTATAGTTGTATATTTAAATTGGGAGAGACTTACGTGATGACAAGGAGGTGATAAGGTGGTGATGTAATTTTCCTCTTACGCTAAGAAAGGTTCTTTTTTGTAATTTTCCTCCTTTTGTATCTTTCTTCATTGCAAACAATTTTGGCCATTAGGCCATTCAGTCCTTTTTGGGCCTAATTATTTTTCAGCCCATCCAAGTTTTCCTTCTTTATCGGGCTTGGGCCCAATTATTATTTGGGCTCGATTTCAAGCCTGCCCAAACTTATCTTCACCAATTTCGAAGTTTTGCGAAATCCCCGTATTAAATTTTACGGGTATTACATCCTCCCCCCTTCAAGAAATTTCGTCTTCGAAATTTCGGCAGTCGGAAATAATTCGGGGTACTTTTGCCGCATTTCGTCCTCTTCCACGTTGCTTCCTCAATTGCCTGATTACGCCACAGAAATTTGACCAACGGAATATTTTTATTCCGAAGTTGTTTTACTTCATACCTTAAGATTTCTACCGGCTTTTCCTCGTAACTTAAGTCCGGTTTCAACCGTTGATGAAGGGTTTCATTTTGTAGCACATGGCTTGGGTCGGCGACGTATTTTCGCAATGTTGACACGTGAAAGACGTCGTGAACCTGATCTAAAGACGACGGTAATTCAAGTTGATAAGCGACCTCGCCGATTCGTTTTAGAATTCTGAAAGGGCCTATATACCTCGGACTCAACTTCCCTTTGCGTCCGAACCGCTTCACGCCCTTCATTGGGATATCTTCAAGAATACCCAATCATCCTCCGCGAATTCTAACGGCCTTCGTCGTTTATCAGCGTAGCTTTTCTGACGACTTTGGGCTGTTTGCATTCTCTCTCGAATCTTTGCAACAGCTTCCGTCATTTCTCGAACCATTTCGGGACCTAGTAGCGCTCGTTCATCGATCTCGTCCCAATGAACTGGGGATCGACATTTACGCCCGTACAAAGCTTCATACGGCGCCATTCCGATCGTAGCCTGAAAGCTGTTGTTGTACGAGAATTCGATCAGCGGAAGGTATTTGCTCCAATTTCCTTTAAAATCTAGCACGCATGCTCGTAACATATCTTCCAGTGTTTGGATCGTTCGTTCAGATTGTCCGTCTGTCTGGGGATGATAAGCTGAACTGAAAGACAACTTGGTTCCCATAGCCTTTTGTAAACTTCCCCAGAAGTTAGACAGAAACCTCGAGTCCCGATCTGAAATGATCGAAATTGGGATTCCATGGAGTCGAACAATCTCTTGAATATATAATTCCGCATACTTCTCCATGGAATATGTTTTATTGATTGGCAGGAAATGGGCAGATTTCGTCAATCTATCGATAATTACCCAAATTGCGTCGTGGCCTTTCACAGTCTTTGGCAGTCCAACGACGAAATCCATTGTTATATGGTCCCACTTCCATTCAGGAATCGTTAACGGTTGTAACATTCCTGCCGGCCTTTGGTGTTCCGCCTTAATCTGTTGGCAAGTCAGGCATTGATTTACATAGGCGGCAACATCTTTTTTTTTCCCCGGCCACCAGTATTAACTCGTAAATCCTGATACATTTTCGTCGTTCCAGGATGTACAGAGTATGGTGTAGTATGTGCCTCCGTCAATACTTTAAATCGGAGTTCTTCCTTATTTGGCACATACAGACGGCCGTTGTATCGTAAGCTTCCGTCTCCTCGGATTTCAAAATCCGCCGTAGTTCTTTTGTTTTGTTCTCCTTTAATCTTTACATAAAGATCATCTTCCTTTTGGGCCTTAGTGATTTGTTCTAACAATGTTGGTTTGAGCGTTAGTGCTTCCATTCTCACTTCGACTTCACCGAAGTTGATCACCTCTACTCCAATCTGGCACAGCTCCGCACTCACGGCTTTACGACTCAAAGCATCTGCGACTACGTTGGCTTTACCCGGATGATAATTGATTACGCATTCGTAATCGTTCACCAACTCAAGCCATCGTCGTTGCCTCATATTTAACTCCTTTTGGGTGAAGAAGTACTTCAAGCTCTTGTGATCCGTAAAAATCTCGCATCTTTCTCCGTAGAGGTAATGTCGCCAGATCTTCAGGGCGAATACCACGGCTGCTAGTTCCAGATCGTGCGTGGGGTAGTTTTTCTCGTACTCTTTTAGTTGTCGGGAGCATAGGCATTACCTTCCCGTTCTGCATTAGCACGCATCCCAAGCCACTCTTTGAGGCATCCGTATACACCGAAAATCCTTCTGTTCCTGACGGTATTGCTAAAACCGGAGCGGTCGTTAGTCTCTTTTTCAGTTCTTGGAAGCTTTGCTCACACGATTCCGTCCATTTAAACGGAACATTCTTCTTCGTCAAATTGGTGAGTGTTGAGGCAATGCTGGAAAAATCTTTGATGAACTTCCGATAATATCCAGCAAGCCCGAGAAAACTTCTAATTTCCGTGGGAGTGGTTGGTCGTGGCCAATTCTTAATTGCTTCAATCTTACTAGGATCCACCGAAATCCCGTCTCCAGAAATAATGTGTCCCAGAAAGGCCACTTCTGTCAACCAAAATTCGCATTTCTTGAATTTTGCGAATAACTGCTTCTCCCGTAAAATTCCTAGAATTGTTTTTAGGTGTTCTTCATGTTCATCTTTCGTCTTTGAATAAATAAGGATATCATCTTAAAGACGATCACGAAGTAGTCTAGGAAATTCTTGAATACCCGATTCATCAGATCCATGAAAGCAGCTGGTGCATTTGTTAACCCGAAAGGCATGACCAGAAACTCGTAATGGCCGTACCTTGTGCTGAATGCGGTTTTAGGAACGTCTGCCTCACGGATCTTTAACTGATGATACCCAGAGCGCAGGTCGATCTTAGAGAATACTGTTGCTCCTTGCAACTGGTCAAACAAGTCATCAATCCTCGGCAACGGATACTTATTCTTTATCGTGATCTTATTTAGCTCACGATAATCGATGCACAATCTCATCGACCCGCGAAAACTTTTTCTTCCTCACAGTTCGCAAAGTAACTGGCCCGCGAAAACTTAAAATGGCCCGCGAAAATGGTTTTCGGCCCGAAAACAAGAAATCATCCGAAAACACATGTAAACACCGAAAATGAAGAACAGTATGCGAAAAACCCTAAGTTCTTCGAATCTTCATATCTTCAACAAATTCCAGAAACTCATAACATAATTAAAACCCATATTTTGGGTTTTTAAACATCAATCATCACACATAGCATTTTATCGAACCAAAAACGATGGTGATCCTTTCACCATAAATATAACAGCTTAAAAATATCAGTTTTGGGTTTGTAAGTTTCACCTACCTCACGTCCGAAGTTAGCTAAGCTACGATTTTTCCTGGCTCTCGATCGTTGGTTGTTGAGCTTGAAGGTTTTCCTCTCCCCTTTTCTTCTCCTTGTTTCTTTTCTTCTTTTTGAAGTATAGTTTTATATTTAAATTGGGAGAGACTTACGTGATGACAAGGAGGTGATAAGGTGGTGATGTAATTTTCCTCTTAAGCTAAGAAAGGTTCTTTTTTGCAATTTTCCTTCTTTTGTATCTTTCTTCATCGCAAACCATTTTGGCCATTGGGCCATTCAGTCCTTTTGGACCTAATTATTTTTCAGCCCATCAAAGTTTTCCTTCTTTATCGGGCTTGGGCTCAATTTCAAGCCTGCCCAAACTTATCTTCACCAATTTCGAAGTTTTGCGAAATCCCCGTATTAAATTTTACGTGTATTACATCCTCCCCCCCTTCAAGAAATTTCATCCTCGAAATTTAGGCAGTCGGAAATAATTCGGGGTACTTCTGCCGCATTTCGTCTTCCCGTTCCCACGTTGCTTCCTCAATTGCCTGATTACGCCACAAAACTTTGACCAACGGAATATTTTTATTCCGAAGTTGCTTTACTTCATACATCAAGATTTCTACCGACTTCTCCTCGTAACTTAAGTCCGGTTTCAACCGTTGATGAAGGGTTTCATTTTGTAGCACATGGCTTGGGTCGGCGACGTATTTTCGCAATGTTGACACGTGAAAGACGTCGTGAACCTGATCTAAAGACGTCGGTAATTCAAGTTGATAAGCGACCTCGCCGATTCGTTTTAGAGTTCTGAAAGGGCCTATATACCTCGGACTCAACTTCCCTTTGCGTCCGAACCGCTTCACGCCCTTCATTGGGGATATCTTCAAGAATACCCAATCATCCTCCGCGAATTCTAACGGCCTTCGTCGTTTATCAGCGTAGCTTTTCTGACGACTTTGGGCTGTTTGCATTCTCTCTCGAATCTTTGCAACAGCTTCCGTCATTTCTCGAACCATTTCGGGACCTAGTAGCGCTCGTTCATCGATCTCGTCTAGTAGCGCTCGTTCATCGATCTCGTCCCAATGAACTGGGGATCGACATTTACGCCCGTACAAAGCTTCATACGGCGCCATTCCGATCGTAGCCTGAAAGCTGTTGTTGTACGAGAATTCGATCAGCGGAAGGTATTTGCTCCAATTTCCTTTAAAATCTAGCACGCATGCTCGCAACATATCTTCCAGTGTTTGGATCGTCCGTTCAGATTGTCCGTCTGTCTAGGGATGATAAGCTGAACTGAAAGACAACTTGGTCCCCATAGCCTTTTGTAAACTTTCCCAGAAGTTAGATAGAAACCTCGAGTCCCGATCTGAAATGATCGAAATTGGGATTCCATGGAGTCGAACAATCTCTTGAATATATAATTCCGCATACTTCTCCATGGAATATGTTTTATTGATTGGCAGGAAATGGGCAGATTTCGTCAATCTATCGACAATTACCCAAATTGCGTCGTGGCCTTTCACAGTCTTTGGCAGTCCAACGATGAAATCCATTGTTATATGGTCCCACTTCCATTCAGGAATCGTTAACGGTTGTAGCATTCCTGCCGGCCTTTGGTGTTCCGCCTTAATCTGTTGGCAAGTCAGGCATTGATTTACATAGGCGGCAACATCTTTCTTTATCCCCAGTCACCAATAGTTAACTCGTAAATCCTGATACATTTTCGTAGTACCAGGATGTACAGAGTATGGTGTAGTATGTGCCTCCGTCAATACTTTAAATCGGAGTTCTTCCTTATTTGGCACATACAGACGGCCGTTGTATCGTAAGCTCCCGTCTCCTCGGATTTCAAAATCCGCCGTAGTGCTTTTGTTTTGTTCCCCTTTAATCTTCACATAAAGATCATCTTCCTTTTGGGCCTTAGTGATTTGTTCCAACAATGTTGGTTTGAGTGTTAGTGCTTCCATTCTCGCTTTACGACTCAAAGCATCTGCGACTACGTTGGCTTTACCCGGATGATAATTGATCACGCATTCGTAATCGTTCACCAACTCAAGCCATCGTCGTTGCCTCATATTTAACTCCTTTTGGGTGAAGAAGTACTTCAAGCTCTTGTGATCCGTAAAAATCTCGCATCTTTCTCCGTAGAGGTAATGTCGCCAGATCTTCAGGGCGAATACCACGGCTGCTAGTTCCAGATCGTGCGTGGGGTAGTTTTTCTCGTACTCCTTTAGTTGTCGGGAGGCATAGGCAATTACCTTCCCGTTCTGCATTAGCACGCATCCCAAGCCATTCTTCGAGGCATCCGCATACACCGAAAATCCTTCTGTTCCTGACGGTATTGCTAAAACCGGAGCGGTCGTTAGTCTCTTTTTCAGTTCTTGGAAACTTTGCTCAGACGATTCCGTCCATTTAAACGGAACATTCTTCTTCGTCAAATTGGTGAGTGTTGAGGCAATGCTGGAAAAATCTTTGATGAACTTCCGATAATACCCAGCAAGCCCGAGAAAACTTCTAATTTCCGTGGGAGTGGTTGGTCGTGGCCAATTCTTAATTGCTTCAATCTTACTAGGATCCGCCGAAATTCCGTCTCCAGAAATAATGTGTCCCAGAAAGGCCACTTCTGTCAACCAAAATTCGCATTTCTTGAATTTTGCGAATAACTGCTTCTCCCGTAAAATTCCTAGAATTATTTTTAGGTGTTCTTCATGTTCATCTTTCGTGTTTGAATAAATAAGGATATCATCTATAAAGACGATCACGAAGCAGTCTAGGAAATTCTTGAATACCCGATTCATCAGATCCATGAAAGCAGCTGGTGCATTTGTTAACCCGAAAGGCATGACCAGAAACTTGTAATGGCCGTACCTTGTGCTGAATGCGGTTTTAGGAACGTCTGCCTCACGGATCTTTAACTGATGATACCCAGAGCGCAGGTCGATCTTAGAGAATACCGTTGCTCCTTGCAATTGGTCAAACAAGTCATCAATCCTCGGCAACGGATACTTATTCTTTATCGTGATCTTATTTAGCTCACGATAATCGATGCACAATCTCATCGACCTGTCTTTCTTTCGAACGAAAAGAACCGGTGCTCCCCACGGAGAGAAGCTCGGTTGGATGAATTCCTTCTGCAACAACTCTTCCAACTGTTCTTTCAGTTCCCGTAGCTCGTTCGGCGCTAATCGATATGGGGCTTTCGATATCGGGGCAGCCCCAGGCACAAGATCGATTTTGAATTCGATCTCTCTATCAGGAGGTAAACCAGGAAGGTCGTCGGGAAACACGTCGGGGTATTCATGACAGAACAAAGATAGAATTTGCAACCCGAGTTAACAAGTCGTCGGGCCTTCAGGGCAGATATTTGAGGAATTCTATCCTTGCTTGCCTTTCCCCAAAAGACGAACTCTCCTCCCTCGGGTGATTGGAACCTCACGATTTTCTTAGAACAGTCAATCATGGCTCCGTATTTCGAAAGCCAATCCATCCCGAATATGATGTCGTAATCATTCATCGGGATTACAATTAGATCGACTAACAATTCCCTACCCTCCATATTTACTGGGTACTTTTCTATCACTAAATTGGTTCGGGTCGGGTTCCCATGTGGCAAACTAACTAAATAATCCTTCTTAGAATGGGTAGGATATATTCCGACCCTTGTCACAAAATCAGCCGACACAAAAGAATGTGTGGCTCCCGAGTCAATTAAAATAGAAGTCGGGACATAGTAAATATTCAACGTACCCGTCACCACATCGGGGTTTGTCTCCGCCTCCTCTTTTGTTAATGTAAAGACCCGTGCTGGTACAGGTGGAGGTCGGATCAACGGTTGGGGCTGATTCTGCACCAGGGGTTGTCTCTCCGTGCATGCCCTGGCGTAATGCCCCACCTTTCCACACTGGTAGCACTGCGGAGGTTGCCTTACTCCATAGCAGACCCCAAAGTGATAGCGTCCGCATTGCGGGCATTGGGGCGTAACATTCTGAGGTCGATTAGAGATATTTGCCGGCCCTTGATTCGGCCTCGGGCGCCAGTTTTGTTGGCCCGGTCGGTTTCCTTGGCTAGACCGCCCTTTGCCAAAGAATTGACGCTTCTTGTTTCCCCCTCCGCCTTGTTGATTCTCTCTCCTTTTCCTCGCTTCCTGGGCTTCCACAACTACCCGCTCTGCTTGCTCGGCAATTAAGGCGCGTTCGGTAACTTGCATGAACTCCAGCTGTCGCGCGCCGGCTATGCTCAAATCCCGATAGATTTCGGGCTTGAGTCCCTGAATGAATCGAGTCACCTTCAGGGTGTTAGTTGCCACGAGCAACGGGGCAAAACGGGACAATTCTTCAAAACGACGGATGTATTCCGCCACTGGCATGCTTCCTTGTCGTAAATTCATGAATTGGAGCATACGCTGCTCCTGTTCATGAGCGGTGAAATATTTGGTGAAGAACAGCTCCTTGAACCTGTCCCACATCATGGTGATTGGGTCTTCCAATACTTTTACTGTGTTCCACCAATAGCGCGCATTCTCCCGTAGGAGGGAAACGACGCAAAGTACTTTCTCATTATCAGGCACTCTGCTATAGATGAACATGTCCTCTATAGTGCCTATCCAGTCCTCAGCCACCGCAGGGTTGGCGGCCTCGGTAAAGATGGGAGGATTCAATTTTCGGAAGCGCTCCCCGATTATTTGTACATGATCGGGCTGTGGGGAAGGACGATGCTCCGACGAGCTCCGATGGTGTATAAGGTCACTAATTTGCTCCGACTGATGCTGAATTAGTTCGGTCAGTCTATCGATGGTATTATGTTCGTGCGTTGGAGATTCGGGCTTGCCTCTTTGGCTCGACTCCCCAACGTGTTTACGTCCCCCTCTCGGCATTTTGTAACTATTCTCCATTCACAGACACATACAAGCACATAGTCATGTACCACATACTATCGTTAAAAATTAAAACTTACAGGCGCTGCTGGTTCTCCCGGCTTTTGGGCAGCAGTACATGGACAGTCTTCAGAATCTAAAACCTATGCTATGATACCACCTGTGGCGACCCCACTTTTTAATATAAATAGCTGGCGGGTTTTCGCAACGAAAGCCGCGGAAGACCCATTTTACAAAAACAACATAGTATATTATACAATATATAAAAGAGTTGTTTTACAAAAGTCGTGCTAGTCTTTACAGCGGGCCGAAGCCCCAAAATATCAAAACAATCCTACGCCTCCACAGGTCGCGTCCCATGTACTGCATCCGCCCCCAAAAGCCCGTGGAGTCACCGCCACCAGCCATCTACTTATTAGTACATATAAAACATGTAACCCTGAGCAAAATTGCTCAGTAGGTGAACACCAAAATAATGCGATGGCCCGCGAAAACATAAAATGGCCCGCGAAAATTGTTTTCGGCCCGAAAACAGGAAATCATCCGAAAGTGAAGAACAGTATACGAAAACACTAAGTTCTTCATAGCTTCAACAAATTCCAGAAACTCATAACATAATTAAAACCCATATTTTGGATTTTTAAACATCAATCATCACACATAGCATTTTATCGAACCAAAAACGATGGTGATCCTTTCACCATAAATATAACAGCTTAAAAATATCAGTTTTGGGTTTGTAAGTTTCACCTACCTCACGTCCGAAGTTAGCTAAGCTACGATTTCCTAGCTCTCGATCGTTGGTTGTTGAGTTTGAAGGTTTTCCTCTCCCCTTTTCTTCTCCTTGTTCCTTTTCTTCTTTTTGAAGTATAGTTGTATATTTAAATTGGGAGAGACTTACGTGATGACAAGGAGGTGATAAGGTGGTGATGTAATTTTCCTCTTAAGCTAAGAAAGGTTCTTTTTTGTAATTTTCCTTCTTTTGTATCTTTCTTCATCGCAAACCATTTTGGCCATTGGGCCATTCAGTCCTTTTGGACCTAATTATTTTTCAGCCCATCAAAGTTTTCCTTCTTTATCGGGCTTGGGCCCAATTATTATTTGGGCTCAATTTCAAGCCTGCCCAAACTTATCTTCACCAATTTCGAAGTTTTGCGAAATCCCCGTATTAAATTTTACGGGTATTACAATTACACAACTCTTCCAATTGTTCTTTCAGTTCCCGTAGCTCGTTCGGCGCTAATCGATATGGAGCTTTCGATATCGGGGCAGCCCCAGGCATAAGATCGATTTTGAATTCGATCTCTCTATCAGGAGGTAAACCTGGAAGGTCGTCAGGAAACACGTCGGGGTATTCATTCGCAATCGGAACCTCCTCGAGTCTCAAAAGAGGAGATTCCTCGGCCTTCATGGCAGAACAAAGATAGAATTCGCAACCCGAGTTAAAAAGTCGTCGGGCCTTTAGGGCAGATATTTGAGGAATTCTATCCTTGCTCGCCTTTCCCCAAAAGACGAACTCTCCTCCCTCGGATGATTGGAACCTCACGATTTTCTTAGAACAGTCAATCATGGCTCCGTATTTCGAAAGCCAATCCATCCCGAATATGATGTCGTAATCATTCATCGGGATTACAATTAGATCGACTAACAATTCCCTACCCTCCATATTTACTGGGTACTTTTCTATCACTAAATTGGTTCGGGTCGGGTTCCCATGTGGCAAACTAACTAAATAATCATTTTTAGATTGGGTAGGATATATTCCCACCTTTTTCACAAATTCAGCCGACACAAAAGAATGTGTGGCTCCTGAGTCAATTAAGATAGATGTAGACACGTGAAAGATATTCATCATACTCGTTACTACATCTGGGTTTGTCTCCGCCTCCTCTTTTGTTAATGTGAAGACTCGTGCTGGTACCGGTGGAGGTCGGATCAACTGTTGGGGTTGATTGTGCACCAGGGGTTGTCTCTCTGGGCATGCCCTAGCGAAATGCCCAATCTTTCCGCATTGGTAGCACTGTGGAGGTTGCCTCACTCCGTAGCAGACCCCAAAGTGATAGCGCCCGCATTGCTGGCATTGGGGCGTAACATTCTGAGCTCGATTGGAGGTATTTGTCGGCCCTTGATTCGGCCTCGGGCGCCAGTTTTGTTGGCCCGGTCGGTTTCCTTGGCTAGACCGCCCTTTGCCAAAGAATTGACGCTTCTTGTTTCCCCCTCCGCCTTGTTGATTCTCTCTCCTTTTCCTCGCTTCCTGGGCTTCCACAACTACCCGCTCTGCTTGCTCGGCAATTAAGGCGCGTTCGGTAACTTGCATGAACTCCAGCTGTCGCGCGCCGGCTATGCTCAAATCCCGATAGATTTCGGGCTTGAGTCCCTGAATGAATCGAGTCACCTTCAGGGTGTTAGTTGCCACGAGCAACGGGGCAAAACGGGACAATTCTTCAAAACGACGGATGTATTCCGCCACTGGCATGCTTCCTTGTCGTAAATTCATGAATTGGAGCATACGCTGCTCCTGTTCATGAGCGGTGAAATATTTGGTGAAGAACAGCTCCTTGAACCTGTCCCACATCATGGTGATTGGGTCTTCCAATACTTTTACTGTGTTCCACCAATAGCGCGCATTCTCCCGTAGGAGGGAAACGACGCAAAGTACCTTCTCATTATCAGGCACTCTGCTATAGATGAACATGTCCTCTATAGTGCCTATCCAGTCCTCAGCCACCGCAGGGTTGGCGGCCTCGGTAAAGATGGGAGGATTCAATTTTCGGAAGCGCTCCCCGATTATTTGTACACGATCGGGCTGTGGGGAAGGACGATGCTCCGACGAGCTCCGATGGTGTATAAGGTCACTAATTTGCTCCGACTGATGCTGAATAAGTTCGGTCAGTCTATCGATGGTATTATGTTCGTGCGTTGGAGATTCGGGCTCGCCTCTTTGGTTCGACTCCCCAACGTGTTTACGTCCCCCTCTCGGCATTTTGTAACTATTCTTCATTCACAGACACATACAAGCACATAGTCATGTACCACATACTATCGTTAAAAATTAAAACTTACAGGCGCGGCTGGTTCTCCCGGCTTTTGGGCAGCAGTATATGGACAGTCTTCAGAATCTAAAGCCTATGCTCTGATACCACCTGTGGCGACCCCACTTTTTAATATAGATAGTTGGCGGGTTTTCGCAACGAAAGCCGCGGAAAGCCCATTTTACAAAAACAACATAGTATATTATACAATATATAAAAGAGTTGTTTTACAAAAGCCGTGCTAGTCTTTACAACGGGCCGAAGCCCCAAAATATCAAAACAATCCTACGCCTCCACAGGTCGCGTCCCATATACTGCATCCGCCCCCAAAAGCCCGTGGAGTCACCGCCACCAGCCGCTACTCACTCGTACCTATAAAACATGTAACCCTGAGCAAACTTGCCCAGTAGGTGAACACCAAAATAATGCGATGCATGCGTGCACATGTCCCCAAATCCCAATATCTCACATGACAAATGCACGCTCATTTTTCTCATATCTCAATACTCAGGGCCCTAGGTTAGACTTGGCACCTCGCGCGCAACATCACATCAATCATCCGGTCACACAGACTCGGAAATCACATTTCATGGCGGTGGACACCCCGAGTCGCGTTTTCACGCTGTACCCGGGTAGATAGAGCGATCACGTCTATCTCCCGCCTAATCTCATCTCATGACGGTAGGCACCCCGAGTCGCGCTCCCACGCTGCACCCGGGTAGATAGAATGATCACGTCTATCTCCCGTCAAGTCGAGCAATCCTACGACGGTGGGCACCTCAGGTTGCTCAAACCTGAGTAGACAGAACGATCACGTCTGTCTCCCGTCAGGTGCACCTACGAGTATTAACCTCACAAATCTCTGCCAAAGAAAGGCATACACTCTCCCATTGCACAAATGCGATCAATACTCTCGTCATGACATGCCGTGAATGCACGAACAATTAATCGCATAACATATTAAATATATTCGAAAAACCTCAAAAATCATTAGAATATATAAAACGTACTTAAAATCCCGAGAATAGTAAATTATTTAAGACCCAATACTCCTTTATCAGTTGACCCGAGAAATTGGGTCCAAGCTTGAAAATATTTTATAAAAACTTAGTTCAACAAAAATTAAAAGATTTGGGCTGAAATCAAACTAAAGCCCAGAATGGTCATACCAGGCCCATGAAAAGCCTACTAAAAGTTGACCTGACGAAAACCTTTTGTCCTGGCGAAAACTTTTCTATGTTGCGAAAAGTTTTGGCATTGCGAAAAGCTGGCGAAAACTTTAACTGGCAAAAACCATTTCTTTTAAGTGGCGAAAAGCTTAGGCTAGCGAAAAGTAACTGTAATACCCGTAAAAATTTAATACGGGGATTTCGCAAAACCTCGAAATTGGTAAAGATTTGGGCGGGCTTGAAATCGAGCACAAATAATAATTGGGCCCAGGCCCAATAAAGAAGAAAAAACTTTGAAGGACGGGATTCGTATTTTTCCTAAAGAAATCTGTTTGCGATGAAGAAAGATACAAAAAAAAGGGGAAAAATTACAAAAAGGCCCTTTTCTTAGCTTAAGAGGAAAATTGCATCACCAGCTTATCACCTCCTTGTCATCACGTAAGTCTCTCCCCAACTTAAATATACAATATTTACCAAAAAAAAAAAAACTTAAATATACAATACTTCAAAAACTTCAGAAGAAAAAAGAACAAGGAGAGGAAGGCGAGAGAGAAAGGAAGAGAGGAAATTTGGCAAAAGGTCCTTCCAAGCTTCATCAAACAATCTGTTTAAAACAGTGCTTAGGACGTGAGGTAGGTGAAACTACAAACCCAAAAGCTAATATTTTTAAGCTGTGATGTTTATGGTGAAAGGATCACCTTCGTTTTTGGTGTGTTTGAATGTTATGTTTGATGTTTGATGTTTAAAAACCCAAAATATGGGTTTTAATGGTGTTATGAGTTCCTGAAATTTGTTGAAGTTATGAAGATTTAAAGAACACAGTGTTTTCGTATACTTTTCTGTGTTTTTCGTATGATTCTTGTTTTTGGGCCGAAAAAGGTTTTCGCGGGCCATTTTAAAGTTTTCGCGGGCCGAAAGTTTTCGGTATGTGAGAGGAAAAAGTTTTCGCGGGCCGAGAAACCAGTCTTTGCGGACCGAAAATCAGTTTTCGCGGGCCGTAAGTTTTCGGTATGTGAGGAAAATCAGTTTTCGCGGGACGCAAACCTGTTTTCGCGGGCTAAGGTATTTCGCGAACTATGAAACATCACGGGCCGAAAACCTGTTTTCGCGGGCCGAAAGTCAGTTTTCGCGAACTAAAGCTTTTCGCCATTTAAGCTTCGCGAACTAAAGCTTTTCGCCACTATTTTCGAACTAAAGCTTTTCGCCACTATTTTCGAACTAAAGCTTTTCGCCACTATTTTCGTACCAAAGCTTTTCGCCACTCAGCGTTCGCGAAGTGAGCTTTTCGCTAGTCACTGTTCAAAATAAAAAGGTTTCGCGAACCAAGCTTTTTGCCAAATTTTATTAGGTTTTCGTACCGAGCTTTTCGCTACTGTTTTCGTACCAAAGGTTTTCGCCACTGTTTTCGTACCAAATCTTTTCGCAACTTTTTCGTGCCAAAGCTTTTCGCCACTATTTTCGAACCAAAGCTTTTCGCCACTAAAGGTTTTCGAACCAAAGCTTTTCGCCACTTCCACAGTTTTCGTATCAGGTCAACTTTTATAAAATATTTTCGAGACCCCATTTTCGGGTCAACTGATAGAGGAATATTGGGTCTTAAATAATTTACTGTTCTTAGGATGTTAAGTATTTGAACCAAAAAGTACGTTCTAATGATTTTTGAGAATTTTTCGGATATACTTGATATGTTCTGCGATTAATTGTTCATACATCCACGGCATGTCATGACGAGAGTATTGATCGCATTTGTGCGATGGGAGAGTGTATGCCTTCCTTTGGCAGAGATTTGTGAGGTTAAGACTCGTAGGTGCACTGACGGGAGACAGACGTGATCGATCTGTCTACTCAGGCTTGAGCAACCTGAGGTGCCCACCGTCGTAGGATGGCTCGACTTGACGGGAGATAGACGTGATCGTTCTATCTACCCGGGTACAGCGTAGCGCGACTCGGGGTGCCCACCGTCAGGTGATGAGATTAGGCGGGAGATAGACGTGACCGATCTATCTACCCGGGTACAGCGTGAAAACGCGACTCGGGGTGCCCACCGCCATGAGATGTGATTTCCGAGTCTGTGTGACCGGATGATTGATGTGATGTTGCGCGCGAGGTGCCGAGTCTAACCTAGGGCCCTGAGTATTGAGATATGAGAAAAATGAGCGTGCATTTGTCAGGTGAGATATCGGGACTTGGGGACATGTGCACGCATGCATCGCATTATTTTGATGTTCACCTACTGGGCAATTGTGCTCAGGGTTACATGTTTTATCATGTTTTATAGGTACGAATAAGTAGACGGCTGGTGGCGGTGACTCCACGGGCTTTTGGGGGCGGATGCAGTACATGGGACGCGACCTGTGGAGGCGTAGGATTGTTTTGATATTTTGGGGCTTCGGCCCGATATAAGACTTTTGTAAAACGACTCTTTTATGTAGTATATAAAATACTATTTTGTTTTTATAAATGGGCTTTCCGCGGCTTTCGTTGCGAAAACCCGCCAACTATTTATGTTTAAGAAGGGGGGTCGCTACAGGGTGGTATCAGAGCATAGGTTTTAGATTCTGAAGACTGTCCATGTACTGCTGCCCAAAAGCCGGGAGAACCAGCCGCGCCTGTAAGTTTTATTTTTAACAATAGTATGTGATACATGACTATGTGTTTGTATGTGTCTGTGAATGGAATAGTTACAAAATGCCGAGAGGGGGACGTAAACATGTTGGGGAGTCGAGCCGAAGAGGCGAGCCCGAATCTCCAACTCACGAACATAATACCATCGATAGACTGACCGAACTAATTCAGCATCAGTCGGAGCAAATTAGTGACCTTATACACCATCAGAACTCGTCGGAGCATCGTCCTTCCCCACAGCCCGATCATGTACAAATAATCGGGGAGCGCTTCCGAAAATTGAACCCTCCCATCTTTACTGAGGCCGTCAACCCTGCGGTAGCTGAGGACTGGATAGGCACTATAGAGGATATGTTCATCTATAGCAGAGTGCCTGATAATGAGAAGGTACTTTGCGCCGTTTCCCTCCTACGGGAGAACGCGCGCTATTGGTGGAACACCGTAAAGGTGTTAGAAGATCCAATCACCATGACGTGGGACAGGTTCAAGGAGCTGTTCTTCACCAAATATTTCACCGCTCATGAACAGGAACAGCGTATGCTCCAATTCATGAGTTTACGACAAGGAAGCATGCCAGTGGCGGAATACATCCGTCGTTTTGAAGAACTGTCCCGTTTTGCCCCGTTTCTCGTGGTAACCAACACCCTGAAGGTGACTCGATTCATTCAGGGACTCAAGCCCGAAATCTATCGAGATTTGAGCATAGCCGGCGCGCGATAGTTGGAGTTCATGCAAGTTACCGAACGCGCCTTAATTGCCGAACAAGCAGAGCGGGTAGTTGTGGAAGCCCAGGAAGCGAGGAAAAGAAGAGAAAATCAACAAGGCGGAGGGGGAAACAAAAAGCGCCAATTCTTTGGCAAAGGGCGGTCTAACCAAGGAAACCGACCGGGCCAACAAAACTGGCGCCCGAGGCCGAATCAAGGGCCAACAAATATCTCTAATCGAACTCAGAATGTTACGCCTCAATGCCAGCAATGTGGGCGCTATCACTTTGGGGTCTGCTACGGAGTGAGGCAACCTCCACAGTGCTACCAATGCGGAAAGATTGGGCATTTCGCTAGGGCATGCCCAGAGAGACAACCCCTGGTGCAGAATCAACCTCAACAGTTAATCCGACCTCCACCTGTACCAGCACGGGTCTTTACATTAACAAAAGAGGAGGCGAAGACAAACCCCGATGTGGTGACGGGTACGTTGAATATTTACCATGTCCCGACTTCTATTTTAATTGACTCGGGAGCCACACATTCTTTTGTGTCGGCTGATTTCGTGACAAGGGTCGGAATATATCCTACCCATTCTAGAAATGATTATTTAGTTAGTCTGCCACATGGGAACCCGAGCCGAACCAATTTAGTGATAGAAAAGTACCCAGTAAATATGGAGGGTAGGGAATTGTTAGTCGATCTAATTGTAATCCCGATGAATGATTACGACATCATATTCGGGATGGATTGGCTTTCAAAATACGGAGCCATGATTGACTGTTGTAAGAAAATCGTAAGGTTCCAATCACCCGAGGGAGGAGAGTTCGTCTTTTGGGGAAAGGCGAGCAAGGATAGAATTCCTCAAATATCTGCCTTGAAGGCCCGACGACTTGTTAATTCAGGTTGCGAATTCTATCTTTGTTCTGCCATGAAGGCCAAGGAATCTCCTCTTTTGAGACTCGAGAAGGTTCCGATTGCGAATGAATACCCCGACGTATTTCCCGACGACCTTCCAGGTTTACCTCCTGATAGAGAGATCGAATTCAAAATCGATCTTGTGCCTGGGGCTGCCCCGATATCAAAGCCCCATATCGATGCGCCGAACGAGCTACGGGAACTGAGAGAACAACTGGAAGAATTGTTGCAGAAGGGATTCATCCAACCTAGCTTCTCTCCATGGGGAGCACCGGTTCTGTTCGTTCGAAAGAAAGACGGGTCGATGAGATTGTGTATCGATTATCGTGAGCTAAATAAGATCACGATAAAGAATAAGTATCCGTTGCCGAGGATTGATGACTTGTTTGACCAATTGCAAGGAGCAACGGTATTCTCTAAGATCGACCTGCGCTCTGGGTATCATCAGTTAAAGATCCGTGAGGCAGACGTTCCTAAAACCGCATTCAGCACAAGGTACGGCCATTACGAGTTTCTGGTCATGCCTTTCGGGTTAACAAATGCACCAGCTGCTTTTATGGATCTGATGAATCGGGTATTCAAGAATTTCCTAGACTGCTTCGTGATCGTCTTTATAGATGATATCCTTATTTATTCAAAGACGAAAGACGAGCATGAAGAACACCTAAAAACAATTCTAGGAATTTTACGGGAGAAGCAGTTATTCGCAAAATTCAAGAAATGCGAATTTTGGTTGACAGAAGTGACCTTTCTGGGACACATTATTTCTGGAGACGGGATTTCGGTGGATCCTAGTAAGATTGAAGCAATTAAGAGTTGGCCACGACCAACCACTCCCACGGAAATTAGAAGTTTTCTCGGGCTTGCTGGATATTATCGGAAGTTCATTAAAGATTTTTCCAGCATTGCCTCAACACTCACCAATTTGACGAAGAAGAATGTTCCGTGTAAATGGACGGAATCGTGTGAGCAAAGCTTCCAAGAACTGAAAAAGAGACTAACGACCGCTCCGGTTTTAGCAATACCGTCAGGAACAGAAGGATTTTCGTATATACGGATGCCTCGAAGAGTGGCTTGGGATGCGTGCTAATGCAGAACGGGAAGGTAATTGCCTATGCCTCCCGACAACTAAAGGAGTACGAGAAAACTACCCCACGCACGATCTGAACTCGCAGCCGTGGTATTCGCCCTGAAGATCTGGCGACATTACCTCTACGGAGAAAGATGCGAGATTTTTACGGATCACAAGAGCTTGAAGTACTTCTTCACCCAAAAGGAGTTAAATATGAGGCAACGACGATGGCTTGAGTTGGTGAACGATTACGAATGCGTGATCAATTATCATCCGGGTAAAGCCAACGTAGTCGCAGATGCTTTGAGTCGCAAAGCCGTGAGTGCGGAGCTGTGCAGATTGGAGTGGAGGTGATCAACTTCGGTGAAGTCGAAGCGAGAATGGAAGCGCTAACGCTCAAACCAACATTGTTAGAACAAATCACTAAAGCCCAAAAGGAAGATGATCTTTATGTGAAGATTAAAGGGGAACAAAATGAAAACACTACGGCGGATTTTGAAATCCGAAGAGACAGAAATTTACGATACAACGGCCGTCTGTATGTGCCAAATAAGGAAGAACTCCGATTTAAAATATTGACGGAGGCCATACTACACCATACTCTGTACATCCTGGTACAACGAAAATGTATCAGGATTTACGAGTTAACTATTGGTGGCCGGGGATAAAGAAAGATGTTGCCGCCTATGTAAATCAATGCCTGACTTGCCAACAGATTAAGGCGGAACACCAAAGGCCGGCAGGAATGTTACAACCGTTAACGATTCCTGAATGGAAGTGGGACCATATAACAATGGATTTCGTCGTTGGACTACCAAAGACGGTGAAAGGCCACGACGCAATTTGGGTAATTGTCGATAGACTGACGAAATCTGCCCATTTCCTGCCAATCAATAAAACATATTCCATGGAGAAGTATGCAGAATTATATATTCAAGAGATTGTTCGACTCCATGGAATCCCAATTTCGATCATTTCAGATCGAGACTCGAGGTTTCTGTCTAACTTCTGGGGAAGTTTACAAAAGGCTATGGGGACTAAGTTGTCTTTCAGTTCAGCTTATCATCCCCAGACGGACGGACAATCTGAACGGACAATCCAAACACTGGAAGATATGTTACGAGCATGCGTACTAGATTTTAAAGGGAATTCGAGCAAATACCTTCCACTGATTGAATTCTCGTACAACAACAGCTTTCAAGCTACGATCGGAATGGCACCGTATGAAGCTTTGTACGGGCGTAAATGTCGATCCCCAGTTCATTGGGACGAGATCGGTGAACGAGCGCTACTAGGTCCCGAAATAGTTCGAGAAATGACGGAAGCTGTTGCAAAGATTCGAGAGAGAATGCAAACAGCCCAAAGTCGTCAGAAAAGCTACGCTGATAAACGACGAAGGCCGTTAGAATTTGCGGGGGACGATTGGGTATTCTTGAAGATATCCCCAATGAAGGGCGTGAAGCGGTTCGGACGCAAAGGGAAGTTGAGTCCGAGGTATATAGGCCCTTTCAAAATTCTAAAACGAATCGGTGAGGTCGCCTATCAACTTGAATTACCGGCATCTTTAGATTAGGTTCACGATGTTTTTCACGTGTCAACCTTGCGAAAATACGTCGCTGACCCAAGCCATGTGCTACAAAATGAAACCCTTCATCAACGGTTGAAACTATACTTAAATTACGAGGAGAAGCCGGTAGGAATCTTGATGTATGAAGTAAGGCGACTTCGGAATAAAAATATTCCGTTGGTCAAAGTTTTGTGGCGTAACCAGGCAATTGAGGAAGCAACGTGGGAACGAGAAGACGAAATGCGGCAGAAATACCCCGAATTATTTCCGACTGCCTAAATTTCGAGGACGAAATTTCTTGAAGGGGGGGAGGATGTAATACCCGTAAAAATTTAATACGGGGATTTCGCAAAACCTCGAAATTGGTAAAGATTTGGGCGGGCTTCAAATCGAGCCCAAATAATAATTGGGCCCAGGCCCAATAAAGAAGAAAAAACTTTGAAGGACTGGATTCGTATTTTTCCTAAAGAAATCTGTTTGCGATGAAGAAAGATACAAAAAAAAGGGGGAAAATTACAAAAAGGCCCTTTTCTTAGCTTAAGAGGAAAATTGCATCACCACCTTATCACCTCCTTGTCATCACGTAAGTCTCTCCCCAACTTAAATATACAATACTTCAAAAACTTCAGAAGAAAAAAGAACAAGGAGAGGAAGGCGAGAGAGAAAGGAAGAGAGGAAATTTGGCAAAAGGTCCTTCAAAGCTTCATCAAACAATCTGTTTAAAACAGTGCTTAGGACGTGAGGTAGGTGAAACTACAAACCCAAAAGCTAATATTTTTAAGCTGTGATGTTTATGGTGAAAGGATCACCTTCGTTTTTGGTGTGTTTGAATGTTATGTTTGATGTTTGATATTTAAAAACCCAAAATATGGGTTTTAATGGTGTTATGAGTTCCTGGAATTTGTTGAAGTTATGAAGATTTAAAGAACACAGTGTTTTCGTATACTGTTCTGTGTTTTTCGTATGATTCTTGTTTTCGGGCCGAAAAAGGTTTTTGCGGGCCATTTTAAAGTTTTCGCGGGCCGAAAGTCTTCGGTATGTGAGAGGAAAAAGTTTTCGCGGGCCGAGAAACCAGTCTTTGCGGACCGAAAATCAGTTTTCGCGGGCCGTAAGTTTTCGGTATGTGAGGAAAATCAGTTTTCGCGGGCCGCAAACCTGTTTTCGCGGGCCGAAAGTCAGTTTTCGCGAACTAAAGCTTTTTGCCATTTAAGGTTCGCGAACTAAAGCTTTTCGCCACTATTTTCGAACTAAAGCTTTTCGCCACTATTTTCGTACCAAAGCTTTTCGCCACTCATCGTTCGCGAAGTGAGCTTTTCGCTAGTCACTGTTCAAAATAAAAAGGTTTCGCGAACCAAGCTTTTTGCCAAATTTTATTAGGTTTTCGTACCGAGCTTTTCGCTACTGTTTTCGTACCAAAGGTTTTCGCCACTGTTTTCGTACCAAATCTTTTCGCAACTTTTTCGTGCCAAAGCTTTTCGCCACTAAAGGTTTTCGAACCAAAGCTTTTCGCCACTTCCACAGTTTTCGTATCAGGTCAACTTTTATAAAATATTTTCGAGACCCCATTTTCGGGTCAACTGATAGAGGAATATTGGGTCTTAATTAATTTACTGTTCTTAGGATGTTAAGTATTTGAACCAAAAAGTACGTTCTAATGATTTTTGAGAATTTTTCGGATATACTTGATATGTTCTGCGATTAATTGTTCATACATCCACGGCATGTCATGACGAGAGTATTGATCGCATTTGTGCGATGGGAGAGTGTATGCCTTCCTTTGGCAGAGATTTGTGAGGTTAAGACTCGTAGGTGCACCTGACGGGAGACAGACGTGATCGATCTGTCTACTCAGGCTTGAGAAACCTGAGGTGCCCACCGTCGTAGGATGGCTCGACTTGACGGGAGATAGACGTGATCGTTCTATCTACCCGGGTACAGCATAGGAGCGCGACTCGTGGTGCCCACCGTCAGGTGATGAGATTAGGCGGGAGATAGACGTGACCGATCTATCTACCCGGGTACAGCGTGAAAACGCGACTCGGGGTGCCCACCGCCATGAGATGTGATTTTCGAGTCTGTGTGACCGGATGATTGATGTGATGTTGCGTGCGAGGTGCCGAGTCTAACCTAGGGCCCTGAGTATTGAGATATGAGAAAAATGATCGTGCATTTGTCAGGTGAGATATCGGGACTTGGGGACATGTGCACGCATGCATCGCATTATTTTGATGTTCACCTACTGGGCAATTGTGCTCAGGGTTACATGTTTTATCATGTTTTATAGGTACGAATAAGTAGACGGCTGGTGGCGGTGACTCCACGGGCTTTTGGGGGCGGATGCAGTACATGGGACGCGACCTGTGGAGGCGTAGGATTGTTTTGATATTTTGGGGCTTCGGCACGATATAAGACTTTTGTAAAACGACTCTTTTATGTAGTATATAAAATACTATTTTGTTTTTATAAATGGGCTTTCCGCGGCTTTCGTTGCGAAAACCCGCCAACTATTTATGTTTAAGAAGGGGGGTCGCTACAGTAACGAACAGCTCAAACTTGGCGAAAACTTTGGAAGTGGCGAAAAGCTTTTTCATTTTGAACAGTAGTTAGCGAAAACTTATATTAAGTAGCGAAACGTTTTGGTTCGCGAAAACTCACAAAAAGTGGCGAAAAGCTGGTTTGCGAAAACCTCATAAAAAGTGGCGAAAAGCTTGGTTCGCGAAACTTCATAAAAAGTGGCGAAAAGCTTGGTTCGCGAAACTTCACAAAAAGTGGCGAAAAGCTTGGTTCGCGAAAACCTCATTATTGGCCCACGAAAACTTTTTCCTCTCACATACCGAAAACCTTAGGCCCGCGAAAACTGATTTTTCGGCCCGCGAAAATGGTTTTCGGCCCGAAAACAAGAATTCATCCGAAAGTGAAGAACAGTATACGAAAAGCACTAAGTTCTTCAAATCTTCATATCTTCAACAAATTCCAGAAACTCATAACATAATTAAAACCCATATTTTTGGTTTTTAAACATCAATCATCACACATAGCATTATATCGAACCAAAAACGATGGTGATCCTTTCACCATAAATATAACAGCTTAAAAATATCAGCTTTGAGTTTGTAAGTTTCACCTACCTCACGTTCGAAGTTAGCTAAGCTACGATTTTTCCTAGCACTCGATCGTTGGTTGTTGAGCTTGAAGGTTTTCCTCTCCCCTTTTCTTCTCCTTGTTCCTTTTCTTCTTTTTGAAGTATAGTTGTATATTTAAATTGGGAGAGACTTACGTGATGACAAGGAGGTGATAAGGTGGTGATGTAATTTTCCTCTTAGGCTAAGAAAGGTTCTTTTTTGTAATTTTTCTTCTTTTGTATCTTTCTTCATTGCAAACAATTTTGGCCATTAGGCCATTCAGTCCTTTTTGGGCCTAATTATTTTTCAGCTCATCCAAGTTTTCCTTCTTTATCGGGCTTGGGCCCAATTATTATTTGGGCTCGATTTCAAGCCTGCCCAAACTTATCTTCACCAATTTCGAAGTTTTGCGAAATCCCCGTATTAAATTTTACGGGTATTACAACTTTTCAAACTTTTACACTCGTAAACTAAACTTTCCAAAACTCTATTAAACTCTATGAGGACCTTGACTATATATACCTTTTCACACTTGGTATATATTTACACTTTGGTCCTCTAAATTTTTAATATTTACAAAACTAACCAATTACAAGAAGAATATGATGATGAACCAATTGTAGGTCCAGAATTCATTCAACACAAGCAATTAAACACACAATTAGGTTCGAATGCAATGATAAACGAGCGGGCTAAATTCAAACCTTAATCGATTGAAGAGCAGTTCGATCGAAGCAGTGTGGATCCGATTCCTATTTGATTATCGAGCAGCAAATCCAAGTGATAATCAAACGGTCTTCGATTAGGTTTTCGATCGATGTTTAAGTTTGTGTGTGTGAGTTTTGGCGCGAGTGAAAGTGAAGGAGAAAGAGAGAGAATTGTTCAACAAGTTTTCTATTTCACTTTTCAAACTTTTACACTCGTAAACTAAACTTTCCAAAACTCTATTAAACTCTATGAGGACCTTGACTATATATACCTTTCCACACTTGGTATATATTTACACTTTGGTCCTCTAACTTTCTAATATTTACAAAACTAACCAATTACAAGAGGAATATGATGATGAACCAATTGTAGTTCCAGAATTCATTCAACACAAGCAATTAAACACACAATTAGGTTCGAATGCAATGATAAACGCGCGGAAGCTAAATTCAAACCTTAATCGATTGAAGAGCAGTTCGATCGAAGCAGTGTGGATCCGATTCCTATTTGATTATCGAGCAGCAAATCCAAGTGATAATCAAACGGTCTTCGATTAGGTTTTCGACACACTAAAAAGTTTTCGACACCTAAAATTTTCGAAACTTCACGACTTTGATCGATACACCAAAACTTTTCGGAACTGAATTTTCAAAGCCAAAATTTTTCAAATCTACACAACGCGTTAACGATCGCGTATCCAACTAAATTTTTTTAAAAATAATAATAATAATAATAGAATTAATATTTTATTATGGATTTCAATGCAACGACTTCTGCCTCTGGACAAAACAAAGTTCCTATGTGGATCATGAAAAGACTATTAAGGAACTAGAAGTTAGGTTAGAAAATAACCATCAATGCTTACTTGGAAGCTTAAGAGAGAGGGGTAGTCTCAATTGTCAGTTGGAAGCTGCACAATTGAGAATTGAAAGTCGTGATGCTCAGATCGAAAAATTCAAGGCCCAAGTTCACGAACTCACAACTAGCTTGAAAGCTTGTAAACTTGAGCGAAATTTACATCTGGGCAAATTTAATAGTATATTTGAGGAACGCAGTAAATTGTACTCAAAAGTTCATCACTTAGAGGGCATTCTTGCGAAAAAGGGTCAAATTGACCAAAGTTCCTGAATTAACTTCGCGTCCAATGGGGAAAATAATTTGCATTATAATAAACCTATCTCTTGTTGGGAAATTCCAAAAGTTGCTAGTAAAATTGCAGAATTGAACGCAACTCTGGAATCGGAAAGAGCAGGTTTCCGAGCAGAAAAGCAAAAACTTCTAGAGGAGATCTCAAATCTCAAAAATTCTCCGTCCCTACCTGTCTTAAATAATCCTTCTAAAGCAATATCTTTCATTAAACAGGATAAGGGAACGCAAACAGACGCCTTTGTTCCTAAAATTAAAAAGATTTTTGCTAATAATTCTAAGTCAACGGTGACGAAAGTAAATACGCATTCTAAATCACCTTTGACTGGCGCAGAAACGAAAAGTAAAAGAAATAAGCGTAAAAATACTAAGGAACAAGAGAAAATTGGGAAGGAGAAAGGAAAATCGCCATTATCTTTCAAAATTAAGGTCGAACATGTTCAAGATTTTTCCTCTCCTATTCCTCTTCAAAGGAAAGCGTGCAAAGAAGAAGTTCCAAGCTTAAGCAAGCGAACTTCCACGCTTATTCCTCATCATTATAGAGTGAATGATGTGAATTCTTGTAGGCAATACGACTCATCATCTGATGACGCATATAGTGCGATAAAGTTCGTATTCATACTTGAAATACCCGGTCCAGATTAAGTCTGAAAGACACCTTCTGCGACTGGCTAGGGAGAAAATCTTCAGATCTTCTAAACCTAGACACACGTTCACCGGCGTTGAATTGTCATTTCCCTCTAAGGTTCACCAAACTTGGATTCCTAAATCAGAAATCAAATTAAATAGGACTTTAAAGGATGATTTAGGATGCATATCTGAACCAAATGTGCATAAATTGTTTTCTGCTAATATGGGAGGACCCATCCAAAAATGGGTACCAAAGTCCCGTTAAAGTTTTGCAGGAGCCCAATCACGTGTGGTAATTCGAAGAAGGTTGCTCCACACGCGTGATTGGTATGAGACGAGAGCAACCACAAAGCCCCGGTCATGAGTAGTAATTAGAAGATGGTTGCTCCATACTCATGATCGGTACGAGACAAGGGCAACCACAACAATCCCAGCATGGATGGTATTCCGGAAGTTGCTCCACAACCATGACTGGTATGCAGCGTGAGCGACTTCAAACATCCCTCATGTATGACAATATGACGTAGTGGCTCCACATACATGATAAAGGGAAACGACGTGAGCAACTACGACTATATGTGGTACATTCTATCTTTTGAACTGAATTGCATAATACCACATTCATACATATTTTTAAGATAGGTACATTCTAATTATGTGTATGTTAATCAAATTTTAAAATATTAAAGATTCTGTTGACATACGCATACAAGCTGAATTGAAAAATACCTATTTTTCAAAATGGTACATTTTCAATATGCATTTTCAAAACTTTAAAAATTTAAAATGCATATTACCCACGGAAACGATAGACACCATTTTTTTCTATAGAATGAGCTTAATTTGAGGGGGAGCTACTATTTTATTTTTAAAAGAGAAGTGACCCTTATTTCTTTAAAAGGGAGCAATAATTATATTTTTGAGGGGGAGCGAACTTCAAATATGTGAATCTAGGGAAAGAGATTTATAGATTTTTTTTCGAACTTACAACGCATCTTTTGAGGGGGAGCAAGTTTCTTTAGGAAGCACGTTTTGAGGTGGAGAAATAAAATATATCTATATATTAATATACTAATATATCAATTACTAATAACGTTTAATATATATATTATATCCATATAATATATAGTATAAAAATATATTTTACTAATAACGATTAATATAAATATATATAAAAAAAAAAAAGGGCCATCAAAATTTAAAAAAAAAAAAAAAAGGAGGGCCATAAAAAAATAAAATCTTCTCTCCTCTTCATCAAGCTTCATGGAGATTACCTCCGACCTCCGAAGATGGACTTAAAAAGAAGAATCTAGAGCCTACAACGGTCAACCCTTTTCAAAAGGCGACGGTGGCTACAAATGCAAATCTCGGTGCTCGCTTCAACCGACATGCTACGACTTGCTGACAAAAAAAAGCAGCACTCACCACTTCCTACCGGATGCATGGATACTTCGTTCCTACGATTCAGTCAAACCCAACTGAATCTAACCCCGGAACATTTTTTATTTTTTTTTATTTTTTTTTATTTTTTTTTTTTGGAACCGGTCCCTTTTATATTAATAATGGTGGAAAGTTACATGATGGGTGTGAATAGAACTCACAACAAGCAACCAGTAACATGCTACTGGAAAACAACGAAAAACGAATAAACGAAGAACAATAAATGTGCTACCACGCCACTCTCCATATCCGTCTAATAGCAATCTTCTGCAACGTGAACCTCTCATCAATAGTATCGAGTCGAGCCCAGAAAATCCCAAGGACCGTGGTAACGACATGAGCCGGTGACGAACGAATATTCTCTCTCCATCTACGGTTTCGCTCCATCCAAATGTGGTATATAAGCGAGGCCAGAATGTGTCTGTACGACATATGTAGGAGATGTGATCCCCGCCATCGTCGAGCAGCCCACTGTATAGCCAATCTCCAGTCTCGATGCGCCCATCGCCATTTTATCTTGTCTCGTAGAAGTCCTTCACAACGTTTCGAGAAAGTGCATTCAAAGAACAAATGATTGAGCGTCTCTCGCTGACCTGTATCGCATAGGAGACAAGTATCCGTACCCGCGCGTTGTGCCACCCAAGGTAATGTGCGTAACGGGAGTCGGTCGCGGATGGCTGTCCAAAGTATGAAATCGTGCCGAGGGATTCGTAAGGCGCCTCCAAGGAGGGAGGCCCAACTAACCTTATCCCGGCGAGGTCTGATAGCATCTCTGACGGACGATGTCGAGAATTTGCCATCCGATGCGGGGAGCCATCGTAGAGTATCCGGGGAAGTAGGATCCACCAAAGGTAATCGTGGGCCGATATTGAGAAATTCCGTGGATGTACGAGCTGGCCAATTCCATCCCTGGGCTGAAATAACCTCACTAAGTCGAGAATCAGAGGGTAGACCCATCACCACGGGCCCACGCGGATATCTCTCAAGCAGAGGCTCATGTGTTAGCCATGGGTCCTTCCAGAGCCATATGGATTCCCCATTGCCCACCCTATACTCGATGAATCTCTTCAGAAGTGGACGCAGCTTCAGTAGCTTCTTCCAACTCCAGGCATCATTGCTGGTAGGCCTTAGCTCCCACAGCGAGCGCGTCCTCAATCGATTGTGATACAGCCATTCAACCCAAAGCGACTCCTTCACTCTCGATGCCACGTTCCAGAGATGTCGTATAAATAGTGCCTGATTATCAGCTGTGAGAGATCGAATCCCAAGCCCTCCTTCACTAACCGGGATACAAATTTCAGCCCACGCAACTCGTGCCGGAGAGCCTCCCCAGAGAAAGGTTCTAAAGCGCGCCTCCAATGCTCTGATGACGCCTTTAGGAAGGAGAAAAGCTCCAGCCCAATAGACGTGAAGAGCCGACAAAACAGATTTGATCAGTTGGATCCGCCCGGCATATGAAAGTGATTTGTTCAGCCATGAACCCAAGCGTTTGTCGACCCTCTGTACCAGTGGCCCGAGTTAGCAATGGACAGTCTCCCCGTAATCAGGGGAACACCCAAGTAACGTACCGGTAGCTGCCCACGAGGGAAGCCAATGATCGCCTGAAGTCGCGCCGAAATACCCTCGGCTCGCTTGCCCACAAACATCTCGCTCTTAGCAAGGCTAGGCTGCAGTCCTGAAGCCGTCGCAAAGTCGTCAAGGGCGGACTTCAGAACACCAACCGATATCTCATCTGCATGGCAGAACAGAAGAAGATCATCTGCAAATGCGAGCATAGCAAGTCTGGTCGCTTCACAGCGCCAGTGAAAATGAAAACGCGGCTCCTGGCTGATGCGAACTGCTATCATCCCTCGTAAGATCTCCATTACCAAAGTAAAAAGGTACGGAGAGAGCGGGTCGCCCTGTCGAAGTCCCCGTTTCCCAAGAAAGTAGCCCGCCGGCGATCCGTGCAGATTAATAGAGAAAGTAGGGGTAGTGACGCAACACCTGATCCAGCCAATGAAGGTATGATGAAATCCCATGGCCTCCATGGCAGCTAGCAGAAAACTCCACTCAACCTTGTCATATGCCTTGGCCAAATCAACCTTGAAGTTGACTCGAGGCGGTCGATTCGCATTGTTATACCCAAGACAGATTTCCTGAGCCAATAAGATATTATCGCTGATCTTTCTTCCAGGAATAAACGCCGTCTGAGTCGGATGAACTAGGTCCCCAAGCATAGGCTTCAACCGGTTCGCAATAACCTTAGAGATCACTTTAAATAATACGTTGCAGCAGGAGATAGGTCTGAAGTCCGACGCCCGCCGTGGTGAAGCTCCTTTGGGAATGAGTGTAATCGAGGTGCTGTTGAGACCTTTAAGGAGCCGCCCTGTCTGGAAGAAGTCTTGAACCGAGGTGATAAGATCGTCACCAATGATACTCCAAGCAGCTTTAAAGAACGCCGCTGAATATCCATCTGGACCCGGTGCCTTCTCATCCCCCATAGAGAATAGCGCTTGTTTGATCTCGGAAGGTTCTATAGGCCGCACCATAAATGCAGCTTCCTCGGTCGAAAGTGAACGAGTAACAAACGGCGTAATATTAGAAGAGAGAACCGGTGTGTTCCGCGCCGTTTGTCCCAATAATGCATGGTAAAACCGCACTAACTCGTTTCGGACCGCCTCCTCACCATGAATCATCTCCCCGTTCTCCGTCTCCAAAGTGAGGATTCGGTTCATAGTACGCCGCATAGCCACTTTCCGGAAGAAGAACGAGGTGCATTGATCGCCATCCTTCAGCCACGAGAGCTTAGCGCGTTGGGACAGGGCAGATTGCTCTATGTCAACTGCCCGCGTAAAGAGCTCTCGGCAGACGCGCTCCAGATTATAAAAGCATGCCTCATTAGGAAATCTGCTCGCATAGTCCTGGCTGATGTCAAGAAACCGCTTGGCTTCAACTACATTCGCCGTGAGGTCCCCTTTCGCGCGGCGCATCTGTCTGAAGATAGGCTTCAGATTTTTGAGTCGTTTAGTGAAGATATACATCGGAAAGCCCGTCATGTGTGTATCCCATACTCTTTGAACCTGCGCTAAAAAAGAAGAATCGCGGAGCAGAAAATTATCGAACCGGAAAGATGTCATCCGCGGGCTCCTTTGGGCTTTTCCCAGCAAAAGAGGGCTATGATCCGATGTCCCTGGGAGGTCAGCATGGTATGAGCTGTCCGGATACTTGGTAAACCACGCCGGGTTACCAATCATACGGTCCAATCTGCGCCAGATTCCCGCCTCAGCCCGCTGTTGATTGTACCAAGTAAAGAACTGCCCCGTGCCTGGTAAAGTCACCAAATCAGCGCGTGTAAGACATTCGCGTAGGTCCTGCGTGTCGCGGTTAGTAATCGCGCCTCCCCTCCCCTCCGCAGTATCAAGGATCGCATTAAAGTCGCCCATGATTACCCAAGGATCCTCGATGCGTTCGCCGGAAAGTTGGACGATATCTTCCCAAAGCTCACTTCTTTCTTCCCGCCGATTTTTCCCATAGATGAAAGAGATAAAGGTGGTCTCATTGGTAGCAAAGGAAAGAATCTTACAATGGATAGATTGCGCCGTCATTGCCTCAATAGAGACTTGAAGAAACGAGGGATCCCAACCCACCCAAATCCTCGACCCGGGACCAACATCATAATCAAAGAACCAACTCCATGAAGACCGAATACGTCCCGAGATAGAAGCCGCATTAATAATCGACACTCGTGTTTCCAAGAGAGCTACCATTTTCAGCCCATAACGTGAAATCAACTCCTCCACTCCCCTTCCGTGATCTCGTTTATTGAGACCACGCACATTCCATACTCCGACATTGATCATGGATCAACATCCGTGCGGGCTGCGTTAGTAGGACCCGAAGAAGAAGTAGAGGGCATATCGTCCGACTCAGAAAGTGCCTGAAGAACCGAGAATGGGTTCTTATCACCACCAGTAGCATCAGAAAACTTTGCGAAGCCATGAGGCATGCTGCTGAAATTGCGCGGGGTGTTTTGAACCATCCCGACATTAGGCGCGCTACGGGGGATTTCCACCGAGTCCGTGGTTCGTTTGAGGTTGACCTGTTTTTCCATTGCAACCTCTTTTCCTTTCGATCCCACCAGCCTCCATTCAAAAGTGGGCCGAGACGTAGACTTTTCACCATTGCGTCGATCCTGATGATTCCTCGAGAGAGGTCGGGGCGAAGGTTGTGAAGCCGAGGCCTGCTTGAGCTGCGGGCACAAGGCCGACGAGTGCATCCACGACTCACACTCCTTCGTGGGTCGCCATTCGTATTCAACTTTGACTTGGACAACTCCTGCCCGTCCGCCGTCCGCTGTGGGGAGATGAATATTAAATTTGTCGGGGAAAGGCTCGCTGAGACTTTTCATAACGCATACACGTGCGTAGTCGATTCTCTCCATATTGGTTGTTACTCCATCCGTGAAGAGGGGGCGTCCAACCGCGCTCGCCACCACACCAAGGCCCGCCTGAGTCCAGAACTCCCCGGGCACGTTCCATAATCTGACCCACAATGGGATTGCGGCGTGGTCGCGTTTATCGAAAGACATGCCTGGGCACCAAACCTCGAGAAATAAGGGTTGGCCATGCATGAGCCAGGGGCCACCTTCCAAGATCGTATTCATGGCATCAGCGGACTCAAAACGGAATTTGAAGAACCCGTTCTGCGTCGCTTTTATCTCGACCACTCCGTCCCATGCACTACGTAAAAATCGTTCGACGAACGGAAAGTAAGGCTTTCGTCCCAAAAAGTATCCAACGAGGGTGTGTTCCCATCTAGCGAAACCCTGCTTGGCCACATCCCACGTTGGACAAACCTCTGCCACTCCATCGACCACCTTTGGAGGAGTATAGTCAAGTTTCACACGATCGCGTCTCGGTCGCTCAACCTTAGCCGAACCCCGAAGCCGCGCGGCATACGAATTATCGTTAAGGAACTTTCCCCCGTTTGGTACGATAGGACCAATCCGATCGAAGACCGTCGTATTCCCCGTGATCATAAGTGGTGTGGTGCGTTTAGTAGGATCCTCCGTCGTTGGTATATTGACGGGCCCGTTGGGAGTAACATCAGGCCCGTTTGCAGAAACCCTAGGCCCGATTTCCCCAAATCGGACCAACGGCCAGTTCTTAGCTGCCGCCTTGCCGACAGCGTTATCGAATCCGTGGTCAGCCATGGCCATCGGAGAATCCCCATGCAGGATATTCTTCGGTGGTGGCGGCGTTCCTTGGCGCAACGGCGGTCGATCGTTATGGCGTTTCAAAATCGAAACCAACGGCCTTCTATCAGGATCCCAACGAGGTTGATGGTTTCGCGCCGGATCAATCGAAATCGCTGTCGTATTTTCCGCGATAAACACGTCGCCAGCCGTTTCCTTCTCCAAAGCCAAGATCAGATTCTCTCCATCATGTGCAGGCGATCCCATCTTCGATCCCGATTCTGATCCTTGGGGTGGGAATAATCTGTTCGCAGCAGGTCCCATCGGTGAAACACGATCATCATCCACGATAGCATCATCGCCTCCATTGAAACCCACCAGCGAATTAGGGTTTGGGTTCCAGCCGTGAAGATCATCGCCACGGATCCTCTTAATTAACGAATTAAAATCAGCAACATCAAACAATCTCGCAAAATCTGGATATTTCTTTCCTAATTCCACCAGATCATGGAATAAATCCGGTGTAGACGACCCCGTTGATATCGAAGCAGAAGTAGAAGTTGGAATCTCCATAGTCGAACGATGTACAAGGTGCGATCACCGTCCACCGCCGTCTGATCCCGGCGGCGACAGGCCCGCGGAGATCTTCAAGACGCGTTCAAAACGGCGGCGCAAGGGGCTGGATCGGCCGGAGACGGCAAGGAATAGGCGGGTTGTTTTTTGAAAGTTAGGGTTTGGTTCGCTAGAGAGAGAATTTTGCTAGAGAGAGAATTTCGTGCGTGATTTTCGCCTGATTGATCCCCATGTTATCTAACCCCGGAACATCACCGAGAGTCAGTCGAATCACGAAGAAATAACCACGTCTACTAAAACCTTTTGAAAAGACCGACGCTACATAATTCCCTCAACTCACAAATTATTCGGACCAACCCCCATAGGTACAGGTGCTAATTTTATTAGCTCACGGGAAGAAGTCGCCGCAATAGGTCCAACGGCGCGTGCACAACCGAGCCTTACCCACTCGTCTGTCTCACAAAAGACAGGTGTTTCAGAAATGACGGGGAACCACGTCTCCTATCACCGCTTCACTCGGAAGCGGGAGATATTGAATTATGTGGTATTCAGCCCCACCACCACACTTCCTTGAGCACTCGAGTCTAGTGTGTCCTCATTTCCCAAATTTTTTATATTTTCTAGGACACATACACATTTCTAACACCTGATCTTTGTGATCAAGCTAGAACTTCCATAGACACATCTCCTGTGGATGTGATTCCATGATTGGAAGGAAGTCCTGCCGTTGCAACATCAATACAACAACGGAATCAGGCCATCGTCTCGAGCTAGTCTCTAGAACGATGTAAACGGGATGCCTATGTGGCCCCGGTTCTTCAAGCCCTGTCCTCACAGGCCACGTCTCGGAGTTTGTCTCTGAAGTCGTGTCGACGGATTGTCTTAGTGGCTCCGTTTGGTTAGTACCATAACCGACCTGTCGTTTGTGTCCTTGTAATCTTCCTATACAAGCATGCTGATCTCGTTAACTCGAATCGCCATGAGGGGGAGAAGGGGACACGCATAAACAAACAGGTCGGACCATCCACCAATTTCTGCCGAGCGTACCACTCTGAAGCCGGGCTCTCCTACACTTGAATGGAACATTCCAAAGTAGCGTTGGCACATTTTACAACACCCCACGCCTACCTTCTTCCGGAGCCAGACAAGCTTCCTTGAGGCCGAACCAGACAACTTCCTTCGAAGAAGACGAATCCGGCGCCGAGAAGAAGAAGATTAGAGGAGACTTGACGACTTCAAACTACGGAGAAAGACCAGGACAAGATGCGAACAAAGTCCTAGATCCACGACATCATCAAAGTCAAATATCAGGGCGTAGATCACTATCTACATCCGGTGTACAGAATATAACGTCAAGTCAAGATAGTCCTAGCCGAAAAGCATTCAAAGCCTCCACAAGAAGAGGAGATAACCCTTGCAGGGGGAGAGTGTTAGGACTCAAGATGTTAACGGGAAGTCTTCGTGACCCCGGTTTCTTATACGACGGATTGCCTTTGTGGCTCCGTGGGGTGATTACCAAACCAGAGCTCCTACTGTGCCTACCAACGTCATCCTCCTTGTCCCGACGACGTGATCTTCTTGCCAAAGACGATGCTCCATTTTGACCCATCGCATGACGATCTCCCCAACTCGATTTTCATGAGGGGGAGCAGTACTAAAGCAAAATGGGAGCAATACCACGACGAAAGTGCAAGATAGATCCGAAACGCTAAATCCTCAAGCGTCGTCAAAGAATCAAGCGAACACCACGGACTTCAAAGATCGAAGTTGCCGCCTCGTGTGCGTCTCTCCAAATATCAAAGAGAACTTCCCAATTCCAACATAAGGTTGACCAAAAGTAGGGAGAGTTGCGTTACTATCGAAAGGAGAGATCGAATACAAAACGAAGAAATCCGGCAACCGCCTCGTGTGCATCTCTCAAATTTCCAAAGAGAAAACTCCCCAATCCCAACACAAGGTTGAACAAACGTAGGGGGAGTTTCGCATTATCAGAGGGAGAAATCGAACACACAAAAAGAGAAAATTCTACAAGAACCGGCAAGCAACTTCAAACACCTTCCGACATTTACGAGTCGAGCTTCAAAAGAAGATTAAGAAGATCTGGTGCCGAGAAGCGAAGATCAAGACACGGTGAGCTTGAAGATCTCCAAAAGAAGAGGTCAAAAGGCAAGACAAGGAGGAAATTCCTTTAGGACTCAGGCAAACGCACTAAGCCCCGCAAAGATAATCCATGTCAAATTGAAGATTGAACACAAAGGGGGAGATTGTTAGGAATATTTTATTGTGTTCAATTAATTAGAATTATCTTTGTAGTTTATTTAAATAGATTTTATTTAAAAGAGGCTTAGTGTAATTGGGCTTTGTTAGGGTGTGGCGACCCCACTTTTTAATATAAATAGTTGGCGGGTTTTCGCAACGAAAGCCGCGGAAAGCCCATTTTACAAAAACAACATAGTATATTATACAATATATAAAAGAGTCGTTTTACAAAAGCCGTGCTAGTCTTTACAGCGGGCCGAAGCCCCAAAATATCAAAACAATCCTACGCCTCCACAGGTCGCGTCCCATGTACTGCATCCGCCCCAAAAAGCCCGTGGAGTCACCGCCACCAGCCGTCTACTTATTAGTACCTATAAAACATGCAACCCTGAGCAAAATTGCCCAGTAGGTGAACACCAAAATAATGCGATGCATGCGTGCATATGTCCCCAAATCCCAATATCTCACATGACAAATGCACGCTCATTTTTCTCATATCTCAATACTCAGGGCCCTAGGTTAGACTCGGCACCTCGCGCGCAACATCACATCAATCATCCGATCACACAGACTCGGAAATCACATTTCATGGCGGTGGGCACCCCGAGTCGCGTTTTCACGCTTTACCCGGGTAGATAGAGCGATCACGTCTATCTCCCGCCTAATCTCATCTCATGACGGTAGGCAGCCCGAGTCGCGCTCCCACGCTGTACCCGGGTAGACAGAACGATCACGTCTATCTCCCGTCAAGTCGAGCAATCCTACGACGGTGGGCACCTCAGGTTGCTCAAGCCTGAGTAGACAGAGCGATCACGTCTGTCTCCCGTCAGGTGCACCTACGAGTCTTAACCTCACAAATCTCTGCCAAAGAAAGGCATACACTCTCCCATCGCACAAATGCGATCAATACTCTCGTCATGACATGCCGTGGATGCATGAACAATTAATCGCAGAACATATCAAGTATATATTCGAAAAACCTCAAAAATCATTAAAATATTTAAACGTACTTTTGGTTCAAATACTTAAAATCCCGAGAATAGTGAATTATTTAAGACCCAATACTCCTTTATCAGTTGACCCGAGAAATTGGGTCCAAGCTCGAAAATATTTTATAAAAACTTAGTTCAACAAAAATTAAAAGATTTGGGCTGAAATCAAATTAAAGCCCAGAATGGTCACACTAGGCCCATGAAAAGCCTACTAAAAGTTGACCTGGCGAAAACCTTTTTATGTTGCGAAACGTTTTGGCATTGTGAAAAACTGGCGAAAACTTTAACTGGCGAAAACCATTTCTTTTAAGTGGCGAAAAGCTTAGGCTAGCGAAAAGTAGCGAACAGTTCAAACTTGGCGAAAACTTTGGAAGTGGCGAAAAGCTTTTTCATTTTGAACAGTAGCTAGCGAAAACTTATATTAAGTAGCGAAAAGTTTTGGTTCGCGAAAACTCACAAAAAGTGGCGAAAAGCTGGTTTGCGAAATCCTCATAAAAAGTGGCGAAAAGCTTGGTTCGCGAAACTTCACAAAAAGTTGGCGAAAAGCTTGGTTCGCGAAACCTTACAAAAAGTGGCGAAAAGCTTGGTTCGCGAAACCTCACAAAAAGTGGCGAAAAGCTTGGTTCGCGAAACTTCACAAAAAGTTGGCGAAAAGCTTGGTTCGCGAAAACCTTATTATTGGCCCGCGAAAACTTTTTCCTCTCACATACTGTAATACCCGTAAAATTTAATACGGGGATTTCGCAAAACTTCGAAATTGGTGAAGATAAGTTTGGGCAGGCTTGAAATTGAGCCCAAATAATAATTGGGCCCAAGCCCGATAAAGAAGGAAAACTTGGATGGGCTGAAAAATAATTAGGCCCAAAAGGACTGAATGGCCTAATGGCCAAAATGGTTTGCGATGAAGAAAGATACAAAAGGAGGAAAATTACAAAAAAGAACCTTTCTTAGCCTAAGAGGAAAATTTCATCACCACCTTATCACCTCCTTGTCATCACGTAAGTCTATCCCAATCTAAATATATACTTCAAAAACTTCATTAAGAAGGAGAAGGAAGAAGGAGAAGAAAACCTTCAAGCTGAACAATCAACGATCGAGAGCTAGGAAAAATCGTAGCTTAGCTAACTTCGGACGTGAGGTAGGTGAAACTTACGAACCCAAAACTGATATTTTTAAGCTGTTATATTTATGGTGAAAGGATCACCATCGTTTTTGGTTCGATAAAATGCTATGTGTGATGATTGATGTTTAAAAACCCAAAATATGGGTTTTAATTATGTTATGAGTTTCTGGAATTTGTTGAAGATATGAAGAATTGAAGAACTTAGTGTTTTTCGTATGTTGTTCTTTACTTTCGAATGATTCTTGTTTTCGGGCCGAAAACAATTTTCGCGGGCCATTTTAAGTTTTCGCGGGCCAGTTACTTTGCGAACTGAGAGGAAAACGTTTTCGCGGGCCGAAAAATCAGTTTTCGCGGGCCTAAGGTTTTCGGTATGTGAGAGGAAAAAGTTTTCGCGGGCCAATAATAAGGTTTTCGCGAATCAAGCTTTTCGCCACTTAATGTTCGCGAACCAAAGCTTTTCGCCACTTAGTGTTCGCGAATTGAGCTTTTTGCTAGTCACTGTTCAAAATAAAAAGGTTTTTCGCGAACCAAAGCTTTTCGCCACTTAGTGTTCGCGAATTGAGCTTTTCGCTAGTCACTGTTCAAAATAAAAAGGTTTTTCGTGAACCAAAGCTTTTCGCCACTTAGTGTTCGCGAATTGAGCTTTTCGCTAGTCACTGTTCAAAATAAAAAGGTTTTTCGTGAACCAAAGCTTTTCGCCACTTTTTGTGAGGTTTTGCGGACCAAGCTTTTCGCCAACTTTTTGTGAAGTTTCGCGAACCAAGCTTTTCGCCACTTTTTGTAAGGTTTCGCGAACTAAGCTTTTCGCCAACTTTTTGTGAAGTTTCGCGAACCAAGCTTTTCGCCACTTTTTATGAGGATTTCGCAAACCAGCTTTTCGCCATTTTTGTGAGTTTTCGCGAACCAAAACTTTTCGCTACTTAATATAAGTTTTCGCTAGCTACTGTTCAAAATGAAAAAGCTTTTCGCCACTTCCAAAGTTTTCGCCAAGTTTGAGCTGTTCGCTACTTTTCGCTAGCCTAAGCTTTTCGCCAGTTAAAGTTTTCGCCAGTTTTTCGCAATGCTAAAACTTTTCGCGACATAGAAAGGTTTTCGCCAGGTCAACTTTTATAAAATATTTTCGAGCTTGGACCCAATTTCTCGGGTCAACTGATGAAGGAGTATTAGGTCTAAAAGAAGTTACTATTCTCGGGATTTTAAGTATTTGAACCAAAAGTACGTTTTAAATATTCTAATGATTCTTGACGTTTTTCGGATATACTTGATATGTTCTGCGATTAATTGTTCATGCATCCACGGCATGTCATGACGAGAGTATTTGTAAGTCCTAGAATATCCAACTAAACAAAGATTAAAACTAGTTTACCACGATTTTATGATCGGAAGAATTCGAGCTCGTGGGGTGCTTATGTGTTCTTGAGAGGTTGGGGGCTCACTTTGATTTTCACACAATACACATTATTATGTGTTAGGGTTTTAGTATTTATACCACAAGTTGGTATATAATACTTGGGCCCCCTAACAAAGCCCAATTACACTAAGCCTCTTGTAAAGAGAATCTTTATAAATACACAACAAAGATAATTATAATTAATTGAACACAATAAAATATTCCTAACAATCTCCCCCTTTGTGTTCAATCGTCAATCCGGCATGGATTATCTTTGTGGGGCTTAGTGCATTTGCCTGAGTCCTAAAGGAATTTCCTCCTTGTCTTGTCTTTTGACCTCTTCTTTTTGGAGATCTTCAAGCTCACCGTGTCTTGATCTTCGCTTCTCGGCACCGTCTCTTCTTAATCTTCTTTGTAAGCTCGACTCGTAAATGCCGGAAGGGATTTGAAGTCGCTTGCTGGATTTCTTCTTTTTGTGTTCGATCTCTCCTTTCGATAATAGCTCAACTCCCCCTAGTTTTGGTCAACCTTATGTTGGGATTGGGAAGTTCTCTTTGAAATTTTGAGAGACGCACACGAGGCAGCAACTTCGATCTTTGTAGTCCATGGTGTTCGCTTGATTATTTGACGACGTTTGAGGATTTAGCGTTTCTGATCTATCTTGCACTTTCGTCGTGGTGTTGCTCCCATTTTGCTTTAGTACTACTCCCCCTCATGAAGATCGAGTTGGGGAGATCGCCATGTGATGGGTCAAAATGAGGCATTATCTTTGGCAAAAAGATCACATCGTCGGGACATGAGGATGGCGTTGGTAGGAACTCATGTTAGGTAATAACCTGACGTAGCCACTATGGCAGTCGTCAAGTATTCTCCAATCTTCTTCTTCTCGGCGCCGGATTCGTCTTCTTCGAAGGAAGTTGTCTGGTTCGGCCTCGAGGAAGCTTGTCTGGCTCCGGAAGAAGGTACGCGTGGGGTGTTAGGCTCCTTTGGAATGTTCCATTCAAGTGCAGGGGAGCCCGACTTCAGAGTGGTGAGCGCGGCAAAGATTGGTGGGTGGTCCGACCTGTTTGTTTATGCGTGTCCCCTTCTCCCCCTCATGGCGATTCGTGTTAACGAGATCGGCATGCTTGTGTAGGAAGATTAGGAGGACACAAACGACAGGTCGGTGATGGTAATAACTAGACGGAGCCACAAAGGCAATCCATCGTGTAAGAAACCGGGGTCACGAAGACTTCCCGTTAACATCGATCTAGGAGCTATGCTCGTAGACGATGGCCTGAAACCGTTGTTGCTTTGATGTTGCAACGGCAGGACTTCCTTCCGATCCTCGAATCATGTCGAAGCAAGACATGTCTACGGAAGTTCTAACTTGATCACAAAGATCAGGTGTTTAAAAGTGTATGTGTCCTAGAAAATATAAAATATATGGAAAGTGAGGACACACTAGACTCGAGTGCGCAAGGAAGTGTGGTGGTGGGGCTGAGTACCACATAATTCAATATCTCCCACTTCCGAGTGAAGCGGTGATAGTAGACGTGGTTCCCCGTGATTTCTGAAACACCTGTCTTTTGTGAGACAGACGAGTGGGTAAGGCTCGGTTGTGCACGCGCCGTTGGACCTATTGCGGCGACTTCTACCCGGGAGCTAATAAAATTAGCACCTGTACCTATGGGGGTTGGTCCGAATAATTTGTGAGGAGAGGGAATCGTGTAGCGTCGGTCTTTTCAAAAGGTTTTAGTAGACGTGACTGTTTCTTCGTGATTCGACTGAATCTCGGTGATGTTCCGGGGTTAGATTCAGTTGGGTTTGACTGAATCGTAGGAACGAAGTATCCATGCATTAGGAAGTGGTGAGTGCTGCTTTATTTGTCAGCAAGCCAGAGCATGTCGGTTGAAGCGAGCACCGAGATTTGCTTTTTAACCATCGTCGCCTTTTGAAAAGAGTTGACCGTTGTAGGCTCGAGATTCTTCTTTTGAGGTTCATCTTCGGAGGTCGGAGGTAATCTCCATGAAGCTTGATGAAGAGGAGAGAACATTGTTTTTTTTTTATTATGGCCTTTTTTTTTTTTTTTTTTTTAAATATTGATGGGCCTTTTTTTTTTTTTGTATATATATATTTATTAATCGTTATTAGTATAATATATTTTTATACTATATATTATATGAATATAATATATATATTAATCGTTATTAGTAAAATATATTTTTATACTATATATTATATTGATATAATATATTGTATTAGTAATATATTAGTATATATATAATATAGTATATGCATATTATATATTATTCCTCCCCCTCAAAACATGCTTCCAAAAATAAAATTGCTCCACCTCAAAAGATGCGTGGAAAGTTCGATGTGAATCTCTTTCCCTAAATTCACATATTTGAAGTTTGCTCCCCCTCAAAAATATAATTATAGCTCCCTTCTAAAGATTAAGGGTTACTTCTCTTTTAAAAATAAAATAGTAGCTCCCCCTCAAATTAAGCTCATTTTATAGAAAAATGGTATCTATCATTTCCGTGCGTAATATGCATTTTAAATTTGAAAGTTTTGAAAATGCATATTTAAAATGTACAATTTTGAAAAATAGGTATTTTTGCGATTCAGCTTATATGCATACTTGAAAATTTAAGCTCGAAAATCTTAAAATTGTATGCATAATGAAAATGTACCTTTAAAATAGGGTATTTCGCATTTCGGCTCAGGTATGCATGCATGCAAGAATTTGAAAGTAAAAGTCCTTTTGAAGCATGCATAGCTATAATGTACCCTAGTTTTCAAAGTAGGTATATTGTCTTTTCAGCTCGATATGCATGCCAAAATTTACTATGAAATGCATATATAGAATTTACGTATCTTAAAAGTATGTATGAATGTGGTATTATGCAATTCAGTTCAAAAGATAGAATGTACCACATATAGTCGTAGTTGCTCACGTCGTTTCCCTTTATCATGTATGTGGAGCCACTACGTCAAATTGCCATACATGAGGGATGCGGTTGCTCGCGTCTCTTACCAGTCATGCATGTGGAGCAACCCGAGTACCGTGCAAGCTGGGAGTTGTGGTTGCCCTCGTCTCGTACCGATCATGAGTATGGAGCAACCATCTTCTAATTACTACTCATGACCGGGGCTTTGTGGTTGCTCTCGTCTCATACCAATCACGCGTGTGGAGCAACCATCGTCGAATTACCACAAGTGATTGGGCTCCTGCAAAATATTAGCGGGACTTTGGTACCCATTTTTGGATGGGTCCTCCCTGATTAGCAGAAAACAATTTATGTACATTTGGTTCAGATATACATCCTAAATCATCCTTTAAAGTCCTATTTAATTTGATTTCTGATTTAGGAATCCAAGTTTGGTGAACCTTAGAGGGAAATGACAATCAGCGCCGGTGAATGTGTGTCTAGGTTTAGAAGATCTGAAGATTTTCTCCCTAGCCAGTCGCAGAAGATGTCTTTCAGACTTAATCTGGACCGGGTATTTCAAGTATGAATACGAACTTATCGCACTATATGCGTCATCAGATGATGAGTCGTATTGCCTACAAGAATTCACATCATTCACTCTATAATGATGGTTTTTTATGGAATTTCGCTTACTAGAATAATAAGTATTTTTGTGCGTGTAAGCAATTCCATCTCTATCCTTCTTTAAAAAATGAGAGATTTTGGAAGTTTGAGAAGTTCGCCTGCTTGAGCTTGGAACTTCTTCTTTAGGAACTTCCTTTTTGGTAGGAGCGGGAGAAGGAGAATCTTTAGCAATGTCGTCCTTGGTTTTGGAAAATAATGTTGATTTTCCTTTCTCCTTCCTAATATTCTTTTGTTCCTTAGCATTTTTACATGTATTGCTTTTACTTTTCGTTTCTGCGCCAGTCAAAGTTGACTTAGAATTATTAGTAAAAGTCTTTTTAATTTTAGGAACAAATGCGTCCGTTTGCGTTCCCTTATCCTGTTTAATGGAAGATATTTCTTTAGAAGGATTATTTAACACAGGTAAGGATGGGGAGTTTTTGAGATTAGAAATCTCGTCTAAGAGTTTTTGCTTTTCTGCTCGGAAACCTACTCTTTCCGATTCCAGAGTTGCGTTCAATTCTGCAATTTTACTAGCAACCTCCGGAATTTCCCAACAAGAGATAGGTTTATTAGAATGTAAACTATTTTCCCCATTGGACGCTAAGTCTTTAGAGGAACTTTGGTCTGTTTGACCCTTTTTCGCAAGGATGCCCTCCAAGTGATGAACTTTAGAGTGCAATTTACTGCGTTCCTCAAATAAAAGTTTAAAACTACTCCGCAAATTGCTCAAATCAGACAGATAATTATTGCGTTCGAGTTCGCAATTGTTTAATTTATTTGTTAGTTCACTAATTTGAGCTTTTAATTTTACTTCCTGAGATTCAAGATTAGTGATTTTCTCACGCGCGTTTTCTAAATGGCAAGTAAGACGACCTCTTTCTTCTAAACTCCTAACTAAGCATTTGTAATTATTGTCTAGTCTACTTTCTAACTCACTTATAGTCTTTTCGTGACTTATAAGTTGAGTTTGGCCTAGCTTAGAGGAATTTAGGTTCTTGGTTAGCTCACAAACGTTTGTTTCTGAGCTAGCTAATTTTGATTCAAGACTAGAAATAGTTTCTAGTGCACTAGCTAACTTAGTTTCTAACGCTTGGGTAGTCCTACGTTCATGTTTATGCTCACGACGCATGGTTTTATAATCTTCCTTCAAAGAAAGAAAAGCTTTATATAAATCACTCTCGTCAAAGCTCATCTCAGAAGTTGCGGAAGTAGAATCCATGATTTTTAAAATTTTAAAATATTACTAATTTTTTTTTAATTTAGTTGGATACGCGATCGTTAACGCGTTGTGTAGATTTGATAATTTTTGGCTTTTGAAAAATTCAGCTCCGAAAAGTTTTGGTGTGTCGATAAAAGTCGTGAAGTTTCGAAAATTTTAAATCTCGAAAACTTTTTGGTGTGTACCGAAAAGTTTTAAAGTGATGTCGAAAAACTTCGAAAATGTTACCAAAAGCTTTTTCTATAATGTGCCAAAGATGCTTTGGAATAAAAAAATTGGCTTTTAAAAATTTCTGCACCGAAAGTTTGATTTATCGAAAAATATTGTGAAGTATCGAAAATTTTGGGTACCGAAAAGATTTTTGGTGTATACCGGAAAACTTTTGAGGTGATTTCGAAAACTTCGGAATTTATCAAACTTATCTATAATTTGCCAAAGATGTTTTGGATGTGTTATGATATGCAAAAATTTATTTTCGATAAGGGGTATGTGAAAATTTGATTTTCGGTATGTGTTAGGAAAATCAAGTTTTCGAAGTGATAAGATGCGAAAATAAATTTTCGGAGTGCTTGGGTGCGAAAATTTAAATTTTCGATATGAGTGCGAAAAATATTTTCGAAATATAGTGCGAAAACTTATTTTCGAAGTGTTGTTTCGAAAATCTTAGGTTTTCGACGTGAGCTGTTGCGAAAATAGATTTCTTGTTAGGAGTGCGAAAATAGATTTTCGAAGTGGGTTCGACAACTTTTGGGTTCGAAAACTGGAAAATTACGAAAATGCCCTCAAAAGTTTTCGCAGCGGAGTTTTCGAAGTGCTCAGTGCGAAAACCTGAATGGTGCGAAAACTCGTTTTTTTTTTTTAATGATGCGAAAAGTTGGATGCGAAAACCTTGTTGCGAAAAGTTGGATGCGAAAACCTTATTCCGAAAAGTTTTTTTTTTTTTTTAATTCGGGTGCGAAAGCTGATTCGCAAACCTAAATTATTATTATTATTTTTTTTTTTATATATATTTTTTCAATTCGCAAACTGATTCGCAAACTTTTAATTAATTTTTTATTTATTTATTTTTGTTAACTTGGATGCGAAAATTAAACAGCGCGAAATTTTTTTTTTTTTTTTTTTTTTTTTCGGTGCGAAAAGTAAAGAGTGCGAAAACTTTTTATTTTAACTTTTTTTTTTTTTTTTTACACAAAATGTGATGCGAAAACCAGAGATGGTGCGAAATTTTTTTTTTTTTTTTTTTTTTATTTTTTATTTGGATGCGAAAACTTGAACAGTAACAATAATTAAATATTAATTTATTTTTTTGTTAGAATAGGATGCGAAAACTTGGGTTTGCGAAGTGGGAGAGGAGGTTTGCGAAGTGGGAAAAAAGTTTGCGAAGTGGAAAAAAGAGTTTGCGAAGTGGAGAAGGAGATGGTTTTCGCACGGAGGTTTGCGAAGCCAAAGTAGCTTTGCGAAGTGGGTTTTCGCAGTGAAGGTTTGCGAAGTGGGTTTTCTCACACACTTCTCACACACTAAAGGTTTTCTCACTGGTTTTCGCAGTGAGTTTTCGAAGTGGGTTTTCGCAGTGGGTTTTCGGTCTGAAAACTTTTCTGCGAAAATACTCAACCCAAATTTCGATCCCCAAACACAAAATTAATCAAATCAGCCCTGGGTAAAGATCGAAACACTTATATCCTAATTCCTAAACACTCAATCAAGCATTTAAACACCAAAACATGTCAAAATTTTCGAAATTTTTTTGAAGAACACGAAGAACACCAAAAAATATTTCAAAGATTTTTAATCAAATCTGAGCGCGTTTGGCTCTGATACCACTTGTTTAGGCCTAGATATCCAACTAAACAAAGATTTAAACGATCTTACCACGATTTGATGATCGGAAGAATGAAGCTCGCGTGGGGTGCTTGTGTGTTCTTGAGAGGTTGGGGCTCACTTTGATTTTCACACAAATACCCTCTATTATGTGTTAGGGTTTTGGTATTTATACCACAAGTTGGTATATAATACTTGGGCCCCTAACAAAGCCCAATTACACTAAGCCTCTTATAAAGAGAATCTTTATAAATACACAACAAAGATAATTATAATTAATTGAACACAATAAAATATTCCTAACATTATGAGTTTCTGGAATTTGTTGAAGATTTGAAGAACTTAGTGTTTTGCGCATAATGCTGTTCATTTTCAGTGTTTACATGTGTTTTCGTATGATTTCTTGCTTTCGGGCCGAAAACCATTTTCGCGGGCCATTTTAAGTTTTCGTGGGCCAGTTACTTCGCGAACTGTGAGGAAGAAAAAGTTTTCGTGGGCTGAGAAATCAGTTTTCGCGGGCCTAAGATTTTCGGTATGTGAGAGGAAAAAGTTTTCCCGGGCTGAGGTATTTCGCGAACTGTGAGACATCACGGGCCGAAAACCAGTTTTCGCGGGCCGAAAGCCAGTTTTCGTGAACTGAGCTTTTCGCCACTTTTTATTAGATTTCGCGAACCAAAGCTTTTCGTCACTGACAGTTCGCGAATTGAGCTTTTCGCTAGTCACTGTTCAAAATAAACAAGGTTTTCGAACCAAAGCTTTTCGTCACTGTTTTCGCACCAAAGCTTTTCGCACTGTTTTCGAACTAAAGCTTTTCGTCACTGTTTTCGCACCAAAGCTTTTCGCCACTGTTCAAAACGAAAAAAACTTTTCGCCACTTCCACAGTTTTCGCCATGTCAACTTTTATAAAATATTTTCGAACTTGGACCCCATTTTCCGGTCAACTGATGGAGGAGTATTGGGTCTTAAATAATTTACTATTCTCGGGATTTTAAGTATTTGAACCAAAAGTACGTTTTAAATATTCTAATGATTTTTGAGGTTTTTCGAATATACTTGATATGTTCTGCGATTAATTGTTCATACATCCACGGCATGTCATGACGAGAGTATTGATCGCATTTGGGCGATGGGGGAGTGTATGCCTTTCTTTGGCAGAGATTTGTGAGGTTAAGACTCGTAGGCGCACCTGACGGGAGACAGACGTGATCGATCTGTCTACTCAGGCTTGAGCAACCTGAGGTGCCCACCGTCGTAGGATGGCTCGACTTCACGGGAGATAGACGTGATCGTTCTATCTATCCGGGTACAGCGTGGGAGCGCGACTCGGGGTGCCTACCGTCATGAGATGAGATTAGGCGGGAGATAGACGTGATCGATCTATCTACCCGGGTACAGTGTGAAAACGCGACTCGGGGTGCCCACCGCCATGAGATGTGATTTCCGAGTCTGTGTGACCGGATGATTGATGTGATGTTGCGCGCGAGGTGCCGAGTCTAACCTAAGGCCCTGAGTGTTAAAATATGAGAAAAATGAGCGTGCATTTGTCATGTGAGATATGGGGATTTGGGGACATGTGCACGCATGCATCGCATTATTTTGGTGTTCACCTACTGGGCAATTTTGCTCAGGGTTACATGTTTTATAGGTACGGGTGAGTAGCGGCTGGTGGCGGTGACTCCACGGGCTTTTGGGGGCGGATGCAGTACATGGGACGCGACCTGTGGAGGCGTAGGATTGTTTTGATATTTTGGGGCTTCGGCCCGTTGTAAAGACTAGCACGGCTTTTGTAAAACGACTCTTTTATATATTGTATAATGTATATTATTTTGTTTTAAAAAATATGTTTTTGTAAAATGGGCTTTCCGCGGCTTTTGTTGCGAAAACCCGCCAACTAGTTATGTTGAAAAGTGGGGACGCCACAAAAAACGATGGTGATCCTTTCACCATAAATATAACAGCTTAAAAATATCAGTTTTGGGTTTGTAAGTTTCACCTACCTCACTTTCTAAGCAGTGTTTAAGCAGATTTTTGTTGATGAAGATTGGAAGGAGCTTTTGCCAAATTTCCTTTGTCTCTTTCTTCTTTTTCTCTCGCCTTCTTCTCCTTTCTCTCTTGCTCCTCTTATTTATCTTCTAATGATGGTTTTTACTGCTTTTGTTCAGCAGGTGATGAAGCATGGACGTGTTTTTCCTCATGTCCTAAGCAACCCATCATTTTGTCATTTAGACTTGGGCTTACTATTATTCTTCAGCCTATCAAAGTTTTCCTTCTTTATCGGGCTTGGGCCCAATTATTATTTGGGCTCAATTTCAAGTCCGCCCAAACTTATCTTCACCAATTTCGAAGTCTTGCGAAATCTCCGTATTAAATTTTACGGGTATTACATTCTCCCCTCCTCCAAGAAATTTCGTCCTCGAAATTTAGGCAGTCAGAAATAATTCGGGGTACTTCTGCCGCATTTTGTCTTCTCGTTCCCACGTTGCTTCCTCAATTGCCTGATTACGCCACAGAACTTTGACCAACGGAATATTTTTATTCCGAAGTTGCTTTACTTCATATATCAAGATTTCTACCGGCTTCTCCTCGTAACTTAAGTCCGGTTTCAACCGTTGATGAAGGGTTTCATTTTGTAGCACATGGCTTGGGTCGGCGACGTATTTTCGCAATGTTGACACGTGAAAGACGTCGTGAACCTGATCTAAAGACGCCGGTAATTCAAGTTGATAAGCGACCTCGCCGATTCGTTTCAGGATTCTGAAAGGGCCTATATACCTCGGACTCAACTTCCCTTTGCGTCCGAACCGCTTCACGCCCTTCATTGGGGATATCTTCAAGAATACCCAATCATCCTCCGCGAATTCTAACGGCCTTCGTCGTTTATCAGCGTAGCTTTTCTGACGACTTTGGGCTGTTTGCATTCTCTCTCGAATCTTTGCAACAGCTTCCGTCATTTCTCGAACCATTTCGGGACCTAGTAGCGCTCGTTCACCGATCTCGTCCCAATGAACTGGGGATCGACATTTACGCCCGTACAAAGCTTCATACGGCGCCATTCCGATCGTAGCCTGAAAGCTGTTGTTGTATGAGAATTCGATCAGCGGAAGGTATTTGCTCCAATTTCCTTTAAAATCTAGAACGCATGCTTGCAACATATCTTCCAGTGTTTGGATCGTCCGTTCAGATTGTCCGTCTGTCTGGGGATGATAAGCTGAACTGAAAGACAACTTGGTCCCCATAGCCTTTTGTAAACTTTTCCAGAAGTTAGACAGAAACCTCGAGTCCCGATCTGAAATGATCGAAATTGGGATTCCATGGAGTCGAACAATCTCTTGAATATATAATTGCGCATACTTCTCCATGGACAGAAACCTCGATTCCCTCTTGCTGGTTGTAGCCCTTCGCGACTAGCCTTGCCTTGTTGCGAATTACGACACCGCCTTCATCTTTCTTATTCTTGAATACCCACTTCGTACCGATAATCGTCTTTCCTTGAGGTCTCGGTACGAGTTTCCACACTTTCAGTCTTTCGAACTGATGGATTTCCTCTTGCATTGCGTTTACCCAGTCTGGGTCTTTTAGCGCGTCTCCAACTTTGCTCGGCTCAGCCTGGCTGAGAAAGCAGGCATATAGATTTTCATTTATTGTTGATGATCTTGTACTAACTCCTTGGTCTGGATTTCCAATAATTTGAGACGTCGGATGGGCTCGAGTCCACTTCCTTTGATGAGGGAGAGGTTGTTCTTGCTCGTCCTGTGCGGGTTCTTCACCTGTTATCTCGGGAGTGCTGGAAATTTCGATCGGGGAGTGAGGCTCTATGTCTAGGGAAATGTCTTCATCATCTTCTTCAGTTGAGGCTTCAGGGGAAATAGTGACTTCTATATGTGACGTTGAGGGAGATGCATCAGCTTCGTGTTGGCCTACGGGAGAAGCTGGTGCGTCACTATTTTGGGGTTGGTGAGGAGGTTGAGCTGATCGACGATCGTGGATGGCTAGATCTTCGAAAAGCAGCTCCCATGCGTCGTCGCTCTTGTGGGATGTCGATGCTACCTCCTCGAATGTAGGACTGGGTTGATCGTCTGTCAGCACTCTAATTAGTCCCGGTTCTGGCCTGATTTGGACAGAAGCGTTCGGTTGTAGTACGGGTCCTGAACTGATGTATTCAGAAGCCACTGGCGCTTCGTCGAAAGTAACGTTTATGCTTTCCATAACAGTCCTTCTATCTTTGAGATAGACTCTATAGGCCTTCGAAGTAGCCGAAAATCCAATGAACACTCCTTCGATGGCCTTCGGGTCGAGCTTCCCTCGATCAACTCGGTCATTAGCTACAAAGCACTTGCAGCCGAAAATCCGTAGATATTTGATGTTTGGGACCCTTTGGTTGATTAGCTCGTACGGAGTCTTCCCAAATCTCTTGTGAATGCTCGTTCGGTTTTGCGTGTAACACGCCGTGTTTACTGCCTCGGCCCATAGAAAGTGTGGAAGTCCTGATTGAATTAGCATTGTCCGGGCTGCTTCGATAAGGGTCCGATTCTTCCTTTCCACTACTCCATTTTGTTGAGGGGTTTTTTTTTTGGGGAAACGGTCATATCATAACAGAAGAGAAAAAACGAATGTACAAAGCAGCAATCACGAGACATGCCTCGAGAAAGCCATAGGCAGCGAACTGCCAGAACAAGCACCCTGCTGAGCAATCAAACAAGGAGCACCAACAAGGCCAGCAAAGCGAAACAGAAACAACAACAACCAATCAAGCCTCGAAAAGCACAAAACAAGAAAACAACCAAACTACCAAGCAACACGCCAAAGTCGCCGAACAGCACAGGTCTGCAACTCCCACTTCGAATGAAGCGTGGAGAGTCTCAGCACAGCAGTGTGAACCACCGCCTGGGCAAGCTGCTCCGGCGTCCCATTGATCCCCTCCCAGCATCTCTTGTTGCGTTCCTGCCAAATATGATAAACAAGAGAGGCAAGCAGATGGCGAAAGGTGAGGTGACAGAGATGACGCCCCCTCCAGCGCCTCGAAGCCCAAGCAATACCCAAGCTCCAGTTCTGGTACGGCCATCCCCAACGGGTCTTGTACCTCAGCACCTGCACACAACGCCTCGAGAACTGGCACTCAAAGAATAAATGTGAGGTCGTCTCCACCTCCAACGAGTCACACAAACAGCAATGCATCGTCTGGGCAACAGCCGCAACCCATGGTTTATCCCTAGTAGCAAGCCGATCCCGAATCGCTAACCAAGGATAAACTCAAACCGAGGGACCTTCAGCGGTCCTCCAAAGAGGGCAGCCCACTGAACCCGAATACGTCTACTCCGAATCGACTCGCGAACCGAGCCAGTAGAGAACTTACCATCCGAAGTGCCCAACCATCGGTAGGAGTCAGCATCAGTGGGGGAACAGTGGGGCAGATGAGGATGAAACTCTAAATATTCCGTCGAGGTCTGCGCCGGCCAGTGCCACCCCGAAGAGGAAATAACAGAACTCAGGCGTGCATCAATGGGAATACCCATAACCAACGGCCCCCGAGGGAATCTGCTCACTAAGGGGTCAATGTACAGCCAGGGGTCCTTCCAGACCCAAATATCTCTACCGTTTCCAACCCGAAACTGAATCAGCGGACGCATCTCACTACGCAGCTTGAGAAGCTTCCTCCAACTCCAAGAGGTGTTACTCGACGACGTGCAATGCCAAAATGACCTGCGGTGAAGTCTCTCATGATAAAGCCAGGTCACCCAAATAGACTCCTCGTCGCGCGTGATGATACTCCAAATGTTCTTCATCATCAAAGCCTTATTGTCCACCTTAATAGAGCGAATGCCAAGTCCCCCTTCCACGACAGGCAAGCAAACCTCCTCCCACGCCACCTTAGCAGCTGAGCCCGCCCATAAGAATGAACGAAACTTCTGCTCAATAGCCCTGATGACACCCTTGGGCAACAAGAACACCCCGGTCCAATAGAGATAAAGCGCTCCCAGCACCGAACGAATAAGCTGAACTCGTCCCGCATAGGAGAGGGACTTATTCAGCCAAGAACCAATCCGCTGATCCACCTTCTCAGCAAAGGGGCACAGTCCGCCTGAGTGAGTCTAGTAGTGATCAACGGGACTCCAAGATATCTCACAGGCAGAGAACCCAAAGAAAAACCCAACAAATCCAGTAAAGCAGGAGTCAGATGCTCCGCACGACGCGAGACAAAGACTTCACTCTTACAAGGATTCGCCGCAAGCCCCGAGAGCGATGTAAAGCAAGTCAGTGCCGCATGAAGAACCCCCACAGAATGCAAATCAGCATGACAGAAGAGCAGCAGATCATCAGCAAAGGTCAGCATGGTCAAGGCCGACTTCTCGCACCGCCAATGATAGCGAAATCGTGGGTCAGTCCTAACAAAGTGGGTCACAATGCCACGCAACACCTCCATAACAAGCGTAAACAGATACGGCGAAAGCGGATCTCCCTGCCGCAGACCCCGCTTACCAGGAAAGAAACCCTCCGGACTACCATTGATGTTTATCGAAAAACATGTAGTAGTCACACAGCTCCGAATCCATCTGATAAATTCAGACGGAAATCCCATAGCCTCAAGAATAGCCAAAAGAAAACTCCACTCAACCTTATCATATGCCTTAGCCAGGTCCACTTTGAGCGCAACACGAGGGGGCTTATCGCGACTCAAGTAGCCATAACAGATCTCCTGAGCAAGAAGGATGTTATCCCCAATACGTCTGCCAGGGATAAAAGCCGTCTGCGAGTGGTGGACCAACTTGGCCATCAGAGGCCGAACCCTATTAGCAATTATCTTAGCAATAAGACATTGCTAAGACATTGCAACAAGAAATAGGCCTGAAGTCACCCACATGCCTAGGCGAAGTCCTCTTAGGAATGAGAGTGATAAGAGTACTGTTCACGCCCTTGAGAAGGTGTCCACTAGAAAAGAACTCACGAACCGCCTCCATAACATCCACCCCAATAATCGTCCAGGCTGCCTTAAAGAAGGCAGCAGTGTACCCGTCAGGACCAGGTGCCTTATCATCCGCCATAAGAAACACCACATCCCTAATCTCCTTATCCTCCACTCGCCTAACGAGAATGGCAGCATCCTCATGCGAAATAAAGCTCGTAATGTACTGACGAACCTCCTCACCCACCACAGGAAGAGCTCGAGCAGATTGACCCAAGATCTGCTGGTAATAGCAAATGAGCGCATCACGGACCTGATCCTCCCCTTCCACCACTGATCCCTCATCATCTTCAAGAGAGAAGATGCGATTGGTTGCCCTACGCATCTGAACCTTCTTGAAGAAAAAGGCAGAGGATTGGTCACCATCCTTGAGCCAGCCAGCTTAGCCCGCTGAGAGAGTGCAGAGTGTCCATCTCCACAGCACGCGCAAAGAGAGCCCGACAAAAACGCACAAGATCAACAAGAAGATCCTCCTCAGGAAACCGAGAAGAGAGAGTCTGGGCAACCTCCAAGAACAGACGCGCCTCCTCGACATTCCTGGCAAGATTGCCCTTCCTACGGCGCAGCTCCCTCAGGGGCTGCTTCAGGCCCCTAAGCTTCTGGGAAACCGAATACATAAGGGTACCCCTCACTCTGGTCCTCCAGCCACGATCGACCAGCTCCAAAAAGAGGGGATCCTTAGTGAGAAAATTATCAAACCTGAAGCAAGCCTTCCTGGCAGACCCTCTCTCCCCTTCCAAGACAAGAGGCGAATGATCAGAAGTCGCAGGAAGACAACTACGATACCGAACAAGAGGAAACCTAGAAAACCAAGAAGGGTTCCCCACAATACGATCCAACCGCCTCCAAATACCCCTCCCCGCCCTCTGCTGATTGTACCAAGTGAAGAATTGGCCAATCATAGGAAGGGTAGTAAGGTCGGCAGAAGTAAGGCAAGACCTGAACTCCAAACACTCAGCAGAAGCTGAAGACCCTCCTCTAGCCTCACTGGCCTCAATCACCGCATTGAAGTCCCCCATAACGATCCACGGGTCCTCCGAGCGGAATTCAGCCATGGCAATCAAATCACCCCACAGGACAGAGCGCTCCTCCCTCGTGTTCTTGCCATAGACGAATGTGACAAAAAAGGTAGAGAGGTCAGCAAGCGAATGCACCTTGCAGTGAGTTGCTTGCGTCGAGCACCTTTCCACAGAAACCCGAAGAAAGGAAGGATCCCAGCCAACCCAAATACGATTGCCAGGCCCAACATCATAGTCAAAGAACCACTGCCACGTATCCCGAACCAAAGACGAAGTAAGGGCAGCATTGTGGATGGCCACCCTCGTCTCCACCAAACCCACCAAGCAAAGATTATGCCGGGAAATAAACTCGCGGACTGCCCGACCGTGCTCCCATTTATTTAGTCCGCGCACATTCCAGACTCCGACTGGGATCATGGAACAACCCCGGGGAGGGCTGCAATGCAATCAGGGCCCGGTAAAGTAGGCACATCATCCTCACCCACAGTCTGAAGAATGGCAAATGAATTCAGTTGCCCCGCCTCCCCCCTCTCACTACTCTTCACCCCATCTGGAGACAGCTTCGTGAATGATGAGCTCGGGGCACTACAAGTCAAATCACCTGCAATTACCTCCCTCTTGTCCTCCAGCACCTTTTTCCCTTTATCCCTTCCTTTCATCTGCACCTTCTCCCTCGCACCCTTGTCCTTTCCAACCATATTAGCCGCTGTCCGCCGTGACTTATCCTCCACCCTACGTCCCTTGGGCATGGGCTGAACCCTCGATCCTACGTATCTAGGATGACTGGTAGCCCTAGGACAAGCCTCTACAGAATGACCAGTAGCCTGGCATCCCGAGCATTTCGGCGGCCGCCACTCGTACTCCACCGAAACCCTAACATGCCCCTCAAACCCTCCAGACCGAGAAGGAACCCTAATGTTGAAATGCTGAAAATAGGGTTCAGCCACCTTCTTCATCACACAGACTCGTGCAAAGTCGATACGTGTCATGGACGTCGTGATCGAATCTGTGAAAAGCGGCCTCCCCACCGCACTAGCAACTATGCCAAGGCCCTCCTGCGTCCAAAACTCACTCGGCACGTTCCATAGCTTAATCCAGACAGGTATCTCCTCAGGTTCCTTCTTATCGAAGGACATGCCAGGTCGCCACACCTCAAGAAATAAGGGCTGCCCCTGTAGCAGCCAAGGGCCCCCTTCGAGCACCACATTCATAGCAGCAGCTGATGAGAATCGAAACCGGAAGAACCCGTTGCTCGTTGCCCGAACCTCCACCACATGCGCCCAAGACATACGAGCAAACTTATCAACGAATGGGAAGTAAGGTCGTCGTCCAAGGAAGTAGCCCACCAAGGTGTTTTCCCACCTAGCCAATCCCTTTTCAGCAACCTCCCATGAAGGGCAAACCTCAACAACCCCATCGATCATCAAAGGGGGAGTATAAGCCAACGGAATCCGTTGTCCCGCATTAATAGGCCTACTCTCGGGCCTAGGGCCCTCAATGGCCGCATCCCGAAATGATCGAGTAGGCTGCTGATTCGCCAACCGACCCTGGCCCGTCATCTCCTTAAGCCCCGGAGTCGTCCCATGCACCACCACATCACGCGAGTTCATTCCCAAATCAACCAGTCTCGCCCCATGAGCATCGCTCAAAAGAGGCTCGTGGACCTTCTCCAACTGCCCAATCATGCTCTCCACACCCCGATCCACCTCAGCATTCGAAACCAAAGTAGGGCGTGGATGAATAGGCGTGCATGGGCGAACCAACGCACACCTGTTCGAGTCAATAGTCGGGTCCCGTAATGGCTGGGTCACACTCCATCTCGACGATGGCCGACGTTTCATCGCAGCATTAACCACAGCTCTCTCCTTAGGCACCTCAGCCCCAACACCCGCCTTAGCCACATTCTCCGCAGCCTTAGTAGCTACCCGCATCTCGGCTACGGAGCCCGCAGCGTACTCAATAACTGCACACTCCATACCCTCTTGAGGTATCTTAGCTGCCACCTCCCTACCCACCATAGGGTCGGCCACCTCTCTTCCCACCATAGGGTTGAAAGCCACCAAGGCCGATGAAGAATTTTCACCCAAAAGGTTAGTCCCGGGAAAATCCAAAACAACATCAGGAGGACCTGCCGTGGATCCTTCCGCCCCCACCCGCGGTCTATTCCCACCTGAAGCAACAACTCCGGCCGCCGTAGAAACCGCGGAGCAGTCCAAACCAGCCATATTTTGCCTAACCGAACAGCCATCCGCCCCATGAACCCTCTTGAGAAGGGCTTCAAAGGCAGCCACGTCAAACAACCGGTTGAAGTCCGGAATGTTACGTCCCATCGTCCCAAAATCCGGTGAATGGCCCAAGAAGTCAGCCCCCAACGTCGATGAAGAAGCCACCGACCCACATGAAGAAGAACTCGAAGCCATGAAGGTAAGGAGACCTAAAACCTAGCACCCCGGTCACAAACCTCACGCCACCCAGCCTTGACCTTCTCCACCGTCCCAGCTCAGCCCCAAAGCCCCAAAAACAACCGCAAGATCAAAGAAGAAGAAGAAACGCCGCCGAGAAAGAAGGAGGAAGATAAAAGGTCTTTTAGGGTTTTTGAACGAAACCGCAAAGACCCAACGTTCCAACCCACCGGAGCAGGCCCCACCACCACCAGCGCCGCCCTAGTACACCGAACAACCTTCGCGCAAATCCACCGAACCAGCTCCGGCCACTTCCGCAAGCTTTCACGTGGAGAAAACCCTAGAGAAGGCCAAGAGGTTGCCTTCCAAACGCCGTCTGATCCCGGCGATGGAGGCCGACGGGGACGTCGCCGGCGTCAACACGGATGAAGTAAGGTACGTCGTTTGGATGGGGAATCGAGCTTGACCGCGAGAAGGAAGGAAGAAGATGAAAGGGTTTTAGGGTTTGGATGGTAGAGAGAAAACGCTAGAGTAAATTTCGTACTACGTCTGTATTATCTCCTCTGTTGAGGGGGGGGGGGGGGTTTGCGGCCGAGAACTGCTGAGAGATTCCTAACGAGGTGTAGAAGTCACTGACGACCTTGTTCTTGAACTCAGTGCCATTATCTGTGCGGATCACTTGGATGTTGCTCTCAAGCAGGTTCTGAGTCGTCTTCACAAAAGAGATGATGATTTCAGGGGTCTCGTCCTTCGTTTTAAGATATCTCGTCCATGTGTACCTCGAGTAGTCATCTACAATGACTAATACGTATTTTCTTCCATTTATGCTTTGTATCCTCATTGGTCCGCATAAATCCATGTGTAGCAGCTCCAGTGGGCGAGAGGTCGAGGCCACGTGTTTTGATGGATGAGATGCCTTCTTCATCTTTCCCATTTCGCACGCCGAACATAGATGCTCTTTGTGGTACTTCAATGCTGGGAGTCTTGTGACTAGCTTATCTTTGTATAGTTTATTCAGCGTTTTGAAGTTGATATGGGACATCCGTCTGTGCCAAAGGTCATTTTGCTGGTGTGATGCCTTTGTCATCAGACAGATGGTGGATGAAGGTCGAAGGGTCTTCAGATTGATTGTGTAGAGATTTGTCTTCCTCGTGCCTGTGAGGAGTTCCCTACCCTGCTCGTTGCTGATGGTGCATTCGTCAGACTGGAAGGTGACCGTCAGCCTTCTATCGCAGAACTGGCCAATGCTGAAGAGGTTGTGTCCAAGTCCTTCGACGAGCGAGACATCCCTTATTGTGAGGTTGTCATGGATGAGGTCTCCGTGTCCTATGATCGGAGCCGCGTGATTATTTCCGAAGCGCACGATACCGCCAAAGCGGGCTTTGTAGTTGCTCAGCAACTCTTTTCTCCCTGTCATGTGTGTGGAGCAACCTGAATCGAGATACCACACATGACAGATCTGCAAAAATAATCAAGAGAGGTCAGTAACCCGATAACGGTCGGGTTCCCCTTGGTTATTTTCGACACGCAAGCATAGATGAAATAGAGAATCAGCTAAGTAGTCAACTATGCTTGGACTTGTTTTGGGAACCCAAATCTGGCGTGTGCCTGATTTGGTCGTGATGGATTCGAGTTCCCTTTTTGTGACCCAAATTTGTTTCATTTTGAGCGGTTGCGTTTTGATTTTGGGCACGTAATGCTTGGGCTTGGTTTTCTTTTCGTTTTTGCGAGATACTTGATCTGGCTTTTTCTCGAGCCTTGAAGCATTTTGTGGTCTCGCCTTTGGTTGGGGATTTGAGCTTGCGACCTTCTTGGCTTTTACTTCGGGGAAGTGTGCAAAGAGAGGGTTAGTTCGTGAGTTAGGTATAGAAATCAGAGTTCGCGACTTTGATGTGTGCCTTTTAGTTTGCGAGTCTAGTGTGTGTGTGTGGGTTTGCGAAATAAGTTGCCTCCTAAGTTTCGGGTCAGAAATCCTTTTAGACTTAGAAATAAAACTAGCAGCATTTTTCAACACATTAACACACTCAAGACGATTCTTACAAAACAAAAAGGGAGACATTTTAGTTTTCATTTTCATTTGCTCCTTTTTGTGAACAGCAACGTCTCCTTTTGTCTCGTCTTGTCTTGCCCTCCACTTCACGCTCTTTTCCCAAGATGCTTTTCCTGTCGATGCAGAAGAGGTCTTGTTAGTGATCTTCGTGGTGCGACCTATAACCGGCTTATCTAATTCTTTATTCTTGAAGAGTTTTGTGTGTGACGTTGTCAAAATGAAAGGAGTGTGTGTAGGGATCGTGTGGGGTCTAGTGCTTATTTGATCCTTAAATGATGAAATTACTGCGAGTAAAATGTCTTTCTCTAGTTGAGAGAGTTGCTCGAGTGATTCCATCGATGCTCGTAATTTGAAATTTTCTTTATGCAAAAAAGGGATGTAAGCTCTAGGCAACGTTCCCATATGCTTCGAATTCTTCGGTGCTTCTTCAACGACCTTTTGAGAGGGCGGTGCACTAGCCTGGAGACAGTTATCAATCGAGGGTTTTTCCTTTGTCTTGTAACTTTCGTTCAGGCTAGGGTAATCGAACGGTTTTTCGGCCCGATCGCTCCCTTCTCCTGTCGTTGGTTCGCTTTTTGACGACTGAATGAAGCGTATGAGCGATAGATCCAGATAACTATCATCGTAGCGAGTTGGGGTTTTCTTGGCTTCAGGTTTGATGGTCTTGACGAAGCCTAATCCTGTTCGTGGGTTGTAGAACCTAGTATCTTTGGGCTGACTAAGAAACATGGTTCGTTCTAATACCAGTTCTGATAGCCCTCGTTTCGTGATAATGTCTTCTAGGCTCTTTATCTTCGCATATAGCCCAGCGTGTTCGCTATTCATCAGATTATACTCGCTAGTTTTATTTATTCGCTCATTCTCACTCTTCCTATAATTCGTCGTCAACTCTTCAAGTCTTTTATTTAGTTTAACAATTTCCTCATCTCGACTAGCTACCCTAACATTTGCAGCTTCTAATCGACAATTCAGGGAACCAATATCGCTTAGTCGATTAATGAGGGATGCACGGTTGTTAGCTAATTGGGCTTCTAGTTCTGTAATTCTAGAATTATTGCTAGAAGCTTCGTTTTTATTGCATTCAAAGATCGCTATCCTATTTGTCAGTTCACTAACTTTATCATTAGATTTTCCTAAGTCTTGTTCTGTCATACTTAAGCTATTTTCTAACCTTTCTACCTCTTCTAGTGTCATGGTTAGGATAGCTTGAGTTTTTACTAATTTCTTTTCTAAAGACCTAGTATTTTTACGTTCTTTACTTAAGACCTCTATTTTATTTTGTAATTTTAAAAGCATACTATCGTTGAAAGAGTATACCTCCTCGCCGTTGCACGGTTCATCTACTTCATTCGTGCTGGTACTGGTGCTAGCTTCCGGCTGCTCCTTGTCTGATCTGTCTCCTTCCAGCCGTGCCATCAGGGCAAGGTTCTCGGGCTCACTATCGGCGGAGTCCTCGAGCCAGTGGTCCTGCTCGGCCACTAGTGCTTTGCCTTGATTCTTCTGCCTGATCAACTGCAGCTTCCTGAGATAATACTCTTCGTCCTTCTTTTTCTTCGGAAGGGGACAGTCATTGGCAAAGTGCCCTGGTTTGCCACAGTTGTAGCATTTTCTTGGTTCGGCTGGGGCCTTGGTTTCAGCTGGCTGAAATGGTCGGGTCTGAGGATTGGGTCCTGACGAGATCCTTTGTTTGTTGGACGAGGATGATGATTTCTTGAAGAACTTTTTGTTCATCATCTTTGTTACCAAAGCCAAGTGCTTCTGGAGCTCCTTCATCTCCGGATCGGAGTCCGAGCCTGAGTCATCTTCGGAGGTGGAGGGGCTTGTGATCTTGATGGCTTTGCCTTTGCTCGGCTTTGCGCTCTTCTTGTCCGTCACTAAGGCTAGTGAGTCGGCCACAGCCTTATTCTTCTGCTCCTCCACCCCCTCGTTTACGTCATCTGAATGCTGTTCGAGGCTCTCGTAGATTCTGTGGATATCAATTTCATCGAGGTCCTTGTTCTGCCTGAAATTTGTGGCAATCTTCTTCCACTCAGGCTGTAATGATGTAAGGAATCTTACATTTAGCTCCAAGTTGGACTTCATGATGCTGATCTTCCGCAGCTCATTGGTTTGGATCATAAACCTACGATAGGTTTCACCAATTGGCTCGCCCTGTCGAGCCTTGAAGGAGTCGTAAGCCGCCAATGTGTTGGCTTTCTTGGCTCTTAAACCGATATCAGTGCCCTGCATCAACTTAGAGATCTCGTCGAACATTTCCTTGGCAGTCTGGAAGCTATCTACCTGAATGTAGATTTCATTTGGCATGGCTTGTAGGAGGTAGGTCTTGGCCATGAGGTCTGCCCTAATGCTTCGTCTTTCCAGATCAGTGTAGTCGGCTGGAGACTTGGGTACTATCTGTGGAAGGACGGGAGGAGTCACGGTGTTGTCCCCGGGGAGTGTGGTCGTAAATGTTTCGGGGCCGCTTTGGAGTGATCTGATCATTTCCTCTCCGTTGTCTTTGATCTCCAGGAAGTTAAGGAATCTGTTCTTCCAGATAGAGAACTCGCCTCTTCGCAGCACTGGTGGTCTGACGTCGCTTCCCATGGCGAGTGTGTCCATACTATATTAGATGTGGGTGATCTTTAAACGTGTGTGAAACTTTGAAGTGTTGAAACTTGAAGTTAGTGAGGTTCGCGAACTGTAGCTGGATTCGTGAAGTCGAAGGGTTCGCGAACTTGAGCTGGATTCGTGAAGTCGAAGGATTCGCGAAATGGCTAGTTCGCGAATTGAAGACCGGTTCTTGATCTACTTTGGCGAAGTGAGATCACGGGTTGGCTAATTGATTCGCGAAGCTGAACTGACGGTTGGCGAATCGAAAGATCGCGGATGAAGCGGGGTTCGTGAAGTGGCCTGAGCTTCGTGATCCTTGTTCGCGTGTTGAGGTTCGCGGATGTAGCGGAACACTTCGCGAATTGAAGTTCGCGAGAGTGGCGGTTCGCAAAGCAGAGAGGTTCGCGAATTCTTTGTCTGTTCCGCGAATGATGAACATGATGAAGATCTTCAAGCTGAAACCCAGAAAAATCCGAAAATCTTGCTGTAAATGCCCAAAATCTGCCCAGAAATGCTGTTTTTGCTGGAATAAGTTCCCCAATACCAGAAAATGGCTGAGAAACCCCAAAAACAGCTCAGAAAAGGCAGAAAAACAGCCAAAGTAGTTCAAAAATAGCCCAAAAAAAATGACGAAAAAAGCTCAAAAACTCCAAAAATGGCTTCAAAGTTCCCTCACGCTTGCTCTGATACCACTTGTAAGTCCCTTTTCATCTAATATAATGCAAGCAACAAAGAAAGCAACCTAGAATGATTTTAGCTTGAGAGTGTTTAGGTTAGCTTGTTCAAGGAGGCACAATACTTGCAAAAGGAACACTTGAAACTAGGGCTTGGTGGGTCTTTATATACCACATTAGTTGGTATATTAAAGCCCATCAAGCCCAAAACCCAATTAGCCCAAAACAACTAATACTTATAATAAAGTAAATTACAAACCCTAATAACATCTAAACCAAAGAACTAAATACACCAAAGACGGAAGCATCTATAATATAAAGAACACAATAAATGATTCTAACAAAATCGGAGTTCTTTCTTATTTGGCACATACAGACGGCCGTTGTATCGTAAGCTCCCGTCTCCTCGGATTTCAAAATCCGCCGTAGTGCTTTTGTTTTGTTCCCCTTTAATCTTTACATAAAGATCATCTTCCTTTTGGGCCTTAGTGATTAGTTCTAACAATGTTGGTTTGAGCGTTAGTGCTTCCATTCTCGCTTCGACTTCACCGAAGTTGATCACCTCTACTCCAATCTGGCACAGCTCTGCACTCACGGCTTTACGACTCAAAGCATCTGCGACTACGTTGGCTTTACCCGGATGATAATTGATTACGCATTCGTAATCGTTCACCAACTCAAGCCATCGTCGTTGCCTCATATTTAACTCCTTTTGGGTGAAGAAGTACTTCAAGCTCTTGTGATCCGTAAAAATCTCGCATCTTTCTCCGTAGAGGTAATGTCGCCAGATCTTCAGGGCGAATACCACGGCTGTTAGTTCCAGATCGTGCGTGGGGTAGTTTTTCTCGTACTCCTTTAGTTGTCGGGAGGCATAGGCAATTACCTTCCCGTTCTGCATTAGCACGCATCCCAAGCCACTCTTCGAGGCATCCGTATACACCGAAAATCCTTCTGTTCCTGACGGTATTGCTAAAACCGGAGCGGTCGTTAGTCTCTTTTTTAGTTATTGGAAGCTTTGCTCACACGATTCTGTCCATTTAAACGGAACATTCTTCTTCGTCAAATTGGTGAGTGTTGAGGCAATGCTGGAAAAATCTTTGATGAACTTCCGATAATATCCAGCAAGCCCGAGCAAACTTCTAAATTCCGTGGGAGTGGTTGGTCGTGGCCAATTCTTAATTGCTTCAATCTTACTAGGATCCACCGAAATCCCGTCTCCAGAAATAATGTGTCCCAGAAAGGCCACTTCTGTTAACCAAAATTCGCATTTCTTGAATTTTGCGAATAACTGCTTCTCCCGTAAAATTCCTAGAATTGTTTTTAGGTGTTCTTCATGTTCATCTTTCGTCTTTGAATAAATAAGGATATCATCTATAAAGACGATCACGAAGTAGTCTAGGAAATTCTTGAATACCCGATTCATCAGATCCATGAAAGCAGCTGGTGCATTTGTTAACCCGAAAGGCATGACCAGAAACTCGTAATGGCCGTACCTTGTGCTAAATGCGGTTTTAGGAACGTCTGCCTCACGGATCTTTAACTGATGATACCCAGAGCGCAGGTCGATCTTAGAGAATACCGTTGCTCCTTGCAACTGGTCAAACAAGTCATCAATCATCGGCAACGGATACTTATTCTTTATCGTGATCTTATTTAGCTCACGATAATCGATGCACAATCTCATCGACCCGTCTTTCTTTCGAACGAAAAGAACCGGTGCTCCCCATGGAGAGAAGCTCGGTTGGATGAATCCCTTCTGCAACAACTCTTCCAATTGTTCTTTCAGTTCCCGTAGCTCGTTCGGCACTAATCGATATGGAGCTTTCGATATCGGGGCAGCCCCAGGCATAAGATCGATTTTGAATTCGATCTCTCTATCAGGAGGTAAACCTGGAAGGTCGTCAGGAAATACGTCGGGGTATTCATTCGCAATCGGAACCTCCTCGAGTCTCGAAAGAGGAGATTCCTCGGCCTTCATGGCAGAACAAAGATAGAATTCGCAACCTGAGTTAACAAGTCGTCGGGCCTTCAGGGCAGATATTTGAGGAATTCTATCCTTGCTTGCCTTTCCCCAAAAGATGAACTCTCCTCCCTTGGGTGATTGGAACCTCACGATTTTCTTAGAACAGTGAATCATGGCTCCGTATTTCGAAAGCCAATCCATCCCGAATATGATGTCGTAATCATTCATCGGGATTACAATTAGATCGACTAACAATTCCCTACCCTCCATATTTACTGGGTACTTTTCTATCACTAAATTGGTTCGGGTCGGGTTCCCATGTGGCAAACTAACTAAATAATCCTTCTTAGAATGGGTAGGATATATTCCGACCCTTGTCACAAAATCAGCCGACACAAAAGAATGTGTGGCTCCTGAGTCAATTAAAATAGAAGTCAGGACATGGTAAATATTCAACGTACCCGTCACCACATCAGGGTTTGTCTCCACCTCCTCTTTTGTTAATGTAAAGACCCGTGATGGTACAGGTGGAGGTCGGATCAACGGTTGGGGCTGATTCTGCACCAGGGGTTGTCTCTCCGTGCATGCCCTGGCGTAATGCCCCACCTTTCCACACTGGTAGCACTGCGGAGGTTGCCTTACTCCATAGCAGACCCCAAAGTGATAGCGTCCGCATTGCTGGCATTGGGGCGTAACATTCTGAGGTCGATTAGAGATATTTGTCGGCCCTTGATTCGGCCTCGGGCGCCAGTTTTGTTGGCCCGGTCGGTTTCCTTGGCTAGACCGCCCTTTGCCAAAGAATTGGCGCTTCTTGTTTCCCCCTCCGCCTTGTTGATTCTCTCTCCTTTTCCTCGCTTCCTGGGCTTCCACAACTACCCGCTCTGCTTGCTCGGCAATTAAGGTGCGTTCGGTAACTTGCATGAACTCCAGCTGTCGCGCGCCGGCTATGCTCAAATCCCAATAGATTTTGGGCTTGAGTCCCTGAATGAATCGAGTCACCTTCAGGGTGTTAGTTGTCACGAGAAACGGGGCAAAACGGGACAATTCTTCAAAACGACGGATGTATTCCGCCACTGGCATGCTTCCTTGTCGTAAATTCATGAATTGGAGCATACGCTGCTCCTGTTCATGAGCGGTGAAATATTTGGTGAAGAACAGCTCCTTGAACCTGTCCCACATCATGGTGATTGGGTCTTCCAATACTTTTACTGTGTTCCACCAATAGCGCGCATTCTCCCGTAGGAGGGAAACGGCGCAAAGTACCTTCTCATTATCAGGCACTCTGCTATAGATGAACATGTCCTCTATAGTGCCTATCCAGTCTTCAGCCACCGCAGGGTTGGCGGCCTCGGTAAAGATGGGAGGATTCAATTTTCGGAAGCGCTCCCCGATTATTTGTACATGATCGGGCTGTGGGGAAGGACGATGCTCCGACGAGCTCCGATGGTGTATAAGGTCACTAATTTGCTCCGACTGATGCTGAATTAGTTCGGTCAGTCTATCGATGGTATTATGTTCGTGCGTTGGAGATTCGGGCTCGCCTCTTTGGCTCGACTCCCCAACGTGTTTACGTCCCCCTCTCGGCATTTTGTAACTATTCTCCATTCACAGACACATACAAGCACATAGTCATGTACCACGTACTATCATTAAAAATTAAAACTTACAGGCGCGGCTGGTTCTCCCGGCTTTTGGGCAGCAGTACATGGACAGTCTTCAGAATCTAAAGCCTATGCTCTGATACCACCTTGTGGCGACCCCACTTTTTAATATAAATAGTTGGCGGGTTTTCGCAACGAAAGCCGCGGAAAGCCCATTTTACAAAAACAACATAGTATATTATACAATATATCAAAGAGTCGTTTTACAAAAGCCGTGCTAGTCTTTACAGCGGGCCGAAGCCCCAAAATATCAAAACAATCCTACGCCTCCACAGGTCGCGTCCCATGTACTGCATCCGCCCCCAAAAGCCCGTGGAGTCACCGCCACCAGCCGTCTACTCATTAGTACCTATAAAACACGTAACCCTGAGCAAAAATTGCCCAGTAGGTGAACATCAAAATAATGCGATGCATGCGTGCACATGTCCCCAAATCACAATATCTCACATGACAAATGCACGCTCATTTTTCTCATATCTCAATACTCAGGGCCCTAGGTTAGACTCGGCACCTCGCGCGCAACATTTCATCAATCATCCGGTCACACAGACTCGGAAATCACATTTCATGTCGGTGGGCACCCCGAGTCGCGTTTTCACGCTGTACCCGGGTAGATAGAGCGATCACGTCTATCTCCCGCCTAATCTCATCTCATGACGGTAGGCACCCCGAGTCGCGCTCCCACGCTGTACCCGTGTAGATAGAACGATCACGTCTATCTCCCGTCAAGTCGAGCAATCCTACGACGGTGGGCACCTCAGGTTGCTCAAGCCTGAGTAGACAGAGCGATCACGTCTGTCTCCCGTCAGGTGCACCTACGAGTCTTAACCTCACAAATCTCTGCCAAAGAAAGGCATACACTCTCCCATCGCACAAATGCGATCAATACTCTCGTCATGACATGCCGTGGATGCATGAACAATTAATCGCAGAACATATCAATTATATATTCGAAAAACCTCAAAAATCATTAAAATATTTAAACGTACTTTTGGTTCAAATACTTAAAATCCCGAGAATAGTGAATTATTTAAGACCCAATACTCCTTTATCAGTTGACCCGAGAAATTGGGTCCAAGCTCGAAAATATTTTATAAAAACTTAGTTCAACAAAAATTAAAAGATTTGGGCTGAAATCAAATTAAAGCCCAGAATGGTCGCACTAGGCCCATGAAAAGCCTACTAAAAGTTGACCTGGCGAAAACCTTTTTATGTTGCGAAAAGTTTTGGCATTGTGAAAAACTGGCGAAAACTTTAACTGGCGAAAACCATTTCTTTTAAGTGGCGAAAAGCTTAGGCTAGCGAAAAGTAGCGAACACTTCAAACTTGGCGAAAACTTTGGAAGTGGCGAAAAGCTTTTTCATTTTGAACAGTAGCTAGCGAAAACTTATATTAAGTAGCGAAAAGTTTTGGTTCGCGAAAACTCACAAAAAGTGGCGAAATGCTGGTTTGCGAAATCCTCATAAAAAGTGGCGAAAAGCTTGGTTCGCGAAACTTCACAAAAAGTTGGCGAAAAGCTTGGTTCGCGAAAACCTTATTATTGGCCCGCGAAAACTTTTTCCTCTCACATACCGAAAACCTTAGGCCCGCGAAAACTGATTTTTCGGCCCGCGAAAACTTTTTTCCTCTCACATACCGAAAACCTTAGGCCCGCGAAAACTGATTATTCGGCCCGCGAAAACTTTTTCTTCCTCACAGTTCGCAAAGTAATTGGCCTGCGAAAACTTAAAATGGCCCGCCAAAATGGTTTTCGGCCCGAAAACAAGAATCATTCGAAAGTAAAGAACATCATACGAAAAACACTAAGTTCTTCATATCTTCAACAAATTCCAGAAACTCATAACATAATTAAAACCCATATTTTGGGTTTTTAAACATCAATCATCACACATAGCATTTTATCTAACCAAAAACGATGGTGATCCTTTTACCATAAATATAACAGCTTAAAAATATCAGTTTTGGGTTTGTAAGTTTCACCTACCTCACTTCCTAAGCAGTGTTTAAGCAGATTTTTGTTGATGAAGATTGGAAGGAGCTTTTGCCAAATTTCCTTTGTCTCTTTCTTCTTTTTCTCTCGCCTTCTTCTCCTTTCTCTCTTGCTCCTCTTATTTATCTTCTAATGATGGTTTTTACTGCTTTTGTTCAGCAGGTGATGAAGCATGGACGTGTTTTTCCTCATGTCCTAAGCAACCCATCATTTGGTCATTTAGACTTGGGCTTACTATTATTCTTCAGCCTATCAAAGTTTTCCTTCTTTATCGGGCTTGGGCCCAATTATTATTTGGGCTCAATTTCAAGTCCGCCCAAACTTATCTTCACCAATTTCGAAGTCTTGCGAAATCCCCGTATTAAATTTTACGGGTATTACATAGGGGCCCAAGTTTTATATACCAACTTGTGGTATAAATACTCAAACCCTAACACATAATAAAGTGTGTTTTGTGTGTGAAACTTATCTAGAGAGAGAGAAAAGGGCGCCTCCCACCGTCAAGAGCAAGAACTCGCACACAACACCCCACACAGGCTCATTCTTCCCATCCAAATCGTGGTAAACTCGTTTTAATATATGTTTAGTTGGATATTTAGGGCCTTACACCTCACCTCACAAATTATTCGGACCAACCCCCATAGGTACATGTGCTAATTTTATTAGCTCCCGGGTAAAAGTCGCCGCAATAGGTCCAACGGCGCATGCACAACCGAGCCTTACCCACTCGTCTGTCTCACAAAAGACAGGTGTTTCAGAAATCACGGGGAACCACGTCTACTATCACCGCTTCACTCGGAAGCGAGAGATATTGAGAAATATATATTACTAATAACGATTAATATATATATATATATAAAAAAAAGGCAAAAAAAAAAATCCTTCTCTCCTCATCATCAAGTTTCATGGAGATTACCTCCGATCTCCGAAGATGGAATTCAAAAGAAGAATCTCGTGCCTACAACGGTCAACTCTTTTCTAAAAGCGAGGGTGGGTACAAATGCCAATTTCGGTGTTCGCTTCAAACGACCTGCTCCGACTTGCTGACAAATAAAGCAGCACTCACTACTTCCTACCGGATGCATGGATACTTCGTTCCTACGATTCAGTCAAACCCAACTGAATCTAACCCCGGAACATCACCGAGAGTCAGTCGAATCACGAAGAAACAACCATGTCTACTAAAACCTTTTGAAAAGACCGACGCTACATGATTCCCTCACCTCAGACCAACCCCCATAGGTACAGGTGCTAATTTTATTAGCTCCCGGGTAAAAGTCGCCGCAATAGGTCCAACGGTACGTGCACAACCGAGCCTTACCCACTCGTCCGTCTCACAAAAGACAGGTGTTTCAGAAATCATGGGGAACCACGTCTACGATCACCGCTTCACTCGGAAGCGGGAGATATTGAGAAATATATATTACTAATAACGATTAATATATATATATATCCAAAAAAAAAGGCAAATAAAAAAAATCCTTCTCTCATCATCATCAAGTTTCATGGAAATTACCTCCGATCTCCGAAGATGAACTTCAAAAGAAGAATCTCGTGCCTACAACGATCAACTCTTTTCTAAAAGCGACGGTGGGTACAAATGCTGTAAAGCCTAGAATATCCAACTAAACAAGTATTAAAACGATCTTACCACGATTTGAAGATCGGAAGAATTCGAGCTCGCGTGGGGTGTTGTGTGTTCTTGAGAGGTTGGGGGCTCACTTTTATTTTCACACAATACACTTTGATTATTTGTTAGGGTTTTTGTATTTATACCACAAGTTGGTATATAATACTTGGGCCCCTAACAAAGCCCAATTACACTAAGCCTTCTTTAAATAAAATCTATTTAAATAAACTACAAAGATAATTCTAATTAATTGAACACAATAAAATAATCCTAACAATCTCCCCCTTTGTGTTCAATCTTCAATTTGGCATGGATTATCTTTGCGGGTCTTAGTGCGTTTGCCTGAGTCCTAAAGGAATTTTCTCCTTGTCTTGTCTTTTGACCTCTTCTTTTGGAGATCTTCAAGCTCACCGTGTCTTGATCTTTGCTTCTCGGCACCAAATCTTCTTAATCTTCTTTTTAAGATCGACTCGTAAATGTCGGAAGGTGTTTGAAGTTGCTTGCCGGATCTTGAAGAATTTTCTTCTTTTTTTTTTCGATCTCTCCTTTCGATAGTGACGCAACTCCCTTGGTCAACCTTGTGTTGGAATTGAGAAGTTCTCTTTGAAATTTGGAGAGACGCACACAAGGCGGCAACTTTGATTTTTGAAGTCCGTGGTGTTCGCTTGATTCTTTGACGACGCTTGAGAATTTAGCGTTTCTGATCTATCTTGCACTTTCGTAGTGGTATTGCTCCCATTTTTCTTTAGTACTACTCCCCCTAATGAAGATAGAGTTGGGGAGATCGTCATGCGATGGGTGAAAATGAAGCATCGTCTTTGGCAAGAAGATCACGTCGTCAGGACAAGGAAATGGAGTTGGTGGGAACTCAGGTTAGGTAATAACCTGACATAGCCACGAAGGCAGTCATCAAGTCTCCTTCAATCTTCTTCTTCTCGGGGCCATATTCGTCTGCTTCGAAGGAAGTTGTCTGGTTCGGCCTCGAGGAAGCTTGTCTAGCTCCGGAAGAAGGTACGCGTGGGGTGTAGTAAAATGTACCGAGGCTCCTTTGGAATGTACCATTCAAGTGCAGGAGAGCCCGGCTTCAGAGTGGTATGCTCGGCGGAATTGGTGGGTGGTCCGACCTGTTTGTTTATGCGTGACCCCTTCTCCCCCTCATGGCGATTCGTGTTAACGAGATCGGCATGCTTGCATAGGAAGATTAGAAGGACACAAACGACAGGTCGGTGATGGTAATAACCAGACGGAGCCACAAAGGCAATCCGTCGTGTATGAAACCGGGGTCACGAAGACTTCCCATTAACATCGATCTAGGAGCTATGCTCGTAGACGATGGCCTGAAACCGTTGGTGCTTTGATGTTGCAAGGGCAGGACTGTGGCGACCCCACTTTTTAATATAGATAGTTGGCGGGTTTTCGCAACGAAAGCCGTGGAAAGCCCATTTTACAAAAACAACATAGTATATTATACAATATATAAAAGAGTTGTTTTACAAAAGCCGTGCTAGTCTTTACAACGGGCCGAAGCCCCAAAATATCAAAACAATCCTACGCCTCCACAGGTCGCGTCCCATGTACTGCATCCGCCCCCAAAAGCCCGTGGAGTCACCGCCACCAGCCGCTACTTACTCGTACCTATAAAACATGTAACCCTGAGCAAAATTGCCCAGTAGGTGAACACCAAACTAATGCGATGCATGCGTGCACATGTTCCCAAATCCCAATATCTCACATGACAAATGCACGCTCATTTTTCTCATATCTCAATACTCAGGGCCCTAGGTTAGACTCGACACCTCGCGCGCAACATCACATCAATCATCCGGTCACACAGACTCGGAAATCACATTTCATGGCGGTGGGCACCCCGAGTCGCGTTTTCACGCTGTACCCGGGTAGATAGAGCGATCACATCTATCTCCCGCCTAATCTCATCTCATGACGGTAGGCACCCCGAGTCGCGCTCCCACGCTGTACCCGGGTAGATAGAACGATCACGTCTATCTCCCGTCAGGTCGAGCAATCCTACGACGGTGGGCACCTCAGGTTGCTCAAACCTGAGTAGACAGAACGATCACGTCTGTCTCCCGTCAGGTGCACCTACGAGTCTTAACCACACAAATCTCTGCCAAAGAAAGGCATACACTCTCCCATCGCACAAATACTCTCGTGATGACATGCCGTGAATGCATGAACAATTAATCGCAGAACATATTAAATATATTCGAAAAACCTCAAAAATCATTAGAATATATAAAACATACTTAAAATCCCGAGAATAGTAAATTATTTAAGACCCAATACTCCTTTATCAGTTGACCCGAGAAATTGGGTCCAAGCTCGAAAATATTTTATTAAAACTTAGTTCAACAAAATTAAAAGATTTGGGCCGAAATCAAACTAAAGCCCAGAATGGTCACACCAGGCCCATGAAAAGCCTACTAAAAGTTGACCTGGCGAAAACCTTTTGACCTGGCGAAAACCCTTTTTTTTTTTTTTAAGTGGCGAAAAGTTTAGGCTAGCGAAAAGTAGCGAACAACTCAAACTTGGCGAAAACTTTGGAAGTGGCGAAAAGCTTTTTCCTATTGAACAGTAGCTAGCGAAAACTTATATTAAGTAGCGAAAAGTTTTGGTTCGCGAAAACTCACAAAAATGGCGAAAAGCTGGTTCGCGAAAACCTAACAAAAGTTGGCGAAAAGCTTGGTTCGCGAAAACCTAACAAAAGTTGGCGAAAAGCTTGGTTCGCGAAAACCTAACAAAAAGTGGCGAAAAGCTTGGTTCGCGAAAACCTCATTATTGGCCCGCGAAAACTTTTTCCTCTCACATACCGAAAACCTTAGGCCTGCGAAAAGTGATTTTTTTCGGCCCGCGAAAACTTTTTCCTCTCACATACCGAAAATCATAGGCCCGCGAAAACTGATTTTTCGGCCCGCGAAACTTAAAATGGCCCGCGAAAACAAGAATTCATCCGAAAGTGAAGAACTGTATACGAAAAGCACTAAGTTCTTCAAATCTTCATATCTTCAACAAATTCCAGGAACTCATAACATAATTAAAACCCATATTTTGAGTTTTTAAACATCAATCATCACACATAGCATTTTATCGAACCAAAAACGATGGTGATCCTTTCACCATAAATATAACAGCTTAAAAATATCAGTTTTGAGTTTGTAAGTTTCACCTACGTCACGTCCGAAGTTAGCTAAGCTACGATTTTTCCTAGCTCTCGATCGTTGGTTGTTGAGCTTGAAGGTTTTCCTCTCCCCTTTTCTTCTCCTTGTTCCTTTTCTTCTTCATGAAGTTTTTGAAGTATAGTTGTATATTTAAATTGGGAGAGACTTACGTGATGACAAGGAGGTGATAAGGTGGTGATGTAATTTTCCTCTTAGGCTAAGAAAGGTTCTTTTTTGTAATTTTCCTCCTTTTGTATCTTTCTTCATTGCAAACAATTTTGGCCATTAGGCCATTCAGTCCTTTTGGGCCTAGTTATTTTTGGGCTGTTTGCATAGTAGAATTCAAGTTTATCAGCTTCCCTTTGCGTCCGAACCGCTTCACGCCCTTAATTCTGAAAAGACGCCGGTAATTCAAGTTGATAAGCGACCTCGCCGATTCGTTTTAGAATTCTGAAAGGGCCTATATACCTCGGACTCAACTTCCCTTTGCGTCCGAACCGCTTCACGCCCTTCATTGGGGATATCTTCAAGAATACCCAATCATCCTCCGCGAATTCTAACGGCCTTCGTCGTTTATCAGCGTAGCTTTTCTGACGACTTTGGGCTGTTTGCATTCTCTCTCGAATCTTTGCAACAGCTTCCGTCATTTCTCGAACCATTTCGGGACCTAGTAGCGCTCGTTCACCGATCTCGTCCCAATGAACTGGGGATCGACATTTACGCCCGTACAAAGCTTCATACGGCGCCATTCCGATCGTAGCCTGAAAGCTGTTGTTGTACGAGAATTCGATCAGCGGAAGGTATTTGCTCCAATTTCCTTTAAAATCTAGCACGCATGCTCGTAACATATCTTCCAGTGTTTGGATCGTCCGTTCAGATTGTCCGTCTGTCTGGGGATGATAAGCTGAACTGAAAGACAACTTGGTTCCCATAGCCTTTTGTAAACTTCCCCAGAAGTTAGACAGAAACCTCTAGTCCCGATCTGAAATGATCGAAATTGGGATTCCATGGAGTCGAACAATCTCTTGAATATATAATTGCGCATACTTCTCCATGGAATATGTTTTATTGATTGGCAGGAAATGGGCAGATTTCGTCAATCAATCGACAATTACCCAAATTGCGTCGTGGCCTTTCACAGTCGTTGGCAGTCCAACGACGAAATCCATTGTTATATGGTCCCACTTCCATTCAGGAATCGTTAACGGTTGTAACATTCCTGCCGACCTTTGGTGTTCCTCCTTAATCTGTTGGCAAGTCAGGCATTGATTTACATAGGCGGCAACATCTTTTTTTATCCCCGGCCACCAGTAGTTAACTCGTAAATCCTGATACATTTTCGTCGTTCCAGGATGTACAGAGTATGGTGTAGTATGTGCCTCCGTCAATACTTTAAATCGGAGTTCTTCCTTATTTGGCACATACAGACGGCCGTTGTATCGTAAGCTTCCATCTCCTCGGATTTCAAAATCCGCCGTAGTGCTTTTGTTTTGTTCTCCTTTAATCTTTACATAAAGATCATCTTCCTTTTGGGCCTTAGTGATTTGTTCTAACAATGTTGGTTTGAGCGTTAGTGGTTCTCGCTTCGACTTCACCGAAGTTGATCACCTCTACTCCAATCTGGCACAGCTCCGCACTCACGGCTTTACGACTCAAAGCATCTGCGACTACGTTGGCTTTACCCGAATGGTAATTGATTACGCATTCGTAATCGTTCACCAACTCAAGCCATCGTCGTTGCCTCATATTTAACTCCTTTTGGGTGAAGAAGTACTTCAAGCTCTTGTGATCCGTAAAAATCTCGCATCTTTCTCCGTAGAGGTAATGTCGCCAGATCTTCAGGGCGAATACCACGGCTGCTAGTTCCAGATCGTGCGTGGGGTAGTTTTTCTCGTACTCCTTTAGTTGTCGGGAGGCATAGGCAATTACCTTCCCGTTCTGCATTAGCACGCATCCCAAGCCACTCTTCGAGGCATCCGTATACACCGAAAATCCTTCTGTTCCTGACGGTATTGCTAAAACCGGAGCGGTCATTAGTCTCTTTTTCAGTTCTTGGAAGCTTTGCTCACACGATTCCGTCCATTTAAACGGAACATTCTTCTTCGTCAAATTGGTGAGTGTTGACGCAATGCTGGAAAAATCTTTGATGAACTTCCGATAATATCCAGCAAGCCCGAGAAAACTTCTAATTTCCGTGGGAGTGGTTGGTCATGGCCAATTCTTAATTGCTTCAATCTTACTAGGATCCACCGAAATCCCGTCTCCAGAAATAATGTGTCCCAGAAAGGCCACTTCTGTCAACCAAAATTCGCATTTCTTGAATTTTGCGAATAACTGCTTCTCCCGTAAAATTCCTAGAATTGTTTTTAGGTGTTCTTCATGTTCATCTTTCGTCTTTGAATAAATAAGGATATCATCTATAAAGACGATCACGAAGTAGTCTAGGAAATTCTTGAATACCCGATTCATCAGATCCATGAAAGCAGCTGGTGCATTTGTTAACCCGAAAGGCATGACCAGAAACTCGTAATGGCCGTACCTTGTGCTGAATGCGGTTTTAGGAACGTCTGCCTCACGGATCTTTAACTGATGATACCCAGAGCGCAGGTCGATCTTAGAGAATACCGTTGCTCCTTGCAACTGGTCAAACAAGTCATCAATCCTCGGCAACGGATACTTATTCTTTATCGTGATCTTATTTAGCTCACGATAATCAATGCACAATCTCATCGACCCGTCTTTCTTTCGAACGAAAAGAACCGGTGCTCCCCATGGAGAGAAGCTCGGTTGGATGAATCCCTTCTGCAACAACTCTTCCAATTGTTCTTTCAGTTCCCGTAGCTCGTTCGATGCTAATCGATATGGAGCTTTCGATATCGGGGCAGCCCCAGGTATAAGATCGATTTTGAATTCGATCTCTCTATCAGGAGGTAAACCTGGAAGGTCGTCAGGAAACACGTCGGGGTATTCATTCGCAATCGGAACCTCCTCGAGTCTCAAAAGAGGAGATTCCTCTGCCTTCATGGCAGAACAAAGATAGAATTCGCAACCCGAGTTAACAAGTCGTCGGGCCTTCAGGGCAGATATTTGAGGAATTCTATCGTTGCTTGCCTTTCCCCAAAAGACGAACTCTCCTCCCTCGGGTGATTGGAACCTCACGATTTTCTTAGAACAGTCAATCATGGCTCCGTATTTCGAAAGCCAATCCATCCCGAATATGATGTCGTAATCATTCATCGGGATTACAATTAGATCGACTAACAATTCCCTACCCTCCATATTTACTGGGTACTTTTCTATCACTAAATTGGTTCGGGTCGGGTTCCCATGTGGCAAACTAACTAAATAATCCTTCTTAGAATGGGTAGGATATATTCCGACCCTTGTCACAAAATCAGCCGACACAAAAGAATGTGTGGCTCCCGAGTCAATTAAAATAGAAGTCGGGACATGGTAAATATTCAACGTACCCGTCACCACATCAGGGTTTGTCTCCGCCTCCTCTTTTGTTAATGTAAAGACCCGTGCTGGTACAGGTGGAGGTCGGATAACCGGTTGGGGCTGATTCTGCACCAGGGGTTGTCTCTCCGTGCATGCCCTGGCGTAATGCCCCACCTTTCCACACTGGTAGCACTGCGGAGGTTGCCTTACTCCATAGCAGACCCCAAAGTGATAGCGTCCGCATTGCTGGCATTGGGGCGTAACATTCTGAGGTCGATTAGAGATATTTGTCGGCCCTTGATTCGGCCTCAGGCGCCAGTTTTGTTGGCCCGGTCGGTTTCCATGGCTAGAACGCCCTTTGCCAAAGAATTGGCGCTTCTTGTTTCCCCCTCCGCCTTCTTGATTCTCTCTCCTTTTCCTCGCTTCCTGGGCTTCCACAACTACCCGCTCTGCTTGCTCGGCAATTAAGGCGCGTTCGGTAACTTGCATGAACTCCAGCTGTCGCGCGCCGGCTATGCTCAAATCCCGATAGATTTCGGGCTTGAGTCCCTGAATGAATCGAGTCACCTTCAGGGTGTTAGTTGCCACGAGAAACGGGGCAAAACGGGACAATTCTTCAAAACGACGGATGTATTCCGCCACTGGCATGCTTCCTTGTCGTAAATTCATGAATTGGAGCATACGCTGCTCCTGTTCATGAGCGGTGAAATATTTGGTGAAGAACAGCTCCTTGAATCTACCCCACGACATGGTGATTGGGTCTTCCAATACTTTTACTGTGTTCCACCAATAGCGCGCATTCTCCCGTAGGAGGGAAACGGTGCAAAGTACCTTCTCATTATCAGGCACTCTGCTATAGATGAACATGTCCTCTATAGTGCCTATCCAGTCCTCAGCCAGCGCAGGGTTGGCGGCCTCGGTAAAGATGGGAGGATTCAATTTTCGGAAGCGCTCCCCGATTATTTGTACATGATCGGGCTGTGGGGAAGGACGATGCTCCGACGAGCTCCGATGGTGTATAAGGTCACTAATTTGCTCCGACTGATGCTGAATAAGTTCGGTCAGTCTATCGATGGTATTATGTTCGTGCATTGGAGATTCGGGCTCGCCTCTTTGGTTCGACTCCCCAACGTTTTTACGTCCCCCTCTCGGCATTTTGTAACTATTCTTCATTCACAGACACATACAAGCACATAGTCATGTACCACATACTATCGTTAAAAATAAAACTTACAGGCGCGGCTGGTTCTCCCGGCTTTTGGGCAGCAGTACATGGACAGTCTTCAGAATCTAAAGCCTATGCTCTGATACCACCTGTGGCGACCCCACTTTTTAATATAGATAGTTGGCGGGTTTTCGCAACGAAAGCCGCGGAAAGTCCATTTTACAAAAACAACATAGTATATTATACAATATATAAAAGAGTTGTTTTACAAAAGCCGTGCTAGTCTTTACAACGGGCCGAAGCCCCAAAATATCAAAACAATCCTACGCCTCCACAGGTCGCGTCCCATGTACTGCATCCGCCCCCAAAAGCCCGTGGAGTCACCGCCACCAGCCGCTACTTACTCGTACCTATAAAACATGTAACCCTGAGCAAAATTGCCCAGTAGGTGAACACCAAAATAATACGATGCATGCGTGCACATGTTCCCAAATCCCAATATCTCACATGACAAATGCACGCTCATTTTCTCATATCTAAATACTCAGGGCCCTAGGTTAGACTCGGCACCTCGCGCGCAACATCACATCAATCATCCGGTCACACAGACTCGGAAATCACATTTCATGGCGGTGGGCACCCCGAGTCGCGTTTTCACTCTGTACCCGGGTAGATAGAGAGATCACGTCTATCTCCCGCCTAATCTCATCTCATGACGGTAGGCACCCCGAGTCGCGCTCCCACGCTATACCCGGGTAGATAGAACGATCACGTCTATCTCCCGTCAGGTCGAGCAATCCTACGACGGTGGGCACCTCAGGTTGCTCAAACCTGAGTAGACAGAACGATCACGTCTGTCTCCCGTCAGGTGCACCTACGAGTCTTAACCTCACAAAACTCTGCCAAAGAAAGGCATACACTCTCCCATCGCACAAATACTCTCGTCATGACATGCCGTGAATGAATGAACAATTAATCGCAGAACATATTAAATATATTCGAAAAACCTCAAAAATCATTAGAATATATAAAACGTACTTAAAATCCCGAGAATAGTAAATTATTTAAGACCCAATACTCCTTTATCAGTTGACCCGAGAAATTGGGTCCAAGCTCGAAAATATTTTATAAAAACTTAGTTCAACAAAATTAAAAGATTTGGGCCGAAATCAAACTAAAGCCCAGAATGGTCACACCAGGCCCATGAAAAGCCTACTAAAAGTTGACCTGGCGAAAACCTTTTGACCTGGCGAAAACCCTTTTTTTTTTTTTAAGTGGCGAAAAGTTTAGGCTAGCGAAAAGTAGCGAACAGCTCAAACTTGGCGAAAACTTTGGAAGTGGCGAAAAGCTTTTTCCTTTTGAACAGTAGCTAGCGAAAACTTATATTAAGTAGCGAAAAGTTTTGATTCGCGAAAACTCACAAAAATGGCGAAAAGCTGGTTCGCGAATACCTAACAAAAGTTGGCGAAAAGCTTGGTTCGCGAAAACCTAACAAAAGTTGGCGAAAAGCTTGGTTCGCGAAAACCTAACAAAAAGTGGCGAAAAGCTTGGTTCGCGAAAACCTCATTATTGGCCCGCGAAAACTTTTTCCTCTCACATACCGAAAACCTTAGGCCCGCGAAAACTGATTTTTTTCGGCCCGCGAAAACTTTTTCCTCTCACATACCGAAAACCTTAGGCCCGCGAAAACTGATTTTTCGGCCCGCGAAAACTGATTTTTCGGCCCGCGAAAACTTAAAATGGCCCGCGAAAATGGTTTTCGGCCCGAAAACAAGAATTCATCCGAAAGTGAAGAACAGTATACGAAAAGCACTAAGTTCTTCAAATCTTCATATCTTCAACAAATTCCAGGAACTCATAACATAATTAAAACCCATATTTTGAGTTTTTAAACATCAATCATCACACATAGCATTTTATCGAACCAAAAACGATGGTGATCCTTTCACCATAAATATAACAGCTTAAAAATATCAGTTTTGAGTTTGTAAGTTTCACCTACCTCACGTCCGAAGTTAGCTAAGCTACGATTTTTCCTAACTCTCGATCGTTGGTTGTTGAGCTTGAAGGTTTTCCTCTCCCCTTTACTTCTCCTTGTTCCTTTTCTTCTTCATGAAGTTTTTGAAGTATAGGTTTATATTTAAATTGGGAGAGACTTACGTGATGACAAGGAGGTGATAAGGTGGTGATGTAATTTTCCTCTTAGGCTAAGAAATGTTCTTTTTTGTAATTTTCCTCCTTTTGTATCTTTCTTCATTGCAAACAATTTTGGCCATTAGGCCATTCAGTCCTTTTGGGCCTAGTTATTTTTCAGCCCATCCAAGTTTTCCTTCTTTATCGGGCTTGGGCCCAATTATTATTTGGGCTCGATTTCAAGCCTGCCCAAACTTATCTTCACCAATTTCGAAGTTTTGCGAAATCCCCGTATTAAATTTTACGGGTATTACAAGGACTTCCTTCCGATCCTCGAAGCATGTCTTAAAATGACATGTCTACGGAAGTTCTGACGTGATCACAAAGATCAGGTGTTATTAAAGTGTATGTGTCCTATAAAATATTAAAAATATGGGGAGTGAGCACACACTAAACTCGATGTGTGCAAGAAAGTGTGGTGGTGGGGCTGAGTACCACTTAATTCAATATCTCCCGCTTCCGAGTGAAGCGGTGATAGTAGACATGGTTCCCCGTGATTTCTTGAAACATCTGTCTTTTGTGAGACAGACGAGTGGGTAAGGCTCGGTTGTGATTGCGCCGTTGGACCTAATGCGGCGACTTCTACCCTGGAGCTAATAAAATTAGCACCTGTACTTATGGGGGTTGGTCCGAATAATTTGTGAGGTAAGGGAATTATATATATCATCGGTCTTTTCAAAAGGTTTTAGTAGACATGGCTGTTTCTTCATAGTTCCATTGATCTCGGTGATGTTCCGGGGTTAGATTCAGTTGGGTTTGACTGAATCGTAGGAACGAAGTATCCATGCATCCGGTAGGAAGTAGTGAGTGCTGCTTTATTTGTCAGCAAGCTGGAGCAGGTCGGTTGAAGCGAGCACCGAGATTTGCATTCGTAGCCACCGTCGCCTTTTGAAAAGAGTTGACCGTTGTGGACTTGAGATTCTTCTTTTGAAGTCCATCTTCGAAGGCCGGAGGTGATCTCCATGAAGCTTGATAATGAGGAGAGAAGTTTTTTTTTTTTTTTTCGCCCTTCTGTTTTTTTTTTTGGATATATATATATATTAGTCGTTATTAGTAATATATTTATCTATATTATATGGATATATATATATTTATTGTATTTGTAATATATATTAGTATGTTATATTATATATATATATATATTATTCATTCCCCTCAGATCATGCTTCCTAAAGAAACTTGCCCCCCCTCAAAAGATGCGTTAAAAGTTCGAAAAATCTGTGAATCTCTTTCCCTAAATTCACGTATTTGAAGTTCTCTCCCCCTCAAAAATGTAATTATTGCTCCCTTCTAAAGAAATAAGGGTCACTTCTCTTTTAAAAATAAAATAGTAGCTTCCCCTCAAAGTAAGCTCATTCTATAGAAAAAAATGGTATCTATCATTTCCGTGCGTAATATGCATTTTAAGTTTTAAAGTTTTGAAAATGCATATTTAAAATGTACCATTTTGAAAAATAGGTATTTTTTGCGATTCAGCATTTATGCATACTTGAAAGCTTAAACTCGAAAATCTTAAAATTGTATGCATAATTAAAATGTACCATTTTGAAAAAGGTATTTTTCAATTCAGCTCGTATGCGTAAGCAAATTAAAATTTTGAAAATTTGGTTAACATACACATAATTAGAATGTACCTATCTTAAAAATATGTATGAATGTGGTATTATGAAACTCAGTTCAAAAGATAGAATGTACCACATATAGTCGTAGTTGCTCACGTCGTTTCCCTTTATCATGTATGTGGAGCCACTACGTCAAATTGCCATACATGAGGGATGCGGTTGCTCGCGTGTCTTACCAGCCATGCATTTGGAGCAACCCGAGTACCGTGCATGCTGGAATTGTTGTGGTTGCTCTCGTCTCGTACCGATCATGAGTATGGAGCAACCATCTTCTAACTACTACTCATGATCGGGGCATTGTGATTGCTCTCGTCTCATACCAATCACGCGTGTGGAGCAACCATCGTCGAATTACCACACGTGATTGGGCTCCTGTTGTATGGGTCCTTCCATATTAGCAGAAAATAAGTTAAGCATATATGGTTCAGATGTACATCCTAAATCATCCTTTAAAGTCCTATTTAATTTGATTTCTGATTTAGGAACCCAAGTTTGGTGAACCTTAGAGGGAAATGACAATTCGGCGCCGGTGAATGTGTGTCTAGGTTTAGAAGATCTGAAGATTCTCTCCCTAGCCAGTCGCAGAAGGTGTCTTTCAGACTTAATCTGGACCGGGTATTTCAAGTATGAATACGAACTTATCGCACTATATGCGTCATCGGATGATGAGTCATATTTCCTACAAGAATTCACATCATTCACTCTATAATGATGATTTTTTATGGAATTTCGCTTACTAGAATAATAAGCATTTTTGTGTGTGTAAGCAATTCCATCTCTATCATTCTTTAAAGAATGAGAGATTTTGGAAGTTTGAGAAGTTCGTCTGCTTGAGCTTGGAACTTCTTCTTTAGTAACTTCTTTTTTTATGGGAGCGGGAGAAGGAGAATCTTTAACAATGTCGTCCTTGAGTTTGAAAAATAATGTCGATTTTCCTTTCTCCTTCCTAATATTCTTTTGTTCCTTTGCATTTTTATGTGTATTGCTTTTACTTTTCGTTTCTGCGCCAGCCAAAGGGGATTTAGAATGCGTATTTGCTTTCGTCACCGTTGACTTATAATTATTAGCAAAAGCCTTTTTAGCTTTGGGAACAAAGGCGTCGGTTTGTGTGCCCATATCCTGCTTAAAAGAAGATTTTTCTATAGAGAGTTCATTTAAGACGGGTAGGGACGGGGAATTTTTGAGATTAGAAATCTCCTCTAGAAGTTTTTGCTTTTCTGCTCGGAAACCTACTCTTTCCGATTCCAGAGTTACGTTCAATTCTACAATTTTACTAACAACCTCTGGAATTTCCCAACAAGAGATAGGTTTATTAGAATGTAAACTATTTTCCCCGTTGGACGCTAAGTCTTTAGAGGAACTTTGGTCTGTTTGACCCTTTTTCGCAAGGATGCCCTCTAAGTGATGAACTTTAGAGTGCAATTTACTGCGTTCCTCAAATAAAAGTTTAAAACTACTCCGCGAATTGCTCAAATCAGACAGATAATTATTGCGTTCGAGTTCGCAATTGTTTAATTTATTTGTTAGTTCACTAATTTGAGCTTTTAATTTTACTTCCTGAGATTCAAGATTAGTGATTTTCTCACGCGCGTTTTCTAAATGGCAAGACTACCTCTTTCTTCTAAACTCTTGACTAAGCATTTGTAATTATTATCTAGTCTACTCTCTAACTCACTTATAGTCTTTTCGTGACTTATAAGTTGAGTTTGGCCTAGCTTAGAGGAATTTAGGTTCTTGGTTCACAAACGTTAGTTTCTGAGCTAGCTAATTTTGATTCAAGACTAGAAATAGTTTCTAGTGCACTAGCTAACTTAGTTTCTAACGTTTGGGTAGTCCTACGCTCGTGTTTATGTTCACAACGCATGGTTTTATAATCTTCCTTCAAAGAAAGAAAAGTTTTATATAAATCACTCTCGTCAAAGCTCATCTCAGAAGTTGCGGAAGTACAATCCATGATTTTTAAAATTTTAAAATATTACTATTTTTTTTAATTTAGTTGGATACGCGATCGTTAACGCGTTGTGTAGATTTGATAATTTTTGGCTTTCGAAAAATTCAGTTCCGAAAAGTTTTGGTGTGTCGATAGAAGTCGTGAAGTTTCGAAAATTTTAAGTCTCGAAAACTTTTTGGTGTGTACCGAAAAGTTTTAAAGTGATGTCGAAAAACTTCGAAAATATTACCAAAAGCTTTTTCTATAATGTGCCAAAGATGTTTTCGAATAAATAATTGGCTTTTGAAAATTTCTGCACCAAAAAGTTTGATTTATCAAGAAATATAGTGAAGTATCCAAAATTTTGGGTACCGAAAACTTCGGAAATTTATCAAACTTATGTATAATTTGCCAAAAATGTTTTGATGTGATATGATATGCAAAAATTTATTTTCGATAAGTGGTATGTGAAAATTTGATTTTCGGTATGTGTGTTAGGAAAATCAAGTTTTCGAAGTGATAAGATGCGCAAATAAATTTTCGGAGTGCTTGGGTGCGAAAATTTAAATTTTCGATATGAGTGCGAAAAATATTTTCGAAATATAGTGCGAAAACTGATTTTCGAAGTGTTGTTTCGAAAATCTTAGGTTTTCGAAGTGAGCTGTTGCGAAAATAGATTTCTGATTAGGAGTGCGAAAATCAAGATTTTCGAAGTGGGTTCGAAAACTTTTGGGTTCGCAAACTGGAAAATTACGAAAATGCCCTCAAAAGTTTTCGAAGTGGGGGTTTTTGAAGTGTTCAGTGCGAAAAGATGGATGCGAAAAGTTGGATGCGAAAATCTTTTAAGTTGGGTGCAAAAACTGATTCGCAAACCAACTTACTTTTTTTTTCCTTGGGTGCGAAAACTGATTCACAAACCTATGTATTTTATTTATTTATTTTTTTTTTTACATGTGATGCGAAAACCTTTTTTTTTATGCGAAAACTGATTCGCAAACTTTAATTTTATTTTTTTTGTTTTTACTTGGATGCGAAAACGTGATATATATATATATATATTTTATTTTTTTATTTTTTATTTATTTATTTTTTTCACACAATACACATTTTATTATGTGTTAGGGTTCAAGTATTTATACCACATTTTGGTATATAATACTTGGGCCCTTAACAAAGCCCAATTACACTAAGCCTCTTTTAAATAAAATCTATTTAAATAAACTACAAAGATAATTCTAATTAATTGAATACAATAAAATATTCCTAACAATCTCCCCCTTTGTGTTCAATCTTGTGTTGCGATTGGGGAGTTTTTTCTTTGAAAATTTGAGAGATGCACACTAGGCGGTTGCCGGATTTCTTTTTTATTTTTTTATTTATTGTACCTAATGATTACCTAATCATTACCTATTATTATTATTTATTTAATTTAATTTATTTTTTTTCACATGGATGCGAAAACCTTTTTTAAGGGTGCGAAAACTTGGGTTTGCGAAGTGGGAAAAAAAGTTTGCGAAGGAGATGGTTTTCGCAGGGAGGTTTGCGAAGCCAAAGTAGCTTTGCGAAGTGGGTTTTCGCAGTGAAGGTTTGCGAAGTGGGTTTTCGAACCAACTTTTCGCAGTGGTTTTCAGTCCGAAAACTTTTCTGCGAAAACACTGAACCCACTTTTCGATCCTCAAACACAAAATTAATCAAATTAGCCCTGGGTAAAGATCGAAACACTTATATACTAACTCCTAAACACTCAATCAAGCATCTAAACACCAAAACATGTCAAATTTTTCGAAAATTTTGAAGAACATGCGATTAACACCGAAAAATAAAAATGAAAAATTTTACTCAAATCTTAACGCGCGTGGCTCTGATATCACTTGTAAAGCCTAGAATATCCAACTAAACAAGTATTAAAACGATCTTACCACGATTTGAAGATCAAAAGAATTGGTGCTCGCGTGGGGTGTTGTGTATTCTTGAGAGGTTGGGGGCTCACTTTGATTTTTACACAATACACTTTGATTATGTATTAGGGTTTTTGTATTTATACCACAAATTGGTATATAATACTTGGGCCCCTAACAAAGCCCAATTACACTAAGCCTTCTTTAAATAAAATCTATTTAAATAAACTACAAAGATAATTCTAATTAATTGAACACAATAAAATAATCCTAACAAATGCAATTTTCGGTGTTCGCTTCAACCGGCCTGCTCCGACTTGCTGACAACTAAAGCAGCACTCACTACTTCCTACCGGATGCATGGATACTTCGTTCCTACGATTCAGTCAAAATCAACTGAATCTAAGCCCGGAACATCACCAAGAGTCAGTCGAATCACGAAGAAACAACCACGTCTACTAAAACCTTTTGAAAAGACCGACGCTACATGATTTCCTCACCTCAGAAATTATTCGGACCAACCCCCATAGGTACAGGTGCTAATTTTATTAGCTCCCGGGTAAAAGTCGCCGCAATAGGTCCAACGGCGCGTGCACAACCGAGCCTTACCCACTCGTCTGTCTCACAAAAGATAAGTGTTTTAGAAATCACGGGGAACCATCTCTACTATCACCGCTTCACTCGGAAGCGGGAGATATTGAGAAATATATATCACTAATAACGATTAATATATATATATATATATATATCCAACAAAGGCAAAAAAAAAAATTCCTTCTCTCCTCATCATCAAGTTTCATGAAGATTACCTCCGATCTCCGAACATGAACTTCAAAAGAAGAATCTCGTGCCTACAACGGTCAATTCGTTTCTAAAGGCGACGGTGGGTACAAATGCAAATTTCTGTGTTTGCTTCAACCGACCTGCTCCGACTTGCTGACAAACAAAGCAGCACTCACTACTTCCTACCGGATGCATGGATACTTCGTTCCTACGTTTCAGTCAAACCCAACTGAATCTAACCCCGGAACATCACCGAGAGTCAGTCGAATTACGAAGAAACAACCACGTCTACTAAAACATTTTGAAAAGACCGACGCTACATGATTCCCTCACCTCAGACCAACCCCAATAGGTACAGGTGCTAATTTTATTAGCTCCCGGGTAAAAGTCGCCGCAATAGGTCCAACGGCGCGTGCACAACCGAGCCTTACCCACTCGTCTGTCAAACAAAAGACAGGTATTTCAAAAATCACGGGGAACCATGTCTACTATCACCGCTTCACTCGGAAGCGGAAGATATTGAGAAATATATATTACTAATAACGATTAATATATACATATATATAAAAAAAAGGCAAAACAAATATCCTTCTCTCCTCATCATCAAGTTTCATGGAGATTACCTCCGATCTCCGAAGATGCACTTCAAAAGAAGAATCTCGTGCCTACAACCGTCAACTCTTTTCTATAGGCGACGGTGGGTACAAATGCAAATTTCGGTGTTCGCTTCAACCGACCTGCTCCGACTTGCTTACAAACAAAGTAGCACTCACTACTTCCTACCGGATGCATGGATACTTCGTTCCTACGATTCAGTCAAACTCAATTGAATCTAAGCCCGGAACATCACCGAGAGTCAGTCGAATCACGAAGAAACAACCACGTCTACTAAAACCTTTTGAAAAGACCGACGCTACATGATTCCCTCACCTCACAAATTATTCGGACCATCCCCCATAGGTACAGATGCTAATTTTATTAGCTCCCGGGTAAAAGTCGCCGCAATAGGTCCAACGGTGCGTGCACAACCGAGCCTTACCCACTCGTCTGTCTTACAAAAGACAAGTGGTTCAGAAATCACGGAGCACCACGTCTACTATCACCGCTTCACTTGGAAGCGGGAGATATTGAATTATGTGGTACTCAGCCCCACCACCACACTTCCTTGATTACTCAAGTCTAGTGTGTCCTCACTTTCCATATATTTTTATATTTTCTGAGACTCATACACTTTTCTAACACCTGATCTTTGTAATCAAGCTAGAACTTCCGTAGACATGTCTTGCTTAGACATGCTTCGAGGATCGGGAGGAAGTCCTACCGTTGCAACATCAATACAACAACGGAATCAGGCCATCGCCTCGAGCTAGTCTCTAGAACGATGTAAACGGGATGCCTATGTGGCTTCGGTTCTTCAAGCCCTGTCCTCACAGGCCACGTCTCGGAGTTTGTCTCTGAAGTCGTGTCGACGGATTGTATTGGTGGCTCCGTCTGGTTATTACCATCACTGACCTATCATTTGTGTCCTTCTAATCTTCCTATACAAGCATGATGATCTTATTAACACGAATCGCCATGAGGGGGAGAAGGGGACACGCATAAACAAATAGGTCGGACCACCTACCAATTTCCGCCGAGCTTACCACTCTGAAGTCGGGCTCCCCTGTACTTAATCTGACGCATTTCCCTACACCCCATTCGTACCTTCTTCCGGAGTCAGAAAAGCTTCCTCGAGGCCGAACCAGACAAATTCCTTCGAAGAAGACGAATCTGGCGCCGAGAAGATGAAGTTTGGAGGAGACTTGACGACTTCAAACTACGGAGTAAAACCAGGACAAGATGCAAACAAAGTCCAAGATCCGCGATATCATCAAATTCGAATATCAGGGTGTGGATCACTATCTACATCCGGTCTACATAATACAGCATCAAGACAAGAGAGTCCTAGCCGAAAGAGCATTCAAAGCCTCCGCAAGAAGAGGAGATAACCCTTGTAGGGGGAGATTGTTAGGACTCAAGATGTTAACGGAAAGTCTTCATGACCCCGGTTTCTTATACGACGGATTGCCTTTGTGGCTCCGTCGGGTTATTACCAAACCTGAGCTCCTACTGTGCCTACCAACACCATCCTCTTGTCCCGACGACGTGATCAACATGCCAAATCTCCGCCCCATTTTATATAATCGCCATGATGGTCTTCCCAACTCGATCATCATGAGGGGGAGTAGTACTAAATAAAAAATGGGGCCAATACGTCAACGAAAGGGCAAGATTGATCAGAAATGCTGAAATCATCAAGCACGGTCAAATCAAGCAAACACCGCCGACCTTCAAAGACCGAAGTTGCCGCCTCGTGTGTGTTTCTCCAAATTTCAAAGAGAACTTCCCAATCTCAACACAAGGTTGACGAAAAGCAGGGGGAGTTGCGTCACTATCGAAAGGAGAGATCAGACACAAAAAGAAGAAATCCGGCAACCGCCTCGTGTGCACCTCTCCGATTACCAAAGAGAAAATTCCCCAATCCCAACTCAAGGTTGAACAAAAGTAGGGGGAGTTTCGCGCTATCAGAGGGAGAAATGGAACACACAAAAGAGAAAATTCTTCTAGATCCGGCAAGCAACTTCAAACACCTTCCGGCATTTACTAGTCGAGCTTCAAAAGAAGATTAAGAAGATCTGGTGCCGAGAAGCGAAGATCAAGACACGGTGAGCTTGAAGATCTCCAAAAGAAGAGGTCAAAGACAAGACAAGGAGGAAATTCCTTTAGGACTCAGGCAAACGCACTAAGCCCCGCAAAGATAATCCAGGCCAAATTGAAGATTGAACACAAACGGGGAGATTGTTAAGATTATTTTATTGTGTTCAATTAATTAGAATTATCTTTGTAGTTTATTTATAAAGATTCTCTTTATATGAGGTTTAGTGTAATTGGGCTTTGTTAGGGGCTCAAGTATTATATACCAACTTGTGGTATAAATACAAAAACCCTAACACATTATAAAGTGTGTTCTTTGTGAAAATCATCTATAGAGAGAGAGAGAGAGCTACCCAACACCTCTTAAGAACACAACACCCCACGTTCGATCCAATTCTTCCCATTTCAAACGTGGTAAATCGTCCCTATGTTAGATTGTTAGGATAGAAAGCGTACCAACAATCAAACTGAAAGTTATGTAGAGGAATATCATCATCAGTGTGATGTATATTATCTACAATTTTGGTTGACCGGTTAAACTTCAACTTGTAATCATTCCGCACGTGCCAATCCAATTCTGATGCTTGGTCGACGCTTAAATTATCAATGTAATAAACCATCCCTACTTTCAAAATATCCCGATAATTATCAATATCGTCATTCCGTAGGGTAACTTGTATTTCAGTTCCCTGTAAAAGAATTGTTAATACATAACTTTAGTATATGCGGGAATTGAATGATAAACTTGTAAAATTTAACATATATTGAAAATGATTTTCATACCTCGACATCAATGAAAATTAAATTTTGTAACCCATACTCTCTGTCGGATCGTACGTTAGTATGAAGATCGTAGCGCCACAATAAACGTCCTCGCAGATTCTACGTGTAATTATAGGATCATATATGTCTAACTGGTTTGTATCTGAGATGTTCCATCTGCAACAATTTTAAACAGTTATTAATTGTTAATTATAATCAATGTCAAGGTAAAAAGTTATGAGAAAAAAAACCGTTTAAAATAATAATAACATATTAAAACACTTAAGAATATATTACAGCTTAAATTACATCTACAATAATTTCAAACAGCATAATGTAATGGTTAACTGTTAATTATAATCAATGTCGAGCCAAAAATTAAAAGAAAAAAAGAAAAATATTAAAATAATAATAACAACATATTAGAACACTGAAGAAAAAATACATTAGTGTTACAAATTATCATTACATATTGGATAAAACTTCACTGTATACAACATTCTTCGTAACGTTTTTTGGTAAATCATTCTTATTACGTATTAGAGTCTTGAGCCCATTGGGTGATGTGACACGAGATAGTGCAACAAAAAGTTGTCCATTACTGAAGACAGGATTCGGAAGATATAAACCAACTGAATTTAATGTTTGTCCCTGATTTTTATTAATTGTCATCGCAAAGGCCAATTTAAGAGGAAATTGTCTTCTTCTAATAGCAAACCCCGCCTCTTGGTTGGAGGGTGATAAATCAATACATGGTATGAGAATATTTTCATCGGTCTTTGGCCCCGATATTACTGTCGCTTCAACCACCTTATCCCCTAGCTTGTAAATAACCAACCGTGTTTCATTGCACAAACCAAGCGACTGATTCATGTTACGCAATAAAATGACCGGTACTCCTACTTTTATTTCTAGACAATGGTTGGGAAGACCAGCAAAATTAGTGGAATAGAGCACCTCTATGGGATTCATTTCTTCCAATGATTCACCAGCTTCCGACGAACATATTCTATCCGAACTCAAGTAATTTCGAGTATTTCCGGGAAGCATAGCTAAAAATTTTGAATTGAGAATGTCAACATCACTATTGGTGGGTGCTAGTATTGCTCGTTCCTTAAAATAAACCAAATCAGAATACCTTGCTGGAAGGTCTTGATAAGTCGCAGCAATTAATATTTCAGTCCCATTGGCATCGTCTTTTATCAAGAAATCCATTGAAATATCAATCAAATCCGACTCACCGTTGCTTGTTAGTGATCTTCCAGGCAATCTACCGTCCCATATTTCTAAAATCCATTTTTCGAATTGCGTCATTCTTTGTAAATCTTCAATGGAAAAATCGCCACCACGAAGACGCATGTTTATTTCCAACTTCATTAAGCTACATTGACCCCAAAAATTAGCATGGTGCAAAGTAGATGCCACAATTGCTTCTCGACCATCATTTGCGACAACCGGTAATATTTGTCTAAAGTCACCTCCTAATACAAATAATTTTCCTCCGAATGGCAAATTATTATCACAAATATCCCTGAAGTGACGATTGACGGCCTCAAATGCGAGCCGATTAGTCATAGGAGTCTCATCCCAGATTATCATCGACGCCATTCGAATTAGTTCAGCTCGTGACGATGTTTTCTCAAATGAACAAACAGAACTCTCTGCAGGATTTAGCGGTATCTTAGATGTAGAATGAGCAGTTTTACCACCAGGTAGTAATAAGGCAGCGATTCCCAAGGATGCAACTGAAATCACAACTTGTCTGTCTGATCTAAATTTAGAGATCAATGTATTCCATAAGTAAGTATTTCCAGTTCCGCCGCTACCGTAAACAAAGAATAAACCACCATTATTTTGAGCGTGTGCTCTCATAATGGTAGAAAGGACCTTATATTGATCTGCATTTAGCCCCCCGAGCAAGACGTTCGTAATTTTCCATCTCTAGTGATGTATCATAATCGAGTTCGTCTAATATCAATCGATTGGTGGCGTGTTGCGCATCCTCAAATGATGGTTGTGGTATGTGTGGATAATCTTTCAATGACTTGCCATTTTTGTTGAGGATATGTTCAATCTCTAGAATGACCAAATTACGCCGTTCACCATCTGCGAGGCGCAAATCGAAATTATTAGATTGACGCCGAATCATATGCTCAATATCATCAGTCATGCTTTTCTAATGCAATTCCCATAGTCTTGATGGGTCGGCTCCTTCAATAAACATCAGTATGGAACAGAATATATTTCTTAGTTGTGAACCTGTAGTCCAAGTTGCTGCTTCCCTTAAAGCGTCATGCCATTCATTGTTGTCGTCGAGCGATCCCAATTCAAGACACGCAGCCTGAAATGTTGGTTGAACAACTCCCGTTACCGTTCGTATGTCCTCATATGACATTGCACCACAAACCTGCGTAAGGAGCATCCTGAGGTAGTAGCGCTCACCAACATTTGAATGCGTAAAAAGTAGTCTCCCAATCGAAACTTTGTTGACGTTTTTTCCAAATTTTACTTCGACGATCCCATATCCATTCGGTTGGAAAATCCGAATATGTCAAAGATCGAGCTTCATGATACCGTTTGTTTGCATCGAACCACACTGTCAACATGGTGTTTTGTGGCTGATTTATTACTTCATGTAGATCATCGTTGTCATGAAAGACAATGTTCTGATCGCCTGGCAAATGAAACTGCATTCTCTCAACAGACGGGTTTTGATGTTGTAGGCCAAAATTGTAATACCCGTAAAATTTAATACGGGATTTTGATGTAATTAACTATATGATTATGTTACTTAGAAATTTTATTTAGGTGAAGATCTCAAAAATTCTGGTAAACATAAACAACTAAATAGAAGGAACACCCGAAAATGTTATGTTTGGACAAAAGAGGGCTAAAATTCGGGTGATGGCAGCATTAAGGTAAAGCCCAAATAAATTCGGGTGAAGCAATTTTCGGGTAAGAACAAAGGGAAGAATTCGGGTAAAGACAAAGTGAAATTCGGGTGAAGTGTAAATAATTTTCGGGCAAGACATTTCTTAACCTAAGAGGAAAAACTCGTCACCTCCTTGTCACCTACTTATCATCATTTACCTCAAATATAATTATACCCCATTAAGTGAAAAACAGAGAACATTTTCGAAACCAAGAAAGGAGAAGAAAAGGGGAGAAGAAAACCTTCAAACTCAATAACCAACGACCGAGAGCTCGGAAAAATCTTAGAACACGTAAACTTCGGACGTGAGGTAGGTGAAATCTTTCATCTACAAACACGAAAATATTAAGTGTTTTATGTGATAACGTATTTTGTTATGATCTTACATGATGATTTGGTGAATTTTCGGGTGGCTATATGCGTTAAAAACCCCAGATTTTTGGGTTTGAATCTATGTTACGTGTTATAGTTGTATTTACATGGAAGTTGAATGAGTTAGGAATGTTTTCGGGTAGATGTTATTCGGGCACTTGAATGTTTTCGGGTGTTGGAATAATTTTTGGGCATAGTACTTTGTACTGTAGTCTGGAATTTATATAAATTCGGATAGGTATACGTTTCTGGGTCTTTAATATTTTCGGACAAAGTGTTTTCGGGTAACAAGGTTTTCGCAGAATAAAATATAATTTTCGGGTCTTTTAAAATATTCTGAGTCAGAAAGGAAATTCGGCGAATTGTGTTTATTTTCGGGTAAAGAGTTTCGGGCCTTCGAAAGATATTCGGGCTCAAGTTTTCGGCGTTTAAAACTAAGATTTTCGGATGGAACTGTCGGGCTACATTTTCGGGTCAAAACATTTTCGGCGTCAGACTCATTTTCGGGCAGCAACTTTCGGGCTCGAATAAAATTCGGGTCTTTGTTCAAAAAAAAAAAAAAAAGTCTTTTGGAGGAAAATTATTTTTACATCATTGAATGAGAAAAATGTTCCGAGTCCAACGGGCATAGTCTATTTTAACGCCCGATTAAAAGTTTTCGAAATAAATTTTCCAGGTTCAAAATAATATTTTCAGGGAAGGTAGTTTTAATGTGTACTGTGGCATTTCATTTGTATATCACACATGCATCTCATATCGGTACGAGTGTGTGATGACCGTGTGGACACGGTGACACTTTATAGTGTCAACGAGCGGGGTAGATCGTGATCGCGTTGATGATTCGTAGAAGAATCGAGGTTAGTACTCATATATGACACCTGACGGCAGACAGGCGTGATCGATCTGTCTACTCGGGCGTGAACGTCCCGAGGTGCAAAACCGTCTTTTATGTTATTTTCACGGAAGGAGCGACCTGGTAGGGCAGTAGCGTGAACGTCTAAACGCTATCAGTGTAGGCTACCGTCTTTTATATTATTTTCGCGGAAGGAGCGACCTGGTAGGGCAGTAGCGTGATCGTCTAAACGCTATCAGTGTAGGCTACCGTGATTGTTATGGGCGCGCGAGGTGTCGAGTCTAACCTAGGGCCCTGTGTCGAGATATGATAAGATGGATTGAGAGGAAAAAGTCGAGCGTGCATTTATGGTGAGATATTTTGGGATGATGGGTGAGCGCACGCTGCATTCATGCATGTTTTCACCTACTGGGCAATCGCTCAGTTTTATGTGTTGTAGGTACGACCGAGTCCGACGTCGAGGTACGTCGCGACTGAGGCAGGCTGATGGCGGAAACTCCACGGACTTTTGAGAGCGAGGTTGTACATGGATGAAGACCTGTGGAGCGGCATTAGGGCGTTTTGATATTTTGAATATTTTGGGGCTACGGCCCTTGTAAGTATACGACTTTGTAACCCGTATGTACTATAATATATTCTATTTTACGAAAAAAAAGTTTTTGTAAAATGGGTCTTCCGCGGCTTTCGTTGCGGAAATCCGCCACTAATAGTATTTAGAAAATGAGGGTCGTCACAGGTGGTATCAGAGCTTAGGTTATAGATTCTGAAGACTGTCCATGTACGGCCGCTCAAAAGTCTGGAGGATCAGCCCTTGCCTGTAAGTTTTTATGTTTTAACGTGATTGAATGTTAAAAGTGATATGCCTACTTGTATGAATAATTGTAGATAATAGTAAGAATGCCGAGAGGAAGAAAAAGAGACGCGGGTGAATCTAGTCGTAGGGCTGAAACCGAGTCCCCTACTAATGAGCGGGACTCTACCATTTTGCGACTTACTGAACTGGTCCAACGACAATCGGACCAGATCAATGAACTTATCCATAATAGGAACTCATCTGAACATGGTCAGTCTCCACAACCAGAGCGTATAGAGATTATAGGAGAGAGATTCAGAAAACTAAACCCCCAACATTTGCGGATGCCACTGACCCTGCAGTAGCAGAAGATTGGCTGCGTACAATTGAAGATATGTTTATCTATAGTCGGGTCCCGGAGGATGAAAAGGTCCTTTGTTCCGTTTCCATGCTAAGGGGAAATGCTAGGTTCTGGTGGGACACAGTTAAGGTCTTGGAGAATCCAATAACAATGTTGTGGGAACGATTCAGAGAATTGTTCCACAGCAAATACTTCACAGCCCACGAACAAGAAAGAAGGATGCACGAGTTTATGTGCTTAAAACAAGGAGGGATGACAGTCGCAGAGTATATTCGCAAATTTGAGGAGCTGTCTCGTTTTGCCCCTCATATGGTGACAACTAATCTCTTGAAGGTAACGAGGTTTATAATGGGCCTCAAACCCGAAATCTATCGAGACTTAAGTATAGCGGGAGCCCGACAGATGGAATTCACACAAGTGGCAGAGCGGGCGATGATTGCTGAGCAAGCGGAGGCGCAGATTGTCGAGGCTCAAGAGGCGAAAAGAAGAAGAGAGAATCAGCAAGGAGCAGGGGGTGATCGTAAACGCCAATTCTTTGGCAGAGGCCCTAGTAATCAAGGAAACCGCCAGGGTCAACAAAACTGGCGTCCAAACTCAATGCCTAATCAAGGACCGACTAGCTTCCCGAATAAACCCCCAAACTTTACGCCCCAATGCCCAAAATGCGGGCGCTATCATGTTGGAGCTTGTGTCAGAACGGGGCCAAATCCAAATCCCCAGTGCTTCCGATGCGGGAGATTAGGCCATTATGCCAGAAATTGTCAAGAAAATTTTCCGCAGAACTCGACCCAACCACCGGTCCGACCTCTACCCGTTCCAGTTCGAGTTTTCACCTTGACGAACGAGGAGGCAGAAGCAAACCCCTCGGTAGTGACGGGTACGTTAACTATCTATAACATACCTACATCTGTGCTCATTGATTCGGGAGCCACACATTCGTTTGTGTCGGCTAAATATGTGGCAAAGGTGGGAATATCTCCTACCTTATCTGAGTGTAACTATGTAGTAAGCTTACCACACGGTGATCCGACACACACTAATCAAGTGTTGGAAGGATGCTCCGTGATCATAAAGGGTAGAAAGTTAAGAGTCGATTTGATCGTAATCCCGATGAACGACTACGATGTTATCTTCGGGATGGATTGGCTTTCAAGATATGGAGCCATCATTGACTGTAATAGAAAGATAGTAAGATTCCAATTACCCGAGGAAGAGGTGTTCACTTTTTCGGGTAAGGTAAATCAGAACAGTATCCCTCGAATTTCTGCTTTAAAGGCTCAACGACTTTTGGGGTCAGGTTGTGAGTCTTTTCTAGTATATGCGGTGAAAGCAGATGAGTTATCTCCTCCAGAACTAAAACACGTGCCAATAGTCAACGAATACGCCGATGTATTTCCTGATGATCTCCCGGGGTTACCCCCTGATCGAGAAATACAGTTCACGATAGATCTGGTGCCAGGAGCAGCCCCAATCTCTAAAGCCCCTTACCGTCTAGCGCCTAATGAACTACGAGAGTTGAAAGAACAGCTGGAGGAACTGTTGCAAAAGGGGTTCATTCAGCCCAGCTTCACCGTGGGGAGCACCAGTTCTTTTTGTACGGAAGAAGGATGGGTCGATGAGGCTGTGCATCGACTACAGAGAGCTGAATAAAAGCACGATCAAGAATAAATATCCATTGCCGAGGATCGACGATTTATTTGACCAATTGCAAGGTGCTACGATATTCTCGAAAATCGACCTCCGTTCTGGATACCATCAACTGAAGATCAGGGAGTCAGATATTCCGAAAACCGCGTTCAGCACGAGGTACGGCCATTACGAGTTTTTGGTCCTGCCTTTCGGGCTGACAAATGCACCAGCCGCTTTTATGGACCTGATGAATCGGGTTTTCAAAGACTTTCTTGATCGCTTTGTTATCGTCTTCATCGACGATATTCTCATATATTCTAAGACGAAAGAAGAACACGCAACCCATCTACGCACTGTCTTAGGAATTATGCGGGAGAAACAGCTCTACGCCAAATTTAAGAAGTGTGAATTCTGGTTGGAGCAAGTAGCCTTTCTGGGACACGTCATTTCTGGAAATGGAATCTCGGTGGATCCCAGTAAGATCGAAGCAGTGAATAACTGGCCACGACCCACTACTCCTACTGAAGTACGGAGTTTTCTAGGACTTGCAGGATACTACCGTAAGTTCATTGCTGACTTCTCTAGTATTGCCTCAACCCTGACGAATCTGACAAGGAAGAATATGCCGTTCGTATGGACGGAATCATGTGAGCAGAGCTTCCAGGAACTGAAGAGACGGCTTACTTCAGCCCCAATTTTGACGATACCATCGGGAACCGGAGGATTTTCGGTCTATAGCGACGCATCGAAGAATGGCTTGGGATGCGTGTTGATGCAAAATGGGAAGGTTATCGCATATGCTTCTCGACAATTGAAAGAGTACGAGAAGAATTACCCAACACATGATCTGGAACTCGCAGCAGTAGTTTTCGCTCTGAAGATTTGGCGGCACTACCTTTACGGAGAAAGATGCGAAATCTATACGGACCATAAGAGCCTGAAGTACTTCTTCACCCAGAAGGAGTTGAATATGAGGCAACGACGTTGGTTAGAACTCGTTAAGGACTACGACTGCGTGATCAATTACCATCCAGGCAAAGCGAACGTAGTCGCCGATGCATTAAGCCGAAAAACCGTAAATGCAGAACTTTGCAGACTTGAAGTGGAAATAGTAAATTTGGGCGAGGTTGAAACGAAATTAGCAGCACTGACCCTTCAGCCCACATTACTAGAAAGGATCAGGAGGCACAAGAAGAAGACGAGCTCTACTTGAAGATCCGAAGTGCGCAAATGGAGCAAGCACCACCCGACTTCGAAATACGAGAAGACGGGAGTTTACGATACAAGAATCGCTTATATGTACCCAATGACGAGGAGCTACGACGAACCATAATGACGGAAGCACACGCCACGACGTACTCGGTACACCCAGGTGCTACAAAAATGTATCAAGACTTACGAACAACCTACTGGTGGCCAGGAATAAGAAGGACATTGCGGCATTCGTAAGTCAATGTCTAACATGTCAGCAGGTTAAGGCGGAACACCAACGACCGGCAGGGACCTTACAACCCCTACCAATTCCCGAATGGAAGTGGGACCACATTACGATGGATTTTGTCGTCGGCTTACCGAAGACTGTAAAAGGCCACGACGCCATTTGGGTGATTGTTGATCGCCTAACCAAATCTGCTCATTTTCTGCCGATTAGCTCAACCTTTTCCATGGAGCGGTACGCGGAGTTATATATTCAGGAAATAGTTCGACTCCATGGGATTCCATCTTCTATCGTCTCGGATCGAGATCCGAGATTTCTATCAATTTCTGGAGAAGTTTACAGAAAGCAATGGGAACCAAACTCGTTCAGTACCGCCTACCATCCTCAGACAGACGGACAATCCGAACGAACGATCCAAACCCTTGAGGATATGTTACGTGCATGCGTACTAGACTTCAAGGGAAATTGGAGCAAATACCTCCCATTGATCGAGTTCTCATACAATAATAGCTATCACGCGACGATTGGATGGCACCGTACGAGGCCTTATACGGGCGTAAATGCCGATCCCAGTACATGGGATGAGTCGGCGAGAACATTGCTAGGCCCCGACATGATACGTGAAATCACGGAAGCCATAGAGAAAATTCGGGAGAAAATGCGAACGGCTCAGAGTAGACAAAAGAGCTATGCGGATCAGAGACGGAGGCCATTGGAATTCGCAGAAGACGACTGGGTATTTTTGAAGATATCCCCGATGAAAGGCGTAAAGCGATTCGGACGAAAAGGCAAGCTGAGTCCAAGATATATAGGCCCATTTAAAATTTTTAAACGAGTCGGCGAGGTCGCGTATCAGTTAGAATTACCAGCTTCACTGTCACAGGTCCACGATGTATTCCACGTATCAACATTACGAAAATACATCGCGAACCCAAGCAGGTGGTGGAGAACGAGTTTTCTTATCAGCAGTTGAGGCCAGACCTAAGTTATGAAGAAAAGCCGGTAGAGATTTTGATGCAGGAAATAAAACGACTTCGGAATAAAAACATTCCGTTAGTCAAAGTATTGTGGCGGAATCAAGCAATTGAAGAAGCCACTTGGGAGCGAGAGGACGATATGAGAAATCGTTATCCCGAATTGTTCCAATTGGCGTAATTTCGGGGACGAAATTCTTTTAAGGGGGGGAGGATGTAATACCCGTAAAATTTAATACGGGATTTTGATGTAATTAACTATATGATTATGTTACTTAGAAATTTTATTTAGGTGAAGAATCTCAAAAATTCGGGTAAACATAGACAACTAAATAGAAGGAACACCCGAAAATGTTATGTTTGGACAAAAGAGGGCTAAAATTCGGGTGATGGCAGCATTAAGGTAAAGCCCAAATAAATTCGGGTGAAGCAATTTTCGGGTAAGAACAAAGGGAAGAATTCGGGTAAAGACAAAGTGAAATTCGGGTGAAGTGTAAATAATTTTCGGGCAAGACATTTCTTAACCTAAGAGGAAAAACTCGTCACCTCCTTGTCACCTACTTATCATCATTTACCTCAAAGTATATTATACCCCATTAAGTGAAAAACAGAGAACATTTTCGAAACCAAGAAAGGAGAAGAAAAGGGGAGAAGAAAACCTTCAAACTCAATAACCAACGACGAGAGCTCGGAAAAATCTTAGAACACGTAAACTTCGGACGTGAGGTAGGTGAAATCTTTCATCTACAAACACGAAAATATTAGTGTTTTATGTGATAACGTATTTTGTTATGATCTTACATGATGATTTGGTGAATTTTCGGGTGGCTATATGCGTTAAAAACCCAGATTTTTGGGTTTGAATCTATGTTACGTGTTATAGTTGTATTTACATGGAAGTTGAATGAGTTAGGAATGTTTTCGGGTAGATGTTATTCGGGCACTTGAATGTTTTCGGGTGTTGAATATTTTTGGGCATAGTACTTTGTACTGTAGTCTGGAATTTATATAAATTCGGATAGGTATACGTTTCTGGGTCTTTAATATTTTCGGACAAAGTGTTTTCGGGTAACAAGGTTTTCGCAGAATAAAATATAATTTTCGGGTCTTTTAAAATATTCTGAGTCAGAAAGGAAATTCGGCGAATTGTGTTTATTTTCGGGTAAAGAGTTTCGGGCCTTCGAAAGATATTCGGGCTCAAGTTTTCGGCGTTTAAAACTAAGATTTTCGGATGGAACTGTCGGGCACATTTTCGGGTCAAAACATTTTCGGCGTCAGACTCATTTTCGGGCAGCAACTTTCGGGCTCGAATAAAATTCGGGTCTTTGTTCAAAAAAAAAAAAAAGTCTTTTGGAGGAAAATTATTTTTACATCATTGAATGAGAAAAATGTTCCGAGTCCAACGGGCATAGTCTATTTTAACGCCCGATTAAAAGTTTTCGAAATAAATTTTCCAGGTTCAAAATAATATTTTCAGGGAAGGTAGTTTTAATGTGTACTGTGGCATTTCATTTGTATATCACACATGCATCTCATATCGTACGAGTGTGTGATGACGTGTGGACACGGTGACACTTTATAGTGTCAACGAGCGGGGTAGATCGTGATCGCGTTGATGATTCGTAGAAGAATCGAGGTTAGTACTCATATATGACACCTGACGGCAGACAGGCGTGATCGATCTGTCTACTCGGGCGTGAACGTCCCGAGGTGCAAAACCGTCTTTTATGTTATTTTCACGGAAGGAGCGACCTGGTAGGGCAGTAGCGTGAACGTCTAAACGCTATCAGTGTAGGCTACCGTCTTTTATATTATTTTCGCGGAAGGAGCGACCTGGTAGGGCAGTAGCGTGATCGTCTAAACGCTATCAGTGTAGGCTACCGTGATTGTTATGGGCGCGCGAGGTGTCGAGTCTAACCTAGGGCCCTGTGTCGAGATATGATAAGATGGATTGAGAGGAAAAAGTCGAGCGTGCATTTTGGTGAGATATTTTGGGATGATGGGTGAGCGCACGCTGCATTCATGCATGTTTTCACCTACTGGGCAATCGCTCAGTTTTATGTGTTGTAGGTACGACCGAGTCCGACGTCGAGGTACGTCGCGACTGAGGCAGGCTGATGGCGGTAACTCCACGGACTTTTGAGAGCGAGGTTGTACATGGATGAAGACCTGTGGAGCGGCATTAGGGCGTTTTGATATTTTGAATATTTTGGGGCTACGGCCCTTGTAAGTATACGACTTTGTAACCCGTATGTACTATAATATATTCTATTTTACGAAAAAAAAAGTTTTTGTAAAATGGGTCTTCCGCGGCTTTCGTTGCGGAAATCCGCCACTAATAGTATTTAGAAAATGAGGGTCGTCACAAAAATAAAAAATCCTCCAACATTCTTCTATGGCAGACACATAACGACAATTTAAATATTGCTTTATCTCATCAACACGATGTGTTTGTGCCTCACCACTGTTATTTCGAGGTACACTCTCTTGAATGACAAATGTTGCTCGATCATGACCTTTGTGGATATACTTGTATAAGTACTTAACCACACTTCGGACTGCTATGCGTTCAACATTTATGTGAGCATCATATTTGACACACAATTCCCTATTGAAGGGCACTACCCACCTGTTATCGATTTCCCGACCATTAGCTAAAGTTGTTGCATTTTTTCGTCTATGCATGTACCGCACAAAGCTTCGATCATCAACAACCGTCTCGGCACAAAAACTTTTAGGATAACGTTTTGAGCACTTTCCGTCAACTAAGCATGGACCACATGGTCCGTGTATCATAAACTTTGCCACGGTTTCATATGCAAGGGGGTCATTGTCTTTATCAGGAATTTTAGCACTGATGAATTTGTTAACATCCTCTGCACACATAGGCTTATCATCTGGAGACAATGTAAGAAGTATATGTGCATGAGGTAGTCCACGCTTTTGGAATTCAACAACATACAAATCTGCGTTATTTTTTGAGTTTTATTAGCTTTATTTAAAAAAAATATTAAAAATTGAAATATTTTAAATATAGAAAATTACCCGCAATGACCGTTCCAAACATCTGTTTGTCCTTCAAATCGAGAAGTAGTTCTTTCAGTTTTAGCGTGAAAACTCGAGCCACAATGTCCGGATGATCTTCAACTCGTTCAACTTGAAGGAGCTCTCTAGTTATTTCTGGCCAATTTGAATTACACGTGAAAGTGATGAAAAAATCTGGAGGACCCATTTTACGACATATTGCAACTGCATCCTGATAATGTTGGATCGTACTGCGTGGTCCACCAGTAAATGATGATGGTAATATATATTTTCTTCCAACAGAAGTGGCATTAACATCTCCAATTAAGACATCATCCTGAAGCCCTCTATACAATTCTGTACGCAAGCGGGCTTGGTTGCATTTGATGTACAGAAGATGGTTTTGCTCAATAGCACAATATACGTCAACGATAAATTGTTGGTATATGCGACCACCTCTAACCAAACTATCACCATCCTCTTCCCTATCTTGAACTCGAAAGGCATAAAATTGTCTCATCGTAACTCTATACCTTGAAGTACCGGAAGAACTTAATGGTATGGAAGAACTTAATGGTATGTTCTCGGCTCACAAACTAATGCATAAAGGGTGTGAAGCATTCTTAGCTTCGATCATCGACACATCTCATTCTGCGACTAAGATAGATGATATTTCCGTTGTGAAAGAATTCTCTGAGGTTTTTCCTGATGATCTACCGGGACAACCACCTGCTCGAGAAGTTGATTTGTCATCGATACACTTCCCGAAACTACTCCTATATCAATATCTCCGTATCAAATGTCCCCAGCTGAACTTAAAGAACTCAAGATGCAATTGGGTGAACTCTTAGATAAGGGATTCATTCGACCTAGTACATCTCGAAGGGGTACTCCTATTCTTTTTGTCAAGAAAAAGGATGGATCGCTTCGACTATGCATAGACCATCGTTAGTTGAACAATGTGACGATCAAAAACAAATATCCACTTCCTAGGATTGATGACTTATTCGATCAATTGTAAGGAACCACTGTTTTCTCGAAACGTTTTTTTACGATCTAGTGATCATCAACTCAAGATTAGGGAAGTTGATATCCCTAAGTCTGCTTTTCGAACCAGATATGGTAATTTTGAATTCTGTGTTATGCCTTTCGGACTCACTAATGCTCCTGCAGCCTTCATGGATATCATGAATCGAATTTTTCGTCCCTACCTGGATAAGTTTGTTATCGTCTTTATCGATGACATACTTGTATATTCTTGATCAAACGATGAACATGCCTGTCATCTTAGAATTGTACTGGAGATTCTTCGAGAAAATCGACTTTACGCTAAACTTTCATAGTGTGAGTTTTGGCTTCGTGAAATAAGCTTTCTCGGCCGCCGTAGATCTAAGAAGGAATCTTTGTAGATCCAGCGAAAATTTAAGTCATATTAGATTGGGATCGCCCGAAGAACGTGACTGAAATAAGTAGTTTTTTGGGAGTAGTTCGGTATTATCGAAGATTTGTTAAGGATTTTTCGTTGTTAGCTTCATTCTTGACTAAGCTGACTCAAAAGGGTGCTAAATTAGAATGGAACAACGAATGCGAGATTGCATTTCAAGAACTAAAAAGACGACTCACCTTAGCCCCTATTCTTACCTTGTCTGATCCGGAAATTAGAGAATTCACCATCTATAGCGATGCTCGAGACAGTTAAAGAAGAACGAAGAAAATTATCCAACACACGATCTGGAGTTAGCCGCCATTGTCTTCGCATTAAAGATTTGGAGGCATTGTCGAATCTTTACTGATGACAAAAGCTTGAAGTACATCACCACTCAAAAAGAGCTCAACCTTCGACAAAGACGATGAATGAAGTTGATTAGTGATTATGACTTAATCATCGACTATCATCCAGGCAAGGCGAAGTTGTAGCCGACGCTTTAAGCAGGAAATCTTCGATCTCACTTGCTTCGATCCAATCAGATTATCTTTCTCTCTTGGAACAATTTAAAGGTCTTCGTATATCGCTTTATCGTGGAGAGTCAAGTGATGCTTCATTGCTTGCTAAATTTGAAGTTAGACCCACCTTGTTCAAGAAAATTCGAGAAAAGCAGACGCAAGATGCTCACTTATAACAAATTGAAAAGCAAAAAGAAGAAGTTGCGAGTGACTTCAGAACTCGAGACGACGGACTTCTTACCTTTTGGAATCGCGTTTGTGTACCATCGGACTTAGATCTTCGCAGAGCTATTCTTGAAGAAGCTTAGTCTTCTGCCTACGCTATGCATCCAGATCAAAGCTGAACACCAGAAACTAGCGAGCACACTTCAATCTCTTCCGATTCCTTAGTGGAAATGTGAGAATATCACTATAGACTTCGTATCTGGTTTGCCTCGAACCCAAAAAGGCTTTGTAGCAAGTTCATAATGGTGAAAGTTCTGTGGCGAAGCGACAAAGTCGAAGAAGAAACGTGGGAGCCCGAAGCACTCATGCGTCATCAATATCCACATCTATTCGATTCGCTAGGTACGTATACGGTTTAAGTTTCGGGGACGAAACCTTTTGAAGGGAGAGATGTCTTATAACACTTAAGTTAATTAGAGCGGCCCATGAACATTATATTTCATCTCAGCCCATTTCAAAATAAAATTTATAGCCTAGCCCAAATTATTATTCTAGTACTTTCCTCTTAGCTTGCTTCTTCCATTTTCCTCTCTAAGGGATAACAACGTGAGTAAAGAAAAAGGGGGAGACCTTCAAGCTTTGATTCTGCACGGGTGAGGGTTGAATTAAGTTTCATTCAGGCATGTTGGTTCATTAAAATCGATGCTCTCTTCTTATACTCCATTATGAAAGTATTCTATTCAAGAAATTCCTTCTATGCGCAGCCTCTGTAATATACGAATTTGACCTAGCTACAGTTCTCCGAATCTTATGAACTTTGATTCTGTTGAAAGCTAAGTTTCTCAGGTTTCCAGAGCCACTTGAAGCATCTAAATCCAATATATACAATTTGTTATGAATTTTTTAAGTTTCAGCTATGATTTTTGATCGAATTTATGCGCAGCTTTTGTATTCTGTGAAATTATCCTACTTATGCTACTCTGATCTTTCTGAAACTAATTTCTCTGGAAATCTAACTTCTTTGGGTTTTCACAGCCGCTAGAATCAGCTTGTTTCGATATTTCTACGATCTGTTATGGATTTTTAAATATTCTGCTATTGGACAGAAAAATCCCGTTTCTGCTGTTTCTGTATTATTCAGTTTTACCCTACCTATACTATTCCAATAGTTTTGAAATTAATATTTCTTGAAAGCTTAGATCCTCATCTTTCTATAGGCACCAGAAACAGCTCAATCCGAGCATTCTATGAAGTTTTATGGAATTTTGAAGCTTCTGCCGCAAAACAGGAAATTTTCAGCAAATAGTTGGATTATTTCGAAATCACTCATGGTTATCTTCTTATTTTAGCGAAGGAACTTAGGCAAGGGACTTGAGGGCAGCTTCAGACGTCGGAGAAAGCTAGGACTTTACTATGAGTTGATAATACGGGGACGCCTTCCCTTCGTGGGATGTGTGAACCTCGCGATGGGTTATTTTATGTCGTTTTCACTAGATTATATGTTATTGTTGGATTATGATTAGTGGGCCTTGCCAGCTTTAGGATGTTCATATTCGCTATGTTGATGAGAACTTGGGCATTTATGTTGCTTCGTGAATGATGCTAATAAGTATTTGAACGTCTATGTGCTTTGGTGAATTGCATTTATGTACGGGGATATGACGTGACGGTATGTCACTATTCCACGTTGTTGATTTGATTTGTGGATTTATGGCTGTGATGTCGATGATTTGTTGTTGTTGTTGCATATACTCGGTACCGAGGTAGTAGTAGCCCGAATGGCCACGTTCGGGTGAGTGAGAGTGGCATATCGAGTAGTAGCCCGTGGCTTGGCAAACCAGGGTGAGTGAGGCCCAACGAGTCGCCCGTCCATTTGCCATGTATTGATTATCGTTGGAGGGTGATCGTTGGGGAGGTAACAAAGTCGATTGTGAGACTCGGCCAACGTCACCGGTGTGGGACATGCATTTCACATATATTTCATATGATTTTTCATGATCTAGTCGATACGATTGTTCATTGGCATTGTGTTTAGAGTACGGTGATGGACTCGTCTGACTCTCGACGGGGAGTTCAGTTTGAGGAGGATACGGCTACCCACACGTCGTTTATGTGATGACGTGTACTTTCTCGATGTTCTTGATATGTTTTATGATTTATTTTTATTGTCGAATTTTCCTCGTACGAGCGGTGGATACTGTTTACCTTGTAAATATGAAGTAGTCGATATATTTGGTTTGCTATGGTATCATCGTTGAGAACACGCCTTCTGTGCACGGAAGGTGTGTCTGTATTATCATCTCACTGAGCTAGTGGTTTGCTCACCCCATATATACATATATACTTCTTTCTATCCAGGTAGTTGATATCTCTTTTGTTCGGAGGTTTGCCATTTTCGATCGTCATTTCCGCTGCTGTTTCTACCATTTTGGGTACAGTATCATCTTCTTATATTGGATCCGTTGGCGGGGATATTTTGGAAGGGGGTTTTGTGGTACATTATTCCTTCGTTGACCGATGTATCGAGACACTTTGTATTGTATACCTCCTTTGATATCTATATTTATTTTCCTTTATCGAGTACCATTTCTTTCGTGTGATTTGATTTCGTGACTGTGAGTTGATATCGAGCCTTGCGTTTATTGAGAAACGCAGCGGCTGGCGCACCTTCGACGCGGGTCGGGGCGTGACATGCCAAATCCAGCTGTCTATCCACGGCTTCGCCTAACACAGATATTTTTGAGAGACTGTTTGAAAGTCTTGCGATGTTGGAAAATTATGAATTTCGCCTTGGCTTCAAACTCTCTACGTTTGGTCCATGATAACTCAAGGATATAGTTGTCGATGATCTAGTGCGGATTTAGATAAGAGTGTGCACCGGAAATAATAGAAGATACACTCGGTCGTCGTTGTTCCCTTGGGGCTTGTTGTTGTTGTATGGCCGTGGACTCATATATCTATGCTTTCGCTTGTCTGGGACTGTTTTGGTGGGTTCGGGTGCTTTCCTCTACCCTTTGTTGTGCTCGATGTTCTATGTCTCTTCTCCCCCTCATGACGGTCGTTTTCACGGTCGTCGTGTCTTCTTTTGAAGAGGGATGATCACCTCGGCACATATCTGATAGATTCGGTCTCCTGGGGCCGTTAAGACTGTAGAGGTATTCGAGGATCAGTTGTTGACCCTCCGTTAAAGTGTCGGCAGTCTTCAACCGCATGAGGAAGCAAGTTGTAGCTCGTGAAGAGGTATGGTCGGGATTGATCAAGCGAGCTAATGTTCGGGGATGTGGAATATGTGGAGAGGGTTCCGTTTGAAGTGCCAGAGGTGAAATGGTGGTGGTGGAGTGGTTTGGGTAGTTTGTGGATGAGAAAGATCGAGGTGGATAGGGTGGTGGAGATGGTTTGGCGTTTGCTCAGGAACGGAGGAGAGTGTTTCTTCGACTGGGTTCGTCCTGTTATCCCGTACGGCCACCATAATATCTTCTTTCAGTTTTGTGGCAACGGACTCCAGGGCTTGGTTGAAGCGCTCCTCCGTCACAAAGCGGGTATCACCTCCAGGGCCACTAAGGCGCTCCGTTTGCACACGAAGTGTGGCTTGAACTTGGTTCAAGACTTCCGACCGGTCCTCGTAATCCACCCATTTGGGTAGACACTCTGATCGTTGACGGTAAATCACACAGACTTACCGGGGAAGGTGTAGAACCGGGGCCACTTAGGCTTCCCGTTGACATCGTTCTAGAGTCGTGCTCCAGAAGATGGCCTGATACCGTTGTTGTAATTGATGTTGCAATGGCAGGACTTCCTTCTCATAGAAGCACATCAATAAAAGATGCATCTACAGAAGTTCTGGCATGGTCGCGTAGACCTGCACTGTGCGTATATAAAAAATGTATGTCTCCTAGAAAAATGGAAAACATTTAGGCAATGAGGACACACTAGACGTTAAAGTGCTCAAGAAATACGTGGTATGGGGCTGTGAACCACTAAGTTCAATATCTCCCGCCTCCGAATGAAACGGTGATAGCATATGCGGTTCCCCGTGAGATATTGAAACATTTGTCTTTAGGGAGACAAATGAGTACCTAAGAAGGGTTGTGCATGCGCCTTTGGACCTTACTAGGCGTCTTCTACCCGGGATCTGAACGAATCAGTCCTGTACCTATATTGGTTATGGTCTGGATAGTTTGTGGTTGAGTTGTAAAGATTTCATCGTGATGCGCTCAAATACCCTCACATACACTCGGGGTTGTTCCTGGGATATGTGCAGTTGGGATTTACTGAACCATGGAACAAGTATGTGAACAACTCATTGTTGTCCATTCACTAATTTCCTAGGATGACACTCCCCCTCAAGCATGAAGTTGTGTAAGACACCCTCTTTGAAGCTTAGGCGCTATTTAGGTATCACTCCCTCTAAATAGTTGCGCTATTCTTAATACCATGTCTTTACTGCCCCCAAATTTATGCGCTTTTTGAGAAATTGCATATTACTACCCTCAAATCAGGCGCCTTATTATTGATGTGATACTCTCCTTTATATGCGCCTATTGCGCTAATGACTATCACTCCCCCTGAAATGTATGCGCTCTCTCTCTCTCTTTTGTTTATTTTTTTTGAGTAATACGCTCTTTTAAACTTTTTGCGCTCTTTTTCCAATCCCCTAACTAAAATCAGAAAAGAATAGGAAGACTGACTACCCTTAAATGTAAGCGCGAGTGAAAATAAGTCTGACTTCCTGTGAAAAGCAAGACTAAGGAATATGAAGTCTGACTCCTTAGAAATTTATGCGCTTTGTGAAATTCAAATCGGTCTTTGTTAAAATGGTATTTTCAATTACGTGCGCAATATGCATTTTGAATTTAAAGTTTTGAAAAATGCATATTTAAAATGTACCATTGTGAAAAAGGTATTTTTCAACTCAGCTCGTACGCGTATGCAATTTTAAATTTATCGGAAATATATTTTTTTTTTTTCATACGCATAATTAGAATATACCTTTGTGTTGTGAAACACCGAAAACTTTAAATGTTACAGTTACGAAAATATTTTAAACATGAAATATGTGTAACTGTGAGATTTGAAGTGCAAAATTTTTTCGGTATTAATTTTTTTGATAGGTGGCAAGACTCAAAATTATTTAAAAACATATAGGGAATTTTATTTTTTTAAAAAAAATAAATCAAAGTAATTTCGAAAACTTCCCCTGAATGAAAAGTTCGAATTTTAAGTTCAGTCTTTCTCCCCCTCAATATTTTAAACATTTTCAAAATAATGTTCCCCAACAATATTTTGATGTTAATTTTACTCCCCCTCGATTAATGTCCCCGAGTTTTAAGAAGTATTATTTTAAAACATTTATAAATTTTCTCGAGGCACATAATCGAGGTTTCTCCCCCTACGTTAAAGCATATCTCGTAAACAAAAATTCATACGCTTCACTTGAGCTTTATTTTAAAAACTTTTATTTATTGAAAATAAAATAAAATACGCGTTACCAGACCAGGTTCTGAATTGACATGTTCAGAAGCTTTGCAAGAGTACGCTCAGGTCCTACACCGCTTTCGTGTAGAAGCCTGCATCGTGAACGGACGGGTCCCGAACTGTTGTATCCGGGAGCCTCGCGGTTGCTCGTCATCTCATACCCACCATGTATGTGGAGCAACCTCTGTTACCACACCTAATGGGACTGCAAAATAACTAAGTTTTTGGTACCCAGTTTTGAGTGGGTCCTTTATCGTTGTTAGTAGAAATGCACATTCTAGTTGAGGAGGCCAAATCAAATTTGACGTCAACCTTTACGGGAGTTTGATTTAGGCATCCACACTTCCCTTTGTGTATTCTTAGGAATCCACGTGTAGTTTAGTTTGGCCGAGTGTGGGGACAATGAATTTGATCTAGGAATGGTGCGTTGTAATGCAGTCTTTTCATCACTTCTTCGTGAGTGATCAAATATGTTACGGTGAGAAGAATGATGAAAAATTTCAAAATTTTCAATATTTTCATCACGACTGTTGCTTTCAAATAAAAGTTTTGAAAAAGAAGAGTCATGGCAATAGTCGTGTTCTTGTTTAAAAGATCTTCTCCCTGAAAAGAATTAATCACTTGAAAAGTCGCAGGGAGAAGGCGTTGAAAGCTCGGAGTGTTTTTTTATTTTTTAAAAGAGTTTTGAGGTTGTGGACTTAGAAGGCGATGCGTTCTTCTTTAAAAAGGAATTCTCCCTCATCCATTTCTGTAATACCTGTAAAATTTAATACGGGGATTTCACAAAACTTCGAAATTGGTGAAGATAAGTTTGGGCAGGCTTGAAATTGAGCCTAAATAATAATTGGGCCCAAGCCCGATAAAGAAGGAAAACTTTGATGGGCTGAAAAATAATTAGGTCCAAAAGGACTGAATGGCCCAATGGCCAAAATGGTTTGCGATGAAGAAAGATACAAAAGGAGGAAAATTACAAAAAAGAACCTTTCTTAGCTTAAGAGGAAAATTACATCACCACCTTATCACCTCCTTGTCATCACGTAAGTCTCTCCCAATTTAAATATACAACTATACTTCAAAAACTTCATGAAGAAGAAAAGGAACAAGAAGAAGAAAAGGGGAGAGGAAAACCTTCAAACTCAACAACCAACGATCGAGAGCTAGGAAAAATCGTAGCTTAGCTAACTTCGGACGTGAGGTAGGTGAAACTTACAAACCCAAAACTGATATTTTTAAGCTGTTATATTTATGGTGAAAGGATCACCATCGTTTTTGGTTCGATAAAATGCTATGTGTGATGATTGATGTTTAAAAACCCAAAATATGGGTTTTAATTATGTTATGAGTTTCTGGAATTTGTTGAAGATATGAAGATTTGAAGAACTCAGTGTTTTTCGTATACTGTTCTTCACTTTCGAATGATTTCTTGTTTTCGGGCCGAAAACCATTTTCGCGGGCCATTTTAAGTTTTCGCGGGCCAGTTACTTTGCGAACTATGAGGAAGAAAAAGTTTTCGCGGGCCGAAAAATCAGTTTTCGCGGGCCTAAGGTTTTCGGTATGTGAGAGGAAAAAGTTTTCGCGAACCAAGCTTTTCGCCACTTAATGTTCGCGAACCAAAGCTTTTCGCCACTTAGTGTTCGCGAATTGAGCTTTTCGCTAGTCACTGTTCAAAATAAAAAGGTTTTTCGCGAACCAAAGCTTTTCGCCAACTTTTGTTAGGTTTTCGCGAACCAAGCTTTTCGCCACTTAATGTTCGCGAACCAAAGCTTTTCGCCACTTTTCATAAGGTTAAAAACTTTTCGCCACTTAGAAAACTTTTCGCCAGGTCAACTTTTAGTTGGCTTTTCACGGGCCTGGTGGGAATACTTTGAGTCTTAGTCCAAATTTCAACCCAAATCTTTTAATATAAAGTATTTTTGAGATTTTTAGGATATGATTGAAATGTTTGATTTAATAATTTTGGTGTTGTTCATATATACGAAATATGGCTTAGGATTTGTTGTGCATACATTCACAATAAGTCATGACGAGAGTAATGATCGCATTTGTGCGATGGGGGAGTGTATGCCTTTCTTTGGCAGTGATAAGTAAGGTTAAGACTCGTAGGTGCACCTGACGGGAGACAGACGTGATCGATCTGTCTACTCAGGCTTGAGCAACCTGAGGTGCCCACCGTCATAGGATGGCTCGACTTGGCGGGAGATAGACGTGATCGATCTATCTACCCGGGTACAGCGTGAAAACGCGTCTCTGGGTGCCCACCGCCATGAGATGTGATTTCCGAGTCTGTGTGACCGGATGATTGATGTGGTATTACGCGCGAGGTGCCGAGTCTAACCTAGGGCCCTGAGTATTGAGATATGAGAAAAAATTAGCGTGCATTTGTCATGTGAGATATTGGGATTTGGGGACATGTGCACGCATGCATCGCATTATTTTGGTGTTCACCTACTGGGCTATTTTGCTCAGGGTTGCATGTTTTATAGGTACTAATAAGTAGACGGCTGGTGGCGGTGACTCCACGGGCTTTTGGGGGCGGATGCAGTACATGGGACGCGACCTGTGGAGGCGTAGGATTGTTTTGATATTTTGGGGCTTCGGCCCGCTGTAAAGACTAGCACGGCTTTTGTAAAACAACTCTTTTATATATTGTATAATATACTATGTTGTTTTTGTAAAATGGGCTTTCCGCGGCTTTCGTTGCGAAAACCCGCCAACTATTTATATTAAAAAGTGGGGTCGTCACAGGTGGTATCAGAGCATAGGCTTTAGATTCTGAAGACTGTCCATGTACTGCTGCCCAAAAGCCGGGAGAACCAGCCGCGCCTGTAAGTTTTAATTTTTAACGATAGTATGTGGTACATGACTATGTGCTTGTATGTGTCTGTGAATGGAGAATAGTTACAAAATGCCGAGAAGGGGACGTAAACACGTTGGGGAGTCGAGCCAAAGAGGCGAGCCCGAATCTCCAACGCACGAACATAATACCATCGATAGACTGACCGAACTAATTCAGCGTCAGTCGGAGCAAATTAGTGACTTTATACACCATCGGAGCTTGTCGGAGCATCGTCCTTCCCCACAGCCCGATCGTGTACAAATAATCGGGGAGCACTTCCGAAAATTGAATCCTCCCATCTTTACCGAGGCCGCCAACCCTGCAATGGCTGAAGACTGGATAGGCACTATAGAAGACATATTCATCTATAGCAGAGTGCCTGATAATGAGAAGGTACTGTGCGCCGTTTCCCTTACGGGAGAACGCGCGCTATTGGTGGAACACAGTAAAAGTATTGGAAGACCCAATCACCATGTCGTGGGGTAGATTCAAGGAGCTGTTTTTCACCAAATATTTCACCGCTCATGAACAGGAGCAGCGTATGCTCCAATTAATGAATTTACGACAAGGAAGCATGCCAGTGGCGGAATACATCCGTCGTTTTGAAGAATTGTCCCGTTTTGCCCCGTTTCTCGTGGCAACTAACACCCTGAAGGTGACTCGATTCATTCAGGGACTCAAGCCCAAAATCTATCGGGATTTGAGCATAGCCGGCGCGCGACAGTTGGAGTTCATGCAAGTTACCGAACGCGCCTTAATTGCCGAGCAAGCAGAGCGGGTAGTTGTGGAAGCCCAGGAAGCGAGGAAAAGGAGAGAGAATCAACAAGGCGGAGGGGGAAACAAGAAGCGCCAATTCTTTGGCAAAGGGCGGTCTAGCCAAGGAAACCGACCGGGCCAACAAAACTGGCGCCCGAGGCCGAATCAAGGACCGACAAATATCTCTAATCGACCTCAGAATGTTACGCCCCAATGCCAGCAATGCGGACACTATCACTTTGGGGTCTGCTATGGAGTAAGGCAACCTCCGCAGTGCTACCAGTGTGGAAAGGTGGGGCATTACGCCAGGGCATGCACGGAGAGACAACCCCTGGTGCAGAATCAGCCCCAACCGTTGATCCGACCTCCACCTGTACCAGCACGGGTCTTTACATTAACAAAAGAGGAGGCGGAGACAAACCCCGATATGGTGACGGGTACGTTGAATATTTACCATGTCCCGACTTCTATTTTAATTGACTCGGGAGCCACACATTCTTTTGTGTCGGCTGATTTTGTGACAAGGGTCGGAATATATCCTACCCATTCTAAGAAGGATTATTTAGTTAGTTTGCCACATGGGAACCCGACCCGAACCAATTTAGTGATAGAAAAGTACCCAGTAAATATGGAGGGTAGGGAATTGTTAGTCGATCTAATTGTAATCCCGATGAATGATTACGACATCATATTCGGGATGGATTGGCTTTCGAAATACGGAGCCATGATTGACTGTTCTAAGAAAATCGTGAGGTTCCAATCACCCGAGGGAGGAGAGTTCGTCTTTTGGGGAAAGGCAAGCAAGGATAGAATTCCTCAAATATCTGCCCTGAAGGCCCGACGACTTGTTAACTCGGGTTGCGAATTCTATCTTTGTTCTGCCATGAAGGCCAAGGAATCTCCTCTTTTGAGACTCGAGGAGGTTCCGATTGCGAATGAATACCCCGACGTGTTTCCCGATGACCTTCCAGGTTTACCTCCTGATAGAGAGATCGAATTCAAAATCGATCTTGTGCCTGGGGCTGCCCCGATATCGAAAGCTCCATATCGATTAGCGCCGAACGAGCTACGGGAACTGAAAGAACAGTTGGAAGAGTTGTTGCAGAAGGGATTCATCCAACCGAGCTTCTCTCCATGGGGAGCACCGGTTCTTTTCGTTCGAAAGAAAGACGGGTCAATGAGGTTGTGCATCGATTATCGTGAGCTAAATAAGATCACGATAAAGAATAAGTATCCGTTGCCGAGGATTGATGACATGTTTGACCAGTTGCAAGGAGCAACGGTATTCTCTAACATCGACCTGCGCTCTGGGTATCATCAGTTAAAGATCCGTGAGGCAGACGTTCCTAAAACCGCATTCAGCACAAGGTACGGCCATTACGAGTTTCTGGTCATGCCTTTCGGGTTAACAAATGCACCAGCTGCTTTCATGAATCTGATGAATCGGGTATTCAAGAATTTCCTAGACTGCTTCGTGATCGTCTTTATAGATGATATCCTTATTTATTCAAAGACGAAAGATGAACATGAAGAACACCTAAAAACAATTCTAGGAATTTTACGGGAGAAGCAGTTATTCGCAAAATTCAAGAAATGCGAATTTTGGTTGACAGAAGTGGCCTTTCTGGGACACATTATTTCTGGAGACGGGATTTCGGTGGATCCTAGTAAGATTGAAGCAATTAAGAATTGGCCACGACCAACCACTCCCACGGAAATTAGAAGTTTTCTAGGGCTTGCTGGATATTATCGGAAGTTCATCAAAGATTTTTCCAGCATTTCCTCAACACTCACCAATTTGACGAAGAAGAATGTTCCGTTTAAATGGACGGAATCGTGTGAGCAAAGTTTCCAAGAACTGAAAAAGAGACTAACGACCGCTCCGGTTTTAGCAATACCGTCAGGAACAGAAGGATTTTCGGTGTATACGGATGCCTCGAAGAGTGGCTTGGGATGCGTGCTAATGCAGAACGGGAAGGTAATTGCCTATGCCTCCCGACAACTAAAGGAGTACGAGAAAAACTACCCCACGCACGATCTGGAACTAGCAGCCGTGGTATTCGCCCTGAAGATCTGGCGACATTACCTCTACGGAGAAAGATGCGAGATTTTTACGGATCACAAGAGCTTGAAGTACTTCTTCACCCAAAAGGAGTTAAATATGAGGCAACGACGATGGCTTGAGTTGGTGAATGATTACGAATGCGTGATCAATTATCATCCGGGTAAAGCCAACGTAGTCGCAGATGCTTTGAGTCGTAAAGCCGTGAGTGCGGAGCTGTGCCAGATTGGAGTAGAGGTAGTCAACTTCGGTGAAGTCGAAGCGAGAATGGAAGCACTAACGCTCAAACCAACATTGTTGGAACAAATCACTAAGGCCCAAAAGGAAGATGATCTTTATGTGAAGATTAAAGGGGAACAAAACAAAAGCACTACGGCGGATTTTAAAATCCGAGGAGACGGGAGCTTACGATACAACGGTCGTCTGTATGTGCCAAATAAGAAAGAACTCCGATTTAAAGTATTGACGGAGGCACATACTACACCATACTCTGGACATCCTGGTACGACGAAAATGTATCAGGATTTACGAGTTAACTATTGGTGGCCGGGGATAAAGAAAGATGTTGCCGCCTATGTAAATCAATGCCTGACTTGCCAACAGATTAAGGCAGAACACCAAAGGCCGGCAGGAATGTAATACCCGTAAAATTTAATACGGGGATTTCGCAAAACTTCGAAATTAGTAAAGATAAGTTTGGGCAGGCTTGAAATTGAGCCCAAATAATAATTGGGCCCAAGCCCAATAAAGAAGAAAGATACGTTGCTAACACCTGTGAGGTTTCTTCAAAAGGAGGAAAATTACAAAAAAGAACCTTAGAGGAAAATTACAAAAAAGACCCTTTCTTAGCTTAAGAGGAAAAACACGTCTATGCTTCATCACCTGCTGAACAAAAGCAGTAAAAACTATCATTAGAGATAAATAAGAACAGCAAGTGAGGAAGGAGAGGAAGGCGAGAGAGAAAGAAAAAGGAGACAAAGGAAATTTGGCAAAAGCTCCTTCCAATCTGCATCAACAAAATCTGCTTAAAACACTGCTTAGGACGTGAGGTAGGTGAAACCTACAAACCCAAAACTGTTTTAAGCTGTATATCTATGGTGAAAGGATCACCATCGTGTTTGGTGTGATTAAATGCTATGGGTGATGATTGATGTTTAACAACCCAAAATATGGGTTTTAATTATGATGTGAGTTTCTGGAATTTGTTGAAGATATGAAGATTGAAGAACACTGTGTTTTTCGTATACTGTTCTGTGTTTTCGTATGATTTCTTGTTTTCGGGCCGAAAATCATTTTCGCGGGCCATTTTAAGTTTTCGCGGGCCAGTTACTTTGCGAACTGTGAGAGGAAAAAGTTTTCGCGGGCTGAAAATCAGTTTTTCGCGGGCCTAAGGTTTTCGGTATGTGAGAGGAAAAAAGTTTTCGCGGGCCGAAAATCAGTTTTTCGCAGGCCTAAGGTTTTCGGTATGTGAGGGGAAAAAGCTTTTCGCGGGCCAATAATAAGGTTTTCGAACCAAAGCTTTTCGCCACTTAGTGTTCGCGAAGTGAGCTTTTCGCTAGTCACTGTTTAAAATAAAAAGGTTTTTCGCGAACCAAGCTTTTCGCCAACTTTTATTAGGTTTCGCGAACCAAGCTTTCCGCCACTTCTTATGAGGTTTTCGCGAACCATGCTTTTCGCCACTCTTTATTAGATTTCGCGAACCAAAGCTTTTCGTCACTGACAGTTCGCGAATTGAGCTTTTCGCTAATCACTGTTTAAAATGAAAAGAGTTTTTCGCGAACCAAAACTTTTCGCCACTTAGAAAACTTTTCGCCAGGTCAACTTTTAGTGGGCTTTTCACGGGCCTGGTGGGAATACTTTGAGTCTTAGTTCAAATTTCAACCCAAAACTTTTAATATAAAGTACTTTCGAGATTTTGGGGATATGATTTAAATATATGATTTAATAATTTTGGTGTTGTTCATATATACGAAATATGGCTTAGGATTTGTTGTTCTCGCATCCACGGTATGTCATAACGAGAGTATTGATCGCATTTGTGCGATGGGAGAGTGTATGCCTTTCTTTGGCAGAGATTTGTGGGGTTAAGACTCGTAGGTGCACCTGACGGGAGACAGACGTGATCGATCTGTCTACTCAGGCTTGAGCAACCTGAGGTGCCCACCGTCGTAGGATTGCTCGACTTGACGGGAGATAGAGGTGATCGTTCTATCTACCCGGGTACAGCGTGGGAGCGCGACTAGGGGTGCCTATCGTCATGAGATGAGATTAGGCGGGAGATAGACGTGATCTCTCTATCTACCCGGGTACAGCGTGAAAACGCGACTCGGGGTGCCCACCGCCATGAAATGTGATTTCCGAGTCTGTGTGACCGGATGATTGATGTGATGTTGCGCGCGAGGTGCCGAGTCTAACCTAGGGCCCTGAGTATTGAGATATGAGAAAAATGAGCGTGCATTTGTCATGTGAGATATTGGGATTTGGGGACATGTGCACGCATGCATCGCATTATTTTGGTGTTCACCTACTGGGCAATTTTGCTCAGGGTTGCATATTTTATAGGTACGGGTGAGTAGCGGCTGGTGGCGGTGACTCCACGGGCTTTTGGGGGCGGATGCAGTACATGGGACGCGACCTGTCGAGGCGTAGGATTGTTTTGATATTTTGGGGCTTCGGCCCGTTGTAAAGACTAGCACGGCTTTTGTAAAACAACTCTTTTATATATTGTATAATATACTATGTTGTTTTTGTAAAATGGGCTTTCCGCGACTTTCGTTGCGAAAACCCGCCAACTATTTATATTTAAAAAGTGGGGTCGTCACAGGGTGGTATCAGAGCATAGGTTTTAGATTCTGAAGACTGTCCATGTACTGCTGCCCAAAAGCCGGGAGAACCAGCCGCGCCTGTAAGTTTTAATTTTTAACAATAGTATGTGGTACATGACTATGTGTTTGTATGTGTCTGTGAATGAAGAATAGTTACAAAATGCCGAGAGGGGTACGTTGAATATTTACCATGTCCCGACTTCTATTTTAATTGACTCGGGAGCCACACATTCTTTTGTGTCGGCTGATTTTGTGACAAGGGTCGGAATATATCCTACCCATTCTAAGAAGGATTATTTAGTTAGTTTGCCACATGGGAACCCGACCCGAACCAATTTAGTGATAGAAAAGTACCCAGTAAACATGGAGGGTAGGGAATTGTTAGTCGATCTAATTGTAATCCCGATGAATGATTACGACATCATATTCGGGATGGATTGAGTTTCGAAATACGGAGCCATGATTGACTGTTCTAAGAAAATCGTGAGGTTCCAATCATCCGAGGGAGGAGAGTGCATCTTTTGGGGAAAAGCGAGCAAGGATAGAATTCCTCAAATATCTGCCCTGAATGCCCGACGACTTGTTAACTCAGGTTGCGAACTCTATCTTTGTTCTGCCATGAAGGCTGAGGAATCTCCTCTTTTGAGACTCGAGAAGGTTCCAATTGCGAATGAATACCCCGACGTATTTCCCGACGACCTTCCAGGTTTACCTCCTGATAGAGAGATCGAATTCAAAATCGATCTTCTGCCTGGAGCTGCCCCGATATCGAAAGCTCCATATCGATTAGCGCCGAACGAGCTACGGGAACTGAAAGAACAATTGGAAGAGTTGTTGCAGAAGGGATTCATCTAACCGAGCTTCTCTCCATGGGGAGCACCGGTTCTTTTTGTTCGAAAAAAAGACGGGTCGATGAGATTGTGCATCGATTTTCGTGAGCTAAATAAGATCACGATAAAGAATAAGTATCCGTTGCCAAGGATTGATGACTTGTTTGACCAATTGCAAGGGGTAACGGTATTCTCTATGATCGACCTGCGCTCTGGATATCATCAGTTAAAGATCCGTGAGGCAGACGTTCCCAAAACCGCATTCAGCACAAGGTACGGCCATTACGAGTTTCTGGTCATGCCTTTTGGGTTAACAAATGCACCAGCTGCTTTCATGGATCTGATGAATCGGAAGTGACCTTTCTGGGACACATTATTTCTGGAGACAGGATTTCGGTGGATCCTAGTAAGATTGAAGCAATTAAGAGTTGGCCACGACCAACCACTCCCACGGAGATTAGAAGTTTTCTCGGGCTTGCTGGATATTATCGGAAGTTCATCAAAGATTTTTCCAGCATTGCCTCAACACTCACCAATTTGACGAAGAAGAATGTTCCGTTTAAATGGACGGAATCGTGTGAGCAAAGTTTCCAAGAACTGAAAAAGAGACTAACGACCGCTCCGGTTTTAGCAATACCGTCAGGAACAGAAGGATTTTCGGTGTATACGGATGCCTCGAAGAGTGACTTGGGATGCGTGCTAATGCAGAACGGGAAGGTAATTGCCTATGCCTCCCGACAACTAAAGGAGTACGAGAAAAACTACCCCACACACGATCTGGAACTCGCAGCCGTGGTGTTCGCCCTGAAAATCTGGCGACATTACCTCTACGGAGAAAGATGCGAAATTTTTACGGATCACAAGAGCTTGAAGTACTTTTTCACCCAAAAGGAGTTAAATATGAGGCAACGACGATGGCTTGAATTGGTGAACGATTACGAATGCGTGATCAATTATCATCCGGGTAAAGCCAACGTAGTTGCAGATGCTTTGAGTCGTAAAGCCGTGAGTGCGGAGCTATGTCAGATTGGAATAGAGGTAGTCAACTTCGGTGAAATCGAAGCGAGAATAGAAGCACTAACGCTCAAACCAACATTGTTGGAACAGATCACTGAGGCCCAACAGGAAGATGATCTTTATGTGAAGATTAATGGGGAACAAAACAAAAGCACTACGACGGATTTTGAAATCCGAGGAGACGGGAGCTTACGATACAACGGCCGTCTGTATGTGCCAAATAAGGAAGAACTCCGATTTAAAGTATTGACGGAGGCACATACTACACCATACTCTGTACATCCTGGTACGACGAAAATGTATCAGGATTTACGAATTAACTATTGGTGGCCGGGGATAAAGAAAGATGTTGCCGCCTATGTAAATCCATGCCTGACTTGCCAACAAATTAAGGCGGAACACCAAAGGCCGCAAGGAATGTTACAACCGTTAACGATTCTTGAATGGAAGTGGGACCATATAACAATGGATTTCGTCGTTGGATTGCCAAAGACTGTGAAAGGCCACAACGCAATTTGGGTAATTGTCGATAGATTGACAAAATCTGCCCATTTCCTGCCAATCAATAAAACATATTCCATGGAGAAATATGCGGAATTATATATTGAAGAGATTGTTCGACTCCATGGAATCCCAATTTCGATCATTTCAGATCGGGACTCAAGGTTTCTGTCTAACTTCTGGGGAAGTTTACAAAAGGCTATGGGGACCAAGTTGTCTTTCAGTTCCTCTTATCATCCCCAGACAGACGGACAATCTGAACGGACGATCCAAACACTGGAAGATATGTTACGAGCATGTGTGCTAGATTTTAAAGGAAATTGGAGCAAATATCTTCCACTGATCGAATTCTCGTACAACAACAGTTTTCAAGCTACGATCGGAATGGCGCCGTATGAAGCTTTGTACGGGCGTAAATGTCGATCCCCAGTTCATTGGGACGAGATCGGTGAAAGAGCGTTACTAGGTCCCGAAATGGTTCGAGAAATGACGGAGGCTGTTGCAAAGATTCGAGAGAGAATGCAAACAGCCCAAAGTCGTCAGAAAAGCTACGCTGATAAACGACGAAGGCCGTTAGAATTTGCGGAGGACGATTGGGTATTCTTGAAGATATCCCCAATGAAGGGCGTGAAGCGGTTCGGACGCGAAGGGAAGTTAAGTCCGAGGTATATAGGCCCTTTCAGAATCCTAAAACGAATCGGCGAGGTCGCTTATCAACTTGAATTACCGGCGTCTTTAGAGTAGGTTCACGACGTTTTTCACGTGTCAACCTTGCGAAAATACGTCGCCGACCCAAGCCATATGCTACAAAATGAAACCCTTCATCAACGGTTGAAACCGGACTTAAGTTACGAGGAGAAGCCGGTAGAAATCTTGATGTATTAAGTAAGGCGACTTCGGAATAAAAATATTCCGTTGGTCAAAGTTTTGTGGCGTAATCAGGCAATTGAGGAAGCAATGTGGGAACGAGAAGACGAAATGCGGCAGAAGTACCCCGAATTATTTCCGACTGCCTAAATTTCGAGGACGAAATTTCTTGAAGGGGGGGAGGATGTAATACCCGTAAAATTTAATACGGGGATTTCGCAAAACTTCGAAATTAGTAAAGATAAGTTTGGGCAGGCTTGAAATTGAGCCCAAATAATAATTGGACCCAAGCCCAATAAAGAAGGAAGATACGTTGCTAACACCTGTGAGGTTTCTTCAAAAGGAGGAAAATTACAAAAAAGAACCTTAGAGGAAAATTACAAAAAAGAACCTTTCTTAGCTTAAGAGGAAAAACACGTCTATGCTTCATCACCTGCTGAACAAAAGCAGTAAAAACTATCATTAGAGATAAATAAGAACAGCAAGTGAGGAAGGAGAGGAAGGCGAGAGAGAAAGAAAAAGGAGACAAAGGAAATTTGGCAAAAGCTCCTTCCAATCTGCATCAACAAAATCTGCTTAAAACACTGCTTAGGACGTGAGGTAGGTGAAACCTACAAACCCAAAACTGTTTTAAGCTGTATATCTATGGTGAAAGGATCACCATCGTGTTTGGTGTGATTAAATGCTATGGGTGATGATTGATGTTTAACAACCCAAAATATGGGTTTTAATTATGATGTGAGTTTCTGGAATTTGTTGAAGATATGAAGATTTGAAGAACACTGTGTTTTTCGTATACTGTTCTGTGTTTTCGTATGATTTCTTGTTTTCGGGCCTAAAATCATTTTCGCGGGCCATTTTAAGTTTTCGCGGGCCAGTTACTTTGCGAACTGTGAGAGGAAAAAGTTTTCGCGGGCCGAAAATCAGTTTTTCGCGGGCCTAAGGTTTTCGGTATGTGAGAGGAAAAAAGTTTTCGCGGGCCGAAAATCAGTTTTTCGCAGGCCTAAGGTTTTCGGTATGTGAGGGGAAAAAGCTTTTCGCGGGCCAATAATAAGGTTTTCGAACCAAAGCTTTTCGCCACTTAGTGTTTGCGAAGTGAGCTTTTCGCTAGTCACTGTTTAAAATAAAAAGGTTTTTCGCGAACCAAGCTTTTCGCCAACTTTTATTAGGTTTCGCGAACCAAGCTTTCCGCCACTTCTTATGAGGTTTTCGCGAACCAAGCTTTTCGCCACTCTTTATTAGATTTCGCGAACCAAAGCTTTTCGTCACTGACAGTTCGCGAATTGAGCTTTTCGCTAATCACTGTTTAAAATGAAAAGAGTTTTTCGCGAACCAAAACTTTTCGCCACTTAGAAAACTTTTCGCCAGGTCAACTTTTAGTGGGCTTTTCACGGGCCTGGTGGGAATACTTTGAGTCTTAGTTCAAATTTCAACCCAAACCTTTTAATATAAAGTACTTTCGAGATTTTGGGGATATGATTTAAATATATGATTTAATAATTTTGGTGTTGTTCATATATACGAAATATGGCTTAGGATTTGTTGTTCTTGCATCCACGGCATGTCATAACGAGAGTATTGATCGCATTTGTGCGATGGGAGAGTGTATGCCTTTCTTTGGCAGAGATTTGTGGGGTTAAGACTCGTAGGTGCACCTGACGGGAGACAGACGTGATCGATCTGTCTACTCAGGCTTGAGCAACCTGAGGTGCCCACCGTCGTAGGATTGCTCGACTTGACGGGAGATAGAGGTGATCGTTCTATCTACCCGGGTACAGCGTGGGAGCGCGACTAGGGGTGCCTACCGTCATGAGATGAGATTAGGCGGGAGATAGACGTGATCTCTCTATCTACCCGGGTACAGCGTGAAAACGCGACTCGGGGTGCCCACCGCCATGAAATGTGATTTCCGAGTCTGTGTGACCGGATGATTGATGTGATGTTGCGCGCGAGGTGCCGAGTCTAACCTAGGGCCCTGAGTATTGAGATATGAGAAAAATGAGCGTGCATTTGTCATGTGAGATATTGGGATTTGGGGACATGTGCACGCATGCATCGCATTATTTTGGTGTTCACCTACTGGGCAATTTTGCTCAGGGTTGCATATTTTATAGGTACGGGTGAGTAGCGGCTGGTGGCGGTGACTCCACGGGCTTTTGGGGGCGGATGCAGTACATGGGACGCGACCTGTCGAGGCGTAGGATTGTTTTGATATTTTGGGGCTTCGGCCCGTTGTAAAGACTAGCACGGCTTTTGTAAAACAACTCTTTTATATATTGTATAATATACTATGTTGTTTTTGTAAAATGGGCTTTCCGCGACTTTCGTTGCGAAAACCCGCCAACTATTTATATTTAAAAAGTGGGGTCGTCACAAGGAATTTTACAACCGTTAACGATTCCTGAATGGAAGTGGGACCATATAACCATGGATTTCGTCGTTGGGCTACCAAAGACTGTGAAAGGCCACGACGCAATTTGGGTAATTGTCGATAGATTGACGAAATCTGCCCATTTCCTGCCAATCAATAAAACATATTCCATGGACAAGTATGCGGAATTATATATTCAAGAGATTGTTCGACTCCATGGAATCCCAATTTCGATCATTTCAGATCGGGACTCGAGGTTTCTGTCTAACTTCTGGGAAAGTTTACAAAAGGCTCTGGGGACCAAGTTGTCTTTCAGTTCAGCTTATCATCCCCAGACAGACGGACAATCTGAACGGACGATCCAAACACTGGAAGATATGTTGCGAGCATGCGTGCTAGATTTTAAAGGAAATTGGAGCAAATACCTTCCGCTGATCGAATTCTCGTACAACAACAGCTTTCAGGCTACGATCGGAATGGCGCCGTATGAAGCTTTGTACGGGCGTAAATGTCGATCCCCAGTTCATTGGGACGAGATCGGTGAACGAGCGCTACTAGGTCCCGAAATGGTTCGAGAAATGACGGAAGCTGTTGCAAAGATTCGAGAGAGAATGCAAACAGCCCAAAGTCGTCAGAAAAGCTACGCTGATAAACGACGAAGGCCGTTAGAATTCGCGGAGGATGATTGGGTATTCTTGAAGATATCCCCAATGAAGGGCGTGAAGCGGTTCGGACGCAAAGGGAAGTTGAGTCCGAGGTATATAGGCCCTTTCAGAATTCTAAAACGAATCGGCGAGGTCGCTTATCAACTTGAATTACCGGCATCTTTAGATCAGTTCACGACGTCTTTCACGTGTCAACATTGGGAAAATACGTCGCCGACCCAAGCCATGTGCTACAAAATGAAACCCTTCATCAACGGTTGAAACCGGACTTAAGTTACGAGGAGAAGCCGGTAGAAATCTTGATGTATGAAGTAAAGCAACTTCGGAATAAAAATATTCCGTTGGTCAAAGTTCTGTTGCGTAATCAGGCAATTGAGGAAGCAATGTGGGAACGAGAGGACGAAATGCGGTAAAAGTACCCCGAATTATTTCCGACTGCCTAAATTTCGAGGACGAAATTTTTTGAAGGGGGGGAGGATGTAATACCCGTAAAATTTAATACGGGGATTTCGCAAAACTTCGAAATTGGTGAAAATAAGTTTGGGCAGGCTTGAAATTGAGCCCAAATAATAATTGGGCCCAAGCCCGGTAAAGAAGGAAAACTTTGATGGGCTGAAAAATAATTAGGTCCAAAAGGACTGAATGGCCCAATGGCCAAAATGGTTTGCGATGAAGAAAGATACAAAAGGAGGAAAATTACAAAAAAGAACCTTTCTTAGCTTAAGAGGAAAATTACATCACCACCTTATCACCTCCTGGTCATCACGTAAGTCTCTCCCAATTTAAATATACAACTATGCTTCAAAAACTTCATGAAGAAGAAAAGGAACAAGAAGAAGAAAAGGGGAGAGGAAAACCTTCAAACTCAACAACCAACGATCGAGAGCTAGGAAAAATCGTAGCTTAGCTAACTTCGGACGTGAGGTAGGTGAAACTTACAAACCCAAAACTGATATTTTTAAGCTGTTATATTTATGGTGAAAGGATCACCATCGTTTTTGGTTCGATAAAATGCTATGTGTGATGATTGATGTTTAAAAACCCAAAATATGGGTTTTAATTATGTTATGAGTTTCTGGAATTTGTTGAAGATATGAAGATTTGAAGAACTCAGTGTTTTTCGTATACTGTTCTTCACTTTCGAATGATTTCTTGTTTTCGGGCCGAAAACCATTTTCGCGGGCCATTTTAAGTTTTCGCGGGCCAGTTACTTTGCGAACTGTGAGGAAGAAAAAGTTTTCGCGGGCCAAAAAATCAGTTTTCGCGGGCCTAAGGTTTTCGGTATGTGAGAGGAAAAAGTTTTCGCGAACCAAGCTTTTCGCCACTTAATGTTCGCGAACCAAAGCTTTTCGCCACTTAGTGTTCGCGAATTGAGCTTTTCGCTAGTCACTGTTCAAAATAAAAAGGTTTTTCGCGAACCAAAGCTTTTCGCCAACTTTTGTTAGGTTTTCGCGAACCAAGCTTTTCGCCACTTAATGTTCGCGAACCAAAGCTTTTCGCCACTTAGTGTTCGCGAACAAAGCTTTTCGCCACTTAATGTTCGCGAACCAAAGCTTTTCGCCACTTTTCATAAGGTTAAAAACTTTTCGCCACTTAGAAAACTTTTCGCCAGGTCAACTTTTAGTGGGCTTTTCACGGGCCTGGTGGGAATACTTTGAGTCTTAGTCCAAATTTCAACCCAAATCTTTTAATATAAAGTATTTTCGAGATTTTTAGGATATGATTCAAATGTTTGATTTAATAATTTTGGTGTTGTTCATATATACGAAATATGGCTTAGGATTTGTTCTGCATACATTCACAATAAGTCATGACGAGAGTAATGATCGCATTTGTGCGATGGGGGAGTGTATGCCTTTCTTTGGCAGTGATAAGTAAGGTTAAGACTCGTAGGTGCACCTGACGGGAGACAGACGTGATCGATCTGTCTACTCAGGCTTGAGCAACCTGAGGTGCCCACCGTCGTAGGATGGCTCGACTTGGCGGGAGATAGACGTGATCGATCTATCTACCGGGTACAGCGTGAAAACGCGACTCGGGGTGCCCACCGCCATGAGATGTGATTTCTGAGTCTGTGTGATCGTATGATTGATGTGGTATTACGCGCGAGGTGCCGAGTCTAACCTAGGGCCCTGAGTATTGAGATATGAGAAAAATGAGCGTGCATTTGTCATGTGAGATATTGGGATTTGGGGACATGTGCACGCATGCATCGCATTATTTTGGTGTTCACCTACTGGGCAATTTTGCTCAGGGTTGCATGTTTTATAGGTACTAATAAGTAGACGGCTGGTGGCGGTGACTCCACGGGCTTTTGGGGGCGGATGCAATACATGGGACGCGACCTGTGGAGGCGTAGGATTGTTTTGATATTTTGGGGCTTCGGCCCGCTGTAAAGACTAGCACGGCTTTTGTAAAACAACTCTTTTATATATTGTATAATATACTATGTTGTTTTTGTAAAATGGGCTTTCCGTGGCTTTCGTTGCGAAAACCCGCCAACTATTTATATTAAAAAGTGGGGTCGTCACAATTTCCTCCCGTTTTGGAGTTAAAAAACACTCTATCTAAATGGACTTTGGAGTCTTCTTTAGTTGCTGAAAGATTCTTGATCTCGGAAATCTGATCAAGAAGTTACCTATTTTGTTACATTAAAGCTCTCTTTTCAGCTGCAAAACTTTGTCGTTCAGACTCCAAAGTTATGCTGAGGTCTGCAAATTTCTAAAAAACTGCCTGAATATATGGAGCGGAAGCATTTGTCTCGGCAGTTAACGAATTATTAAGCTCATTTGCTCTAACTGAGAGATTGACCTCCAATATTTAAATTTTGGAGAGTAAATTCAATCGTTCCTCCTAGAGTCAATTATATTTTGCAGACCACGCACCTCGCTCACACTCAGAGGTTTCTAGGCATTTGGTTAGATCTCTAATTTGGGCCAATTTTGAGATCCTTGCTTCAGCATTAATCGAACGTGTTATTTCACATCCCTTTTCTATGAGGTTATGAGTAAGGACACGTTGATTGTTTTCTAGCTTAGATTTCAACCCATTGACTGTTTTATTCCTGTTCAGTTCACTGGTAGACAATTCTTTAGTAAGCTCAATAATTTGTAAATCATATTTTGCTACCTTAGATGATAAACAATCAATGATTTCGTGTGTCTCTTTTAGCTGCATCTTAAGGATTTCCTCCTTTTGATGACTATTTAGATCACACCTACTCTTTGCTTGGGATCCTTCAAGCCTTTTGCCCTTTAAAGATCTTTGCTAAGTTCATTCAAAGCAATGATATACTTAATGAGTTCATTTTCCAAGTCGGAAGAGTTTACCTCTGAGTCAGATGAAGCCAAGTCCTCCACTTGTCTTTCGAAGCATCCATATATTTTTTTATTTATTTTATGAGGGTTGCTAGGCTTGGATCTATAAGGCCTAGAATATCCAACTAAACATTATTAAAACGAGTTTACCACGATTAGATGGGAAGAATCGAAGCTCGTGGGGTGTTGTGTGTTCTTGAGGGGCTTGGGTGGCTCCTTCTCTCTAGAAGCTTATCTCTCTAAATAGTTTTCACACAATACACACTTTATTATGTGTTAGGGTTCAAGTATTTATACCACATTTTGGTATATAATACTTGGGCCCCTAACAAAGCCCAATTACACCAAGCCTCTTATAATGATAATCTTTATAAATAAACTACAAAGATAATTCTAATTAATTGAACACAATAAAATAATCCTAACAATCTCCCCCTTTGTGTTCAATCTTCAATTTGGCATGGATTATCTTTGCGGGGCTTAGTGCATTTGCCTGAGTCCTACGGGAATTTCCTCTCTGTCTTGTCTTTTGACCTCTTCATTTGGAGATCTTCAAGCTCACCGTGTCTTGATCTTCGCTTCTCGGCACCGGGTCTTCTTAATCTTCTTTGTAAGCTCGACTCGTAAATGCCGGAAGGAATTTGAAGTCGCTTGTCGGATTTCTTCTTTTTGTGTTCGATCTCTCCTTTCGATAATAGTGCAACTCCCCCTACTTTTGGTCAACCTTATGTTGGGATTGAGAAGTTCTCTTTGAAATTTGGAGAGACGCACACGAGGTAGCAACTTCGATCTTTGTAGTCCATGGTGTTCGCTTGATTCTTTGACGACGCTTGAGGATTTAGCATTTCTGATCTATCTTGCACTTTCGTCGTGGTATTGCTCCCATTTTGCTTTAGTACTACTCCCCCTCAAGAAGATCGAGTTGGGGAGATCGCCATGCGATGGGTCAAAATGAGGCATTATCTTTGGCAAAAAGATCACGTCGTCGGGACATGAGGATGACGTTGGTAGGAACTCAGGTTAGGTAATAACCTGACTTAGCCACTAAGGCAGTCGTCAAGTCTTCTCCAATCTTCTTCTTCTCGGTGCCGGATTCGTCTTCTTCGAAGGAAGTTGTCTGGTTCGGCCTCGAGGAAGCTTGTCTGGCTCCGGAAGAAGGTACGCGTGGGGTGTTAGGCTCCTTTGGAATGTTCAATTCAAGTGCAGGGAGCCCGGCTTCAGAGTGGTGAGCGCGGCGGAGATTGGTGGGTGGTCCGACCTTTTTGTTTATGTGTGTCCCCTTCTCCCCCTTTATGGCGATTCGTGTTAACGAGATCGGCATGCTTGTGTAGGAAGATTAGGAGGACACAAACGACAGGTCGGTGATGGTAATAACCAGACGGAGCCACAAAGGCAATCCATCGTGTAAGAAACCGGGGTCACGAAGACTTCCCGTTAACATCGATCTAGGAGTTATACTCGTAGACGATGGCCTGAAACCGTTGTTGCTTTGATGTTGCAACGGCAGGACTTCCTTCCAATCCTCGAATCATGTCGAAGCAAGACATGTCTACGGAAGTTCTAACTTGATCACAAAGATCAGGTGTTTAAAAGTGTATGTGTCCTAGAAAATATAAAAATATATGGAAAGTGATGACACATTAGACTCGAGTGCGCAAGGAAGTGTGGTGGTGGGGCTGAGTACCACAGAATTCAATATCTCCCACTTCCGAGTGAAGCGGTGATAGAAGACGTGGTTCCCCGTGATTTCTGAAACACCTGTCTTTTGTGAGACAGACGAGTGGGTAAGGCTCGGTTGTGCACGCGCCGTTGGACCTATTGCGGCGACTTCTACCCGGGAGCTAATAAAATTAGCACCTGTACCTATGGGGGTTGGTCCGAATAATTTGTGAGTTGAGGAAATAATGTAGCGTCTGTCTTTTCAAAAGGTTTTAGTAGACGTGGCTGTTTCTTCGTGATTCGACTGAATCTCGGTGATGTTCCGGGGTTAGATTCAGTTGGGTTTGACTGAATCGTAGGAACGAAGTATCCATGCATCCGGTAGGAAGTGGTGAGTGCTGCTTTATTTGTCAGCAAGCCAGAGCATGTCGGTTGAAGCGAGCACCGAGATTTGCATTTTTAACCACCGTCGCCTTTTGAAAAGAGTTGACCGTTGTAGGCTCGAGATTCTTCTTTTGAGGTCCATCTTCGGAGGTCGGAGGTAATCTCCATGAAGCTTGATGAAGAGGAGAGAACATTCTTTTTTTTTTATTATTATGGCCCCTTTTATTTTTAAATATTGATGGCCTTTTTTTTGTTTTGTATATATATATATATATTAATCGTTATTAGTAAAATATATTTTTATACTATATATTATATGGATATAATATATATATTAATCGTTATTAGTAAAATATATTTTTATACTATATATTATTTGATATAATATATATTGTATTAGTAATATATATTAGTATATATATAATATAGTATATGCCTATTATATATATTTTGTTATTCCTCCCCCTCAAAAGATGCGTGGAAAGTTCGAAAGATCTGTGAATCTCTTTCCCTAAATTCACATATTTGAAGTTCGCTCCCCCTAAAAAATATAATTATTGCTCCCTTTTAAGAAAATAAGGATCACTTCTCTTTTAAAAAATAAAAGACTAGCTCCCCTCAAATTAAGCTCATTTTAGAGAAACGAAATGGTATTTATCACTTCCGTGCGTAATATGAATTTTAAATTTTAAAGTTTGGAAAATGCATATTTAAAATGTACCATTTTGAAAAAGGTATTTTTCAATTCAGCTCGTATGCGTAAGCAAATTAAAATTTTGAAAATTTGGTTAACGCATAATTAGAATGTACCTTCGTGTGGTTGCTCGCATCGTTAACCAGTCATGTATGTGGAGCAACCCGAGATACCATACATGCTAGGATTTTTGAAGTCGCTCATGCTGCATACCAGTCATGGTTGTGGAGCAACTTCCAGAATACCAACCATGCTGGAATGTTGTGGTTGCCCTCGTCTCGTACCGATCATGAGTATGGAGCAACCATCCTAATTACTACTCATGACCGGAGTTTTGTGGTTGCTCTCGTCTCATACCAACCACGCGTGTGGAGCAACCATCGTCGAATTACCACACGTGATTGGGCTCCTGCAAAACTTTATCGGGACTTTGGTACCCATTGTTGTATGGGTCCTCCCAAATTAGGAGAAAACAATTTATGCACATTTGGTTCAGATATACATCCTAAATCATCCTTTAAAGTCCTATTTAATTTGATTTCTGATTTAGGAATCCAAGTTTGGTGAACCTTAGAGGGAAATGACAATTCAGCGCCGGTGAACGTGTGTCTAGGTTTAGAAGATCTGAAGATTTTCTCCCTAGCCAGTCGCAGAAGGTGTCTTTCAGACTTAATCTGGACCGGGTATTTCAAGTATGAATACGAACTTATCGCACTATATGCGTCATCAGATGATGAGTCGTATTGCCTACAAGAATTCACATCATTCACTCTATAATGATGAGGTATAAGCGTGGATGTTCGCTTGCTTAAGCTTCGAACTTCTTTGCACGCTTTCATTTTAAGAGGAATAGGAGAGGGAAAATTTTGAGCATGTTTGTAGCGACCCCCCTTCTTAAACATAAATAGTTGGCGGGTTTTCGCAACGAAAGCCGCGAAAAGCCCATTTATAAAAACAAAATAGTATTTTATATACTACATAAAAGAGTCGTTTTACAAAAGTCTTACATCGGGCCGAAGCCCCAAAATATCAAAACAATCCTACGCCTCCACAGGTCGCGTCCCATGTACTGCATCCGCCCCCAAAAGCCCGTGGAGTCACCGCCACCAGCCGTCTACTTATTCATACCTATAAAACATGTAACCCCGATGCATGCGTGCACATGTCCCAAAGTCCCAATATCTCACCTAACAAATGCACGCTCATTTTTCTCATATCTCAATACTCAGGGCCCTAGGTTAGACTCGGCACCTCGCGCGCAACATCACATCAATCATCCGGTCACACAGACTCGGAAATCACATCTCACGGCGGTGGGCACCCCGAGTCACGTTTTCACGCTGTACCCGGGTAGATAGATCGGTCACGTCTATCTCCCGCCTAATCTCATCACCTGACGGTGGGCACCCCGAGTCGCGCTCCTACGCTGTACCCGGGTAGATAGAACGATCACGTCTATCTCCCGTCATGTCGAGCCATCCTACGACGGTGGGCACCTCAGGTTGCTCAAGCCTGAGTAGACAGATCGATCACGTCTGTCTCCCGTCAGGTGCACCTACGAGTCTTAACCTCACAAATCTCTGCCAAAGGAAGGCATACACTCTCCCACCGCACAAATGCGATCAATACTCTCGTCATGACATGCCGTGGATGTATGAACAATTAATCGCAGAACATATCAAGTATATCCGAAAAATTCTCAAAAATCATTAGAACGTACTTTTTGGTTCAAATACTTAACATCCTAAGAACAGTAAATTATTTAAGACCCAATATTCCTCTATCAGTTGACCCGAAAATGGGGTCTCGAAAATATTTTATAAAAGTTGACCTGATACGAAAACTGTGGAAGTGGCGAAAAGCTTTGGTTCGAAAACCTTTAGTGGCGAAAAGCTTTGGTTCGAAAATAGTGGCGAAAAGCTTTGGCACGAAAAAGTTGCGAAAAGATTTGGTACGAAAACAGTGGCGAAAACCTTTGGTACGAAAACAGTAGCGAAAAGCTCGGTACGAAAACCTAATAAAATTTGGCAAAAAGCTTGGTTCGCGAAACCTTTTTATTTTGAACAGTGACTAGCGAAAAGCTCACTTCGCGAACACTGAGTGGCGAAAAGCTTTGGTACGAAAATAGTGGCGAAAAGCTTTAGTTCGAAAATAGTGGCGAAAAGCTTTAGTTCGCGAACCTTAAATGGCGAAAAGCTTTAGTTCGCGAAAACTGACTTTCGGCCCGCGAAAACAGGTTTTCGGCCCGTGATGTCTCATAGTTCGCGAAATACCTTAGCCCGCGAAAACAGGTTTGCGGCCCGCGAAAACTGATTTTCCTCACATACCGAAAACTTACGGCCCGCGAAAACTGATTTTCGGTCCGCAAAGACTGGTTTCTCGGCCCGCGAAAACTTTTTCCTCTCACATACCGAAAACTTTCGGCCCGCGAAAACCTTTTTCGGCCCGAAAACAAGAATCATACGAAAAACACAGAACAGTATACGAAAATACTGTGTTCTTTAAATCTTCATAACTTCAACAAATTCCAGGAACTCATAACACCATTAAAACCCATATTTTGGTTTTTAAACATCAAACATCAAACATAACATTCAAACACACCAAAAACGAAGGTGATCCTTTCACCATAAACATCACAGCTTAAAAATATTAGCTTTTGGGTTTGTAGTTTCACCTACCTCACGTCCTAAGCACTGTTTTAAACAGATTGTTTGATGAAGCTTGGAAGGACCTTTTGCCAAATTTCCTCTCTTCCTTTCTCTCTCGCCTTCCTCTCCTTGTTCTTTTTTTCTTCTGAAGTTTTTGAAGTATTGTATATTTAAGTTGGGGAGAGACTTACGTGATGACAAGGAGGTGATAAGGTGGTGATGCAATTTTCCTCTTAAGTAAGAAAAGGGCCTTTTTGTAATTTTCCCCCTTTTTTTTGTATCTTTCTTCATCGCAAACAGATTTCTTTAGGAAAAATACGAATCCAGTCCTTCAAAGTTTTTTTCTTCTTTATTGGGCCTGGGCCCAATTATTATTTGGGCTCGATTTCAAGCCCGCCCAAATCTTTACCAATTTCGAGGTTTTGCGAAATCCCCGTATTAAATTTTTACGGGTATTACATCCTCCCCCCCTTCAAGAAATTTCGTCCTCGAAATTTAGGCAGTCGGAAAAAATTCGGGGTATTTCTGCCGCATTTCGTCTTCTCGTTCCCACGTTGCTTCCTCAATTGCCTGGTTACGCCACAAAACTTTGACCAACGGAATATTTTTATTCCGAAGTCGCCTTACTTCATACATCAAGATTTCTACCGGCTTCTCCTCGTAACTTAAGTCTGGTTTCAACCGTTGATGAAGGGTTTCATTTTGTAGCACATGGCTTGGGTCGGCGACGTATTTTCGCAAGGTTGACACGTGAAAAACATCGTGAACCTGATCTAAAGATGCGGGTAATTCAAGTTGATAGGCGACCTCACCGATTCGTTTTAGAATTTTGAAAGGGCCTATATACCTCGGACTCAACTTCCCTTTGCGTCTGAACCGCTTCACGCCTTTCATTGGGGATATCTTCAAGAATACCCAATCATCCTCTGCGAACTCTAACGGCCTTCGTCGTTTATCAGCGTAGCTTTTCTGACAACTTTGGGTTGTTTGCATTCTCTCTCGAATCTTTGCAACAGCTTCCGTCATTTCCCGAACCATTTCGGGACCTAGTAGCGCTCGTTCACCGATCTCGTCCCAATGAACTGGGGATCGACATTTACGCCCGTACAAAGCTTCATATGGCGCCATTCCGATCGTAGCTTGAAAGCTGTTGTTGTACGAGAATTCAATCAGTGGAAGGTATTTGCTCCAATTCCCTTTAAAATCTAATACGCATGCTCGTAACATATCTTCCAGTGTTTGGATCGTCCGTTCAGATTGTCCGTCTGTCTGGGGATGATAAGCTGAACTGAAAGACAACTTAGTCCCCATAACCTTTTGTAAACTTCCCCAGAAGTTAGACAGAAACCTCGAGTCTCGATCTGAAATGATCGAAATTGGGATTCCATGGAGTCGAACAATCTCTTGAATATATAATTCCGCATACTTCTCCATGGAATATGTTTTATTGATTGGCAGGAAATGGGCAGATTTCGTCAGTCTATCGACAATTACCCAAATTGCGTCGTGGCCTTTCACCGTCTTTGGTAGTCCAACGACGAAATCCATTGTTATATGGTCCCACTTCCATTCAGGAATCGTTAACGGTTGTAACATTCCTGCCGGCCTTTGGTGTTCCGCCTTAATCTGTTGGCAAGTCAGGCATTGATTTACATAGGCGGCAACATCTTTCTTTATCCCCGGCCACCAATAGTTAACTCGTAAATCCTGATACATCTTCGTTGTACCCGGATGTACAGAGTATGGTGTAGTATGTGCCTCCGTCAATATTTTATATCGGAGTTCTTCCTTATTTGGCACATACAGATGACCGTTATATCGTAAGCTCCCGTCTCCTTGGATTTCAAAACCCGTCGTAGTACTTTTGTTTGGTTCCCTTTTAATCTTCACATAAAGATCGTCTTCTTTTTGGGCCTCAGTGATTTGTTCCAACAATGTTGGTTTGAGCGTTAGTGCTTCCATTCTAGCTTCGACTTCACCGAAGTTGATCACCTCTATTCCAATCTGGCATAGCTCCGCACTCACGGCTTTACGACTCAAAGCATCTGCGACTACGTTGGCTTTACCCGGATGATAATTGATCACGCATTCGTAGTCGTTCACCAACTCAAGCCATCGTCGTTGCCTCATATTTAACTCCTTTTGGGTGAAGAAGTACTTCAAGCTCTTGTGATCCGTAAAAATCTCGCATCTTTCTCCGTAGAGGTAATGTCGCCAGATCTTCAGGGCGAATACCACGGCTGCTAGTTCTAGATCGTGCGTGGGGTAGTTTTTCTCGTACTCCTTTAGTTGTCGGGAGGCATAGGCAATTACCTTCCCGTTCTGCATTAGCACGCATCCCAAGCCACTCTTCGAGGCATCCGTATATACTGAAAATCCTTCTGTTCCTGACGGTATTGCTAAAACCGGAGCGGTCGTTAGTCTCTTTTTCAGTTCTTGGAAGCTTTGCTCACACGATTCCATCCATTTAAACGGAACATTCTTCTTCGTCAAATTGGTGAGTGTTGAGGCAATGCTGGAAAAATCTTTAATGAACTTCCGATAATATCCAGCAAGCCCGAGAAAACTTCTAATTTCCGTGGGAGTGGTTGGTCGTGGCCAACTCTTAATTGCTTCAATCTTACTAGGATCCACCGAAATCCCGTCTCCAGAAATAATGTGTCCCAGAAAGGTCACTTCTGTCAACCAAAATTCGCATTTCTTGAATTTTGCGAATAACTGCTTCTCCCGTAAAATTCCTAGAATTGTTTTTAGGTGTTCTTCATGCTCGTCTTTCGTCTTTGAATAAATAAGGATATCATCTATAAAGACGATCACGAAGCAGTCTAGGAAATTCTTGAATACCCGATTCATCAGATCCATAAAAGCAGCTGGTGCATTTGTTAACCCGAAAGGCATGACCAGAAACTCGTAATGGCCGTACCTTGTGCTGAATGCGGTTTTAGGAACGTCTGCCTCACGGATCTTTAACTGATGATACCCAGAGCGCAGGTCGATCTTAGAGAATACGTTGCTCCTTGCAATTGGTCAAACAAGTCATCAATCCTCGGCAACGGATACTTATTCTTTATCGTGATCTTATTTAGCTCACGATAATCGATACACAATCTCATCGACCCGTCTTTCTTTCGAACGAACAGAACCGGTGCTCCCCATGGAGAGAAGCTAGGTTGGATGAATCCCTTCTGCAACAATTCTTCCAGTTGTTCTCTCAGTTCCCGCAGCTCGTTCGGCGCCAGTCGATATGGGGCTTTTGATATCGGGGCAGCCCCAGGCACAAGATCGATTTTGAATTCGATCTCTCTATCAGGAGGTAAACCTGGAAGGTCGTCGGGAAATACGTCGGGGTATTCATTCGCAATCGGAACCTTCTCGAGTCTCAAAAGAGGAGATTCCTCGGCCTTCATGGCAGAACAAAGATAGAATTCGCAACCTGAATTAACAAGTCGTCGGGCCTTCAAGGCAGATATTTGAGGAATTCTATCCTTGCTCGCCTTTCCCCAAAAGACGAACTCTCCTCCCTCGGGTGATTGGAACCTTACGATTTTCTTAGAACAGTCAATCATGGCTCCGTATTTTGAAAGCCAATCCATCCCGAATATGATGTCGTAATCATTCATCGGGATTACAATTAGATCGACTAACAATTCCCTACCCTCCATATTTACTGGGTACTTTTCTACTACTAAATCAGTTCGGATCGGGTTCCCATGTGGCAAATTAACTAAATAATCCTTCTTAGAATGGGTAGGATATATTCCGACCCTTGTCACGAAATCAGCCGACACAAAAGAATGTGTGGCTCCCGAGTCAATTAAAATAGAAGTTGGGACATGGTAAATATTCAACGTACCCGTCACCACATCGGGGTTTGTCTTCGCCTCCTCTTTTGTTAATGTAAAGACCCGTGCTGGTACAGGTGGAGGTCGGATTAACTGTTGAGGTTGATTCTGCACCAGGGGTTGTCTCTCTGGGCATGCCCTAGCGAAATGCCCAATCTTTCCGCATTGGTAGCACTGTGGAGGTTGCCTCACTCCGTAGCAGACCCCAAAGTGATAGCGCCCACATTGCTGGCATTGAGGCGTAACATTCTGAGTTCGATTAGAGATATTTGTTGGCCCTTGATTCGGCCTCGGGCGCCAGTTTTGTTGGCCCGGTCGGTTTCCTTGGTTAGACCGCCCTTTGCCAAAGAATTGGCGCTTTTTGTTTCCCCCTCCGCCTTGTTGATTTTCTCTTCTTTTCCTCGCTTCCTGGGCTTCCACAACTACCCGCTCTACTTGTTCGGCAATTAAGGCGCGTTCGGTACGAGATCGCATTTGTGCGATGGGAGAGTGTATGCCTTCCTTTGGCAGAGATTTGTGAGGTTGCCGTGGATGTATGAACAATTAATCGCAGAACATATCAAGTATATCCGAAAAATTCTCAAAAATCATTAGAACGTACTTTTTGGTTCAAATACTTAACATCCTAAGAACAGTAAATTATTTAAGACCCAATATTCCTCTATCAGTTGACCCGAAAATGGGGTCTCGAAAATATTTTATAAAAGTTGACCTGATACGAAAACTGTGGAAGTGGCGAAAAGCTTTGGTTCGAAAACCTTTAGTGGCGAAAAGCTTTGGTTCGAAAATAGTGGCGAAAAGCTTTGGCACGAAAAAGTTGCGAAAAGATTTGGTACGAAAACAGTGGCGAAAACCTTTGGTACGAAAACAGTAGCGAAAAGCTCGGTACGAAAACCTAATAAAATTTGGCAAAAAGCTTGGTTCGCGAAACCTTTTTATTTTGAACAGTGACTAGCGAAAAGCTCACTTCGCGAACACTGAGTGGCGAAAAGCTTTGGTACGAAAATAGTGGCGAAAAGCTTTAGTTCGAAAATAGTGGCGAAAAGCTTTAGTTCGCGAACCTTAAATGGCGAAAAGCTTTAGTTCGCGAAAACTGACTTTCGGCCCGCGAAAACAGGTTTTCGGCCCGTGATGTCTCATAGTTCGCGAAATACCTTAGCCCGCGAAAACAGGTTTGCGGCCCGCAAAAACTGATTTTCCTCACATACCGAAAACTTACGGCCCGCGAAAACTGATTTTCGGTCCGCAAAGACTGGTTTCTCGGCCCGCGAAAACTTTTTCCTCTCACATACCGAAAACTTTCGGCCCGGAAAAACTTTAAAATGGCCCGCGAAAACCTTTTTCGGCCCGAAAACAAGAATCATACGAAAAACACAGAACAGTATACGAAAACACTGTGTTCTTTAAATCTTCATAACTTCAACAAATTCCAGGAACTCATAACACCATTAAAACCCATATTTTGGGTTTTTAAACATCAAACATCAAACATAACATTCAAACACACCAAAAACGAAGGTGATCCTTTCACCATAAACATCACAGCTTAAAAATATTAGCTTTTGGGTTTGTAGTTTCACCTACCTCACGTCCTAAGCACTGTTTTAAACAGATTGTTTGATGAAGCTTGGAAGGACATTTTGCCAAATTTCCTGTCTTCCTTTCTCTCTCGCCTTCCTCTCCTTGTTCTTTTTTTCTTCTGAAGTTTTTGAAGTATTGTATATTTAAGTTGGGGAGAGACTTACGTGATGACAAGGAGGTGATAAGGTGGTGATGCAATTTTCCTCTTAAGCTAAGAAAAGGGCCTTTTGTAATTTTCCCCCTTTTTTTTTGTATCTTTCTTCATCGCAAACAGATTTCTTTAGGAAAAATACGAATCCAGTCCTTCAAAGTTTTTTTCTTCTTTATTGGGCCTGGGCCCAATTATTATTTGGGCTCGATTTCAAGCCCGCCCAAATCTTTACCAATTTCGAGGTTTTGCGAAATCCCCGTATTAAATTTTTACGGGTATTACAATGTTCGACCTTAATTTTGGAAAATAATGTTGATTTTCCTTTCTCCTTCCTAATTTTCTGTTCCTTGGAAGTATTAAGCTTAAGGCTTTTACCTATCTTTTCTGTGCCAGTCAAAGTTGACTTAGAATTACTAGCAAAAGTCTTTTCAGTTTTAGGAACAAAGGCGTCAGTTTTTGTTGCCTTATCCTGCTTAATGGAAGATATTTCTTTATAAGGATAATTTAAGACAGGTAGGGACGGGGAATTTTTGAGATTTGAGATCTCCTCTAGAAGTTTTTGCTTTTCTGCTCCGAAACCTACTCTTTCCGATTCCAGAGTTGCGTTCAATTCTGCAATTTTACTAGCAACATCTGGAATTTCCCAACAAGAGATATGTTTATTAGAATGTAAATTATTTTCCCCATTGGACGCGAAGTTAATTGAGGAACTTTGGTCAATTTGACCCTTTTTCGCAAGAATGCCCTCTAAGTGATGAACTTTAGAGTACAATTTACTGCGTTCCTCAAATATACTATTAAATTTGCCCAGATGTAAATTTCGCTCAAGTTTACAAGCTTTCAAGCTAGTTGTGAGTTCGTGAACTTGGACCTTGAATTTTTCGATCTGAGCATCACGACTTTCAATTCTCAATTGTGCAGCTTCCAACTGACAATTGAGACTACCCCTCTCTCTTAAGCTTCCAAGTAAGCATTGATGGTTATTTTCTAACATAGCTTCTAGTTCCTTAATAGTCTTTTCATGATCCACATAGGAACTTAGTTTTTGTCCAGAGGCAGAAGTCGTTGCATTGAAATCCATAATAAAATATTAATTATATTATTATTATTAATTTTTTTTTTAAAAAAAAACTTTAGTTGGATACGCGATCGTTAACGCGTTGTGTAGATTTGAAAAATTTTGGCTTTGAAAATTCAGTTCCGAAAAGTTTTGGTGTATCGATCAAAGTCGTGAAGTTTCGAAAATTTTAGGTGTCGAAAACTTTTTGGTGTGTACCGAAAAGTTTTGAAGTGATGTCGAAGAACTTCGAAAATATTACCAAGAACTTTTTCTATAATATGCCAAAGAGTTAGGTTTTTCGATAAATAATATGCCAAAGAGTTAGGTGCCGAACACTTTTTGGTGTAAATCAAAAAAAAATTTCGATCTGATTTCGGAAGAATCGTAATTTTCGAGCTTTTATTAATATTTTAATTTATTTATTTATTAATAATAAATTTTTTTATTATTAGTTTTTTTTTAATACATGCGAAAACCTGAAGAGTACGAGAAGTTCTTTTTTTTTTTTTTTTTTTAGGTTTTCGATGGCAAAGTTGTAAATATGATACCGAATTTTTTTTTATTTATTTATTTTTTTTATTTTTTTTTACGAAAACTTTAATACCGAAAAGTTTGAATTTTTTATTTATTTTTTTTCGAAAACTTTAGTACCGAAAAGTTTGATTTTTTTATTTATTTATATTGTTTTCGATGGCAAAGATGTAATTAAGTTTGTTTTTTTTTTTTTTTTTTTTTTGGGAAAATTTTCTACAGTGGCTACCGAAACCTTTTTTTTATTTTTTATTTTTTTTTTTGCGAAAACTTTCTACAGTACCTACCGAAATATTTTTTTTTTTTTTTAACTGTAGCTGCGAAAACTAATGTAGCACCGAAAACTTTCTGTAGCACTGTAGCACCGAAAACTTCACTGTAGCAGCGAAAAGTTACTGTAGCTGCGAACAAAATAAGCTATTTTTCGATCCCGAACACAAAATTTAATCAAATTAGCCCCGGGTAAAGATCAAAACATGTATATTCTAACTCCTAAACACTAAATCAAGCACAAAAACACCAAAACATGTCAAATTTTTCGAAAAATTTCGAAGAACATGCGATGAACACCGAAAAATAAAACGAAAAATTTGACTCAAATCTTAACGCGCGTGGCTCTGATACCACTTATAAGGCCTAGAATATCCAACTAAACATTATTAAAACAAGTTTACCACGATTAGATGGGAAGAATCGAAGCTCGTGGGGTGTTGTGTGTTCTTGAGGGGCTTGGGTGGCTCCTTCTCTCTAGAAGCTTATCTCTCTAAATAGTTTTCACACAATACACACTTTATTATGTGTTAGGGTTCAAGTATTTATACCACATTTTGGTATATAATACTTGGGCCCCTAACAAAGCCCTATTACACTAAGCCTCTTATAATGATAATCTTTATAAATAAACTACAAAGATAATTCTAATTAATTGAACACAATAAAATAATCCTAACAGGATCGACGTGTTAGTTGAGTAGGTCTAAACGAATTTTGGTTCGAGCAGTTAAAAGAAAGAATCTAAGTATTGTTGCCGAGAAGTTTTATACCGAAAAGTTCTAACTTTTGCTCATAGAAAATTTTCAAAGTGTAAGTTTTCGCAAAGAAGAAAAAAAAATTTCGTTAAAAGATAGCTCATCGTAAAAAATTTCGAAACAGTGAAATGCCAAAAAGTTCCTAAGGTGAATACCGAAAACTTTTTCTGTACCGAAAAGTTTTGGTGTCTAACCCGAAAACTTTTGAGTTTCGAGTGTCACAGAATACCAGAACTTTTGAAAAAACTGTTCGAAGATTTTTACGAAACTGAAACAGTTAAATACCGAAAACTTTTTATAATCATTTGTGAAAACTTTTAAGAGGAGTCATACCGAAAACTTTTTATGAATTAGTTATTTTCTCAGTTTAAACAGTACTGACCCGAAAAGTTTTGTATTTGAATTTTTTTTTTTTTGCCGAAAACTTTTCGGATGAACAGTAACACCGAAAACTACCGTAACACCGAATTTTTTTTTTATTTATTTTTTTGTTTTGCGGATGAACAGTAACACCAAAAACGTTTTTTTTTTTTTTAAATATCAATGCCGAAAACCTTTGAGTGCCGAAAAGTTTTAAGTATCGAAAAGTTTTATGGTTACGATAAGTTTTCTGGGCTGGGTCGAGAACTTAATTGGGCCGAAAACTACGTGTTGACCGAAAACTACAGTAGTTTGACCGAAAACTTTTGTTGACCGAAAACTTTTCTCAAAACTTAGACCCGAAAACTTTCCTGTGAAGACGAAAACTTTTGTTGACCAAAATCTTTTCTCAAGGCTTTGACCCGAGAACTTTTGAGAGCCGAAAAGTTTTATGTATGAATCGAAAAGTTTTTGAATACCGAAATCTTTTCTATGTGTGAGTGCCGAGAACTTTTTTTCTGTGAAGACCGAAAACTTTTCCTTTCAATATAAGCTTGGTGCCGAAAAGTTTTTAAATACCGAAAACCTTTCAATACCGAAAACTTTATGTAACGTAGCGCAGAAAACCTCAGTGTCGAAAACTTTGGCTGATTGCGAAAACTTTTAGAGAAACTGTAGCGACAAAAACTTCAGTGCCGAAAACGTTTGAGATTGCGAAAACTTTAGAGGGCACTGTAGCGGCGAAAACTTCTAATGCCGAAAACACAAGTTCTAGTACCGAAAACGTAAATCTGGGTACGAAAATGGCTTAAAAACTTCTTAAAAATGCTGGAAATAATTTCTTTTGAGTTCAAAAGATCAAAACTAGTTTAGGAACACTCAAAACTCCAGCTTAAACCCAAAAAGCGAAGCTAAAAATGCAGTTCAAGGTGTTCAACAGTTCGAAAATGAGTTTAAAGAAAATGGCAGCAAAACCTGTAAAATTCGAACCAAAAATCCGTTTAGTTACCATACTCGTTAACACGGTGGCTCTGATACCACTTGTAGGTCACCAAAACCCAGCAACCCTCGGGATTTATATGGATTTAGCTCTTTTCTCTCCTTTGGATGGTTTTTATTGATAGAACAGTGAGAGAGAGAGAGAGGTGGCGGCTACTGCTTTTTCTCAAGTGGGAATTTCTTTCAATTGAAGGATTATTACAAGTGGAAGCCCTAGCCCACTTTTATGCCAATATTTTGACATAATTACACTTTTGGTCCCTAGACAAACTAAACATCTAATATAATGAGCCTAAGTCTATAACAACAATACAAATAAATATTTCAAGTATACAAAGACTCAAAAGACTAAAAGAACACAATTAAAAATATTCCTAACAGAAATGGACGAGGGAGAATTCCTTTTTAAAGAAGAACGCATCGCCTTCTAAGTCCACAACCTCAAAACTCTTTTAAAAAAAAAACAAAAAACACTCCGAGCTTTCAACGCAATAGTCGTGATGAAAATATTGAAAATTTTGAAATTCTTCATCCTTCTTCTCACCGTTTAACATATTTGATCACTCACGAAGAAGTGATGAAAAGACTGCATTACAACGCACCATTCCTAGAACAAATTCATTGTCCCCACACTCGGCCAAACTAAACTACACGTGGATTCCTAAGAATACACAAAGGCAAGTGTGGATGCCAAAATCAAAGACTCCCGTAAAGGTTGACGTCAAATTTGATTTGGCCTCCTCATCTAGAATGTGCATTTCTACTAAGAACGATAAAGGACCCACTCAAAACTGGGTACCAAAAACTTAGTTGTTTTGCAGTCCCATCATGTGTGGTAACAGAGGTTGCTCCACATGCATGGTGGGTATGAGATGACGAGCAACCGCAAGGCTCCCGGATACATCAGTTCGGGACCTGTCCGTTCACGATGCAGTCTTCTACATGAAAGCGGTGTAGGACCCGAGCCTACTTTAGCAAAGCTTCTGAACATGTCGGTTCAGAACCTGGTCTGGTAACGAATATTTTATTTTATTTTTAATTTTAATAAATAAAAGTTTTAAAATAAAGCTCAAGTGGAGGGTATGAATTTCGTTTTACGAGATACACTTTAACATAGGGGGAGAAACCTCAATTATGTGCCTCGAGAAAATTTATAAGAGTTTTAAAATAATATTTCTTAAAACTCGGGGACATTAATCGAGGGGGAAGTAAAATTAACTTCAAAATATTGTTGGGGAACATTATTTTGAAATTTTTAAAATATTGAGGGGGAGCAAGACTGAACTTAAAATACGAACTTTTCATTCAGGGGGAGTTTTCGAAATTACTGTGAATTATTCTTCCTAAAAATTCCCTATAGGTTTTAAATAATTTTGAGTCTTGCCACTTATCAAAAATTAATACCGAAAAATTTTGCACTTCAAATCTCGCAGTTACTTATATTTCATCTTTAAAATGTTTTCGTAACTGTAACATTTAAAGTTTTCGGTATTTTCACAACAGAAAGGTACATTCTAATTATGCGTATGTGAAATGAATTTTTCGATAATTTTAAAATTGCATACGCATACGACCAGAATTGAAAATTACCTATCTTTTTCAAAATGGTACATTTTGAATATACATTTTTCAAAACTTTAAAATTCAAAATGCATATTACGCACAGAATTGAAAAATACCATTTTAACGAAGGCCGATTTGAATTTCACGAAGCGCATTAATTTCTAAGGAGTCAGACTTCATATTTTTTAGTCTTGCTTTTCACAGGAAGTCGGGCATATTTTCACTCGCGCCTACATTTAAGGGTAGTCGGTCTTCCTATTTTTTTCTGATTTTAATTAGGGGAGTGGAAAAAGAGCGCAAAAGTTTAAAAGAGCGTATTACTTCAAAAAAAAAAAAAAAAAGGAGAGAGCGCATACATTTCAGGGGGAGTGATAGTCATTAGCGCAATAGGCGCATATAAAGGGGAGTATCACATCAATCATAAGGCGCCTGATTTGAAGGGTAGTAATATGCAATTTCTCAAAAAGCGCATATTTTTAGGGAAAGTAAAGACATGATATTAAGAATAGCGCAACTATTTAGAGGGAGTGATATCTAAATAGCGACTAAGCTTCAAAGAGAGTGTCTTACACAACTTCATGCTTTGAGGGGGAGTGTCATCTTAGGAAATTAGTGCATGGACAACAATGAGTTATTCAAATACTTGTTCCATGGTTCAGTAAATCCCAACTGCACCTATCCCAGGAACAACCCCGAGTGTATGTGAGGGTATTTGAGCGCATCACAATGAAATATTTACAACTCAATCACAAACTATCCGGACCATAACCAATATAGGTACAAGACTGATTTGTTCAGATCCCAGGTAGAAGACGCCTCATAGGGTCCAAAGGCGCATGCACAACCCTTCCTAGCTACTCATTTGTCTCCCTAAAGACAAATGTTTCAATATCTCACGGGGAACCGCATATGCTATCACCGTTTCATTCGGAGGCGGGAGATATTGAACTCAGTGGTCCACAGCCCCATACCACGTATTCCTTGAGCACTTTAACGTCTAGTGTGTCCTCATTGCCTAAATGTTTTCCATTCTTCTAGGACACATACATTATTTTATACACATAATGCAGGTCTACGCGACCATGCCAGAACTTTTGTAGACACATCTTTTAATGATGTGCTTCTATGATCAGAAGGAAGTCCTGCCGTTGCAATATCAATTACAACAACGGGATCAGGCCATCTTCTGGAGCACGACTCTAGAATGATGTCAATGGGAAGCCTAAGTGGCCTCGGTTTTACTCCTCCCCCGGTAAGTCTGTGTGATTTACCGTCAACGACCAGAGTGTCTACCCAAATGGGTGGATTACGAGGACCGGTCGGAAGTCTTGAACCAAGTTCAAGCCACACTTCGTGTGCAAACCGAGCGCCTTAGTGGCCACGGAGGTGATACCCGCTTTGTGATGGAGGAGCGCTTCAACCAAGCCCTGGAGTCCGTCGCCACAAAATTCAAAGAAGATATTATGGTGGCCGTTCGGGACAACAGGACGAACCCAGTCGAAGACACACTCTCCTCCGTTCCTGAGCAAACGCCAAACCATCTCCACCACCCTATCCACCTCGATCTTTCTCGTCCACAAACTACCCAAACCACTCCACCATCACCATTTCACATCTGTATTTCAAACGGAACCCGCTCCACATATCCCATATCCCCGAACATTAGCTCGCTTGATCAATCCCGACCATACCTCTTCACGAGCTACAACTTGCTTCCTCATGCGGTTGAAGACTGCCGACACTTTAACGGAGGGTCAACAACTGATCCTCGAATACCTCTGCAGTCTTAACGGCCCCAGGAGACCGAACCTATCAGATATGTGCCGAGGTGATCATCCCTCTTCAAAAGAAGACACGACGACCGCGAAAACGACCGTCGTGAGGGGGAGAAGAGACATTGTTAGGAACCGAAAACTTTCTTAGATGAATACTGAAAGTTTCATTATATAGGATCGAAAATTTTAATTATGTAGAAGGTTTATCATGAAGCTAAGAGCATGATTTTTGATAGTAAAGATATACATGATCATATCAGTTTAGTCTAGCATCTCTGTCCTGTGTTCATGTCCATTTTTGAAATAGTTACGCTTCGAATCTGAGAAATCTCAAGGAATGCAAGTTGTAGAGTATGAAGTTAGCTTTCGATAGGACTTGAAAGCAAGGTAATTGATGATGTGTATCAAAAGGTATGATAAAAAAGGCGTCGACTGGTATATCTGGCGAAAAACTAGCGAAAACCTAGCGAAAACTTTTGTATCCACTCTTTGAAGTAGGTAAACTTCGAATTAAAGGAAGTTCAAAACATAAAAGTGGTAGAAAAGTTAGTTAGCTGTCCATACGAGTTTGAATCAGGGTAATTGGTGCCTTGAATCAAAAGTTATGATGACAAAGGTATTGATTGGATATCAGTATTCGAAAACCTTAGAGACCATGCCGAAAAATTCATGTCTTTGCACATACGTATCAAAAACTTCTAATACCTATAAGTGCCGAAAACCTCTTTACTTAATAAGGAGTATGGCTAGAAAATCACCTATAAAATGCATATAGAAAACCCTTGACAAGAGATAAAGTAAAAGTTAAGATCAAGACTATCTTGAGTTTGACACCTCATGCTTAAGAGTGATTAGTAAGCACCTCTTAGCCAATCATATTACTTTAATCACTTAGAAAACCAGAAAGTCCATACCTAAAGAGAGGAGGAGCACGAACACTTGAGGAGAAAGGAGGGTGAAAGCATTATCATAAGAGATTAGCCAAAAACACACTCAAAGTGTAGTAAACCAAGCTCAAGTGAGGTATACATGTGAAATACCTTATTTATAATTCATTTATCTCATTCATGCTAGGTTTAAAAGGAAGTTGACATCATTGTTAACCTAGTAAGGGAGTTAAGGGTCGAAATTGAGAAGTTCATGCATTTTATCCATGGAGAAAACATGACGATCACTAGAGGGGGGTGCAAGTGATTACAGCTGTGTTTCCAGCAACCCCAGTTCTGAGTTCATGTTCATTTTTGAAGTGGTTACACTTCGAATCTGGGAAACGTTAAAGAACAAAACTTATAGAGTATTGAGTTAGCTGTTCTTAGGACTTGGAATCAGGGATATTGATGTTTTATGTCAAAAGTTATAAAGGAAATGGCACTGACTGCCAAACCAGGGTGACAGCAGCTAAGAACCCCCATAAAGATTCATTCTGGTATTTATGTACTTAGAATTCGACCATATGTAAAGAATTAAAGTATTAGATAATTTAGTTAGCTGTTCATACCCGTTGGAATCAACCTCATTGATGTTGTGTAACCATAGTTATGAATAAGAAGGCATTGTTTGCCAGTTCTGAAACAGCAGCAGCTAAATAGTAGGTTGATGGCTCATTTTGACTTCGATGCACTTCGAATTCGAAGATGTGGAAAGAAAGAAAGTTGTAGATACTTAAGTTAGATTTCCAGAACAGCTTCAAACAACCTGATCGATGCTCTGTACCGAAAGTTATGAAGGAAAGATTACAAACTGTCATTTCGGGACAGCATTTGCATATGATGAAGACTTAGTTATGTACAAACACATGCATATCATGCATTTATGTCATTCATAGGGTCATGTATTGATTTGTTAAATATGACATGTTTATAGGTCGAGACCCTAATAAAGGCAAGGATAAGGCCGAGTAAAGAGCGGGAGAAAAACTGTGAGTATGATTGCAACGTGTGCTTTATGTGCTATACGTGATTGATTTATGATTATGTGATCTACGTGATGAAGTATTATGCAAAGGTGTTGAGTCCCTTATATGATTCGACTTATGGGTGATATGATCAATGTTATGCATTTTATGTGCGACATGTGAGTATCTGTGATGCATCATGAAAGGCATGAATGTAAAGAAAAGACTGTTATGACCGCTATGACTTCAGGGGATGAGTGTTCGATGGATGATATTATCGATGGATATCCCTACGGGGAACTACAGAGTCCTGTACAGGCACCATATATATGTTATGCTACAGAGTCCCATGCATGGGCACACAGACACTTTACGATCGATGGCCTGAGTCCAAGCTGGTTCATAACAGAAAGATAAAATAAATGAGCATATAGATGCATACGCTATGGTTATGTATGATTATGTAAATGACTATGTGACAGTGATATGTTATGGACTACGTGAATAAGAAAGTGATGTACCTGCGTATATGGATTGATATATGTTTCATGACAGTGTGATTGATGTATTTACGTTATTACTTTATAGTTGACATGTTGCGATCATACTCTGAATTGTTGTTTCACAGTTTGGTATTGTAGATCGAAGTGAGCTCATTTTGGCACTATGGAGTCAAGGTCGGCCGGCTATTTCCTCGTCCTTCTCCCTCCGCTCATCGATTGCATATAGTTCATGTAGATAGAGTGTGATGGTGTTACGTTTTAAACAGACTCTGATGTGTACATATATGTATATGTTTTACTTGCGTTGCACATTTTGAAAAGCGAAAAACTTTACGCGAAATTATTTTGGAAATTTCGTGGTTTATGTGTCTATGGGAAGGAGCGCCACAGTGGATGGTATCAGAGCCTAGGTTTTAGGTTCTATAGACTCATGAAGATTTACGCATGTCATGTTTATGCATTTGATGCCCTAAGAAGTGTTTTGCATCTTTTAGGCAAATGGCAGCAAATCAACCATCACATGTAGTACACGATGAGCCTACTGTTCAAGGAGGGGAAGGAACGGCCGTGCCAGAGTCACATTCATCTCATTCACTTATGCATATGTCTCACGAAACCCCTTTGATAATTCCTCGTGAGCCTCGCGAAAGGCGATATGACCGATTGAGGAAAATGGGGGTTGTTGATTTTACGGGTACAACTGATCCTGCTGAAGCAGAAACGTGGTTGAAACGAACTGAAAGGATACTGAATATGATGAAGTGTACACCCGATGAGAAGTTCGATTATGCTATATCTCTCCTTCAAGGAAATGCGTACGACTGGTGGGAAACAATACCAAATAGCACAGTGCAGCCGCCAGTATTGATATGGGAGGATTTCCTTAGGGAATTTAATGACGCTTATCTGCCCGAAGTATATAAAGATCAGAAGGAAAAGGAATTCCTCGAACTCAAGCAAGGGAATAAATCTGTTGCTGAATACGAAGTGATGTTCAATCAGCTTTCTCACTATGCATCCCACATGGTGGCTACGGAGAAGAAGAAATGTAATCGATTCGCAGCTGGCCTTCGTTATATGATTCGCAATCGTATTACACCGTCTGATATGGAATCATATGGGAAATTGAAAGCAGCTGTTGTACGAGCGGAAAAGCTTGAAATGGAAGTAAGAAATTATCAAAGTAGCAAAAGAAGACCGGATATGGAGTTAGCTGGCGGAAAAATGAAGAAACCATTCAATATGCCTCAACAGACCGATTTCCCAAGTGCGTCTACGAAAAGCAATACAAGCAATATGAGATCAAAGGGGAGAGGTGAAGGATCTTCTCGCCAAGTTAGTGCTTGTGTACACTGTGGGAAAAATCATGGAGGCAGGTGTAGGTTGTTTACGGGAGAATGTTTTAGGTGTGGCCAACCTGGTCACATTGCGAGGAATTGCCCAGTATATCATGAAGAACACACGGTGGAGCAATCAAGAATAAGTGGAACATTTACGGGACGCGGCCGAGGTAGAGGCCGTGGACAGTATAGTGGAAGTACAGGAAGGACGGAAATGGAGAGCCAAGCCTATAGACTACAAGCCCCAGCTCGAATTTTTACTATGACCCGAGAAGAAGCTAGCAGAGTAGAACCACGAATAATCACGGGTATGTTGTCTATTGCTAATATGGATGCATATGTTTTATTTGACCCTGGAGCAACGCATTCATTCCTATTACGAACATTTGCATCATTGTTACCTGATAGACCCGAGCCTTTAGGATATGACTTATATGTGCGAATTACAGTTGGGGAAATGGTTATAGTGAATACGGTTTATCGGGAGTGTACAATTGTTATTGAGGATATCGAAATGAGTGCAACTTTATTGGTTATACCATTACTCGATTTCGATATAATACTTGGCATGGATTGGCTGGCAATGTATCGGGCAAAACTTGATTGTTTGCAAAGGAAATTGAATTTTCTTGTCCAGATCAGCTGCGAGTAATATTTAAGGGAGAAAGGAATGTTCGAACGACACATCGGATCTCAAATATAATGGCGTTTAAGATGATAGAGAAAGGGTGTGAAGCTTATTTGGCTTATATTATAGATTTGCAAATATACGGGTTGATATTAGAAGACATTCCAGTGGTTGGAGAATATTCAGATGTCTTTCCAGATGAATTGCCAGGACTACCTCCTGATCGAGATACGGAGTTTACGATTGAGTTACAACAGGGAACTGCACCAATATCTATTCCTCCGTATAGAATGGCGCCTCTCGAACTGAATGAGTTGAAAGTTCAGTGGAAAGAACTACTAGACAAGGGCTAAATACGACCTAGTGTATCCCCTTGGGGAGCTCCTGTACTTTTTGTGAAAAAGAAAGACGGTACTCTACGACTATGCATTGACTATCGACAGTTAAATAAGGCGACGGTGAAAAATGAATATCCGTTACCGCGAATTGATGATCTATTCGACCAGTTACAGGGTTCGACAGTTTTCTCAAAAATTGATTTGAGATCGGGATATCATCAATTAAAAATTGCAGATGGCGATATTCTTAAAACAGCTTTCAGGACGAGGTATGGGCATTATGAATTTTTAGTTATGCATTTTGGATTGACGAATGCTCCTGCAGCCTTTATGGCATTAATGAACGATGTATTTCGACCATACCTTGATCAATTTGTGATCGTCTTTATTGATGGCATTCTTGTATATTCTAAGTCGAAAGAAGAACACGAACAACACTTAAGAATTGTACTACAGACTTTAAGAGAACGGAAGTTATATGCGAAACTCTCCAAATGCTAGTTTTGGCTAGATCAAGTGGTATTTTTGGGCCATGTAGTTTCTGGAAAAGGTATCCAAGTCGATCCTCAAAAGATCGAAGCGGCGATTAAATGGCAAAGTCCTAAAAATGTCGCGGAAGTTCGTAGCTTCTTGGGGTTAGCAGGGTACTATCGACGGTTTGTCGAGAATTTTTCTCTTATTGCTGCCCCAATGACGAAATTATTGCGTAAGGGGGTGAATTTCAAATGGACTGAAGATTGTCAGAAAAGCTTCGACGAGTTGAAAGAACGATTAACTACAGCTACGGTGTTGACCATTCCAATGGGTATTGATGGTTTTGTTATTTATAGTGATGCATCCTATCAAGGGTTAGGATGCGTTTTAATGCAACATGGAAAGGTGGTGGCCTATGCATCTCGACAATTAAAACCGTATGAGACATCCTACCCTACCCATGACCTGGAATTAGCTGCTGTGGTGTTTGCGTTAAAAATATGGCGACATTACTTGTATGGAGGGACTTTCCAAATATTTACGGATCACAAAAGTCTAAAATATTGGTTGAGTCAGAAGGAGTTGAATATGCGGCAAAGGCGATGGATTGAATTACTAAAGGATTACGATTGTACTATTGAATACCATCCAGGAAAGGCAAATGTGGTTGCGGACGCTTTAAGTCGAAAATCTTATGGTGGTATTTCTTACTTATCATCACACTCATTATCGGATTTGATCGATTTACGAAAGTTGAATATCGAAATGAACTTCAACGAACTTGGCGTTATATTTGCTTCAATGTCTATTCGTCCCATCCTGATCGATCGAATTAAGCAAGCTCAATTTAAAGATGCTAAGCTTGCTAGTATTGCTGATAAAATGAAGCAAGGGAAGACGACGTCTTTTGCTATAAGTACAGACGGCAGTTTGGCTATTAATAGTCGATTATGTGTCCCAGATGTTGATAACCTACGAAAGGAAATAATGGAGGAAGCACATACTGCTCCTTATGCTATGCATCCGGGCAGTACGAAAATGTATAGAACTTTAAAAATTCACTATTGGTGGCCAAGAATGAAGAGCGACGTGGCTGAATATGTTCTGAAATGTCTTACATGCCAACAGATTAAAGCTGAGCATCAAGCGCCGGCAGGAAAATTACACCCTTTACCCATACCAGTCTGGAAATGGGAACGTATTACAATGGATTTCTTATATGGACTTCCCCGTACATCGAAAAGAAATGATGCAGTCTGGGTAATTGTTGATCGACTTACAAAATTGGCACACTTTTTATCGTTCAGATGGGGTTCTACATTGGAATATCTTGCAAAACGTTACGTAAATGAAATAGTACGACTACACGGCGTCCCAGAATCTATTGTCTCGGATCGGGATCCCCGTTTTACCTCCAGATTTTGGGGAAGCTTGCAAGAAGCTTTAGGGACTAAGTTACACTTTAGTACGGCATTTCATCCCCAAACCGACGGACAATCTGAAAGGACGATACAAACGCTAGAGGATATGCTCCGAGCATGTGTAATAGAATTCAAAAGCTCATGGGATGAATACATTGCATTAATGGAATTTGCATATAATAATCAGTATCATTCGAGCATTGGCATGGCGCCGTACGAAGCCTTATATGGAAGAAAGTGTAGAAGCCCGATATGTTGGGATGTAGAAGGCGAACAAGTGCTAGAAGGGCCGGATTTGATTCAAGATGCAATGGAAAAGATGAAAATTGTCAAAAGTCGACTTAAGGCAGCTCAAGATAGACAAAAGAGTTACATCGACCAACATCGGCAGGAAATGGAATATGAGGTTGGAGAGAAAGTTTTTCTTCGAGTATCTCCATGGAAAGGCGTATTACGATTTGGAAGATAAGGGAAATTGAGTCCACGATATGTCGGACCTGTTAGGAATATTTTCTAGTGTTCAATAATCATGTTATCTTTGTCTAGGGACTTAATTGTATTTTATGTAAATATAGGGACTAAAGTGTAAATATACCAAAGTATGCTTTGGTATATATAGGGCATGTGTGTGTAAAATACACACAACTTGAGTTTTAGCTTTCTCTCAGTAGAAACACTCTCTCACCATTATAGTAATTAGGGCTTAATTGTAGAGAGAGAAAGGAACTTATTGTAGAGAGAAGCTTGTGATTAATGGAGGTTGATTGAGTTTATACCCAAAGTCTTCCGCGCGTTTATTATCAAGGTAATTCGATCAATCTATGCTCAAGTTTTATTGATTGGATGTTAAAACTGCGACTTACAATTGGTATCAGAGCATGCGTGTGCCACTGAATTGATTTTTAAGCTTAATTTGATGTTTACGATGGTGTTCGATTGATGAATTGATGTTTACGATAGCTACTGTTCATCGCACTGTTCATCGCGATTAACACTGTTCATCGCTTTCTTATATGTCCTGCTTGCTTAGATGTTTGCGATGATGTGTTTGATACTGTTTGCGATGATTAATAGTTGATTAATTGAGCTGATTATTGCTGAATTTGGACCAAATTGTTTGATTTTTGATCGAACAGTTTATTTGATCTTCAAATTGTTCATGTGAAAATCTCGAAAATTGTTTATGTTTTGCTTTTGATCTGGTTTAATCGAGTGTTTTTACATGTTTAATTGCTGATTTCGATCGATTATCTGAGCTTAATTTGAGAATTTAAGTGTTTATGATCGAGTTTTACTTTTATTGCAAAGTTTACGAATGGAAGGCTTACGAATATTAACTTTGCAATAGTCTGTCGATTAGCTTTGCGAACGAAAACTTTACGGTCCACGAAAGGTTTACGAACGCTTTCCAATCGTAAACCTTGTCTATGCGGTTAAAGTTTACGGTCAAACCTTTACAGTGTGTAAAAGTTTACGGTCAAACACTTAAGTTTACGATCCATTCAGTTTCCATTCGTAAAGTTACTATTTACAAATCAGTTTCATTCGTAAACCAGTAAAAATAATTGTTTACGAATACTTTTCATTCGTAAATATCAAGGCACTGTTTACGAATCATCTTCATTCGTAAACTATCTCAAGGCACTGTTTACGAATCTATAAAAGTTTACGAATCAAAAAAGTTTACGAATCATCTTCATTCGTAAACTATAAAGGTTTACGAATCACAAAAGTTTACGGTCAAATACTGCCCGTAAACCTAAAGACCCGTAAACATTTGAAAAGGTTTTCAGTAAAAAAAAAAAAAAAAAAAGTCCTAAAAGTTTTTTCTACTACGAGATTTTTTTGTACCTACTTTTCAAAGGTTTACCGAGGCTTAGAAATTTTTTTGGGTAAAGAAATTTTTTTTCGGTAAAATTTTTCAGTACAACAATTATTCTCAGTATAATTTTTTTTCGTATAAATCATTTTAAAATCATTTGCGAAAACCTTTTCATACAAACTTAGACCCGTAAACCTTCTATCTGAAACACAAACAAAATTCGATCGAAGATGAATTGAAGACCTCTTGATTATCATCTGGATTTGCTGCTCGATAATCAAGTAGGTTTCGGATCCACTCTGCCCAGATCGAACGATTTCTCAAACGATTAAGGTTTGAATTAAGCTTCCATGCGCATTTTATCTTTTATTCGAACCTAATTCTGTGTTTAATTCGAGTTTCTCACATAAGAAAGTTTTCAAAATTAGTCAAAGCTTTACAATTTACGATCAAAACATTTAAGTTTACGGTCTACTTAGTTTACATTCGTAAAGTTACTGTTTACGAGTCATTGTTTACTTGTGTTTACGAAAGACATTGTATACGAACCCATTTCGACCGTACACTATCAAGGCATTCATTCTCATTCGTAAACTACTTTACGAATAAGATTCAATCGTAAACTAAAGAGTACTGTTTACGAACGATTAAAAGTTTACGAACTTTAGTTTGCGAATAACAGTGTTTACGAATAATTTTCATTCGTAAACCTAGATAAATTCAGTTTACGAACGATAGTTTGCGAATCTTAGTGTAAACCAAGATAAACTTAGTTTACGAATATAATTTTACGAATCTCAGAGTTTACGAATGATTTCTAGATAAACTGAGTTTTACGATTCACTAAGTGGTAGAGTGTCAGTGTTTACGATCGAATTTCAATCGTAAACATAAAGTCGAGTTTACGAGGTAATCGTAAACCTCTATTCCTGTTTGAGTTTACGAATCACTTTCATTCGTAAAAGAATTTACGAATCTTTACGATCGTAAACCTTCCTGTTTACGAATCCTTAAGTTTACGAATACTCATCATTCGTAAACCATTCAAGACTTAGTCTTCGAAAACTATTTCATTCGTAAACCTCATCCGTTCAAGTCTACGAATAAGTTACATTCGTAAACTTCCCATACAGTGTTTACGAATCATTTTCATTCGTAAACCTCATCCTGATAACAGTTTACGAACGTAAACCTTACCCTGATAAAGTTCTTAAAAGTTTACGAACGATTCTCAATCGTAAACATTCTTTACTCGTAAACTAAAAAGCACTGTTTACAGCCTCTCTTTCATTCGTAAACTAATACAGTGTCAAATCTGAACCGCAAAAACCTTACATTCTTTTAATAATATACAAAGTCTACGAAACAATCTAAGTCGATAATTAATATTTGTATCTAAACTTTGCTGTGCTGAAAAGCTTATGAACTGAACTGAAATTAAAAGTTTGCGGTTAATATCAATATCTAAAATTTTCTAAACAGAATAGAAAACATTAATCAAATTTAAAATCAATTCTAAAACACGTCAACGATCAATATACATCCAACAATTTTATTTGAACAAAATTTAAGAATCCAACATTCTATATAGAAATTAATTACCAACATTATTTGAACTTAAATTTTCAAAATTCTATATTTGAACTGAAAAGATTAAAATGGATTTATTTCACGAACAAATGATCAAGACACTAGAAGCGAGGCTAGCTAATAACGAGCGTGTCCTAAGAAAACATCTAGAAATTGAAGCTAGTCTTGAATGTCAATTGACCAATGCAAAGGATGAGATTATAAGGTTGAAGACTAAGACCACAGAACATGAATCAAAAATATGTGAGTTGAAAACAAGTCTGTCTGCCTGTGATGAAGCAAACAATTCAATGTTGCAAAAATCCTCATCCACAAATAATGAAAAAGAAATGGTCAAGAAATTAGAAGCAAGATTAGCCAATAATGAAGTTGTCCTAAGAAATCATCTATTAGAAGAAGCCAATCTAGGAATAAAGCTTCAATTAGCTAATGAGAAAATAGCTAAACTTAACAATGATCTTGCTAAATCAAATTCTGAAACAACAGAACTAAAGGAAAATAAAGAGTATCAAGCTCAAAATAAATGTCTTTCTCAAGAACTCACTAGATTACACTGTAAAATTAAAGAACTAGAGGTTCTTCTTGCAAAGAAAGAACAAATTGAGCTAAAATTGTCTCGAAACAAGTCGACTCAAACAATTGAATCAATGTCAACCGGGGAACATTCTATACTATCAATAAATCCCGAACCTAAGGACTGCTACAGTCCAGACGGGTTTCGAGCTCAAATAGATAAACTTTTAAAGGAGAATTTAATTCTCAAAAATTCCTCTCAAAAAGGCTCAAGAATGACTAAAGCTATCAAGAACGAAAGAATAGAGGAAGACAAATTATCTTCTATTGCCTCGACTAAATTTGGTTCTACCTCTATTCCTAATCCAAAAATACCCAATGTCATTCTAAAATCAAAATTAAAGAAAGAAGCTACTAAAACTAAAGTAGACAATAATTACACATTCTCTATTAAAACTGAAACGTCCAAAAGTAATAATTGTCTAAACAAAAGTAGCTCATTTAGTACACATTACAAAGTGAATGATGTGAGTCTAGAAGGTAGGAAATACGACACTTCTATACTTAATGCTATTGATTCTATAAGCTCGTATTCCTCTCTCAAGTACCCGGTCAAAGTCAAATCCGAATTGCATCTTAAGCGACTGGCGAAAGAGAAAATTTTCTCTTCTACAAAAAGACACACATTCACCGATGCTGAAAAGTTAAATTTCATAAAGGTACAACAAATTTGGAAACCTAAGCTACAAATGGAAATAAGTAGTCCTCGACAAATGTGGATTCCTATGACTGCTTTATGTGATAATTTTGCTTCCAAATTTGAACCTTATATGCATAATTGTTTCACTGCCAACCAGGGAGGACCCGTCCAAAAATGGGTACCAAAGTCCCGATAATTTGTTTTGCAGGTCCCGATCATACATGGTAAATAGACAACGATTGCTCCACATGTATGGTCGGTATGCAATGATGAGCAGTCGTACAAGACCCCGACACGTGTGGTAGTCAGTTTGCTCCACACACGTGATCGGCATGTGACGTGAGCAAACACACCAAATCAAGACTATTCCAAAGCTCTTGATTTGACATTACTTTTATTTTTATCTTTTCGTAAAAAAAAAAAGAGGCCAATAAATAAATAAAAAGAAAGAAAAGGCCACAAAAAAAAAAAAAAAACAGAAAGAAAAGGCCATAAAAAAAAATAAATAAAAAAAATAATATAAAAAAAAATAAAATTGAGCTACAATGTTCAAAGAAGGCCGAGCTGATTTCAAAATTCAAAGTGCGCTTGAATTTCAGGGGAGTCAAACTCTATATCTTAAGTTTCTTGATTTTCATAGGGAGTTCGACTTATTATAAAGAGCGCTTACCTTTACAGAATATTCGGTCTTCATATTCTGTATTCTTTTTGGGGGAGTGGATAGATAGATAGACAAGGCGCATGAACTTCAAAAGAGCGTATTACCATAGTTCTAAAGTAAAAGGCGCATATATTTTAGAGGGAGTGAGACTTATAAGTGCAAAAGGCACATTTATTGGGGAGTGTCACTTCAAATACAAAAGGCGCTTGATTTCTTCGTAATATGCAAGTTCTCAAAAAGCGCATCTATTTAGGGGGAGCACGTGCATCACATTAGAATTAGCGCAAGTATTTAGGAGGAGTGTTACCTAAAAACAGCGCTAGAGCTTAAAAGGGAATGCCCTACAGACAACCTTCATGCTTTGAAGAGGGAGTGCTACCTAAATGCCAACAAGGGCATGGACACAAAAGAGTTGTTCACATACCTGTTCCAAAGGTTCAGTAGACCCAACTGATCCTAACCCAGGAACAAACCCCGAGTGCATGTGAGGGTATTGAGCGTATCACGATGACATGCTTACAACTCAACCACAAACTATCCGGGCCATAACCATATAGGTACAGGACTGATTTATCAGATCCCGGGTAGAAGACGCTTCATCTGGTCCAAAAGCGCATGCACACCCTTCCTAGCTACTCATTTGTCTCCCAAAAGACAGATGTTTCAATATCTCACGGGGAACCGCATATGCTATCACCGTTTCATTTGGAAGCGGGAGATATTGAACAAAGTGGTCCACAGCCCCACACCACGATTTTTCTTGAACACGTAAATGTCGAGTGTGTCCTCATAGCCTAAATATTTTTTCAATTTTTCTAGGACACATACATTCTTTTACACACATATTGCAGGTCTACGTGACCATGCCAGAACTTCTGTAGACGCATCATTAAATGATGTGCTTCTATGATCAGAAGGAAGTCCTGCCGTTGCAACATAAAAACAACAACGGTAGCAGGACATCTTCTGGAGCACGACTCTAGAACGATGTCAACGGGATGCCTATGTGGCCCCGTAGTCCCTTCAAATGCAAGTCTGTGTGACTTTGCATCAACGACCAAGAGTGTGGCGACCCCACTTTTTAATATAAATAGTTGGCGGGTTTTCGCAACGAAAGCCGCGGAAGACCCATTTTACGAAAACAACATAGTATATTATACAATATATAAAAGAGTTGTTTTACAAAAGCCGTGCTAGTCTTTACAGCGGGCCGAAGCCCCAAAATATCAAAACAATCCTACGTCTCCACAGGTCGCGTCCCATGTACTGCATCCGCCCCCAAAAGCCCGTGGAGTCATGTAATACCCGTAAAATTTTAATATGGGAATTACGCATAGTATATTCGAAATTTATAAAGTAAATTTCGAGTGAAACCCGAAATGAAATTTTGGGTAAGCCAAAATTTCGGGTAAAAACCGTAGAGAAATTTTCGGGAATTATTCGAACGGAACCAAATAAAGAAATAAACAATTCAGCCCAACTTGAATAAATATTGGAAACCCAAACTTTGGCCCAAATGAAAGATAACTTAGACATGAGGGAAAACCACGTAATGGGTTTGTCACCTCCTTATCACTCTTATTATCATCGGTAAGGAGCACATTAAAAAGAGACAAAGAGATAAGAAAGAAGAAAGAAAAAGAAGGAGAACGAGCAAAAGAAGAAAGGAGAGTGAAAGGAAAGGAATTCCCAAGCCAAGAACAAGCAAATTTTCGGCCAGCTCAACCTTACAAATCTGTTATAAGTAACTAGGAGGAAAGGTAGGTGAAGATTTCATCTACAACACGTAAATGTTTTCGTTAAATCTGATTTTTAGTTCTCGAATTTCTGGTACTTTTGTGATGTTTTTGAAGTGTTATGATGCTTGTCCGAGCTCAACATATGAGTTCTATAATTTAGTCAGGTGTTTATGTGAGTTAGAAGGATGTTTGTGTGATGAAATTTCTTGAAGAATTGAAGAACTTAGTGTTTTTCGCATACTGTTCTTCATTTTCTGGGTTTACTTGTGTTTTGGCGAATGTCATGTTTTCGGACCGAATAAGGGTTTTCGCGGGGCAGTTATTTTGCGAATTGTGAGGGAGAAAGGTTATCGCGGGCTGAAAACAAGTTTTCGCGGGCTGAGGTAGTTCGCGAACTGTGAGACATCACGGGCCGAAAACCAGTTTTCGCGGGCCAGAGAGTTCGCGAATAAGAAATAGATGCGGACCGAAAACCAGTTTTCGCGGGCCAGAGAGTTCGCGAAAAGAAGGTTTTCGCGAGTTGAGGTCTTTTGCGAACCATGAGACATCGCGGACCGATTTTAGGTTTTCGCGAATTAAGTTTGGGCTTTGACCGAAAATATTTGGGTTTGACCAACGAACTTATTTTGAGCATTTATTCTATTTTGACCCAATTCTTTTAAATAAAATTATTTTCAGCCCAAATCTTTTAAATTAAAATGTTTTCGGGTTTTGATTAAATTCACTGGTCCACGGTTATTTTATTGTCAGCTGTAAGTATTATTTTCGGGATTTTAAGGGGTTTTTGGATTTTCGGGTTTTACGAGATGTGGTTGTTATTCTGTGCGGCTTGTATGACACGCATTGCATATCACGACATATTGAGGTAAGATTGGATGACCGTATTGATACGGTGACACCTTAAGGTGTCGTTGAGCGGGGTAGAATGTGACCGATGCTGGTTGTCGACTCGAAGTCGAGTTGAGGTTGGTGCTAGTTGCACCTGACGGTTGGTGCCGTCGAGATGGGTGGTTGGTGCCGCCCAGCTTTATTTATATAGACGGTTGGTGCCGTCGTGATTAGTGGTTGGTGCCACTAATGAGTATGGACGGTTGGTGCCGTCGAGATGAGTGGTTGGTGCCGCTCGAACTTTACGGTAGGTGCCGTAGGGTTATTTATGAGGTGCATTAGTCCAACCTAGGGCCCTGTGGTTGAGATGAGACGAGATGAGATGAGGTCGTGGGACGAGCGTGCATAGCATGGTGAGGTGTCGGGATTGGGGTTAAGTGCACGCTGCATTCACGCATATTTTCACCTACTGGGCAATCGCTCAGTTTTTTTCGTGTTGTAGGTATTACTGAGCCCGACGTCGAGGTACGTCTCGACTGAGGCAGGCTGATGGCGGTGACTCCACGGGCTTTTGGGGGCGGATGCAGTACATGGGACGCGACCTGTGGAGTGTGTAGGAACTTTTGGATTTTGTTTAGGGGCCGAGGCCCGTGTAAAGATGGTTGTGCTGTAAAAATAATATTAGTTTGTTTTAAAAAGTTTTTGTAAAATGAGTCTTCCGCGGCTTTCGTTGCGGAAATCCGCCACTAAATCGTATTTAGAAAATGAGGGTCGCCACAAGTCACCGGCACCAGCCGTCTACTTATTAGTACCTATAAATCATGCAACCCTGAGCAAAATTGCCCAGTAGGTGAACACCAAAATAATGCGATGCATGCGTGCATATGTCCCCAAATCCCAATATCTCACATGACAAATGCACGCTCATTTTTCTCATATCTCAATACTCAGGGCCCTAGGTTTTCTCATATCTCAATACTCACTGCAACATCACATCAATCATCCGATCACACAGACTCGGAAATCACATTTCATGGCGGTGGGCACCCCGAGTCGCGTTTTCATGCTGTACCCGGGTAGATAGAGCGATCACGTCTATCTCCCGCCTAATCTCATCTCATGACGGTAGGCACCCCGAGTCGCGCTCCCACGCTGTACCCGGGTAGATAGAACGATCACGTCTATCTCCCGTCAAGTCGAGCAATCCTACGACGGTGGGCACCTCAGGTTGCTCAAGCCTGAGTAGACAGAGCGATCACGTCTGTCTCCCGTCAGGTGCACCTACGAGTCTTAACCTCACAAATCTCTGCCAAAGAAAGGCATACACTCTCCCATCGCACAAATGCGATCAATACTCTCGTCATGACATGCCGTGGATGCATGAACAATTAATCGCAGAACATATCAAGTATATATTCGAAAAACCTCAAAAATCATTAGAATATTTAAAACGTACTTTTGGTTCAAATACTTAAAATCCCGAGAATAGTAAATTATTTAAGACCCAATACTCCTTTATCAGTTGACCCGAGAAATTGGGTCCAAACTCGAAAATATTTTATAAAAACTTAGTTCAACAAAAATTAAAAGATTTGGGCTGAAATCAAACTAAAGCCCAAAATGGTCACACTAGGCCCATGAAAAGCCTACTAAAAGTTGACCTGGCGAAAAGTTTTCTAAGTGGCGAAAAGTTTTAACCTCATGAAAAGTGGCGAAAAGCTTTGGTTCACGAAACTTAATGAAAAGTGGCGAAAAGCTTTGGTTCGCGAAAAACCTTTTTATTTTGAACAGTGACTAGCGAAAAGCTCAATTCGCGAACAATAAGTGGCGAAAAGCTTTGGTTCGCGAAAAACCTTTTTATTTTGAACAGTGACTAGCGAAAAGCTCAATTCGCGAACAATAAGTGGCGAAAAGCTTTGGTTCGCGAAACCTAATTGAGAGTGGCGAAAAGCTTGGTTCGCGAAACCTCACAAAAAGTAGCGAAAAGCTTGGTTCGCGAAAACCTTTTTCCTCTCACATACCGAAAACCTTAGGCCCGCGAGAACTGATTTTTCGGCCCGCGAAAACGTTTTCTTCCTCACAATTCGCAAAGTAACTGGCCCGCGAAAACTTAAAATGGCCCGCGAAAATAGTTTTCGGCCCGAAAACAGGAAATCATCCGAAAGTGAAGAACAGTATACGAAAACACTAAGTTCTTCATATCTTCAACAAATTCCAGAAACTCATAACATAATTAAAACCCATATTTTGGGTTTTTAAACATCAATCATCACACATAGCATTTTATCGAACCAAAAATGATGGTGATCCTTTCACCATAAATATAACAGCTTAAAAATATCAGTTTTGGGTTTGTAAGTTTCACCTACCTCACGTTCGAAGTTAGCTAAGCTACGATTTTTCCTAGCTCTCGATCGTTGGTTGTTGAGTTTGAAGGTTTTCCTCTCCCCTTTTCTTCTTCTTGTTCCTTTTCTTCTTCATGAAGTTGTATATTTAAATTGGGAGAGACTTACGTGATGACAAGGTGGTGATGTAATTTTCCTCTTAAGCTAAGAAAGGTTCTTTTTTGTAATTTTCCTTCTTTTGTATCTTTCTTCATCGCAAACCATTTTGGCCATTGGGCCATTCAGTCCTTTTGGACCTAATTATTTTTCAGCCCATCAAAGTTTTCCTTCTTTATCGGGCTTGGGCCCAATTATTATTTGGGCTCAATTTCAAGCCTGCCCAAACTTATCTTCACCAATTTCGAAGTTTTGCAAAATCCCCGTATTAAATTTTACAGGTATTACATCCTCCCCCCCTTCAAAAAATTTCGTCCTCGAAATTTAGGCAGTCGGAAATAATTCGGGGTACTTCTGCCGCATTTCGTCTTCTCGTTCCCACGTTGCTTCCTCAATTGCCTGATTACGCCACAAAACTTTGACCAACGGAATATTTTTATTCCGAAGTTGCTTTACTTCATACATCAAGATTTCTACCGGCTTCTCCTCGTAACTTAAGTCCGGTTTCAACCATTGATGAAGGGTTTCATTTTGTAGCACATGGCTTGGGTCGGCGACGTATTTTCGCAATGTTGACACGTGAGAGACGTCGTGAACCTGATCTAAAGACGTCGGTAATTCAAGTTGATAAGCGACCTCGCCGATTCGTTTTAGAATTCTGAAAGGGCCTATATACCTCGGACTCAACTTCCCTTTGCGTCCGAACCGCTTCACGCCCTTCATTGGGGATATCTTCAAGAATACCCAATCATCCTCCGCGAATTCTAACGGCCTTCGTCGTTTATCAGCGTAGCTTTTCTGACGACTTTGGGCTGTTTGCATTCTCTCTCGAATTTTTGCAACAGCTTCCGTCATTTCTCGAACCATTTCGGGACCTAGTAGCGCTCGTTCACCGATCTCGTCCCAATGAACTGGGGATCGACATTTACGCCCGTATAAAGCTTCATACGGCGCCATTCCGATCATAGCCTGAAAGCTGTTGTTGTACGAGAATTCGATCAGCGGAAGGTATTTGCTCCAATTTCCTTTAAAATCTAGCACGCATGCTCGCAACATATCTTCCAGTGTTTGGATCGTCCGTTCAGATTGTCCGTCTGTCTGGGGATGATAAGCTGAACTGAAAGACAACTTGGTCCCCATAGCCTTTTGTAAACTTTCCCAGAAGTTAGACAGAAATCTCGAGTCCCGATCTGAAATGATCGAAATTGGGATTCCATGGAGTCGAACAATCTCTTGAATATATAATTCCGCATACTTCTCCATGGAATATGTTTTATTGATTGGCAGGAAATGGGCAGATTTCGTCAATCTATCGACAATTACCCAAATTGCGTCGTGGCCTTTCACAGTCTTTGGCAGTCCAACGACGAAATCCATTGTTATATGGTCCCACTTCCATTCAGGAATCGTTAACGGTTGTAGCATTCCTGCCGGCCTTTGGTGTTCCGCCTTAATCTGTTGGCAAGTCAGGCATTGATTTACATAGGCGGCAACATCTTTCTTTATCCCCGGCCACCAATAGTTAACTCGTAAATCCTGATACATTTTCGTCGTACCAGGATGTACAGAGTATGGTGTAGTATGTGCCTCCGTCAATACTTTAAATCGGAGTTCTTCCTTATTTGGCACATACAGACGGCCGTTGTATCGTAAGCTCCCGTCTCCTCGGATTTCAAAATCCCCTTTAATCTTCACATAAAGATCATCTTCCTTTTGGGCCTTAGTGATTTGTTCCAACAATGTTGGTTTGAGTGTTAGTGCTTCCATTCTCGCTTCGACTTCACCGAAGTTGATCACTTCTACTCCAATCTGGCACAGCTCCGCACTCACGGCTTTACGACTCAAAGCATCTGCGACTACGTTGGCTTTACCCGGATGATAATTGATCACGCATTCGTAATCGTTCACCAACTCAAGCCATCGTCGTTGCCTCATAGTTAACTCCTTTTGGGTGAAGAAGTACTTCAAGCTCGTGTGATCCGTAAAAATCTCGCATCTTTCTCCGTAGAGGTAATGTCGCCAGATCTTCAGGGCGAATACCACGGCTGCTAGTTCCAGATCGTGCGTGGGGTAGTTTTTCTCGTACTCCTTTAGTTGTCGGGAGCCATAGGCAATTACCTTCCCGTTCTGCATTAGCACGCATCCCAAACCACTCTTCGAGGCATTCATATACACCGAAAATCCTTCTGTTCCTGACGGTATTGCTAAAACCGGAGCGGTCGTGTAATAACCGTAGAGAATTTTCGGGAATTATTCGAACGGGCCCAAATAAAGAAATAAATAATTCAGCCCAACTTGAATAAATATTTAAAACCCAAACTTTGGCACAAATGAAAGATAACTTAAACATGATGGAAAACCACGTAGTAAGTTGTCACCTCCTTATCACCCTTATTATCATTGGGAAGGAGCACATGAAAACGAAACAAAGAGATAAGAAAGAAGAAGGACAGAAAAAGAAAAAAAAAAAAAAAAAAAAAGGGGGAAAAGGTGAGCAAAAGAAGAATGGAGAGCTCAACCTTACAAATCTGTTATAAGTAACCAGGAGGAAAGGTAGGTGAAGATTTCATCTACAACACGTAAATATTTTTGTTAAATCCGATTTTTAGTTCTCGAATTTCTGGTACTTTCGTGATGTTTTTGAAGTGTTATGATGCTTGTTTGAGCTCAACATATGAGTTCTATAATCTATTTAGGTGTTTATGTGAGTTGGAAGGATGTTTGTGTGATGAAATTTCTTGAAGAATGGAAGAACTTAGTGTTTTTCGCATACTGTTCTTCATTTTCTGGGTTTACTTGTGTTTTGGCGAATGTCATGTTTTCGGACCGAATAAGGGTTTTCGCGGGCCAGTTATTTTGCGAATTGTGAGGGAGAAAGGTTATCGCGGGCTGAAAACAAGTTTTCGCGGGCTGAGGTAGTTCGCGAACTATGAGACATCACGGGCCGAAAACCAGTTTTCGCGGGCCAGAGAGTTCGCGAATAAGAAATAGATGCGGACCGAAAACCAGTTTTCGCGGGCCAGAGAGTTCGCGAAAAGAAGGTTTTCGCGAGTTGAGGTCTTTTGCGAACCATGAGCCACCGCGGACCGATTTTAGGTTTTCGCGAATTAAGTTTGGGCTTTGACCGAAAATATTTGGGTTTGACCAACGAACTTATTTTGAGCATTTATTCTATTTTGACCCAATTCTTTTAAATAAAATTATTTTCAGCCCAAATCTTTTAAATTAAAATGTTTTCGGGTTTTGATTAAATTCCCTGGTCCACGGTTATTTTATTGTCAGCTGTAAGTATTATTTTCGGGATTTTAAAGGGTTTCTGGATTTTCGGGTTTTACGAGATGTGGTTGTTATTCTGTGCGGCTTGTATGACACGCATTGCATATCACGACATATTGAGGTAAGATTGGATGACCGTATTGATACGGTGACACCTTAAGGTGTCGTTGAGCGGGGTAGAATGTGACCGATGCTGGTTGTCGACTCGAAGTCGAGTTGAGGTTGGTACTAGTTGCACCTGACGGTTGGTGCCGTCGAGATGGGCGGTTGGTGCCGCCCAGCTTTATTTATATAGACGGTTGGTGCCGTCGTGATTAGTGGTTGGTGCCACTAATGAGTATGGACGGTTGGTGCCGTCGAGATGAGTGGTTGGTGCCGCTCGAACTTTACGGTAGGTGTCGTAGGGTTATTTATGAGGTGCATTAGTCCAACCTAGGGCCCTGTGGTTGAGATGAGACGAGATGAGATGAGGTCGTGGGACGAGCGTGCATAGCATGGTGAGGTGTCGGGATTGGGGTTAAGTGCACGCTGCATTCACGCATATTTTCACCTACTGGGCAATCGCTCAGTTTTTTTCGTGTTGTAGGTATTACTGAGCCCGACGTCGAGGTACGTCTCGACTGAGGCAGGCTGATGGCGGTGACTCCACGGGCTTTTGGGGGCGGATGCAGTACATGGGACGCGACCTGTGGAGTGTGTAGGAACTTTTGGATTTTGTTTTGGGGCCGAGGCCCGTGTAAAGGTGGTTGTGCTGTAAAAATAATATTAGTTTGTTTTAAAAAGTTTTTGTAAAATGGGTCTTCCGCGGCTTTCGTTGCGGAAATCCGCCACTAAATCGTATTTAGAAAATGAGGGTCGCCACAGGTGGTATCGGAGCATAGGCTTTAGATTCTGAAGACTGTCCATGTACTGCCACTCAAAAGCCGGGAGCACCAGCCTTGCCTGTGAGTTTTATAGTTTGGCGTGATTACGTATTATTAATTATGTGCTTGCTTGTATAATTGTAGAGATTAAATTATAAAATGCCGAGAGGAAGAAGAGTAGATGTAGGAGAATCGAGTCGTAGGAATGAACCCGAGCCCCCTACGCAGGAACATGATTCAATAGTCATGAAACTCACTGAACTGATCCAGCGACAGTCGGATCAGATTAATGATCTTATTCAGCATCGAGGTTTTTCCGAACACCATCCACCCCCTCAGCCTGAACAATATGGAATCATAGGGGAAAGGTTTTGAAAGTTAAGCCCTCCTATTTTCGAGGACACTTCTGATCCTATCGTGGCAGAGGATTGGTTGCGCACTGTTGAAGATATGTTCCTCTATGGTCGGGTGCCGGAGAGCGAAAAAGTCCTATGTGCCGTGTTCTTGCTAAGAGGGAACGCCAGATTTTGGTGGGATACCATCAAAATCTTGGAAAACCCGATAACATGGGACAGGTTCAAGGAACTATTCTACGGCAAATATTTTACAGCACATGAGCAAGCGCAACGAATGAACGAATTCATAAACTTGAAGCAAGGAAAAATGACGATTGCGGAATACATCCGCAAATTCGAAGAACTATCCCGTTTTGCCCCACATATGGTGGCAACAGATGCCCTAAAAGTAGCACGATTCACAATAGGTCTCCACCCTGAGATCCACCGAGATGTAAGTATAGCAAGTATGCGAGGAGAAGCGTTCAATCATGTGGCTGAACGAGCAATGATCGCGGAGAAGCCAGAAGCTCAAATTTTAGAGTCGCAGGAAGCAAAGCGGAAAATGGAAAATCAGCAAAGGAATGGAGGCGATCGGAAACGTCAATATTTTGAGACAAATCCCAATAACAACCCTTTTGACGATCGTGCGGGACAACGAAATTGGCGGCCAAAGCCAAATCAGGGACCGACCAATACCCCTACTAGACCTCCGAATTCAGCCCCACAGTGCCAGCAATGCGGACGTTACCACTTTGGAGTATGCTTCGGAATGAGGCCCAATCCGAATTCTAATCTACAATGCTTCCGATGTGGAAAGCTGGGGCACCATGCTAAGAATTGTCGGAACAATCTATCACAGAGTTCAGCCCAACCACCGGTAAGACCACCACTAGTTCCCGCTCGAGTTTTCACCCTCACGAACGAGGAGGCGGAGGCCGATCCTACTTTTTCGACGGGTACGTTAATTATACCCCACTTCCATTAATTTACGTTAGGAATCGCGCCACACATTCGGAGGTGTCGGCCGACTATGTGACAAGGGTGGGAATAACTCCTACCTCATTAGAAGAAGAGAACAGGAGAGATCGACACCCCAAGTTATTCCAATCGGCGTAATTTCGGGGACGAAATTCTTTTAAGGGGGGGAGGATGTAATACCCGTAAAATTTTAATACGGGAATTACGCATAGTATATTCGTAATTTATAAAGTAAATTTCGAGTGAAACCCGAAATGAAATTTCGGGTAAGCCAAAATTTCGGGTAAAAACCGTAGAGAAATTTTCGGGAATTATTCGAACGGGCCCAAATAAAGAAATAAACAATTCAGCCCAACTTGAATAAATATTGGAAACCCAAACTTTGGCCCAAATGAAAGATAACTTAGACATGAGGGAAAACCACGTAATGGGTTTGTCACCTCCTTATCACCCTTATTATCATCGGTAAGGAGCACATTAAAAAGACACAAAGAGATAAGAAAGAAGAAAGAAAAAGAAGGAGAACGAGCAAAAGAAGAAAGGAGAGTGAAAGGAAAGGAATTCCCAAGCCAAGAACAAGCAAATTTTCGGCCAGCTCAACCTTACAAATCTGTTATAAGTAACTAGGAGGAAAGGTAGGTGAAGATTTCATCTACAACACGTAAATGTTTTCGTTAAATCTGATTTTTAGTTCTCGAATTTCTGGTACTTTTGTGATGTTTTTGAATGTGTTATGATGCTTGTTCGAGCTCAACATATGAGTTCTATAATTTAGTCAGGTGTTTATGTGAGTTAGAAGGATGTTTGTGTGATGAAATTTCTTGAAGAATTGAAGAACTTAGTGTTTGTCGCATACTGTTCTTCATTTTCTGGGTTTACTTGTGTTTTGGCGAATGTCATGTTTTCGGACCGAATAAGGGTTTTCGCGGGCCAGTTATTTTGCGAATTGTGAGGGAGAAAGGTTATCGCGGGCTGAAAACAAGTTTTCGCGGGCTGAGGTAGTTCAAGAACTGTGAGACATCACGGGCCGAAAACCAGTTTTCGCGGGCCAGAGAGTTCGCGAATAAGAAATAGATGCGGACCGAAAACCAGTTTTCGCGGGCCAGAGAGTTCGCGAAAAGAAGGTTTTCGCGAGTTGAAGTCTTTTGCGAACCATGAGACATCGCGGATCGATTTTAGGTTTTCGCGAATTAAGTTTGGGCTTTGACCGAAAATATTTGGGTTTGACCAACGAACTTATTTTGAGCATTTATTCTATTTTGACCCAATTCTTTTAAATAAACTTATTTTCAGCCCAAATCTTTTAAATTAAAATGTTTTCGGGTTTTGATTAAATTCCCTGGTCCACGGTTATTTTATTGTCAGCTGTAAGTATTATTTTCGGGATTTTAAGGGGTTTCTGGATTTTCGGGTTTTACGAGATGTGGTTGTTATTCTGTGCGGCTTGTATGACACGCATTGCATATCACGACATATTGAGGTAAGATTGGATGACCGTATTGATACGGTGACACCTTAAGGTGTCGTTGAGCGGGGTAGAATGTGACCGATGCTGGTTGTCGACTCGAAGTCGAGTTGAGGTTGGTACTAGTTGCACCTGACGGTTGGTGCCGTCGAGATGGGCGGTTGGTGCTGCCCAGCTTTATTTATATAGACGGTTGGTGCCGTCGTGATTAGTGGTTGGTGCCACTAATGAGTATGGACGGTTGGTGCCGTCGAGATGAGTGGTTGGTGCCGCTCGAACTTTACGGTAGGTGCCGTAGGGTTATTTATGAGGTGCATTAGTCCAACCTAGGACCCTGTGGTTGAGATGAGACGAGATGAGATGAGGTCGTGGGACGAGCGTGCATAGCATGGTGAGGTGTCGGGATTGGGGTTAAGTGCATGCTGCATTCACGCATATTTTCACCTACTGGGCAATCGCTCAGTTTTTTTCGTGTTGTAGGTATTACTGAGCCCGATGTCGAGGTACGTCTCGACTGAGGCAGGCTGATGGCGGTGACTCCACGGGCTTTTGGGGGCGGATGCAGTACATGGGACGCGACCTGTGGAGTGTGTAGGAACTTTTGGATTTTGTTTAGGGGCCGAGGCCCGTGTAAAGATGGTTGTGCTGTAAAAATAATATTAGTTTGTTTTAAAAAGTTTTTGTAAAATGGGTCTTCCGCGGCTTTCGTTGCGGAAATCTGCCACTAAATCGTATTTAGAAAATGAGGGTCGCCACAAGTCACCGGCACCAGCCGTCTACTTATTAGTACCTATAAAACATGCAACCCTGAGCAAAATTGCCCAGTAGGTGAACACCAAAATAATGCGATGCATGCGTGCATATGTCCCCAAATCCCAATATCTCACATGACAAATGCACGCTCATTTTTCTCATATCTCAATACTCAGGGCCCTAGGTTTTCTCATATCTCAATACTCACTGCAACATCACATCAATCATCCGATCACACAGACTAGGAAATCACATTTCATGGCGGTGGGCACCCCGAGTCGCGTTTTCATGCTGTACCCGGTTAGATAGAGCGATCACGTCTATCTCCCACCTAATCTCATCTCATGACGGTAGGCACCCCGAGTCGCGCTCCCACGCTGTACCCGGGTAGATAGAACGATCACGTCTATCTCCCGTCAAGTCGAGCAATCCTACGACGGTGGGCACCTCAGGTTGCTCAAGCCTGAGTAGACAGAGCGATCACGTCTGTCTCCCGTCAGGTGCACCTACGAGTCTTAACCTCACAAATCTCTGCCAAAGAAAGGTATACACTCTCCCATCGCACAAATGCGATCAATACTCTCGTCATGACATGCCGTGGATGCATGAACAATTAATCGCAGAACATATCAAGTATATATTCGAAAAACCTCAAAAATCATTAGAATATTTAAAACGTACTTTTGGTTCAAATACTTAAAATCCCGAGAATAGTGAATTATTTAAGACCCAATACTCCTTTATCAGTTGACCCGAGAAATTGGGTCCAAGCTCGAAAATATTTTATAAAAACTTAGTTCAACAAAAATTAAAAGATTTGGGCTGAAATCAAACTAAAGCCCAGAATGGTCACACTAGGCCCATGAAAAGCCTACTAAAAGTTGACCTGGCGAAAAGTTTTCTAAGTGGCGAAAAGTTTTAACCTCATGAAAAGTGGCGAAAAGCTTTGGTTCACGAAACTTAATGAAAAGTGGCGAAAAGCTTTGGTTCGCGAAAAACCTTTTTATTTTGAACAGTGACTAGCGAAAAGCTCAATTCGCGAACAATAAGTGGCGAAAAGCTTTGGTTCGCGAAAAACCTTTTTATTTTGAACAGTGACTAGCGAAAAGCTCAATTCGCGAACAATAAGTGGCGAAAAGCTTTGGTTCGCGAAACCTAATGAAGAGTGGCGAAAAGCTTGGTTCGCGAAACCTCACAAAAAGTAGCGAAAAGCTTGGTTCGCGAAAACCTTTTTCCTCACACATACCGAAAACCTTAGGCCCGCGAGAACTGATTTTTCGGCCCGCGAAAACGTTTTCTTCCTCACAATTCGCAAAGTAACTAGCCCGCGAAAACTTAAAATGGCCCGCGAAAATAGTTTTCGGCCCGAAAACAGGAAATCATCCGAAAGTGAAGAACAGTATACGAAAACACTAAGTTCTTCATATCTTCAACAAATTCCAGAAACTCATAACATAATTAAAACCCATATTTTGGGTTTTTAAACATCAATCATCACACATAGCATTTTATCGAACCAAAAATGATGGTGATCCTTTCACCATAAATATAACAGCTTAAAAATATCAGTTTTGGGTTTGTAAGTTTCACCTACCTCACGTTCGAAGTTAGCTAAGCTACGATTTTTCCTAGCTCTCGATCGTTGGTAGTTGAGTTTGAAGGTTTTCCTCTCCCCTTTTCTTCTTCTTGTTCCTTTTCTTCTTCATGAAGTTGTATATTTAAATTGGGAGAGACTTACGTGATGACAAGGAGGTGATAAGGTGGTGATGTAATTTTCCTCTTAAGCTAAGAAAGGTTCTTTTTTGTAATTTTCCTTCTTTTGTATCTTTCTTCATCGCAAACCATTTTGGCCATTGGGCCATTCAGTCCTTTTGGACCTAATTATTTTTCAGCCCATCAAAGTTTTCCTTCTTTATCGGGCTTGGGCCCAATTATTATTTGGGCTCAATTTCAAGCCTGCCCAAACTTATCTTCACCAATTTCGAAGTTTTGCAAAATCCCCGTATTAAATTTTACGGGTATTACATCCTCCCCCCTTTCAAAAAATTTCGTCCTCGAAATTTAGGCAGTCGGAAATAATTCGGGGTACTTCTGCCGCATTTCGTCTTCTCGTTCCCACGTTGCTTCCTCAATTGCCTGATTACGCCACAAAACTTTGACCAACGGAATATTTTTATTCCGAAGTTGCTTTACTTCATACATCAAGATTTCTACCGGCTTCTCCTCGTAACTTAAGTCCGGTTTCAACCATTGATGAAGGGTTTCATTTTGTAGCACATGGCTTGGGTCGGCGACGTATTTTCGCAATGTTGACACGTGAGAGACGTCGTGAACCTGATCTAAAGACGTCGGTAATTCAAGTTGATAAGCGACCTCGCCGATTCGTTTTAGAATTCTGAAAGGGCCTATATACCTCGGACTCAACTTCCCTTTGCGTCCGAACCGCTTCACGCCCTTCATTGGGGATATCTTCAAGAATACCCAATCATCCTCCGCGGATTCTAACGGCCTTCGTCGTTTATCAGCGTAGCTTTTCTGACGACTTTGGGCTGTTTGCATTCTCTCTCGAATTTTTGCAACAGCTTCCGTCATTTCTCGAACCATTTCGGGACCTAGTAGCGCTCGTTCACCGATCTCGTCCCAATGAACTGGGGATCGACATTTACGCCCGTATAAAGCTTCATACGGTGCCATTCCGATCGTAGCCTGAAAGCTGTTGTTGTACGAGAATTCGATCAGCGGAAGGTATTTGCTCCAATTTCCTTTAAAATCTAGCACGCATGCTCGCAACATATCTTCCAGTGTTTGGATCGTCCGTTCAGATTGTCCGTCTGTCTGGGGATGATAAGCTGAACTGAAAGACAACTTGGTCCCCATAGCCTTTTGTAAACTTTCCCAGAAGTTAGACAGAAATCTCGAGTCCCGATCTGAAATGATCGAAATTGGGATTCCATGGAGTCGAACAATCTCTTGAATATATAATTCCGCATACTTCTCCATGGAATATGTTTTATTGATTGGCAGGAAATGGGCAGATTTCGTCAATCTATCGACAATTACCCAAATTGCGTCGTGGCCTTTCACAGTCTTTGGCAGTCCAACGACGAAATCCATTGTTATATGGTCCCACTTCCATTCAGGAATCGTTAACGGTTGTAGCATTCCTGCCGGCCTTTGGTGTTCCGCCTTAATCTGTTGGCAAGTCAGGCATTGATTTACATAGGCGGCAACATCTTTCTTTATCCCCGGCCACCAATAGTTAACTCGTAAATCCTGATACATTTTCGTCGTACCAGGATGTACAGAGTATGGTGTAGTATGTGCCTCCGTCAATACTTTAAATCGGAGTTCTTCCTTATTTGGCACATACAGACGGCCGTTGTATCGTAAGCTCCCGTCTCCTCGGATTTCAAAATCCCCTTTAATCTTCACATAAAGATCATCTTCCTTTTGGGCCTTAGTGATTTGTTCCAACAATGTTGGTTTGAGTGTTAGTGCTTCCATTCTCGCTTCGACTTCACCGAAGTTGATCACTTCTACTCCAATCTGGCACAGCTCCGCACTCACGGCTTTACGACTCAAAGCATCTGCGACTACGTTGGCTTTACCCGGATGATAATTGATCACGCATTCGTAATCGTTCACCAACTCAAGCCATCGTCGTTGCCTCATATTTAACTCCTTTTGGGTGAAGAAGTACTTCAAGCTCTTGTGATCCGTAAAAATCTCGCATCTTTCTCCGTAGAGGTAATGTCGCCAGATCTTCAGGGCGAATACCACGACTGCTAGTTCCAGATCGTGCGTGGGGTAGTTTTTCTCGTACTCCTTTAGTTGTCGGGAGGCATAGGCAATTACCTTCCCGTTCTGCATTAGCACGCATCCCAAACCACTCTTCGAGGCATTCATATACACCGAAAATCCTTCTGTTCCTGACGGTATTGCTAAAACCGGAGCGGTCGTGTAATAATCGTAGAGAATTTTCGGGAATTATTCGAACGGGCCCAAATAAAGAAATAAATAATTCAGCCCAACTTGAATAAATATTTAAAACCCAAACTTTGGCACAAATGAAAGATAAGTTAAACATGAGGGAAAACCACGTAGTAAGTTGTCACCTCCTTATCACCCTTATTATCATTGGGAAGGAGCACATGAAAACGAAACAAAGAGATAAGAAAGAAGAAGGAGAGAAAAAGAAAAAAAAAAAAAAAAAAAAAAGGGGGAAAGGTGAGCAAAAGAAGAATGAAGAGCTCAACCTTACAAATCTGTTATAAGTAACTAGGAGGAAAGGTAGGTGAAGATTTCATCTACAACACGTAAATATTTTTGTTAAATCCGATTTTTGGTTCTCGAATTTCTGGTACTTTCGTGATGTTTTTGAAGTGTTATGATGCTTGTTCGAGCTCAACATATGAGTTCTATAATCTATTTAGGTGTTTATGTGAGTTGGAAGGATGTTTGTGTGATGAAATTTCTTGAAGAATGGAAGAACTTAGTGTTTTTCGCATACTGTTCTTCATTTTCTGGGTTTACTTGTGTTTTGGCGAATTTTATGTTTTTGGATCGAGTAAGGATTTTCGCGGGCCAGTTATTTTGCGAATTGTGAGGGAGAAAGGTTTTTGCGGGCCGAAAACCAGTTTTCGCGGGCTGCGGTCTTTCGCGAACCGTGAGACATCGCGGGCCGAAAACCTGTTTTCGCGGGTCAGAGAGTTCGCGAATAAGAAATAGATGCGGACCGAAAACCAGTTTTCGCGGGCTAAGGTCGTTCGCGAAACGTGAGACAGCGCGGACTGATTTTAGGTTTTCGCGGGCCTAAACTGGGTTTCGCAGGTCTGATCAAAGGACTTCGCGAAATTCATTAAAGTTTCAAACTTTGACCTGAAGTTTTTCGGATTGACTAAGTTTTGAAAATAGAGTTTCGCGAATTAGGTTTGGGCTTTGACCGAAAATAGTTGGGTTTGACCAACGAATTTGTTTTGAGCATTTTTGCCTTATTTGTGACCCAATTCTTTTAAATAAAATTATTTTCAGCCTAAATCTTTTAAATTAAAATGTTATCGGGGTTTGACTAAGATTTCCGGGTCAATCCAAATTTTAAATTTAAAGGTTATTTTTGGGATTTAAAATATTCGGTCTAATATCGGATTTTAATATATTTATGACTTTTGAGATTTCAACTTTTTGTGATGTGTCGTGTATAATTGATATTTGTTTGCATTTCACGACATTTCATTTGTGGGAGATGGTATACCGTAATGTTACGGTGACACCTTACGGTGTCAACGAGCGGGGTAGATTAGATCGTGATCGCGTTGATGATTCGTAGAAAAATCGAGGTTAGTACTCATATATGACACCTGACGGCAGACAGGCGTGATCGATCTGTCTACTCGGGCGTGAACGTCCCGAGGTGCGAAACCGTCTTTTAGGTTATTTTCACGGAAGGAGCGACCTGATAGGGCAGTAGCGTGAACGTCTAAACGCTATCAGTGTAGGCTACCGTCTTTTATATTATTTTCGCGGAAGGAGCGACCTGGTAGGGCAGTAGCGTGATCGTCTAAACGCTATCAGTGTAGGCTACCGTGATTGTTATGGGCGCGCGAGGTGTCGAGTCTAACCTAGGGCCCTGTGTCGAGATATGATAAGATGGATTGAGAGGAAAAAGTCGAGCGTGCATTTATGGTGAGATATTTTGGGATGATGGGTGAGCGCACGCTGCATTCATGCATGTTTTCATCTACTGGGCAATCGCTCAGTTTTATGTGTTGTAGGTACGACCAAGTCCGACGTCGAGGTACGTCGCGACTGAGGCAGGCTGATGGCGGTAACTCCATGGACTTTTGAGAGCGAGGTTGTACATGGATGAAGACCTGTGGAGCGGCATTAGGGCGTTTTGATATTTTGAATATTTTGGGACTACAGCCTTTGTAAATATACGACTTTGTAACCCTTATGTACTATAATATATTCTATTTTACGAAAAAAGTTTTTGTAAAATGGGTCTTCCGCAGCTTTCGTTGCGGAAATCCGCCACTAATAGTATTTAGAAAATGAGGGTCGTCACAGGTGGTATCAGAGCCCAGGTTATAGATTCTGAAGACTGTCCATGTACGACCGCTCAAAAGTCTGGAGAATCAGCCTTTGCCTGTAAGTTTTTATGTTTTAACGTGATTGAATGTTTAAAAAGTAATCTGCCTACTTGTATGAATGATTATAGATAATAGTTAAGAATGCCGAGAGGAAAAAGAGGATACGCGGGGGAAACCAGTCATAGGGCCGAACCCGAGTCCCCTACTAATGAGCGAGACTCTACCATCTTACGACTTACCGAACTGGTCCAACGACAATCGGACCAGATCAATGAGCTTATCCATAGTAGGAATTCACCTGAACATCGTCAGTCTCCACAACCGGAGCGTATGGAGATTATAGGAGAAAGATTCAGGAAATTAAACCCCCCAACGTTTGCGGATGCCACTGACCCTGCACTGGCAGAAGACTGGCTGCGTACAATTGAAGATATGTTTATCTATAGTCGTGTGCCGGAGGATGAAAAGGTCCTTTGTGCCGTATCCATGCTAAGGGGAAACGCTAGATTCTGGTGGGACACAGTCAAAGTCTTGGAGAATCCAATGACAATGTTGTAGGAACGATTCAGAGAATTGTTCCACAGAAAATACTTCACAGCCCACGAACAAGAAAGAAGAATGCAAGAGTTCATGTGCTTTAAACACGGAGGAATGACAGTCGCGGAATATATCCGCAAATTTGAGGAGCTGTCTCGTTTTGCCCCTCATATGGTGGCAACTAACCTCTTGAAGGTGACGAGGTTTATAATGGGCCTCAAACCCGAAATCTATCGAGACTTAAGTATAGCGGGAGCCCGACAGATGGAATTCACACAAGTGGCAGAGCGGGCGATGATTGCTGAGCAAGCGGAGGCGCAGATTGTCGAGGCTCAAGAGGCGACAAGAAGAAGAGAAAATCAGCAAGGAGCAGGGGGTGATCGTAAACGCCAATTCTTTGGCAGAGGCCCTAGTAATCAAGGAAGCTGCCAAGGTCAACAAAACTGGCGTCCAAACTCAATGCCTAATCAAGGACCGACTAGCTTCCCGAATAAACCCCCAAACTTTACGCCCCAATGCCCAAAATGCGGGCGCTATCATGTTGGAGCTTGTGTCAGAACGGGGCCAAATCCAAATCCCCAGTGCTTCCGATGCGGGAGATTAGGCCATTATGCCAGAAATTGTCAAGAAAATTTTCCGCAGAACTCGACCCAACCACCGGTCCGACCTCTACCCGTTCCAGCTAGAGTTTTCACCTTGACGAACGAGGAGGCAGAAGCAAACCCCTCGGTAGTGACGGGTACGTTAACTATCTATAACATACCCACTTCTGTGCTTATTGATTCGGGAGCCACACATTCGTTTGTGTCGGCTAAATATGTGGCAAAGGCGGGAATATCTCCTACCTTATCTGAGTAAAACTATGTAGTAAGCTTACCACACGGTGATCCGACACACACTAATCAAGTGTTGGAAGGATGCTCCGTGATCATAGAGGGTAGAAAGTTGAGAGTCGATTTGATCATAATCCCGATGAACGACTATGATGTTATCCTCGGGATGGATTGGCTTTCAAGATATGGAGCCATTATTGACTATAATAAAAAAATAGTAAGATTCCAATTACCCGAGGAAGAGGTGTTCACTTTTTCGGGTAGGGTAAATCAGAACAGTGTCCCTCGAATTTCTGCTTTAAAGGCTCAACGACTTCTGAAGTCAGGTTGTGAGTCTTTTCTAGTATACTCGGTGAAAGCAGACGAGTTATCTCCTCCAGAACTAAAACACGTGTCAATAGTCAACGAATACGCCGATGTATTTCCTGATGACCTCCCGGGGTTACCCCCTGATCGAGAAATACAGTTCACGATAGATCTGGTGCCAGGAGCAGCCCCAATCTCTAAAGCCCCTTACCGTCTAGCGCCTAATGAACTACGAGAGTTGAAAGAACAGCTGGAGGAACTGTTGCAAAAGGGATTCATTCAGCCCAGCTTCTCACCGTGGGGAGCACCAGTTCTTTTTGTACGGAAGAAGGATGGGTCGATGAGGCTGTGCATCGACTACAGAGAGCTGAATAAAAGCACGATCAAGAATAAATATCCATTGCCGAGGATCGACGATTTATTTGACCAATTGCAAGGTGCTACGATATTCTCAAAAATCGACCTCCGTTCTGGATACCATCAACTAAAGATCAGGGAGTCAGACATTCCGAAAACCGCATTCAGCACGAGGTACGGCCATTATGAGTTTTTGGTCATGCCTTTCGGGCTGACAAACGCGCCAGCCGCCTTTATGGACCTGATGAATCGGGTTTTCAAGGACTTTCTTGATCGCTTCGTTATCGTCTTTATCAACGATATTCTTATCTATTCTAAGACAAAAGAAGAACATGCCGCTCATTTACGAATTGTCTTAGAAATTCTGCGAGAGAAACAACTCTATGCCAAGTTCAAGAAATGTGAATTTTGGCTCGAACAAGTGGCCTTCTTGGGACACGTGATTTCTGGGAATGGAATTTCAGTGGATCCCAATAAGATTGAAGCCGTTAATAACTGGCCACGTCCAACCACTCCTACTGAAGTTCGGAGTTTCTTAGGACTTGCGGGATATTACCGTAAGTTCATAGCCGATTTCTCCAGCATTGCCTCGACATTGACAAATTTGACAAAGAAAAATGTGCCGTTCATATGGACAGAGTCGTGTGAGCAGAGCTTCCAGGAACTGAAGAAACGGCTTACTTCAGCCCCAATTTTGACAATATCATCAGGAACTGGGGGATTTTCTGTCTATAGCGATGCGTCGAAGAATGGCTTGGGATGCGTATTGATGCAAAATGGGAAGGTTATCGCATATGCTTCTCGACAATTGAAAGAGTACGAAAAGAATTACCCAACCCACGATCTAGAACTTGCAGCGGTAGTTTTCGCCCTGAAGATTTGGCGGCACTACCTTTATGGAGAAAGATGCGAAATATATACGGACCATAAGAGCCTGAAGTACTTCTTCACCCAGAAGGAGTTGAATATGAGGCAACGACGTTGGTTAGAACTCGTTAAGGACTACGACTGCGTGATCAATTACCATCCAGGTAAAGCGAATGTAGTCGCCGATGCATTAAGCCGAAAAAGTGTAAATGCAGAACTTTGCAGACTTGAAGTGGAAATAGTAAATTTGGGCGAGGTTGAAACGAAATTAGCAACACTGACCCTTCAGCCCACATTACTAGAAAGGATCAGGAGGGCACAAGAAGAAGACGAGCTCTACTTGAAGATTCGAAGTGCGCAAATGAAGCAAGCACCACTCGACTTCGAAATACGAGAAGATGGGAGTTTACAATACAAGAATCGCTTATATGTACCCAATGACGAGGAGCTACGACAAACTATAATGATGGAGGCACATACCACAGTGTACTCAGTACATCCAGGCGCCACCAAGATGTATCAAGATTTGCGAACGACCTATTGGTGGCCGGGCATGAAAAAGGACATTGCAACCTTCGTAAGCCAATGTCTAACTTGTCAGCAAATTAAGGCAGAACACCAACGACCGGCAGGGACCTTACAACCCCTACCAATTCCCGAATGGAAATGGGACCACGTTACGATGGATTTTGTCGTTGGCTTACCGAAGACTGTAAAAGGCCACGACGCCATATGGGTGATTGTCGACCGTCTCACCAAATCAGCTCACTTCCTACCAATTGGTTCGACTTTCTCTCTGGAACGTTACGCGGAGTTATACATAGAGGAGATAATTCGACTCCACGGGATTCCGACATCAATCGTTTCGGATCGAGATTCGAGATTTCTATCCAATTTCTGGAAGAGCTTGCAGAAGGCGATGGGGACTAAGCTATCATTTAGTACCGCATACCATCCTCAGACTGATGGGCAATCTGAACGGACTATCCAAACCCTTGAAGACATGTTACGGGCGTGTGTGCTAGATTTCAAAGGAAATTGGAGCAAATACCTTCCATTGATCGAGTTCTCATACAATAATAGCTATCATGCGACGATTGGAATGGCACCATACGAGGCTTTATACGGACGCAAATGCCGATCCCCGGTACATTGGGATGAGATCGGCGAAAGAACAGTGCTAGGCCCCGACATGATACGTGAAATCACGGAAGCCATAGAGAAAATTCGGGAGAAAATGCCAACGGCTCAGAGTAGACAAAAGAGCTATGCGGATCAGAGACGGAGACCATTGGAATTCATAGAAGACGACTGGGTATTTTTGAAGATATCCCCGATGAAAGGCGTAAAGCGATTCGGACGAAAGGGCAAACTGAGTCCAAGGTACATTGGCCCTTTCAGAATACTCAGGCGAGTCGGCGAGGTCGCGTATCAGTTGGAATTACCAGCATCATTGTCACAGGTCCACGATGTATTCCACGTATCAACATTACGCAAATACATCGCGAACCCAAGCCAGGTGGTGGAGAACGAGTTTCTTTATCAACAGTTGAGGCCAGATTTAAGTTACGAAGAAAGACCAGTAGAGATTTTGATGCAAGAAGTAAGGCAACTTCGGAATAAAAGTATTCCATTAGTTAAAATACTGTGGCAGAATCAATCAATTGAAGAAGCCACTTGGGAGCGAGAGGACGACATGAGAAATCGTTATCCCGAATTATTCCAGTCGGCGTAATTTCGGGGACGAAATTCTTTTAAGGGAGGGAGGATGTAATAACCGTAGAGAATTTTCGGGAATTATTCGAATGGGCCCAAATAAAGAAATAAATAATTCAGCCCAACTTGAATAAATATTTAAAACCCAAACTTTGGCCCAAATGAAAGATAACTTAAACATGAGGGAAAACCACGTAGTAAGTTGTCACCTCCTTATCACCCTTATTATCATTGGGAAGGAGCACATGAAAACGAAACAAAGAGATAAGAAAGAAGGAGAAAAAAAAAAAAAAAAAAAAAAAAGGGGGAAAAGTTGAGCAAAAGAAGAATGGAGAGCTCAACCTTACAAATCTGTTATAAGTAACTAGGAGGAAAGGTAGGTGAAGATTTCATCTACAACACGTAAATATTTTTGTTAAATCCGATTTTTAGTTCTCGAATTTCTGGTACTTTCGTGATGTTTTTGAAGTGTTATGATGCTTGTTCGAGCTCAACATACGAGTTCTATAATCTATTTAGGTGTTTATGTGAGTTGGAAGGATGTTTGTGTGATGAAATTTCTTGAAGAATGGAAGAACTTAGTGTTTTTCGCATACTGTTCTTCATTTTCTGGGTTTACTTGTGTTTTGGCGAATTTTATGTTTTCGGATCGAGTAAGGGTTTTCGCGGGCCAGTTATTTTGCGAATTGTGAGGGAGAAAGGTTTTCGCGGGCCGAAAACCAGTTTTCGCGGGCTGCGGTCTTTCGCGAACCGTGAGACATCGCGGGCCGAAAACCTGTTTTCGCGGGTCAGAGAGTCCGCGAATAAGAAATAGATGCGGACCGAAAACCAGTTTTCGCGGGCTAAGGTCGTTCGCGAAACGTGAGACAGCGCGGACTGATTTTAGGTTTTCGCGGGCCTAAACTGGGTTTCGCAGGTCTGATCAAAGGACTTCGCGAAATTCATTAAAGTTTCAAACTTTGACCTGAAGTTTTTCGGATTGACTAAGTTTTGAAAATAGAGTTTCGCGAATTAGGTTTGGGCTTTGACCGAAAATAGTTGGGTTTGACCAACGAATTTGTTTTGAGCATTTGCCTTATTTGTGACCCAATTCTTTTAAATAAAATTATTTTCAGCCTAAATCTTTTAAATTAAAATGTTATCGGGGTTTGACTAAGATTTCCGGGTCAATCCAAATTTTAAATTTAAAGGTTATTTTTGGGATTTAAAATATTCGGTCTAATATCGGATTTTAATATATTTATGACTTTTAAGATTTCAACTTTTTGTGATGTGTCGTGTATAATTGATATTTGTTTGCATTTCACGACATTTCATTTGTGGGAGATGGTATACCGTAATGTTACGGTGACACCTTACGGTGTCAACGAGCGGGGTAGATTAGATCGTGATCGCGTTGATGATTCGTAGAAAAATCGAGGTTAGTACTCATATATGACACCTGACGGCAGACAGGCGTGATCGATCTGTCTACTCGGGCGTGAACGTCCCGAGGTGCGAAACCGTCTTTTAGGTTATTTTCACGGAAGGAGCGACCTGGTAGGGCAGTAGCGTGAACGTCTAAACGCTATCAGTGTAGGCTACCGTCTTTTATATTATTTTCGCGGAAGGAGCGACCTGGTAGGGCAGTAGCGTGATCGTCTAAACGCTATCAGTGTAGGCTACCGTGATTGTTATGGGCGCGCGAGGTGTCGAGTCTAACCTAGGGCCCTGTGTCGAGATATGATAAGATGGATTGAGAGGAAAAAGTCGAGCGTGCATTTATGGTGAGATATTTTGGGATGATGGGTGAGCGCACGCTGCATTCATGCATGTTTTCATCTACTGGGCAATCGCTCAGTTTTATGTGTTGTAGGTACGACCAAGTCCGATGTCGAGGTACGTCGCGACTGAGGCAGGTTGATGGCGGTAACTCCATGGACTTTTGAGAGCGAGGTTGTACTTGGATGAAGACCTGTGGAGCGGCATTAGGGCGTTTTGATATTTTGAATATTTTGGAACTACAGCCTTTGTAAATATACGACTTTGTAACCCTTATGTACTATAATATATTCTATTTTACGAAAAACGTTTTTGTAAAATGTGTCTTCCGCGGCTTTCGTTGCGGAAATCCGCCACTAATAGTATTTAGAAAATAAGGGTCGTCACAGGTCGTTAGTCTCTTTTTCAGTTCTTGGAAACTTTGCTCACACGATTCCGTCCATTTAAACGGAACATTCTTCTTCGTAAAATTGGTGAGTGTTGAGGCAATGCTGGAAAAATCTTTGATGAACTTCCGATAATACCCAGCAAGCCCGAGAAAACTTTTAATTTCCGTGGGAGTGGTTGGTCGTGGCCAATTCTTAATTGCTTCAATCTTACTAGGATCCACCGAAATTCCGTCTCCAGAAATAATGTGTCCCAGAAAGGCCACTTCTGTCAACCAAAATTCGCATTTCTTGAATTTTGCGAATAACTGCTTCTCCCGTAAAATTCCTAGAATTGTTTTTAGGTGTTCTTCATGTTCATCTTTCGTCTTTGAATAAATAAGGATATCATCTATAAAGACGATCACGAAGCAGTCTAGGAAATTCTTGAATACCCGATTCATCAGATCCATGAAAGCAGCTGGTGCATTTGTTAACCCGAAAGGCATGACCAGAAACTCGTAATGGCCGTACCTTGTGCTAAATGCGGTTTTAGGAACGTCTGCCTCACGGATCTTTAACTGATGATACCCAGAGCGCAGGTCGATCTTAGAGAATACCGTTGCTCCTTGCAATTGGTCAAACAAGTCATCAATCCTCGGCAACGGATACTTATTCTTTATCGTGATCTTATTTAGCTCACGATAATCGATGCACAATCTCATCGACCTGTCTTTCTTTCGAACGAAAAGAACCGGTGCTCCCCATGGAGAGAAGCTCGGTTGGATGAATCCCTTCTGCAACAACTCTTCCAACTGTTCTTTCAGTTCCCGTAGCTCGTTCGGCGCTAATCGATATGGGGCTTTCGATATCGGGGCAGCCCCAGGCACAAGATCGATTTTGAATTCGATCTCTCTATCAGGAGGTAAACCAGGAAGGTCGTCGGAAAACACGTCGGGGTATTCATTCGCAATCGGAACCTCCTCGAGTCTCAAAAGAGGAGATTCCTCGGCCTTCATGGCAGAGCAAAGATAAAATTCGCAACCCGAGTTAACAAGTCGTCGGGCCTTCAGGGCAGATATTTGAGGAATTCTATCCTTGCTCGCCTTTCCCCAAAAGACGAACTCTCCTCCCTCGGGTGATTGGAACCTCACGATTTTATTAGAACAGTCAATCATGGCTCCGTATTTCGAAAGCCAATCCATCCCGAATATGATGTCGTAATCATTCATCGGGATTACAATTAGATCGACTAGCAATTCTCTACCCTCCATATTTACTGGGTACTTTTCTATCACTAAATTGGTTCGGGTCGGGTTCCCATGTGGCCAACTAACTAAATAATCATTTTTAGATTGGGTAGGATATATTCCCACCTTTTTCACAAAATCAGCCGACACAAAAGAATGTGTGGCTCCCGAGTCAATTAAAATAGAAGTCGGGACATGGTAAATATTCAACGTACCCGTCACCACATCGGGGTTTGTCTCCGCCTCCTCTTTTGTTAATGTAAAGACCCGTGCTGGTACAGGTGGAGGTCGGATCAACGGTTGGGGCTGATTCTGCACCAGGGGTTGTCTCTCCGTGCATGACCTGGCGTAATGCCCCACCTTTCCACACTGGTAGCACTGCGGAGGTTGCCTTACTCCATAGCAGACCCCAAAGTGATAGCGTCCGCATTGCGGGCATTGGGGCGTAACATTCTGAGGTCGATTAGAGATATTTGTCGGCCCTTGATTCGGCCTCGGGCGCCAGTTTTGTTGGCCCGGTCGGTTTCCTTGGCTAGACCGCCCTTTGCCAAAGAATTGGCGCTTCTTGTTTCCCCCTCCGCTTTGTTGATTCTCTCTCCTTTTCCTCGCTTCCTGAGCTTCCACAACTACCCGCTCTGCTTGCTCGGCAATTAAGGCGCGTTCGGTAACTTGCATGAACTCCAGCTGTCGCGCGCCGGCTATGCTCAAATCCCGATAGATTTCGGGCTTGAGTCCCTGAATGAATCGAGTCACCTTCAGGGTGTTAGTTGCCACGAGAAACGGGGCAAAACGGGACAATTCTTCAAAACGACGGATGTATTCCGCCACTGGCATGCTTCCTTGTCGTAAATTCATGAATTGGAGCATACGCTGCTCCTGTTCATGAGCGGTGAAATATTTGGTGAAGAACAGCTCCTTGAACCTGTCCCACATCATGGTGATTGGGTCTTCCAATACTTTTACTGTGTTCCACCAATAGCGCGCATTCTCTCGTAGGAGGGAAACGGCGCAAAGTACCTTCTCATTATCAGGCACTCTGCTATAGATGAACATGTCCTCTATAGTGCCTATCCAGTCCTCAGCCACCGCAGGGTTGGCGGCCTCGGTAAAGATGGGAGGATTCAATTTTCGGAAGCGCTCCCCGATTATTTGTACATGATCGGGCTGTGGGGAAGGACGATGCTCCGACGAGCTCCGATGGTGTATAAGGTCACTAATTTGCTCCGACTGATGCTGAATTAGTTCGGTCAGTCTATCGATGGTATTATGTTCGTGCGTTGGATATTCGGGCTCGCCTCTTTGGCTCGACTCCCCAACGTGTTTACGTCCCCCTCTCGGCATTTTGTAACTATTCTCCATTCACAGACACATACAAGCACATAGTCATGTACCACATACTATCGTTAAAAATTAAAACTTACAGGCGTGGCTGGTTCTCCCGGCTTTTGGGCAGCAGTACATGGACAGTCTTCAGAATCTAAAACCTATGCTTTGATACCACCTGTGGCGACCCCACTTTTTAATATAAATAGTTGGCGGGTTTTCGCAACGAAAGCCGCGGAAGACCCATTTTACAAAAACAACATAGTATATTATACAATATATAAAAGAGTTGTTTTACAAAAGCCGTGCTAGTCTTTACAGCGGGCCGAAGCCCCAAAATATCAAAACAATCCTACGCCTCCACAGGTCGCGTCCCATGTACTGCATCCGCCCCCAAAAGCCCGTGGAGTCACCGCCACCAGCCGTCTACTTATTAGTACCTATAAAACATGCAACCCTGAGCAAAATTGCCCAGTAGGTGAACACCAAAATAATGCGATGCATGCGTGCATATGTCCCCAAATCCCAGTATCTCACATGACAAATGCACGCTCATTTTTCTCATATCTCAATACTCAGGGCCCTAGGTTAGACTCGGCACCTCGCGCACAACATCACATCAATCATCCGATCACACAGACTCGGAAATTACATTTCATGGCGGTGGGCACCCCGAGTCGCGTTTTCACGCTGTACCCGGGTAGATAGAGCGATCACGTCTATCTCCCGCCTAATCTCATCTCATGACGGTAGGCACCCCGAGTCGCGCTCCCACGCTGTACCCGGGTAGATAGAACGTTCACGTCTATCTCCCGTCAAGTCGAGCATTCCTACGACGGTGGGCACCTCAGGTTGCTCAAGCCTGAGTAGACAGAGCGATCACGTCTGTCTCCCGTCAGGTGCACCTACGAGTCTTAACCTCACAAATCTCTGCCAAAGAAAGGCATACACTCTCCCATCGCACAAATGCGATCAATACTCTCGTCATGACATGCCGTGGATGCATGAACAATTAATCGCAGAACATATCAAGTATATATTCGAAAAACCTCAAAAATCATTAGAATATTTAAAACGTACTTTTGGTTCAAATACTTAAAATCCCGAGAATAGTGAATTATTTAAGACCCAATACTCCTTTATCAGTTGACCCGAGAAATTGGGTCCAAGCTCGAAAATATTTTATAAAAACTTAGTTCAACAAAAATTAAAAGATTTGGGCTGAAATCAAACTAAAGCCCAGAATGGTCACACTAGGCCCATGAAAAGCCTACTAAAAGTTGACCTGGCGAAAAGTTTTCTAAGTGGCGAAAAGTTTTAACCTCATGAAAAGTGGCGAAAAGCTTTGGTTCACGAAACTTAATGAAAAGTGGCGAAAAGCTTTGGTTCGCGAAAAACCTTTTTATTTTGAACAGTGACTAGCGAAAAGCTCAATTCGCGAACAATAAGTGGCGAAAAGCTTTGGTTCGCGAAACCTAATGAAGAGTGGCGAAAAGCTTTGGTTCGCAAAAAACCTTTTTATTTTGAACAGTGACTAGCGAAAAGCTCAATTCGCGAACAATAAGTGGCGAAAAGCTTTGGTTCGCGAAACCTAATGAAGAGTGGCGAAAAGCTTGGTTCGCGAAACCTCACAAAAACTAGCGAAAAGCTTGGTTCGCGAAAACCTTTTTCCTCTCACATACCGAAAACCTTAGGCCCGCGAGAACTGATTTTTCGGCCCGCGAAAACTTTTTCTTCCTCACAATTCGCAAAGTAACTGGCCCGCGAAAACTTAAAATGGCCCGCGAAAATGGTTTTCGGCCCGAAAACAGGAAATCATCCGAAAGTAAAGAACAGTATACGAAAACACTAAGTTCTTCATATCTTCAACAAATTCCAGAAACTCATATCATAATTAAAACCCATATTTTGGGTTTTTATACATCAATCATCACACATAGCATTTTATCGAACCAAAAACGATGGTGATCCTCTCACCATAAATATAACAGCTTAAAAATATCATTTTTGGGTTTGTAAGTTTCACCTACCTCACGTCCGAAGTTAGCTAAGCTACGATTTTTCCTAGCTCTCGATCGTTGGTTGTTGAGTTTGAAGGTTTTCCTCTCCCCTTTTCTTCTTCTTGTTCCTTTTCTTCTTCATGAAGTTGTATATTTAAATTGGGAGAGACTTACGTGATGACAAGGAGGTGATAAGGTGGTGATGTAATTTTCCTCTTAAGCTAAGAAAGGTTATTTTTTGTAATTTTCCTTCTTTTGTATCTTTCTTCATCGCAAACCATTTTGGCCATTGGGCCATTCAGTCCTTTTGGACCTAATTATTTTTCAGCCCATCAAAGTTTTCCTTCTTTATCGGGCTTGGGCCCAATTATTATTTCAGTTTTGCGAAATCCCCGTATTAAATTTTACGGGTATTACAAAGAGTGACATCAAGGGATGTTTCACGATGATCGGTCGTCTGTCCCGTTTTCAGGTACTTCATCCGGAATTCAACGCCAACACGTTCAGCGTCCACTCAGGTTCACCTTGATCACACAGCATGACGATACAAATGAATCGCCATGAGGGGGAGAAGTATATCAAGGAGGCGAAGCACGTGAAATCATTAAAGAAGCCAAGCTTTCAACGCACGTGCTGAATCACAACAAACAAGACCTCTCTCCATGGTTCGAGCGTACACGATAAGTCAATGCTGACGATCCGCGCGACTCTGATATATGCAAGAAGGTGACGAATATTCAAGTTGCAAATAAGAAAAAGAGGGTGCATGTAAATAGGGGGAGACTGAAGATTCTCCAGATGCTCTTAGCTATTTTCTTCAAACAGCAACAGAAGACCGTGTCAAATTCAAAGTTGAACACAAAGGCAGAGATTTTAAAAAGGGGGAGATTGTTAGGAATCTTTTCTGCTGCAAAGGGGGAGATTGTTAGGAATCTTTCTGCTGCAAAGGGGGAGATTGTTAGAAATCTTTTAGTTGTGTTCAAATGATGATGAAGACTGAAGATTATCAAAGACAAAGACAACCGACGCTTCAATGACAATTGAACACTAAGGGGGAGATTGTTAGGAATATTTTCTAGTGTTCAATAATCATGTTATCTTTGTCTAGGGACTTAATTGTATTTTATGTAAATATAGGGACTAAAGTGTAATTATACCAAAGTATGCTTTGGTATATATAGGGCATGTGTGTGTAAAATACACACAACTTGAGTTTTAGCTTTCTCTCACTAGAAACACTATCTCACCATTATAGTAATTAGGGCTTAATTGTAGAGAGAGAAAGGAACTTATTGTAGAGAGAAGCTTGTGATTAATGGAGGTTGATTGAGTTTATACCCAAAGTCTTCCGCGCGTTTATTATCAAGGTAATTCGATCAATCTATGATCAAGTTTTATTGATTGGATGTTAAAACTGCGACTTACAGGACCGTATGAGATACTTGAACGAGTTGGACCGTTAGCATATCGGTTAGCGTTACCACCAGAATTATCGCAAATTCACAATGTCTTCCATGTCAACATGCTTCGACGATACCGATCTGATCCATCTCATGTTCTACACGACGACCCTGTCCAAATTTCTGAAGATCTGAGTTACGTAGAAGAACCAACGGAAATTCTTGAATATGCTGATAAGCAATTACGGAATAAAATAATCCCGATGGTAAAGGTACGATGGAGAAATCACTCCCCAAGAGAAGCAACCTGGGAAACAATAGAAAGTATGAAGACACAGTACCCATGGTTGCTAGCCGATACAGGTACGAAATTTCGAGGTCGAAATTTTAAAAAGGGGGGGAGAATTGTTAGGAACCGAAAACTTTCTTAGATGAATACTGAAAGTTTCATTATATAGGATCGAAAATTTTAATTATGTAGAAGGTTTATCATGAAGCTAAGAGCATGATTTTTGATAGTAAAGATATACATGATCATATCAGTTTAGTCTAGCATCCATGTCCTGTGTTCATGTCCATTTTTGAAATAGTTACGCTTCGAATCTGAGACATCTCAAGGAATGCAAGTTGTTGAGTATGAAGTTAGCTTTCGATAGGACTTGAAATCAAGGTAATTGATGATGTGTATCAAAAGTTATGATAAAAAAGGCGTCGACTGGTATATCTGGCGAAAAACTAGCGAAAACCTAGCGAAAACTTTTGTATCCACTCTTTGAAGTAGGTAAACTTCGAATTAAAGGAAGTTCAAAACATAAAAGTGGTAGAAAATTTAGTTAGCTGTCCATACGAGTTTGAATCAGGGTAATTGGTGCCTTGAATCAAAAGTTATGATGACAAAGGTATTGACTGGATATCAGTATTCGAAAACCTTAGAGACCATGCCGAAAAATTCATGTCTATGCACATACGTATCAAAAACTTCTAATACCTATAAGTGCCGAAAACCTCTTTACTTAATAAGGAGTATGGCTAGAAAATCACCTATAAAATGCATATAGAAAACCCTTGACAAGAGATAAAGTAAAAGTTAAGATCAAGACTATCTTGAGTTTGACACCTCATGCTTAAGAGTGATTAGTAAGCACCTCTTAGCCAATCATATTACTTTAATCACTTAGAAAACCAGAAAGTCCATACCTAAAGAGAGGAGGAGCACGAACACTTGACGAGAAAGGAGGGTGAAAGCATCATCATAAGAGATTAGCCAAAAACACACTCAAAGTGTAGTAAACCAAGCTCAAGTGAGGTATACATGTGAAATACCTTATTTATAATTCATTTATCTCATTCATGCTAGGTTTAAAAGGAAGTTGACATCATTGTTAACCTAGTAAGGGAGTTAAGGGTCGAAATTGAGAAGTTCATGCATTTTATCCATGGAGAAAACATGATGATCACTAGAGGGGGGTGCAAGTGATTACAGCTGTGTTTCCAGCAACCCCAGTTCTGAGTTCATGTTCATTTGTGAAGTTGTTACACTTCGAATCTGGGAAACGTTAAAGAACAAAAATTATAGAGTATTGAGTTAGCTGTTCTTAGGACTTGGAATCAGGGATATTGATGTTTTATGTCAAAAGTTATAAAGGAAATGGAACTGACTGCCAAACCAGGGTGACAGCAGCTAAGAACCCCCATAAAGATTCATTCTGGTATTTATGTACTTAGAATTCGACCATATGTAAAGAATTAAAGTATTAGATAATTTAGTTAGCTGTTCATACCCGTTGGAATCAACCTCATTGATGTTGTGTAACCATAGTTATGAATAAGAAGGCATTGTTTGCCAGTTCTGAAACAGCAGCAGCTAAACAGTAGGTTGATGGCTCATTTTGACTTCGATGCACTTCGAATGCGAAGATGTGGAAAGAAAGAAAGTTGTAGATACTTAAGTTAGATTTCCAGAACAGCTTCAAACAACCTGATCGATGCTCTGTACCGAAAGTTATGAAGGAAAGATTACAAACTGTCATTTCGGGACAGCATTTGCATATGATGAAGACTTAGTTATGTACAAACACATGCATATCATGCATTTATGTCATTCATAGGGTCCTGTATTGATTTGTTAAATATGACATGTTTATAGGTTGAGACCCTAATAAAGGCAAGGATAAGGCCGAGTAAAGAGCGGGAGAAAAACTGTGAGTATGATTGCAACGTGTGCTTTATGTGCTATATGTGATTGATTTATGATTATGTGATCTACGTGATGAAGTATTATGCAAAGGTGTTGAGTCCCTTATATGATTCGACTTATGGGTGATATGATCAATGTTATGCATTTTATGTGCGACATGTGAGTATCTGTGATGCATCATGAAAGGCATGAATGTAAAGAAAAGACTGTTATGACCGCTATGACTTCAGGGGATGAGTGTTCGATGGATGATATTATCGATGGATATCCCTACGGGGAACTACAGAGTCCTGTACAGGCACCATATATGTGTTATGCTACAGAGTCCCATGCATGGGCACACAGACACTTTACGATCGATGGCCTGAGTCCAAGCTGGTTCATAACAGAAAGATAAAATAAATGAGCATATAGATGCATACGCTATGGTTATGTATGATTATGTAAATGACTATGTGACAGTGATATGTTATGGACTACGTGAATAAGAAAGTGATGTACCTGCGTATATGGATTGATATATGTTTCATGACAGTGTGATTGATGTATTTACGTTATTACTTTATAGTTGACATGTTGCGATCATACTCTGAATTGTTGTTTCACAGTTTGGTATTGTAGATCGAAGTGAGCTCATTTTGGCACTATGGAGTCAAGGTCGGCCGGCTATTTCCTCGTCCTTCTCCCTCCGCTCATCGATTGCATATAGTTCATGTAGATAGAGTGTGATGGTGTTACGTTTTAAACAGACTCTGATGTGTACATATATGTATATGTTTTACTTGCGTTGCACATTTTGAAAAGCGAAAAACTTTACGCGAAATTATTTTGGAAATTTCGTGGTTTATGTGTCTATGGGAAGGAGCGCCACAGTGCATGGTATCAGAGCCTAGGTTTTAGGTTCTATAGACTCATGTAGATTTACGCATGTCATGTTTATGCATTTGCTGCCCTAAGAAGTGTTTTGCATCTTTTAGGCAAATGGCAGCAAATCAACCATCACATGTAGTACACGATGAGCCTACTGTTCAAGGAGGGGAAGGAACGGCCGTGCCAGAGTCACATTCATCTCATTCACTTATGCATATGTCTCACGAAACCCCTTTGATATTCCTCGTGAGCCTCGCGAAAGGCGATATGACCGATTGAGGAAAATGGGGGTTGTTGATTTTACGGGTACAACTGATCCTGCTGAAGCAGAAACGTGGTTGAAACGAACTGAAAGGATACTGAATATGATGAAGTGTACACCCGATGAGAAGTTCGATTATGCTATATCTCTCCTTCAAGGAAATGCGTACGACTGGTGGGAAACAATACCAAATAGCACAGTGCAGCCGCCAGTATTGATATGGGAGGATTTCCTTAGGGAATTTAATGACGCTTATCTGCCCGAAGTATATAAAGATCAGAAGGAAAAGGAATTCCTCGAACTCAAGCAAGGGAATAAATCTGTTGCTGAATACGAAGTGATGTTCAATCAGCTTTCTCACTATGCATCCCACATGGTGGCTACGGAGAAGAAGAAATGTAATCGATTCGCAGCTGGCCTTCGTTATATGATTCGCAATCGTATTACACCGTCTGATATGGAATCATATGGGAAATTGAAAGCAGCTGTTGTACGAGCGGAAAAGCTTGAAATGGAAGTAAGAAATTATCAAAGTAGCAAAAGAAGACCAGATATGGAGTTAGCTGGCGGAAAAATGAAGAAACCATTCAATATGCCTCAACAAACCGATTTCCCAAGTGCGTCTACGAAAAGCAATACAAGCAATATGAGATCAAAGGGGAGAGGTGAAGGATCTTCTCGCCAAGTTAGTGCTTGTGTACACTGTGGGAAAAATCATGGAGGCAGGTGTAGGTTGTTTACGGGAGAATGTTTTAGGTGTGGCCAACCTGGTCACATTGCGAGGAATTGCCCAGTATATCATGAAGAACACACGGTGGAGCAATCAAGAATAAGTGGAACATTTACGGGACGCGGCCGAGGTAGAGGCCGTGGACAGTATAGTGGAAGTACAAGAAGGACGGAAATGGAGAGCCAAGCCTATAGACTACAAGCCCCAGCTCGAATTTTTACTATGACCCGAGAAGAAGCTAGCAGAGTAGAACCACGAATAATCACGGGTATGTTGTCTATTGCTAATATGGATGCATATGTTTTATTTGACCCTGGAGCAACGCATTCATTCCTATTACGAACATTTGCATCATTGTTACCTGATAGACCCGAGCCTTTAGGATATGACTTATATGTGCGAATTACAGTTGGGGAAATGGTTATAGTGAATACGGTTTATCGGGAGTGTACAATTGTTATTGAGGATATCGAAATGAGTGCAACTTTATTGGTTATACCATTACTCGATTTCGATATAATACTTGGCATGGATTGGCTGGCAATGTATCGGGCAAAACTTGATTGTTTTGCAAAGGAAATTGAATTTTCTTGTCCAGATCAGCTGCGAGTAATATTTAAGGGAGAAAGGAATGTTCGAACGACACATCGGATCTCAAATATAATGGCGTTTAAGATGATAGAGAAAGGGTGTGAAGCTTATTTGGCTTATATTATAGATTTGCAAATATACGGGTTGATATTAGAAGACATTCCAGTGGTTGGAGAATATTCAGATGTCTTTCCAGATGAATTGCCAGGACTACCTCCTGATCGAGATACGGAGTTTACGATTGAGTTACAACAGGGAACTGCACCAATATCTATTCCTCCGTATAGAATGGCGCCTCTCGAACTGAATGAGTTGAAAGTTCAGTGGAAAGAACTACTAGACAAGGGCTAAACGACCTAGTGTATCCCCTTGGGGAGCTCCTGTACTTTTGTGAAAAAGAAAGACGGTACTCTACGACTATGCATTGACTATCGACAGTTAAATAAGGCGACGGTGAAAAATGAATATCCGTTACCGCGAATTGATGATCTATTCGACCAGTTACAGGGTTCGACAGTTTTCTCAAAAATTGATTTGAGATCGGGATATCATCAATTAAAAATTGTAGATGGCGATATTCTTAAAACAGCTTTCAGGACGAGGTATGGGCATTATGAATTTTTAGTTATGCATTTTGGATTGACGAATGCTCCTGCAGCCTTTATGGCATTAATGAACGATGTATTTCGACCATACCTTGATCAATTTGTGATCGTCTTTATTGATGACATTCTTGTATATTCTAAGTCGAAAGAAGAACACGAACAACACTTAAGAATTGTACTACAGACTTTAAGAGAACGGAAGTTATATGCGAAACTCTCCAAATGCTAGTTTTGGCTAGATCAAGTGGTATTTTTGGGCCATGTAGTTTCTGGAAAAGGTATCCAAGTCGATCCTCAAAAGATCGAAGCGGTGATTAAATGGCAAAGTCCTAAAAATGTCGCGGAAGTTCGTAGCTTCTTGGGGTTAGCAGGGTACTATCGACGGTTTGTCGAGAATTTTTCTCTTATTGCTGCCCCAATGACGAAATTATTGCGTAAGGGGGTGAATTTCAAATGGACTGAAGATTGTCAGAAAAGCTTCGACGAGTTGAAAGAACGATTAACTACAGCTACGGTGTTGACCATTCCAATGGGTATTGATGGTTTTGTTATTTATAGTGATGCATCCTATCAAGGGTTAGGATGCGTTTTAATGCAACATGGAAAGGTGGTGGCCTATGCATCTCGACAATTAAAACCGTATGAGACATCCTACCCTACCCATGACCTGGAATTAGCTGTTGCGGTGTTTGCGTTAAAATTATGGCGACATTACTTGTATGGAGGGACTTTCCTAATATTTACGGATCACAAAAATCTAAAATATTTGTTGAGTCATAAGGAGTTGAATATGCGGCAAAGGCGATGGATTGAATTACTAAAGGATTACGATTGTACTATTGAATACCATCCAGGAAAGGCAAATGTGGTTGCGGACGCTTTAAGTCAAAAATCTTATGGTGGTATTTCTTACTTATCATCACACTCATTATCGGATTTGATCGATTTACGAAAGTTGAATATCGAAATGAACGTCAACGAACTTGGCGTTATATTTGCTTCAATGTCTATTCCTCCCATCCTGATCGATCGAATTAAGCAAGCTCAATTTAAAGATGCTAAGCTTGCTAGTATTGCTGATAAAATGAAGCAAGGGAAGACGACGTCTTTTGCTATAAGTAAAGACGGCAGTTTGGCTATTAATAGTCGATTATGTGTCCCAGATGTTGATAACCTACGAAAGGAAATAATGGAGGAAGCACATACTGCTCCTTATGCTATGCATCCGGGCAGTACGAAAATGTATAGAACTTTAAAAATTCACTATTGGTGGCCAAGAATGAAGAGAGACGTGGCTGAATATGTTCTGAAATGTCTTACATGCCAACAGATTAAAGCTGAGCATCAAGCGCCGGCAGGAAAATTACACCCTTTACCCATACCAGTCTGGAAATGGGAACGTATTACAATGGATTTCTTATATGGACTTCCCCCTACATCGAAAAGAAATGATGCAGTCTGGGTAATTGTTGATCGACTTACAAAATCGGCACACTTTTTATCGTTCAGATGGGGTTCTACATTGGAATATCTTGCAAAACGTTACGTAAATGAAATAGTACGACTACACGGCGTCCCAGAATCTATTGTCTTGGATCGGGATCCCCGTTTTACCTCCAGATTTTGGGGAAGCTTGCAAGAAGCTTTAGGGACTAAGTTACACTTTAGTACGGCATTTCATCCCCAAACCGACGGACAATCTGAAAGGACGATACAAACGCTAGAGGATATGCTCCGAGCATGTGTAATAGAATTCAAAAGCTCATGGGATGAATACATTGCATTAATGGAATTTGCATATAATAATCAGTATCATTCGAGCATTGGCATGGCGCCGTACGAAGCCTTATATGGAAGAAAGTGTAGAAACCCGATATGTTGGGATGTAGAAGGCGAACAAGTGCTAGAAGGGCCGGATTTGATTCAAGATGCAATGGAAAAGATGAAAATTGTCAAAAGTCGACTTAAGACAGCTCAAGATAGACAAAAGAGTTACATCGACCAACATCGGCGGGAAATGGAATATGAGGTTGGAGAGAAAGTTTTTCTTCGAGTATCTCCATGGAAAGGCGTATTACGATTTGGAAGAAAAGGGAAATTGAGTCCACGATATGTCGGACCGTATGAGATACTTGAACGAGTTGGACCGTTAGCATATCGGTTAGCGTTACCACCAGAATTATCGCAAATTCACAATGTCTTCCATGTCAACATGCTTCGACGATACCGATCTGATCCATCTCATGTTCTACACGACGACCCTGTCCAAATTTCTGAAGATCTGAGTTACGTAGAAGAACTAACGGAAATTCTTGAATATGCTGATAAGCAATTACGGAATAAAATAATCCCGATGGTAAAGGTACGATGGAGAAATCACTCCCCAACAGAAGCAACCTGGGAAACAATAGAAAGTATGAAGACACAGTACCCATGGTTGCTAGCCGATACAGGTACGAATTTTAGAAAGGGGGGGAGAATTGTTAGGAACCGAAAACTTTCTTAGATGAATACTGAAAGTTTCATTATATAGGATCGAAAATTTTAATTATGTAGAAGGTTTATCATGAAGCTAAGAGCATGATTTTTGATAGTAAAGATATACATGATCATATCAGTTTAGTCTAGCATCTCTGTCCTGTGTTCATGTCCATTTTTGAAATAGTTACGCTTCGAATCTGAGAAATCGCAAAGAATAAAAGTTTTAGGGTATGAAGTTAGCTTTCGCTAGGACTTAAAATCAGGGTAATTGATGATTTGTATCAAAAGTTATGATCAAAACGGCATCGACTGGTATATCTGGCGAAAACCTAGCGAAAACCTAGCGAAAACATTTGTATCCACTCTTTGAAGTAGGTACACTTCGAATTAAAGTAAGTTCAAAACATAAAAGTGGTAGAAAATTTAGTTAGCTGTCCATACGAGTTTGAATCAGGGTAATTGGTGCCTTGAATCAAAAGTTATGATGACAAAGGTATTGACTCGATATCAGTATTCGAAAACCTTAGAGACCATGCCGAAAAATTCATGTCTATGCACATACGTATCAAAAACTTCTAATACCTATAAGTGCCGAAAACCTCTTTACTTAATAAGGAGTATGGCTAGAAAATCACCTATAAAATGCATATAGAAAACCCTTGACAAGAGATAAAGTAAAAGTTAAGATCAAGACTATCTTGAGTTTGACACCTCATGCTTAAGAGTGATTAGTAAGCACCTCTTAGCCAATCATATTACTTTAATCACTTAGAAAACCAGAATATTGGCTATGGGCGCATCGAGACTTTAATCACTTAGCCAATCATATTACTTTAATCACTTAGAGACGCTCAATCATTTGTTCTTTGAATGCACTTTCTCGAAACGTTGTGAAGGACTTCTACGAGACAAGATAAAATGGCGATGGGCGCATCGAGACTGGAGATTGGCTATACAGTGGGCTGCTCGACGATGGCGGGGATCACATCTCCTACATATGTCGTACAGACACATTCTGGCCTCGCTTATATACCACATTTGGATGGAGCGAAACCGTAGATGGAGAGAGAATATTCGTTCGTCACCGGCTCATGTCGTTACCACGGTCCTTGGGATTTTCTGGGCTCGACTCGATACTATTGATGAGAGGTTCACGTTGCAGAAGATTGCTATTAGACGGATATGGAGAGTGGCGTGGTAGCACATTTATTGTTCTTCGTTTATTCGTTTTTCGTTGGTTTCCAGTAGCATGTTACTGGTTGCTTGTTGTGAGTTCTATTCACACCCATCATGTAACTTTCCACCATTATTAATATAAAAGGGACCGGTTCCCAAAAAAAAAAACAAAAAAACAAAAAAAAAAAACCAGAAAGTCCATACCTAAAGAGAGGAGGAGCACGAACACTTGAGGAGAAAGGAGGGTGAAAGCATCATCATAAGAGATTAGCCAAAAACACACTCAAAGTGTAGTAAACCAAGCTCAAGTGAGGTATACATGTGAAATACCTTATTTATAATTCATTTATCTCATTCATGCTAGGTTTAAAAGGAAGTTGACATCATTGTTAACCTAATAAGGGAGTTAAGGGTCGAAATTGAGAAGTTCATGCATTTTATCCATGGAGAAAACATGATGATCACTAGAGGGGGGTGGAAGTGATTACAGCTGTGTTTCCAGCAACCCCTGTTCTGAGTTCTTAGGACTTGGAATCAGGGATATTGATGTTTTATGTCAAAAGTTATAAAGGAAATGGAACTGACTGCCAAACCAGGGTGACAGCAGCTAAGAACCCCCATAAAGATTCATTCTGGTATTTATGTACTTAGAATTCGACCATATGTAAAGAATTAAAGTATTAGATAATTTAGTTAGCTGTTCATACCCGTTGGAATCAACCTCATTGATGTTGTGTAACCATAGTTATGAATAAGAAGGCATTGTTTGCCAGTTCTGAAACAGCAGCAGCTAAACAGTAGGTTGATGGCTCATTTTGACTTCGATGCACTTCGAATGCGAAGATGTGGAAAGAAAGAAAGTTGTAGATACTTAAGTTAGATTTCCAGAACAGCTTCAAACAACCTGATCGATGCTCTGTACCGAAAGTTATGAAGGAAAGATTACAAACTGTCATTTCGGGACAGCATTTGCATATGATGAAGACTTAGTTATGTACAAACACATGCATATCATGCATTTATGTCATTCATAGGGTCCTGTATTGATTTGTTAAATATGACATGTTTATAGGTTGAGACCCTAATAAAGGCAAGGATAAGGCCGAGTAAAGAGCGGGAGAAAAACTGTGAGTATGATTGCAACGTGTGCTTTATGTGCTATACGTGATTGATTTATGATTATGTGATCTACGTGATGAAGTATTATGCAAAGGTGTTGAGTCCCTTATATGATTCGACTTATGGGTGATATGATCAATGTTATGCATTTTATGTGCGACATGTGAGTATCTGTGATGCATCATGAAAGGCATGAATGTAAAGAAAAGACTGTTATGACCGCTATGACTTCAGGGGATGAGTGTTCGATGGATGATATTATCGATGGATATCCCTACGGGGAACTACAGAGTCCTGTACAGGCACCATATATGTGTTATGCTACAGAGTCCCATGCATGGGCACACAGACACTTTACGATCGATGGCCTGAGTCCAAGCTGGTTCATAACAGAAAGATAAAATAAATGAGCATATAGATGCATACGCTATGGTTATGTATGATTATGTAAATGACTATGTGACAGTGATATGTTATGGACTACGTGAATAAGAAAGTGATGTACCTGCGTATATGGATTGATATATGTTTCATGACAGTGTGATTGATGTATTTACGTTATTACTTTATAGTTGACATGTTGCGATCATACTCTGAATTGTTGTTTCACAGTTTGGTATTGTAGATCGAAGTGAGCTCATTTTGGCACTATGGAGTCAAGGTCGGCCGGCTATTTCCTCGTCCTTCTCCCTCCGCTCATCGATTGCATATAGTTCATGTAGATAGAGTGTGATGGTGTTACGTTTTAAACAGACTCTGATGTGTACATATATGTATATGTTTTACTTGCGTTGCACATTTTGAAAAGCGAAAAACTTTACGCGAAATTATTTTGGAAATTTCGTGGTTTATGTGTCTATGGGAAGGAGCGCCACAGTGGATGGTATCAGAGCCTAGGTTTTAGGTTCTATAGACTCATGTAGATTTACGCATGTCATGTTTATGCATTTGCTGCCCTAAGAAGTGTTTTGCATCTTTTAGGCAAATGGCAGCAAATCAACCATCACATGTAGTACACGATGAGCCTACTGTTCAAGGAGGGGAAGGAACGGCCGTGCCAGAGTCACATTCATCTCATTCACTTATGCATATGTCTCACGAAACCCCTTTGATAATTCCTCGTGAGCCTCGCGAAAGGCGATATGACCGATTGAGGAAAATGGGGGTTGTTGATTTTACGGGTACAACTGATCCTGCTGAAGCAGAAACGTGGTTGAAACGAACTGAAAGGATACTGAATATGATGAAGTGTACACCCGATGAGAAGTTCGATTATGCTATATCTCTCCTTCAAGGAAATGCGTACGACTGGTGGGAAACAATACCAAATAGCACAGTGCAGCCGCCAGTATTGATATGGGAGGATTTCCTTAGGGAATTTAATGACGCTTATCTGCCCGAAGTATATAAAGATCAGAAGGAAAAGGAATTCCTCGAACTCAAGCAAGGGAATAAATCTGTTGCTGAATACGAAGTGATGTTCAATCAGCTTTCTCACTATGCATCCCACATGGTGGCTACGGAGAAGAAGAAATGTAATCGATTCGCAGCTGGCCTTCGTTATATGATTCGCAATCGTATTACACCGTCTGATATGGAATCATATGGGAAATTGAAAGCAGCTGTTGTACGAGCGGAAAAGCTTGAAATGGAAGTAAGAAATTATCAAAGTAGCAAAAGAAGACCAGATATGGAGTTAGCTGGCGGAAAAATGAAGAAACCATTCAATATGCCTCAACAAACCGATTTCCCAAGTGCGTCTACGAAAAGCAATACAAGCAATATGAGATCAAAGGGGAGAGGTGAAGGATCTTCTCGCCAAGTTAGTGCTTGTGTACACTGTGGGAAAAATCATGGAGGCAGGTGTAGGTTGTTTACGGGAGAATGTTTTAGGTGTGGCCAACCTGGTCACATTGCGAGGAATTGCCCAGTATATCATGAAGAACACACGGTGGAGCAATCAAGAATAAGTGGAACATTTACGGGACGCGGCCGAGGTAGAGGCCGTGGACAGTATAGTGGAAGTACAAGAAGGACGGAAATGGAGAGCCAAGCCTATAGACTACAAGCCCCAGCTCGAATTTTTACTATGACCCGAGAAGAAGCTAGCAGAGTAGAACCACGAATAATCACGGGTATGTTGTCTATTGCTAATATGGATGCATATGTTTTATTTGACCCTGGAGCAACGCATTCATTCCTATTACGAACATTTGCATCATTGTTACCTGATAGACCCGAGCCTTTAGGATATGACTTATATGTGCGAATTACAGTTGGGGAAATGGTTATAGTGAATACGGTTTATCGGGAGTGTACAATTGTTATTGAGGATATCGAAATGAGTGCAACTTTATTGGTTATACCATTACTCGATTTCGATATAATACTTGGCATGGATTGACTGGCAATGTATCGGGCAAAACTTGATTGTTTTGCAAAGGAAATTGAATTTTCTTGTCCAGATCAGCTGCGAGTAATATTTAAGGGAGAAAGGAATGTTCGAACGACACATCGGATCTCAAATATAATGGCGTTTAAGATGATAGAGAAAGGGTGTGAAGCTTATTTGGCTTATATTATAGATTTGCAAATATACGGGTTGATATTAGAAGACATTCCAGTGGTTGGAGAATATTCAGATGTCTTTCCAGATGAATTGCCAGGACTACCTCCTGATCGAGATACGGAGTTTACGATTGAGTTACAACAGGGAACTGCACCAATATCTATTCCTCCGTATAGAATGGCGCCTCTCGAACTGAATGAGTTGAAAGTTCAGTGGAAAGAACTACTAGACAAGGGCTAAATACGACCTAGTGTATCCCCTTGGGGAGCTCCTGTACTTTTTGTGAAAAAGAAAGACGGTACTCTACGACTATGCATTGACTATCGACAGTTAAATAAGGCGACGGTGAAAAATGAATATCCGTTACCGCGAATTGATGATCTATTCGACCAGTTACAGGGTTCGACAGTTTTCTCAAAAATTGATTTGAGATCGGGATATCATCAATTAAAAATTGTAGATGGCGATATTCTTAAAACAGCTTTCAGGACGAGGTATGGGCATTATGAATTTTTAGTTATGCATTTTGGATTGACGAATGCTCCTGCAGCCTTTATGGCATTAATGAACGATGTATTTCGACCATACCTTGATCAATTTGTGATCGTCTTTATTGATGACATTCTTGTATATTCTAAGTCGAAAGAAGAACACGAACAACACTTAAGAATTGTACTACAGACTTTAAGAGAACGGAAGTTATATGCGAAACTCTCCAAATGCTAGTTTTGGCTAGATCAAGTGGTATTTTTGGGCCATGTAGTTTCTGGAAAAGGTATCCAAGTCGATCCTCAAAAGATCGAAGCGGTGATTAAATGGCAAAGTCCTAAAAATGTCGCGGAAGTTCGTAGCTTCTTGGGGTTAGCAGGGTACTATCGACGGTTTGTCGAGAATTTTTCTCTTATTGCTGCCCCAATGACGAAATTATTGCGTAAGGGGGTGAATTTCAAATGGACTGAAGATTGTCAGAAAAGCTTCGACGAGTTGAAAGAACGATTAACTACAGCTACGGTGTTGACCATTCCAATGGGTATTGATGGTTTTGTTATTTATAGTGATGCATCCTATCAAGGGTTAGGATGCGTTTTAATGCAACATGGAAAGGTGGTGGCCTATGCATCTCGACAATTAAAACCGTATGAGACATCCTACCCTACCCATGACCTGGAATTAGCTGTTGCGGTGTTTGCGTTAAAATTATGGCGACATTACTTGTATGGAGGGACTTTCCTAATATTTACGGATCACAAAAATCTAAAATATTTGTTGAGTCATAAGGAGTTGAATATGCGGCAAAGGCGATGGATTGAATTACTAAAGGATTACGATTGTACTATTGAATACCATCCAGGAAAGGCAAATGTGGTTGCGGACGCTTTAAGTCAAAAATCTTATGGTGGTATTTCTTACTTATCATCACACTCATTATCGGATTTGATCGATTTACGAAAGTTGAATATCGAAATGAACGTCAACGAACTTGGCGTTATATTTGCTTCAATGTCTATTCCTCCCATCCTGATCGATCGAATTAAGCAAGCTCAATTTAAAGATGCTAAGCTTGCTAGTATTGCTGATAAAATGAAGCAAGGGAAGACGACGTCTTTTGCTATAAGTAAAGACGGCAGTTTGGCTATTAATAGTCGATTATGTGTCCCAGATGTTGATAACCTACGAAAGGAAATAATGGAGGAAGCACATACTGCTCCTTATGCTATGCATCCGGGCAGTACGAAAATGTATAGAACTTTAAAAATTCACTATTGGTGGCCAAGAATGAAGAGAGACGTGGCTGAATATGTTCTGAAATGTCTTACATGCCAACAGATTAAAGCTGAGCATCAAGCGCCGGCAGGAAAATTACACCCTTTACCCATACCAGTCTGGAAATGGGAACGTATTACAATGGATTTCTTATATGGACTTCCCCCTACATCGAAAAGAAATGATGCAGTCTGGGTAATTGTTGATCGACTTACAAAATCGGCACACTTTTTATCGTTCAGATGGGGTTCTACATTGGAATATCTTGCAAAACGTTACGTAAATGAAATAGTACGACTACACGGCGTCCCAGAATCTATTGTCTTGGATCGGGATCCCCGTTTTACCTCCAGATTTTGGGGAAGCTTGCAAGAAGCTTTAGGGACTAAGTTACACTTTAGTACGGCATTTCATCCCCAAACCGACGGACAATCTGAAAGGACGATACAAACGCTAGAGGATATGCTCCGAGCATGTGTAATAGAATTCAAAAGCTCATGGGATGAATACATTGCATTAATGGAATTTGCATATAATAATCAGTATCATTCGAGCATTGGCATGGCGCCGTACGAAGCCTTATATGGAAGAAAGTGTAGAAACCCGATATGTTGGGATGTAGAAGGCGAACAAGTGCTAGAAGGGCCGGATTTGATTCAAGATGCAATGGAAAAGATGAAAATTGTCAAAAGTCGACTTAAGACAGCTCAAGATAGACAAAAGAGTTACATCGACCAACATCGGCGGGAAATGGAATATGAGGTTGGAGAGAAAGTTTTTCTTCGAGTATCTCCATGGAAAGGCGTATTACGATTTGGAAGAAAAGGGAAATTGAGTCCACGATATGTCGGACCGTATGAGATACTTGAACGAGTTGGACCGTTAGCATATCGGTTAGCGTTACCACCAGAATTATCGCAAATTCACAATGTCTTCCATGTCAACATGCTTCGACGATACCGATCTGATCCATCTCATGTTCTACACGACGACCCTGTCCAAATTTCTGAAGATCTGAGTTACGTAGAAGAACTAACGGAAATTCTTGAATATGCTGATAAGCAATTACGGAATAAAATAATCCCGATGGTAAAGGTACGATGGAGAAATCACTCCCCAACAGAAGCAACCTGGGAAACAATAGAAAGTATGAAGACACAGTACCCATGGTTGCTAGCCGATACAGGTACGAATTTTAGAAAGGGGGGGAGAATTGTTAGGAACCGAAAACTTTCTTAGATGAATACTGAAAGTTTCATTATATAGGATCGAAAATTTTAATTATGTAGAAGGTTTATCATGAAGCTAAGAGCATGATTTTTGATAGTAAAGATATACATGATCATATCAGTTTAGTCTAGCATCTCTGTCCTGTGTTCATGTCCATTTTTGAAATAGTTACGCTTCGAATCTGAGAAATCGCAAAGAATAAAAGTTTTAGGGTATGAAGTTAGCTTTCCTAGGACTTAAAATCAGGGTAATTGATGATTTGTATCAAAAGTTATGATCAAAACGGCATCGACTGGTATATCTGGCGAAAACCTAGCGAAAACCTAGCGAAAACATTTGTATCCACTCTTTGAAGTAGGTACACTTCGAATTAAAGTAAGTTCAAAACATAAAAGTGGTAGAAAATTTAGTTAGCTGTCCATACGAGTTTGAATCAGGGTAATTGGTGCCTTGAATCAAAAGTTATGATGACAAAGGTATTGACTCGATATCAGTATTCGAAAACCTTAGAGACCATGCCGAAAAATTCATGTCTATGCACATACGTATCAAAAACTTCTAATACCTATAAGTGCCGAAAACCTCTTTACTTAATAAGGAGTATGGCTAGAAAATCACCTATAAAATGCATATAGAAAACCCTTGACAAGAGATAAAGTAAAAGTTAAGATCAAGACTATCTTGAGTTTGACACCTCATGCTTAAGAGTGATTAGTAAGCACCTCTTAGCCAATCATATTACTTTAATCACTTAGAAAACCAGAATATTGGCTATGGGCGCATCGAGACTTTAATCACTTAGCCAATCATATTACTTTAATCACTTAGAGACGCTCAATCATTTGTTCTTTGAATGCACTTTCTCGAAACGTTGTGAAGGACTTCTACGAGACAAGATAAAATGGCGATGGGCGCATCGAGACTGGAGATTGGCTATACAGTGGGCTGCTCGACGATGGCGGGGATCACATCTCCTACATATGTCGTACAGACACATTCTGGCCTCGCTTATATACCACATTTGGATGGAGCGAAACCGTAGATGGAGAGAGAATATTCGTTCGTCACCGGCTCATGTCGTTACCACGGTCCTTGGGATTTTCTGGGCTCGACTCGATACTATTGATGAGAGGTTCACGTTGCAGAAGATTGCTATTAGACGGATATGGAGAGTGGCGTGGTAGCACATTTATTGTTCTTCGTTTATTCGTTTTTCGTTGGTTTCCAGTAGCATGTTACTGGTTGCTTGTTGTGAGTTCTATTCACACCCATCATGTAACTTTCCACCATTATTAATATAAAAGGGACCGGTTCCCAAAAAAAAAACAAAAAAACAAAAAAAAAAACCAGAAAGTCCATACCTAAAGAGAGGAGGAGCACGAACACTTGAGGAGAAAGGAGGGTGAAAGCATCATCATAAGAGATTAGCCAAAAACACACTCAAAGTGTAGTAAACCAAGCTCAAGTGAGGTATACATGTGAAATACCTTATTTATAATTCATTTATCTCATTCATGCTAGGTTTAAAAGGAAGTTGACATCATTGTTAACCTAATAAGGGAGTTAAGGGTCGAAATTGAGAAGTTCATGCATTTTATCCATGGAGAAAACATGATGATCACTAGAGGGGGGTGGAAGTGATTACAGCTGTGTTTCCAGCAACCCCTGTTCTGAGTTCTTAGGACTTGGAATCAGGGATATTGATGTTTTATGTCAAAAGTTATAAAGGAAATGGAACTGACTGCCAAACCAGGGTGACAGCAGCTAAGAACCCCCATAAAGATTCATTCTGGTATTTATGTACTTAGAATTCGACCATATGTAAAGAATTAAAGTATTAGATAATTTAGTTAGCTGTTCATACCCGTTGGAATCAACCTCATTGATGTTGTGTAACCATAGTTATGAATAAGAAGGCATTGTTTGCCAGTTCTGAAACAGCAGCAGCTAAACAGTAGGTTGATGGCTCATTTTGACTTCGATGCACTTCGAATGCGAAGATGTGGAAAGAAAGAAAGTTGTAGATACTTAAGTTAGATTTCCAGAACAGCTTCAAACACCTGATCGATGCTCTGTACCGAAAGTTATGAAGGAAAGATTACAAACTGTCATTTCGGGACAGCATTTGCATATGATGAAGACTTAGTTATGTACAAACACATGCATATCATGCATTTATGTCATTCATAGGGTCCTGTATTGATTTGTTAAATATGACATGTTTATAGGTTGAGACCCTAATAAAGGCAAGGATAAGGCCGAGTAAAGAGCGGGAGAAAAACTGTGAGTATGATTGCAACGTGTGCTTTATGTGCTATACGTGATTGATTTATGATTATGTGATCTACGTGATGAAGTATTATGCAAAGGTGTTGAGTCCCTTATATGATTCGACTTATGGGTGATATGATCAATGTTATGCATTTTATGTGCGACATGTGAGTATCTGTGATGCATCATGAAAGGCATGAATGTAAAGAAAAGACTGTTATGACCGCTATGACTTCAGGGGATGAGTGTTCGATGGATGATATTATCGATGGATATCCCTACGGGGAACTACAGAGTCCTGTACAGGCACCATATATGTGTTATGCTACAGAGTCCCATGCATGGGCACACAGACACTTTACGATCGATGGCCTGAGTCCAAGCTGGTTCATAACAGAAAGATAAAATAAATGAGCATATAGATGCATACGCTATGGTTATGTATGATTATGTAAATGACTATGTGACAGTGATATGTTATGGACTACGTGAATAAGAAAGTGATGTACCTGCGTATATGGATTGATATATGTTTCATGACAGTGTGATTGATGTATTTACGTTATTACTTTATAGTTGACATGTTGCGATCATACTCTGAATTGTTGTTTCACAGTTTGGTATTGTAGATCGAAGTGAGCTCATTTTGGCACTATGGAGTCAAGGTCGGCCGGCTATTTCCTCGTCCTTCTCCCTCCGCTCATCGATTGCATATAGTTCATGTAGATAGAGTGTGATGGTGTTACGTTTTAAACAGACTCTGATGTGTACATATATGTATATGTTTTACTTGCGTTGCACATTTTGAAAAGCGAAAAACTTTACGCGAAATTATTTTGGAAATTTCGTGGTTTATGTGTCTATGGGAAGGAGCGCCACAGACATAGAACATCGAGCACAACAAAGGGTAGAGGAAAGCACCCGAACCCACCAAAACAGTCCCAGACAAGCGAAAGCATAGATATATGAGTCCAAGGCCATACAATACAACAATAACAAGCCCCAAGGGACCAACGACGACCGAGTTTATCTTCTATTATTTCCGGTGCACACTCTTATCAAAATCCGCACCAGATCATCGACAACTATATCCTCGAGTTATCATGGACCTAACGTAGAGAGTTCGAAGCCAAGGCGAAATTCATAATTTTCCAACATCGCAAGACCTTCAAACAGTCTCTCAAAAATATCTATGTGTTAGGCGAAGCCGTGGATAGACAGCTGGATTTGGCAGCACCATGGATCGAGGACACGTGTCAAAAGATCTAGAGGAGGCCGAATAGAATGAAGACGCTTGATCAACTAAATATGAGGTGGCTATCAAAGTTGAGGTAGAGCGACAGAACAAGAAACCTATGGATTCTCCGTGTGCCGGCACGTGCGGAAGACCAAAAGAACTTGTTCAAAGAAAGGTCGCCCCCTTTCAACAAGAGTACGAGTATACGAAAAGGACCTAGGTAGTTTCAAATACCTAGAGTTCAATTTGATTTGGTGCGAAGATCATTGAAGCAAACCACGTCCATCTTCAACGCCGCGACGTCCAACAGATGATGTTCCTTTGTGACACCTGCAGGGCAAAGAAACCCATCGTCGGACAAGCTTACCTTGCAAACAAGGGCTTCCTTCTCCAACTTGTCATATTTCACGGAGCCCAAGAACTACAGGCGAAGAAGAACATAGAGCCGTGCCACATCACAGACTTAACGACAAAAATAAAGAACACAAAGGGGGAGATTGTTAGGAATATTTTTAGTTGTGTTGTTTTAGTCTTTTTAGTCTTTGTATACTTGAAATATAAATTTGTATTGTTGTTATAGACTTAGGCTCTTTAACGCAAACCATCCAAAGGAGAGAAGAGAGCAAAATTCTTTATATTAGATGTTTAGTTTGTCTAGGGACCAAAAATGTAATTGTGCCAAAATATTGGCATAAAGGTGGGCTAGGGCTTCCACTTGTAATCATCCTTCATTGAAAGAAATTCCCACTTGAGAAAAAGGGGCAGCCGCCACCTCTCTCTCTCTCTCTCACTGTTATATCAACGAAAACCATCCAAAGGAGAGAAGAGAGCAAAATTCTTAGATAAATCGAGGGTTGCTGGGTTTTGGTGACCTACAACACACATAAAAGTGATACTAACTCGAGAAAATTAATTGCATGAGTTCCGTTTAAAACTCGTCGAAATACCCTGAATAAAATCAAAGGAACTCAAACCACGAGTAAATAAAAACTTATCATGTCTCAGCGGTTCACAAAACAAACCAACCACAAACATCCCAACAAGATAAAAGCATACAGCCCCCAACCATCATACGTCTACATCTTCACTCGACCAACACGAGATATACACCGACACGAACACAAAAACGACCATATATAAAATCACACATCAGACGCAGCAAAAGGAACTAGCCCGCCACACAGGTTGTCGTCCATGTACAATCCACCTCAAAAGCCCGTGGAAACTCCAAAACCAGCCTCGCTATCTATGTCAGTCAAGTAAGGACATCACGCTCACCTACAATGCATGAACTATATGAGCTAGAAGCTCAGTAAGTAAAAATCATGCATGCTGAGTGAAATATGCAAATCCTCATCATATGCATAATCTAAGTGTGACTCGACATCTCAAAATACATCATCTCTCTCATATCCTCTGTCTGGGCCCGTGGCTAAAAACTATGCACTACCAAGACTTCAATAAATCATCTGACAGTGGCCCACTCTGGGTAGCCAACACTAGGTCGCTCCTTCCCAGGTCGCCCCTTCTGTCGCAGTCGCCTATGCTGGTAGACTACGTCGGTAGCCTACGCTAGGTTTCCCTAGGTCGCCCCATCCTGGTCGCTCCTACCGCATCAATAATATGGTAGTGGCCCACTCCAGGTAGCCTACGCTAGGTCTCCCTATGTCGCTCCTTCCTAGGTCACCCCTTCTGCCTCAACATATGATGGTAGCCTACTCTGGGTAGCCTACACTAGGGTTCCATACCCTAGGTCGCCCCTGCCCAGGTCGCCCCTTGTTAGGCCCTTTCTTATCAATCTAAGGATGATTAACACTCAATTAGCATGAATTATCTTGAGGATTTTGGAATTTAGGGTTTGAAGGTAATTGAGAGATAAGTGTAGAGTGTTCTCCAAGCTAAATAAAATCAAGTGTGTTTCATTAAGCTTGGGAAAAGTGAAAGCACCTGGACCTAATTGAGCTAAGCTATCTATATATACCATACTTGTGGTATATTTACAAATAGGTCCCTATTCTATAATAAAATTACACACTTGGCCCAATACTAAAGATAGCTTACAATTTAGAACACAATTAAAATGTCTTCTACAATCTCCCCCTTTGTGTTCTTCGTTGAAGAGATGGCTATCTTCGTAGGGCATAAAAGGATTTCCTGAAGCCGAGTGCTACTTCATAGCCTCTGATTGAATTTCGCAAGTCGAGCCTTGCCTGTATTAAGCTTGCCGCTTTCTCGGTCAGGATCCTTGTGTCGTTGATTGTTTCAGCGACCTAATCATCTTCGGCTTGTCCTGCATCTAGTATCTCGTCGAGGACCTTCTTCAGCTTGTCACGGATAATTTTGAGAGTTCCATCAGAGAACTTTTCAATTTCTGATAGAAACATCACCCGTTTCGAGCCTTCGAAGTTCAGGTACACGAGGCATAGCTCTGGTTCTGCGAAGATGTAGCTCTCAGGGTATGATTCCAGATCCAGATCTGTGCCCACTATGTTTGGCCTAACGAGATTGACCTTCCTTGCATTGCTCTCCAAAGCGATTTGAAGGTCTTGTGCAGTATAAAACTTGATCTGCCTCAACATGTATCTTTTGATTGTTTCGAATCCCAGTCGGTATTTGAACTCTTTTAGGGTGAACTTTCTGTAAACCCCGAACATCTGGAGGATATCACCGGGTTCGACATCGGCAAGATCAGCTTCTGACAGCCGTTCTGTTGAGCAGTCTTTACGAGCGACCGTGTAGATAGGATAGTTCGTTTTCCCGACATTAAAGTGCTCGACTTCTATAATGTCTGCGATTGGATCCTTTGATCGTTGAACTCTCCTATTGTATCCATCTCGGGGAGGCCCTATTTTGGTATGTGACAGCATGTAGAGATGCCCGGCTGCCGCTGTCCCCGTCAGATGCGTGAGTCCTCTAGGGTCTAGGTCGTTCAACTGTCTGCTGTTCTTCTCACTCCGACATATATTTTTCCTGATTTCCTCTTGAAAGGGAGCTAAGATCCTTAAGTTGTCCCATGGCGCATCTTTCTTGGAAGTTCCATGAGTCAGATTTTCAGGTTCTCTGACTAGCATCTCTATTGCCTCTGGGAGTCCTGCTGGTTCATTGTCGTATCTTTCTCCTTCTTTCAATTCGGCGGCCGTGAATCTGAACATCTGCATGGAAGCTCGCCTTAACTGTGTTCTCGCATTGTAGATTTTGTGGAAGGCGGCTTCTTCTTCTTCATCCAGCTGAATCCAATCCCTCAAGATGTATTCATCGATATAGTCCTTCGGATTAGATGCGGTTGGAAGTGATGGTGGTAGGTTGTCGGTAGATGGTGGTGGTGGTGGTGGTAGTGATGATGTTGGTAGAGATGATGATGATGGTGGTAGAGGTGGTGGTGGTTGTGATGATGATGAAGGTGGTAGCGGTAAAGATGATGATGATGTGGTGGTAGTGAAAGTGATGGGGTGGTCTTTGGTGGTGGCGGTTGAGATGATGACGAAGGTTGAGACGACGAGGTGGTTGCTGATGATCGTCCTCGTCTCGACCTTGTGGTTGGTGGAGTCGGTTGCGGTGTGACCCTAGCCCGTTTGCTGCTTTCCCCCTCAGGGCGATCATCGGGATCGTCATGTCTTTGTTTTTGAGCTGGGGGGTCCTCACGGCCACGAGTTTGTTGGTGGGTCATCAGGTGGAGAAGCTCATGCATATCTGGCGTGAGGGTTTCTGTTTCGGAAAGAAGTCGAGACAGAAATAGGTCACGGAGTTCTCCGAGTGGCATGGTGTAGGGGTTGGGTGGTGTTTGGGTAGGTTCGGTAAGTGGGGATGTGGGGAGAGGTAACACAGGTTCTTCGACCAGCGGGGCTTTCCCTTTGTCCCTTGTAGCAGCCAGAATGGCGCTTTGAACCTTTTCCGAAATGGTTTCGTCTAGTTTTTCGGAAAATTTGGAAAAGGCAGACTCCAAGCACTGGTGAAGATAATCCTGGTTACAAAGGGTAACCGGACAGAGCCACTAAGACGTTCTGTCGTCACAGCATCGGAAAAGATGTCCGATGTGTGGCCAACCGTCACCGAAGTGACTGCGGGACTTGTAAAGACGGGGCCACGAAGGCTTCCCGTTGACATTCGCCGGGAGACGAGCTCAGGCAAAAGGCCCGATGGCACGGTTGTTGTGATGTTGGCCGTGTCGGGGCTTCCTTCCGATCCTCGCGTCACATCAACAGTGGATGTGGCTACGGAAGTTCTGACTTGGTCACGAAGACCAAGTGTAGCCAGTGTAAAAGGGTTCTGTGTCCTAGAAAAATCAGAAAATGTTGGGATTGGTGGTGGACACTAAACTCGATGTGTTTGAAGGAATGGTGGTGGATGGGGGCTGCGTTCCACCTTCTTCAATATCTGCTGCTGCAGAAGGAAGCAGAGATAGAGTACTTGGCTCTCCGTGATTATCTGAGACGATCGTCTGTTGGGAGATGACCGAATGGTCAAGGCTGGGTTGTGATTGCGCCGTTGCCCCAGATGCGGCGACTTCTACCCGGAGGCTGAGCGTATCAGCCTCTGTTCCTACGGGGGTTGTGGACGGAATGTTTTGTGAGGATGGAGTGGTGACCACAACCGTTGGTATTTGAGTCACCAACTCTTCAGACTGAGTATGTTCTGAAGAGGGTGTCGAAGGGTGCGGGGCCGGGTCGATTGTTCTCTCAGGACCCTCACTGACGCTCAGGTTTGTCCCGGGGTTAGTTTCTGGTGGGTTGTCCAGAAACATAGGGAGTTGTCGCTGTTGTGCGGCGCAGTAAACCAGAATGGATTCCCTGGTAGCCAGCCGAAGAAGCTCGTCAAGAATTGGCATTGGGCGATCCATCCATTTTGGTTCGGCTTTGGCTTTCTGGATGAACTTCATCTTTGGCGGGATATAGTCTTCATCGCTCGATCGGGTAGGTATCTCTGGATTGATCGCCATGAAGTGTTTGATGAGGAGTGGAAACCACCGTAGGTAGGGGACGCATTTGGTACGTTTTGCTTGGCCCCTAGTGTTGATTTGGTCTTCAAGATCGCTCCAAAGTAGTTGTGTGAAGTTGTAGTGTTTGGAGAAGATCAATCCATGGAAGATGCGTAAAATTGTTAGGTTGCCCTTATCGAACCGGTGTGTTTTGGGGATAAACACTTGTTGACCAGCCCAAAGAGGGTCTTCCAAGGATGAGGGATTTTTCCGAGTTGAAAGGAGGATAGACTGGCAAGTGGAGGCATATGTCCCATTAGCAGCATGTCTTTGAGAAGTTCTTGTTCGGTGGGAACCTCCTGATATTCGTCATAGATGGGGAGGTGCAGCACACGCTGGAAGAGTTCTTGTGTGAGTGTCACTTTTGTGTTGTCAAGTTTTGCTTCAAAGAAGATTGAGTTGTTTCTGGCAATCCTTTGTTTCAAGGTGGCCCAGAATTGTTGTAGGTACACCATGGGTACAGGCGCCGTCATGTTGAATGCCGGCCATAAGGGGTGCCCTCTTAGAATGGAAATGATGATGGGATCGGGACATTTGAGTGTGTCTGGATCTAGTTGAAAATTGTTGTCCCGAACATTTAGCCACTCGTGGGTAGGATATATATCTTCAATGGAAGCCATTTTAAATCTGTCAAAAAAATGGAAATTTAGTACAACTTTTGAAGCATGAGAATATTTGATGGAGCAGAAGGTTTAAGTATAGATGCTGTTTTTTTGTTTTTGTTTTTTTTTTTTTTTTTTTTTGTGTTCGAAATATTCTCGAAGTATGAATATACTGTGACATTTGGAAAATATTTTTCGTGCGAAAGAAAAATTCTAAGTATAAAAGCTGTGTTATTCGAAAATCAATTTTCGTTTGAAAATCAGATACAACTTTTTCGGATAAAAGTATTGTGGCGTTCGAAAATACATTTTTCGTGCAAAAAAAAAAATATTAGTAAAAGTTTTTCGTATGGAGGTACTGTAGTATTCGATAAGTGTACCGTTCGAAAAAGATGTTTTCGTTCGAATATCCCTTTATAAATTTTCGTATAGACATACTGTAGCAATTGAGAACATTTTTCGTGCAAAAATCGTGGTGTAACGTTTATCGTATAGAAGCACTGTAGGGTACGAAAATAGTTTTGTGCGAGAAATCTCTAAGTGTAGTTACTGTAGCGTACGAGAAATGTGATTTGTGCGAAAAACGCTTTGTAAACTATTTCGTTCAGAAGAACTAGCATTCGAAAATATTTTTCGTTCGAAAAATGCTGTAAAAGAGTTTTCGAATCAGAGATACTGTAGCTTTTGCAAAAAAAATGTTGTCGTTCGAAAAACGCTATGGTAACTTTGTCGTATCATTGAGACACTGTAGCGTTCGAAAATCAAAACTCAGATGTTTTCGTGTAAAGTTACTGTGGCGTCCGACAAAAAAAACGCTGTCATTCGAAAACTTATTTATAAACTTTGTATACACTGTATCATTCGAAAAAAATGTACGACAACTATTAAAATACTCATACGAAATGTATCAGACTTTTGCGTACCACAACTTTTTGTCGAACTAATTGTGCGTACGAAATCTCTCCAACAAAGGCTCATACGAAATCTTTGAAGGGAATGTATTTTCGTACCCAAAACAGAGCAAGTGTGACACGAAAACAGAGTAAAACAGTATTTTATAAAGAAAAAACAGAGGGATACGACGATGTAAACGAAAAATTATAAGGCATCCATACGAAACTGCATACGAAAAACTTTGCGAAGAACAGTTGATACGAAAACCTAATTGAAACTGTCGATTCAACAGCAATCGAACACTTAGACGATGATTTTCGTATAAAATCAAAGCATTTGTAGTGGATTCGCACCGATTAAAACACAAATTGAAAGCATTTGAATGCTAAATCAAAATTTACGAATTTGAAATCAAAATCTAGGTTAAAAAATCATTTGAATGCAAAAATCCGTGTTTCAAAATCGAATGTTATGAGTAAATGAACTGAATCTCCTTACCAATCGATGAGGCTTGAGGATTTTCTGAGGCTTGGATTCGATAAATCGACGATGAATCGTGCGATAAAGTAGCGTGCGAAAAAAAACTTGAGTGCGAAAGATATTGAGAGAGAGAGTATTTGAGTTTTCGTATCGTCTGATGCGAAAAACTGTTTTTCGGATGCATAGTAAAATGACAAATTGCAATGTAGGCACCGAAATAAAAATATTTGCTTTTGGACCACTAATAGCATTCAGATTGATCAAATAGGTACAATAAATTCATAAATTTGTAATATTTTCTCCCCTCAATTGATGCATTATTTTTCTTCAAAAAATATGTTCGCCCCCTTAATTCGGTATGCTTATTTATATAAGAAACTATACAAGTTCTCCCCCTCAATTAATGCATAAGTGATATTAATTTGAAAAAAAATCATGAAGGCAATTTAACTGAGATTTAGCATGCCGATTTCAGAGACAAGGAATTGGAAGCGTTTTTCATCCAAAGCCTTGGTAAATAAATCGGCAAGCTGCAGCTCAGTTTTCACAAAATACATGTCAATGATTCCTTTTTCAACACAATCTTTAATGAAATGATAGCGTATATCTATGTGTTTCATACGTGAATGGTGCACAGGATTGCCTGTAATGGCTATAACACTTTTAGAATCACTATAAATGGGAATATTATTTAAATCAAACCCATAGTCGCGAAGTTGAGTCCGCATCCATAATATTTGTGAGCAACAGCTAGCAGCAGCGACGTATTCGGCCTCAGCTGTAGATGTGGACACGCAGTTTTGCTTTTTGGATGACCAGCAGACCGACTTATCACCTAAGTATTGAGCGCTTCCAGAAGTGCTTTTCCTGTCTAATTTGCATCCTGCATAGTCAGAGTCAGTGTATCCAATTAGATCAAAATTAGAATCTTTTGGATACCACAGTCCTAAATTTTGTGTTCCTTTAAGATATCGAAGGATATGCTTTACGGCAAGCAAGTGTGACTCCTTTGGTTTGGCTTGAAAGCGAGCGCAAAGACATGTGGAGAAGACTATTTCCGGTCGACTTGAGGTAAGATATAGAAGTGATCCTATGATGCCTCTATATTCTGTTTCGTTTACTGAGTTTCCCGAGAGATCAGCATCGAGTTTACAGCTTGGAGACATTGGAGTTGGCATTGACGAGCTCGAGTCCATTCCGTATCGTTTGAGAATATCTTGAATGTACTTCGACTGATTAATGAATATTCCGTCTTGCATTTGTTTGACCTGTAGTCCTAGGAAGAATGACATTTCTCCCATCATGCTCATTTCAAATTTTGTTGTCATGAGCTTGCCAAACTTTTTGCATAGTCATTCGTCTGTCGAACCGAAATTATATCGTCTACGTAGATGTGGACGACTAATATCTCTTGTCCATGTCTTTTAATGAAAAGAGTGGTGTCTATGGTTCATTTGGTAAATCCTGAGTTTAGTAGAAATTTTGTGAGTACGTCGTACCATGCTCGTGGAGCTTGTTTTAATCCGTAGAGTGCCTTCTCGAGTTGGTAGACGTGATAAGGGAATTTACTATTTTGAAATCCATCAGGTTGAGCCACAAAAACTTCTTCTTTCAAAATGTCATTGAGAAAGGCAGTTTTGACGTCCATTTGATATACTACGAAGTTTTGGTGAGCTGCGTAGGCTAGAAATATCCTAATAGCTTCTATGCGTGCAACAGGAGCGAACGTTTCATCGTAGTCGATTCCTTCCTGTTGATTATAGCCTTTTGCAACTAGTCGCGCTTTATTCCTGATTATAATTCCATTCTCATCTCGTTTATTTTTGAAGATCCATTTCGTGCCAATTATGGTTTTGTGATCGGGTCGTGGCACTTGACGCCATACTTGAAGTCTTTCAAATTGGTTGAGTTCATCTTGCATTGCGTTTATCCAATCAGGATCTTGTAATGCTTCTGAAATGTTTCTTGGTTCGCTCTGACTTATGAAGCACGAGTATAAACACTCATTTGCTGTAGATGATCGAGTGCGTACTCCGGTTGAAATATCACCTATGATAAGTTCTGTTGGATGAGCACGGGTCCATTTTCTTGTATGGGGTACTGGTGCGTCAGGTGATTCTAAAGTAGGAGGATGTTGTTGTTCGTCTTCGATTGGATTTGTTTGGGGATGTTCAGCACTTTGTGGAGATTCTTCACCAGCATTTGGAGAGTTACTTATTTGAGATGACGAGGGTTCACTTGTTGGTATGTCGTCTGTCGGATCATTGTTAGTCATGGGTGAAGTCTCAGTGCTATGAGTTTCTTCTGAGATTTGTGGAATATCTTCTGTATATTCCTAAACTATTTGGGGATCTTCGAGTTTGGGTTCTATTGTTTGTAAAAATTGTTCCTCAAATAAGAAATTCCAGTACATTGTTGTAATGGGAGAACTCTTGAAATCATCTCCTTGTGCGGGTTTAGAACTTCTGTGTTCAGAAGCCTTTCCTGGTGTATGTGCGAGTCCTGATCTGTTGTGATCAGAAGTCAGTTGTGGAAGCACGGGTCTTGTACTGTTGTGTACAAAAGCCAATGTTGACTCATCGAACGTGATATTTATGCTTTCTTGTACGCGGCGTTCTGTTTTGATGTATACTCGATATGCTTTGGAGACGGAGGAGTATCCGATGAAAATTGCCTCAATTCCTTTTGGTGCGAATTTTCCGCGATCCACCTTATCGTTGATGATGAAGCATTTACAACCAAATATTCGGAGGAACTTGATGTTTGGTATTCTTTTGTTGATCAGTTCGTATGGTGTTTTGTCAAACCGTTTGTTGATGCTTGTCCTATTTTGTGTAAAACACGCGGTATGGTATTGACTGCCTCAGCCTAGAGAAAGTGTGGAAGATTGGAGTTGATCAGCATTGTTCGCGCTGCTTCAATAAGTGTTCTGTTCCTTCGCTCCACTACGCCGTTTTGTTGAGGAGTTCGTGCTGCTGAGAATTGTTGTGAAATTCCTAAGGAATCATAGAAATCCTTCAGATTTTTGTTTTTGAATTCGTTACCGTTGTCTGAGCGGATTATTTGAATGGATTTCTGCATCATATTCTGTGTTGTTTTCACAAAGTTTATCAGTAGCTCAATGGTCTTGTCTTTAGATCTCAGAAATCTAGTCCAGGTGTATTTCGAATAGTCATCCACGATCACGAGCACATACCGCTTTCTGCTTATGCTTTCAACTCTCATGGGCCCACATAGATCTATATGTAGTAATTCTAGTGGTTGAGTAGTTGATGGAACCGGTTTGCTTTTGTGGGGTGCTTTTCGAATTTTGCCTAATTCACACGCAGGACACATATGTTCCTTTTTGAATTTTAACTTTGGTAATCCTTTGACCAAGTTTTTGGATGCTAATTTTCGGAGATCTTTGTAATTTAGGTGAGAAAGCCGTTGATGCCACAAATGATTTTGATGTTGGATGTTGTCGGAGAATAGACAGACTGCTGAGGACGGCTGAGCTGTTTGTAGGTTGATCGTATATAGGTTGGATTTTCTTGAACCTACTAAGAGCTCTTCTTCCTTTTTGTTTCTGATGCTGCATTCTTTGGCTCTGAAGAGCACTTGTAGTTCTTTATCACTGAATTTTCCGATACTAAACAGGTTGTGGCTTAATCCTTCAAGGTAGCAGACATCCTTGATAGTGAGATTTTTGTGGTGGATGTCGCCGTAACCTCGAATATATGCTAGATCATTATTGCCGAATCGTACTTTACCTCCGTATTGTTCGATGTAGTTGCTCAACAGTTCTTTCTTTCCTGTCATGTGTGTGGAGCAACCCGAGTCTAGATACCACACATGATGGAGCTGCATGAGAAAAAGAATTAGATTGTTTTAGGTACCCATATTTGAATGGGTCCTTCTTTGTCAAATTTAAAGTTAGGTTGACCTTGTCTTTTTCTAGTTTTAATTGTTGGAACAATTTTTGGTACCCATACTGTTTTTGTAATTTTTTGGAGATTTTTTGGTATCCATTTATTTAGTGTCTTTCTTGACCTAGAGATTTGGTTTAGGTTTTGATTTTCGCTTTTAGAATAGTTCTTAGGTCGCCATTCTTGTATTTGTTTATTAGTCTTATGGGATATTTTGGGTAACCAAATGTTAGTAGTGTTTGATTTAGAGTCTGATAATATAATATATTGTTTCCAAAGTAAGTTTGTCCTTTTGGAAGCATCTTTTGGAGTTTTAGTTTCCTTTTCTTCCTTTTTGAGAAATTTTGTATTATATTGAAAAGAATGCTTTATTACAGGCTGCTTCATAGACTGACTAGACTTTGTTCGAAGATAATTCGTCATGCCCTCAGTTTTTGTCTTTTGATTCCTTAGATGTCGATCTGTAGATAAAGTAGGAGTATTAGACGAAGAGGATTCATAACTATATGTATTTTTAAGTGTAGATATTTCTTTAAGAAGTCGTTGCTTTTCGATTTTAAACCATAGTCTTTCAGCATTCAGAATTTTTTGGATATTGACCTTTTCTGTTTTATCATTGGGTAATGGTACTTCATCCTCTTTCTTTTGAGAGTATTCGAGTTCCTTTTTGGGAGTTATTAATTGTTGATTTTTAATTGATTTTCATTTAATGGAGTATAATCTATGTGGATTTCAGCCTTTTTCGGTTTTTCGTCTTCTAATGCCTCATCTTCAGATTTCTTAGTGAATATTATTGGTTTTGGTAGTTCTGTTTTAATACATTCGAAGTCATAGAGTTGTTTATCTGGATTTTCTTTTTTTTGATATCCAATTCCTGCTCTAGGAACATAGAATCGTGTGTCTTTGGGTTTGTTAAATTTTACCAGTAGCTCGCACTTTTCTCGTCTGATTAATTGATCCTCTATTACTTTAATTTTTGAGTATAAAGCACATCGTTGTTCGAGGAGGGTTTTATTTTGAGCTTTAATATTGACATTTTCATTTCAATATGTTAAAGATTCTATTGTTAGTTCATTAATTTTTAGTTCTTGTTGCTCAATTTTGGAGTTTAAAACTGTTATCCTCTCTTGTTCAATTTTCAATTTATTAGCTATAATGGCTTTTTGTTCGAGAATTTGTTTTAAAATGTTTCCACTATTCTGATCCTTTGTATTTTGTTTGTTGTCTATTTTTCTTTTGTTTTTGATAATTTTGATTTGTTCTTTTAACGCTTTTATTTGTTCAAGCAAATAAGGTGTGTGAAAATTTACCTGCGAATCGTCCGATGATGCATATGCAGTGTCGGAAGCGCTTGGAGTTTTTGCATTGCAGTCATCGTCAAGTTTTGCCATGAGTGCACAATTCTCGGGTTCACTGTCAGAGGAGTTCTCTAGCCAATAGTCTTGTTCTGCCATCAGTGCTATGCCTGCTTCCTTTTGTTTGGAAAGTTGAAGTTTTTTGACATAGTAGTTGATGTCTTTTGTCTTAGGCTGCAGGCAATCCTTAGCAAAGTGTCATGGCTTCCCACAATTGAAGCACTTAGATTGTTTGTCTATCGATTTAGGCTGAGATGTCTCTCCCTGCTTTTCTTTATTTCGAGAACTTGTAAACCTTTGTTTGTTGGATGAGGATGATGCCTTCTTCCTGAAGTACTTCTTGTTAACCATCTTGGTGAGTAATGCCAATTGCTTTCTAACTTCTTTCATCTCCATATCCGAGTCCGAATTGGAGTCATCCTCAGTTTCTGAAGAGCTTGAAATTTTGCTTATTTTGGACTTTGATGATTTTTGCTTTCGTTCAGTCACAAGAGCTATTGATTCTTCAGACACCTTTTGTGTATTTTCTTTGACTAATTCATTGATGTCTTCAATGTGTTGTGCGAGGTTGTCAAAGATTGTGTGGATGTCCATTTCGTCTAGATCTTTGTTCTGCCGTATTTGGGTTGTCACCCTTTTCCATTCTGGCAGTAAAGATGAAAGGAATCGGATGTTTATCTCCATGTTTGTTTTTGAAATGCTTATTTTCCTCATCTCATTTATGAGGGTTAGAAACCTTTGGTAGGTGTTGTGTAGGTCTTCATCTGGTTTGGCCTTGAATGAATCGTAGGCCGTTAGTATATTGGCTTTCTTAGCCTTGATGCCGACTTCTGTTCGTTGCATCATTTTGTGAACTTCATCCCACATATCCTTAGCCGTAGTCATACTGTCTATCAGGATGTAGATGTCATTTGGTATTGCTTGCAGGAGATAGGTTTTGGCTAATAAGTCTGCTTTAGCTCTCATTTTCTCTAGATCAGAGTACTCTTCAGGAGTTTTGAGCCTTTTGGAAGCCGGAATGGGCGGATCATTTTCTGGAATTCCATCTATGTGCATCCAGAATTGAGCAGGTCCATCAAATAGAGATGGTAGTATTGACGCTGCTTGTTCTTTGCTTTCTAGGAATGTTAGGAATCTGCTCCTCCACGCTGTGTATTCTCCGCGTCTTAGTATCGGCGGTCGAACATCGTTACCCATTGAGTAAGCATCCATGATTCTTCCTTAGATTTGTTGGATTCTTTCTACTTGAATTTGAAGATCGAAAACTTGAGAATTTTAAGAAATCACACGCAAAGGGTTAGTTGAACTGGTATAAAATTTTATAATAGCCATTGTGTGTGGAAAGTGAAATTTTCTGTTTATAAGAGTAATTTGTATGAAAGTAATGGTTGTGCTGATGCGAAAAAGATGTTTCAAAAAAAATTTCGTACCAAAATTTTTTTTTTTTTCGTATCTGCAACAGTTTTCGTATGAGAATAGTAAATGATTTTCGTATGAACAGATAAAAAATGTTTTTTTTTTCGTGCTGAGAAAATGTTAAACGAACTTTTCGTACGGGTAATTTTTTAAAATGATATCATAATAAGAAAGTTTTCGTATTCAAAAGTTTTTCGTGCGTAAACTTACGTATTGGAACAAATATAATTGTTTTTTTTTTTTTTTTCGTATCAAGGAATTTTTCGTACGAAAGTCAAAGCTAAAAGTTTTTCGTATTGACTCTTTTTCGTTCGAAAAAATCAATTTTCGTATCACAAAAGTTTGTCGAACGAAAATATATTTTTGTATACTCGAAACTTTTCGTATTACAAAAGTTTGTCGAACGAAAAATATTTTTGTATACACGAAACTTTTCGTATGGGAATTTTTCGTGCAGACCTATTTCGTACGAGAATAAAATTGTATTTCGTATCAATATTTTTCGAATGAATAGAGTGTGTGAAAAAAAGGAAAAATAACTCTTTTTTTTTTCGTATGAGAAGTTATGCGAAGAAAAAAACTTTTCAAGTCAATAATATGCGAAAAACAAAACTTTTCGTATCCAAAGTTTTTTTTCGTATGCTACAGATACGAAACTGTAAAGTCAATGCGAAAAATTCAGGAAATGTGAGAGATACGAAATCTTGGTCAATGCGAGAGAAAAACTTGGTACGAAAGATATTTCACGGACGGTACGAAAACATTAAACTGCCGAAAATCAATTATACAATTGCTTCAATTGACACATAGATCATGAATATTCAATCGAAATATACTGGGTAATTAGGCAAAAACACTCGATTAACACGTTAAAGAGCAAATCAAGTAGTAATTTTCGAGATTTTGTAAGAACAGTTTGACGATTGAAAAATATATCGAAGGTTGATTTTGACAGACAATCTCAGATTTGAATCAATTGATCGAAAACAACTAACAATTAGCAAGCGAAAATGATATATATTCGAACACCTTAAGATCAACATCAAACACGAATTTCAACACAAAAACAAAGAATTGTTTGATGCGAAAATTAATAGATCGGTGCGAAAACTTTCTCGCGAGCATTCAAAATCGAATTCTCAACATTTTCGATCAACAAATAGAGCAGAGTTGGCTCTGATACCAATTGTTAGGCCCTTTCTTATCAATCTAAGGATGATTAACACTCAATTAGCATGAATTACCTTGAGGATTTTGGAATTTAGGGTTTGAAGGTAATTGAGAGATAACTGTAGATTGTTCTCCAAGCTAAATAAAATCAAGTGTGTTTCACTAAGCTTGGGAAAAGTGAAAGCACCTGGACCTAATTGAGCTAAGCTATCTATAGATACCATACTTGTGGTATATTTACAAATAGGTCCCTATTCTATAATAAAATTACACACTTAGCCCAATACTAAAGATAGCTTACAATTTAGAACACAATTAAAATGTCTTCTACACCCCTTCCGTCAATGGTGCACTAGTAATAACCACATACACCTTAACTGCATGCCAATAAACAGCACATATATATCGCTCCTCGGCGATCACGACTATGCATGCCAACACTCAACAATACCCGATAATATGCATGCACATGTATACGTCGTGAATGGTATGCTCATTAATTCACGTAGCTCATATACAAATATCAATCATCATATAATAACAACGCCACAAAATAATCATCAAAACATCGAAGCACGTATAGTATAAACACCGAATAATATGTCCATCCGTCGTAGTTGGATTTTCACTTACCTGTACCCCGAACTTTCAAAAATCTGATTTTGTATTCGGAACTTGAAAATATATAAATAGGACTGTCCTAGACTTCCTTATCCTATTTAGCACCTCCCTTGGAATATGGTAGCTGTTATATGTGATGAATCATACGATCATATATTAAGCATGAGTTATCTTTATTATACTCATATCATATATAAGTATTATTTATACAAAAAAGTAGTTTACTTACAAGATGAATCACGTATGATTGTTGTGAAGGAGAAAACAAATCCTATAGCTTAGATGTTGAAACTCACCTTCTCACTTCTATTTCTCGTATCATTTTTTTTCCTTATCTTCTTACTGTTGTCCCTCTTTTCTCGTCACTTGCAGCTCTCACCAAACAAATACTTCTGTTTAGTCACTATATAAATTAAGTGAATGAAATGAGGCTGTTGATTGATTTACTTCATCATTAAGTAAGGTAAATTAATTTTTAGGACTGTAAATTACATTTTATACCCTATTTAATAAAATAACAGAATTTCAATTTACTTTTTAATAACAAATGTCCACTTATATTATTTAAAAATGGTTTTTGAAATCAGTCACACATACTAGCTCTACACGTGTTGTTAGTCGTAATTAACTATCAACACGTGTCTTATAGCCAAAACCGATTCAATTAATTCAAGTAAGAATTTCTAAATAATTTCTCAAATAATAATTCCTATAGCTATTATATCACAAATTGGTCTCATTAATAATAATAATTACGTTAGTTAAAAAAAAATGTACGTAAGATATGCAAAATATAAAAGTACACCTCACATGCAACACGTAAGACTTATATGAATTATGCATATATAACCAAATGCATAATTCATAACAGTCAGCAAGTATAATGCATGAAATATATTGGCCAAATGAGATGTTTGAGGGCTCGGGTACTACATCCTCCCCTCCTTAAAAGAATTTCGTCCTCGAAATTCAACTTATCGAAATAGGTCAGGGTATTTAGCTCGCATGTCATCTTCTCTTTCCCATGTCGCCTCTTCCACCGGTTGATTCCTACACGACACTTTTACCAGCGGAATTGTTTTTTTCTTGAGTTGTTTGACTTCATGTAGAAGAATCTCCACCGGCTGCTCCTCATAGCTCAAGTCAGGTTTTAGCTCGATAGGCGCATTCTTCAAAATTTGGGTAGGATTCGCAACATATCTCCGCAGCATCGATACATGAAACACATTATGTATTTGCGATAATGAAGTGGGAAGCTCGAGTCTGTAGGCTACATCTCTAATTTTCTCTGTCATTTTGAAAGGACCAATATATCTCGGACTCAATTTTCCTTTCTTCCCAAATCGCATTATACATTTCATTGGAGACACCTTTAGGAACACTAAGTCACCAATATCAAACTCGAGTGGTCTTCATTTCTGATCAGCGTAACTTTTCTGCCGACTTTCTGCAGTCTGCATAATCTGTCAAATTTTCGCTACCGCATCCGTCATTTCTCGCACCATGTCAGGTCCAAGCAATGTTTTCTCGCCGATTTCATCCCAATGAATAGGTGATCTACATTTTCTTCCATTCAAGGCCTCATACGGTGCCATTCCAATAGTGGCATGATAGCTGTTATTATACGAAAATTCGATCAATGGTAAAAATTTACTCCATTGAACTTTGAAATCTAATACGCAAGTACGAAACATGTCTTCCAAGGTCTGAATTGTTCATTCTGATTGCCCATCTGTTTGAGGATGATAGGTCGTGCTAAAAGATAATTTTGTCCCCATCGCCTTCTGTAAGCTTTTCCAAAAGTTTGATGAGAATCTCGAGTCTCGATCTGAAACTATTGACAGTGGAACGCCATGGAGTCGAACTATTTCTTGAATGTAAGTTTCCACATATCGATCCACGGTGTATGTCGAACTAATGGGTAGAAAATGAGCAGACTTGGTTAATCTGTCAACGATTATCCAAATAGCATCGTGTCCCTTTAAAGTCTTTGGTAAGCCAACAACGAAGTTGTTAGGCCCGTTCTTATCATCCAACGAAGAACTCAAGCATAGATTCGATAGATTTACCTAGATGATAATGCGAGCGGAAGCTTTAGGATTAAATCAATCAAATCTTGATTAAAACTCAAACTTTCTCTCCAATTAACTTCTTTCTCTCCCTACAATTCTACCGTAATTAAGATAATGATGAGAGAGTTTTTCTAGTAAGAGAAAGCTAAACTCAAGTTGTGTGCTAATCACACACACTTGCCCTATATATACCAAAGTATACTTTGGTATATTTACACTTTAGTCCCTATATTTACATATATTACAATTAAGTCCCTAGACAAAGATAACATGATATTGAACACTATAAAATATTTCCAACAATCTCCCCCTTAGTGTTCAATTGTCATTGAAGCGCCGGTTGTCTTTGTCTTTGACAATCTGCAGTCTTCATCTTTATTTGAACACAACAGAAAGATTCCTAACAATCTCCCCCTTTGTGTTCAACTTTTAATTTGACACGGTCTTTGTTGCTGTTTGAAGAAAATAGCTGAGAGCATCTGGAGAATCTTCAGTCTCCTCCTATTTACATGCACCCTCTTTCTTCTTTGCAACTTGAATATTCGTCACCTTCTTGCATATATCAGAGTCATGCGGATCATCAGCATTGACTTGTCGTGTTTGCTCGAACCATGGAGAGAGGTCTTGTTTGTTGTGGCTCAGCACGTGCGTTGAAAGCTTGGCTTCTTGAGTTCACGTGCTTGGCCTCCTTGATATACTTTTCCCCCTCATGGCGATTCATTTGTATCGTCATGCTGTGTGATCAAGGTGACCCTGAGTGTACGCTGAACGTGTTGGCATTGAATTCCGGATGAACTACCTGAAAACGGGACGGACGACCGATCATCGTCAGACATCCCTCGATGTCACTCTTGGTCGTTGATGCAAAGTCACACAGACTTGCATTTGAAGGGACTACGGGGCCACATAGGCAACCCGTTGACATCGTTCTAGAGTCGTGCTCCAGAAGATGGCCTGATACCGTTGTTGTTTTTAAGTTGCAACGACATGACTTCCTTCTGATCATGAAAGCACATCATTTAATGATGCGTCTACAGAAGTTCTGGCATGGTCACGTTGACCTGCAATATGTGTGTAAAAGAATGTATGTGTCCTAGAAAATTTTAAAAGATATTTTGGCTATGAGGACACACTAGACATTTACGGGTTCAAGAAAGTTGTGGTGTGGGGCTGTAGACCACTTTGTTCAATATCTCCCGTTTCCAAATGAAACGGTGATAGCTTATGCGGTTCCCCGTGAGATATTCAAACGTTTGCCTTTAGGGAGACAAAAGAGTAGCTAGGAAGGGTTGTGCATGCGCCTTTGGACCAGATGAAGCGTCTTCTACCCGGGATCTGATAAATCAGTTCTGTACCTATATGGTTATGATCCGGATAGTTTGTGGTTGAGTTGTAAGGATGTCATCGTGATACGCTCAATACCCTCACATACACTCGGGGTTTGTTCCTGGGGTAGGATCAGTTGGGTCTACTGAACCTTTGAACAGGTATGTGAACAACTCTTTTGTGTCCATGCGCTTGTTGGCATTTAGGTAGCACTCCCTCTTCAAAGCATGAAGGTTGTCTTCAGGGCAATCCCTTTTAAGTTCTAGCGCTGTTTTTAGGTAACACTCCCCCTAAATACTTGCGCTAATTCTAATGTGATGCCCATGCTCCCCCTAAACAGATGCGCTTTTTGAGAAATTGCATATTAAAAAAAATCAAGCGCCTTTTGTATTTGAAGTGATACCCCCCAATAAATGTGTCTTTTGCACTTATAAGTCTCACTCCCTCGAAAATATATGCGCTTTTTACATTAAAACTATGGTAATACGCTCTTTTGAAGTTCACGCGCCTAATCTATCTATCTATCCACTCCCCCAAAAAGTATATAGAATATGAAGACCGAATATTCTGTAAAGGTAAACGCTCTTTATAATAAGTCGAACTCCTTATGAAAATCAAGAACTTAAGATATAGAGTTTGACTCCCCTGAAATTCAAGCGCACTTTGAATTTTGAAATCGGCTCGGCCTTCTTTGAACATTGTAGCTCAATATGTATATATATATATTTTTTATGGCCTTTTCTTTCTCTTTTTTTTTATGGCCTTTTCTTTTTTTTTTATTTATTGGCCTCTTTTTTTTATGGCTTTTTCCTGTTTTTTTTTTTTTTTTTTTTTTTTTTCCTCTTTTTTGTATGGCTTTTTCCTTTTTTTTTTATAACAGAAAAATAAAAAGAAAAACAAATGTCAAATCAAGAGCTTTGGAATAGTCTTGATTTGGTGTGTTTGCTCACGTCACATACCGATCACGAGTGTGGAGCAAACCAAATACCACACGTGTCGGGGTCTTGTGTGACTGCTCATCATCGCATACCGACCATACATGTGGAGCAATCGTCGTCTATTTACCATGGATGATCGGGAACTTGCAAAATAAATTATCGGGACTTTGGTACCCATTTTTGGACGGGTCCTCCCTGATTAGCAGTAAAATATTTATGCACAGATGGTTCAAGTATGGAATAAGCAAGTAAAGTAGTCTTGGACTTAGGTACCCATTGTTGTTCTGGACTACTTATTAGCATTCGTAGTTTGTGAGTCCATACTTGTGTAGTTTGATGTGATGCATACGTTGTAGCGTTGGTGAACATGTGCCTTTTAGAGAATATTTTCTCGTTCGCCAGTCTATGAAGATGTTTTTCGGATTTGATTTGGACTGGGTACTTGAGACAGGAGTACGATCTTATACTATGAATTGTATTTTTGATAGAGGGATCGTATTTCCTATTGTGGAAAATCACATAATTCACATTTTGTTCTGTAGCATTCACATTATTATTAGCACAATTATTAATTTTCGACGATTCAGTTTTGTCAGAGAATGTATAAAAATTGTTTTTAGAAATATTTGTAGTTTCTTTTTCTAACTTTGAAAGTTTAGGAATGACTTTTGTAATTTTCTTTGTAGGAATAGAGGTAGATACATTTTTGCTCATCTTAATATAGAATGGTTTATCTTCCTCTATTCTTTCTTCCTTGATAGCGTTAGTCATTCGTGGTGTGTTCTTATTCTGTTTTGGAGACATGTCTTTTAATGGTTTGTTTTTAATAGAATAAGAAGCTGAGGTTGTGCCTTTTTCTCAGGAATATTTGAGAATTGAATTCTCCTTTAAAAGCTTATCCATTTGAACTCGAAACCCGATTCGTTCGGAATCTAGAAGAGAATGTAATCCAGCAATTTTGCGATTACTTTCTAGAGTGTAGCAATTCTTAGGTTCGGGTTTTATAGTTTGTAAAGAATGTTCATTTTCAGTTGTGTTGGGCACTTGCTCATCTGTCTGAGTTGACATATTGCTAAACATAGGCTTTTGAGCTTGTCTTTTCGTCGCAAGAGTATCTTCTAGTTCTTTAATTTTTGAATATAGTGTCTTGCGTTCTTCAAAGAGACAATTATATGTAGCTAAAGAAGTTTTATTGTCATTTTTACAATCAGGCAGTTCTTTTCTAAGTTCACAGACTTTTATTTCAGAACTTCCTAATTTTAATTCAAGGTCTGTGATTTTGGCTTGTGCAGTAGCTAAAATACATTGAAGACTAGATGCTTTATTAAGATATTGTCTAAGAACACGCTCATTATTAGCTAACCTATCTTCTAACTCTTTAATAGTTCTTTGAGCGTTCATATAAGAATCCATTTTTGACGTTTCAGTTCCGACCAATTTAAGTTTGAAAATTTTAATTGGTAAATATTGTCGTGGTGTATAGAATGTTGGATTTTAATTTCAATTATGTTGGATGCTTATTGATCGTTATCGTGTGTTTGATTTGATATTAAATTTTGGATCAATGTGTTCAAATAGATTTTCGAATGATTAAGTTTTTAGAAGTTTAGGTATCAAAAAGACTTTTGAAATGATTAGAAAGAAAAAAAATTGTACCGAGAATAATTTTTGTACCGAAAAATTTTACCAGTCAAAAAAATTTTGTTACCCAAAACTTTTTCGTATGAACCGGGAACCTTTTTAAAGCAGGTACAAAAAAAATCTCGTATCTGTATAGAATAGTTTTTCGTATGAGAAGAGTTTTTCGTATGAGAGGGGATACGAAATCTTTAAAGAAATAATAAAGTATTCCTACGAAAACTTTTTCTTTTGCGTATTGCAGTAGTGCGAAAAACTTTTAAAGAATATTAAAATATTCTTTCCTAAAAGTTTTCGTACTGAAAATCAGAAAGCTTTCGTATGCAAATTTTTTTTTCGTATAGAGACTTTTTTGTACGAAAGTCAAACTCAAAAGTTTTTCGTATGAGATATTTTTCGTACGAGAAAAAAATATTTTTTGTATAGGAATTTTTTTTTTCGGAGGAACAGTAGCGTGCGAAAAAAATTAATTTTTGGATGAACAGTGTTTTCGTATGAACAGTGCATGCGAAACAAAATTTATTTTTCGGATGAACAGTGACTTTTTCGGATGAACAGTGTTTTCGTATGAACAGTGAGTGCGGGGAAAAAATTTATTTTCGGATGAACAGTGACTTTTTCGGTTGAACAATGTTTTCGTATGAACAGTATTTCTCGGATGAACAGTAACTTCGATTTTTTTTTTTTATATTTTTTTTCAGTGATGCGAAAGTTAAAAGTCAATACGAAAGAAAACGTGACTGTGAGAGGTACGAAAGTTTTAGTCAAGCAAAAAAAATGATACGCAAAAAAAACTTTTGAATGGTGCGAAAACTTGTTCTACAATGCGAAATTTGCAAAAATCTTCTAATTAACAAACAAATCACCGAGAATCGATCGAACTATACTGGGTAATCATGTAAAAACAATCGATTAACACAATTACGAGCAAAACATATTGCAGTTTCGAGTTTATCACATGAACTAGATGAAGATCATATGAACAATGTTCGATCGAAAATTCAAAATCTGTCCAAATTAATATCAATTAATTAAAGATAATCACAACTGATATATATCAAACGATTCGCAAATTGATTTCGCTCAGAAAAATACGAAAAACAGCAATCAAAACATCATATAATCATGCGAAAAAATGAAATGGCGCGAAGAACACTCATGCGAGAAAAAAAAAATTCAGCAACACAAATCGATCAATTCAACAACGATTTTGGCTCTAATACCAATTGTTAGGCCCGTTCTTATCATCCAACGAAGAACTCGAGCATAGATTCGATAGATTTACCTCAATGATAATGCGAGCGGAAGCTTTAGGATTAAATCAATCAAATCTTCATTAAAACTCAAGTATACTTTGGTAATTTACACTTTAGTCCCTATATTTACATTGAAGGTCACAGATTTAACATCCAATCAATGAACTCGAGCTTAGATCAAATGAGAATTACCTTGATTAAACACGCGCGGAAGCTTTGGGTAATTATCAATCAATCTTCATTAAACCTCAAGCTTTCTCAACAAGCAAACCCTTTCTCTCTCTACAATTAAGCCCTAATTATGATAATGATGAGAGAGATATTCTAGTGAGAGAAAGCTCTTACTCAAGTTGTGTGTATTTTACACACAGTTGCCCTATATATACCAAAGCATACTTTGGTATATTTATACTTTAGTCCCTATATTTACATAAAATACAATTAAGTCCCTAGACAAAGATAACATGATTATTGAACACTAGAAAATATTCCTAGCAATCTCCCCCTTAGTGTTCAATTGTCATTGAAGCGCCGGTTCTCTTTGTCTTTGATAATCTTCAGTCTTCATCATCATTTGAACACAGCAGAAAGATTCATAACAATCTCCCCCTTTGATAATTTTTGCCTTTGTGTTCAACTTTGAATTTGACACGGTCTTCTGTTGCTGTTTGAAGAAAATAGCTGAGAGCATCTGGAGAATCTTCAGTCTCCCCCTATTTACATGCACCCTCTTTTTCTTCTTTGCAACTTGAATCTTCGTCACCTTCTTGCATATATCAGAGTCGCGTGGATCGTCAGCATTGACTTGTCGTGTATGCTTGAACCATGGAGAGAGGTCTTGTTGGTTGTGGTTCAGCACGTGCGTTGAAATCTTGGCTTCTTTAATGAGTTCACGTGCTTGGCCTCCTTGATATACTTCTCCCCCTCATGGCGATTCATTTGTATCGTCATGCTGTGTGATCAAGGCGATCCTGTGTACGCTGAACGTGTTGGCATTGAATTTCGGATGAAGTACCTGAAAACGGGACAGACGACCGATCATCGTGAGACATCCCTTGATGTCACTCTTGGTCGTTGATGCAAAGTCACACAGACTTGCATTTGAAGGGACTACGGGGCCACATAGGCATCCCGTTGTCATCGTTCTAGAGTCGTGCTTCAGAAGATGGCCTGCTACCGTTGTTGTTTTGATGTTGCAACGGCAGGACTTCCTTCTGATCATAGAAGCACATCATTGAATGATGCGTCTACAGAAGTTCTGGCATGATCACGTAGACCTGCAATATGTGTGTAAAAGAATGTATGTGTTCTAGAAAATTTTTTTAAAAACATTTAGGCTATGAGGACACACTAGACATTTATGTGTTCAAGAAAGTCGTGGTGTGGAGCTGTGGACCACTTTGTTCAATATCTCCCGCTTCCAAATGAAACGGTGATAGCATATGCGGTTCCCCGTGAGATATTGAAACATCTGTCTTTTGGGAGACAAATGAGTAGCTAGGAAGGGTGTGCATGCCCTTTTGGACCAGATGAAGCGTCTTCTACCCGGGATCTGATAAATCAGTCCTGTATCTATATGGTTATGGCCCGGATAGTTTGTGGTTGAGTTGTAAGGATGTCATCGTGATACGCTCAATACCCTCACATACACTCGGGGTTTGTTCCTGGGTTAGGATCAGTTAGGTCTACTGAACCTTTGGAACAGGTATGTGAACAACTCTTTTGTGTCCATGCGCTTTTTGGCATTTAGGTAGCTCTCCCTCTTCAAAGCATGAATGTTGTCTTCAGGGCATTCCCTTTTAAGCTCTAGCGCTGTTTTTAGGTAACATTCCCCTAAAATACTTGCGCTACTTCTAATGTGATGTCCGTGCTCCCCCTAAATAGATGCGCTTTTTGAGAAATTGCATATTACGAAGAAATCAAGCGCCTTTTGTATTTGAAGTAACACTCCCCAATAAATGTGTCTTTTGCACTTATAAGTCTCACTCCCCCTAAAACATATGCGCTTTTTCCATTAGAACTATAGCAATACGCTCTTTTGAAGTTCATGCGCCTTGTCTATCTATCTATCCACTCCCCTAAAAAGAATATAGAATATGAAGACCGAATATTCTGTAAAGGTAAGCGCTCTTTATAATAAGTCGAACTCCCTATGAAAATCAAGAACTTAAGATATAGAGTTTGACTCCCCTGAAATTCAAGCGCACTTTGAATTTTGAAATCGGCTCGGCCTTCTTTGAACATTGTAGCTCAAAATTTTTATTTTTTTTATTTTTTTTATTTTTTTTATTTTTTTATTTTTTTAATTTTTTTTATTTTTATTTTTTATGGCCTTTTCTTTCTGTTTTTTTTTTTTGACGAAAAGATAAAAATAAAAACAATGTCAAATCAAGAGCTTTGGAATAGTCTTGATTTGGTGTGTTTGCTCACGTCACATGCCGATCACGTGTGTGGAGCAAACTGACTACCACACGTGCCGGGGTCTTGTACGACTGCTCATCATCGCATACCGACCATACATGTGGAGCAATCTTCGTCTATTTACCATGTATGATCGGGACCTGCAAAACAAATTATCGGGACTTTGGTACCCATTTTTGGACGGGTCCTCCCTGATTAGCAGATAAATATTTAAGCACAAATGGTTCAAGTATGGAATTTGCATGTAAAGTAGTCTTGAACTGAGGAACCCAATGTTGTTTTGGACTACTTATTTCTATTTCTAGCTTAGGTTTCCAAACTTGTTGAACCTTATGAAAATTAAAAATTTCAGCATCGGTGAATGTGTGTCTTGCGTTAAATGAGAAAATTTTCTCTTTCGCCAGTCGTTTGCGATGCTTTTCGGATTTGACTTTGACCGGGTACTTGAGAGAGGAATACGAGCTTATAGAATCAATGGCATTGAAAATAGAAGTGTCATATTTCCTACCTTCTAGACTCACATCATTCACTTTGTAATGTGTATTAAATGAGCTACTTTTGTTTAGACAATTATTATTTTTAGACGTTTCAGCTTTAATAGAGAATATATAATTATTGTCTCCTTTAGTTTTAGTAGCTTCTTTATTTAATTTTGATTTTAGAATGACTTTTGGTATTTTTGGATTAGGAATAGAGGTAGAACCAAATTTGGTTGTGGCAATAGAAGATAATTTGTCTTCCTCTATTCTTTCTTTCTTGATAGCTTTAGTCATTCTTGCGCCTTTTTGAGAGGAATTTTTTAGAATTAAAGTCTCCTTTAAAAGCTTATCCATTTGAGCTCGAAACCCGTTTCGTTCGGAATCCAGAAGAGAATGTAATTCAGCAATTTTACGAGCACTTTCTGGAATGTAGCAATCCTTAGGTTTGGGTTTTATCGATAGTATAGAATGTTCCTTAGTTGACATTGACTCAACTGTTTGAGTCGACTTGTTTCGAGACAATTTTTGCTCAATTTGTTCTTTCTTTGCAAGAAGAACCTCTAGTTCTTTAATTTTACAGTGTAATCTAGTGAGTTCTTCAGAAAGACATTTATTTTGAGCTTGATAATCTTTATTTTCCTTTAGTTATGTTGTTTCAGAATTTGATTTAGCAAGATCATTGTTAAGTTTAGCTATTTTCTCATTAGCTAATTGAAGCTTTATTCCTAGATTGGCTTCTTCTAATAGATGTTTTCTTAGGACAACTTCATTATTGGCTAATCTTGCTTCTAATTTCTTGACCATTTCTTTTTCATTATTTGTGGATGAGAATTTTTGCAACATTGACTTGTTTGCTTCATCACAGGCAGACAGACTTGTTTTCAACTCACATATTTTTTATTCATGTTCTGTGGTCTTAGTCTTCAACCTTATAATCTCATCCTTTGCATTGATCAATTGACATTCAAGACTAGCTTCAATTTCTAGATGTTTTCTTAAGACACGCTCGTTATTAGCTAGCCTCGCTTCTAGTGTCTTGATCATTTGTTCGTGAAATAAATCCATTTTATTCTTTTCAGTTCAAATATAGAATTTTGAAAATTTAAGTTCTAATAATGTTGGTAATTAAATTCTATATAGAATGTTGGATTTTAAATTTTGTTCAAATAAAATTGTTGGATGTATATGATCGTTGACGTGTTTTAGAATTGATTTAATTTGTGATCAATATTTTCGATTTTGTTTAAAAAATTTAATTTTTGATATTAACCGCAAACATTTGATTTCAGTTCAGTTCGTAAGCTTTTCAGCACAACAAAGTTTAGACACAAAATATTAATTATCGACTTAGATTGTATCTTAGACTTTGTATATTATTGAAAGAATCTAAGGTTTACGGTTCTGATTTGACACAATATTAGTTTACGAATGAAAGAGAAGCTGTAAACAGTGCTTTTTAGTTTACGAGTAAAGAATGTTTACGAATGAGGATCGTTCGTAAACCTTTAAGAACTGTAAACAGTAACTTTAGTGAAGTAAAGGGTAATCGTAAACTAATAGCGCTTGTTTACGAATGAAGAATATTCGCAAACCTTTCTTAAAGATAGTTTACGAATGAAATATATTCGTAAACAGTAGATATGTGAAGGTTTACGATTGAGATTGATTCGTAAACAGGAACAATCGTAAAGTAAGGCTTTAAAGTTTACGTTTGGCTTGAACGAAATGTTAAATGCGCGGAAGCTTAATTCAAACCTCAATCGTTTGAGAAACCGTTCGATCTGGGCAGAGTGGATCCGAAACCTACTTGATTATCGAGCAGCAAATCCAGATGATAGTCAAGAGGTCTTCAATTCATCTTCGATCGAATTTTGTTTGTGTGTTTCAGATAGAAGGTTTACGGGTCTAAGTTTGTATGAAAAGGTTTTCGCAAATGATTTTAAAATGATTTATACGAAAAAAAATTATACCGAGAATAATTTTTGTACTGAAAAAATTTTACCAGACTAAAAATATTTCTTTACCCAGAAATTTTCTAAGCCTCAGAAAACCTTTGAAAAGTAGGTAAAAAAAATCTCGTAGTAGCAAAAAAATCTCGTAGTAGCAAATGATTTTTTTTATTATTATTTTTTTTATTTTTTTTATTATTATTATTTTTTTTTTGCTACTGAAAACCTTTTCAAATGTTTACGGGTCTTTAGGTTTACGGGCAGAATTTGTTCGTAAACCTTGTTCGTAAATGAGTTTACGAATGAAAATGATCCGTAAACAGTGCCTTAATAGTTTACGAACGAAATGTATCCGTAAACAGTTCACTTAGATAGTTTACGAATGAGATATGTTCGTAAACCTCTTCCTAAATGAGTTTACGAATGAACACTATTCGTAAACCTTGCTATGGATAGTTTACGAATGAAATATATTCGTAAACAGTAGACTTCAGAGGTTTACGATCGATAAGGATTCGTAAACAGTATATTCGTAAACCGTTCCTTGGTATAGTTTACGATTGAAGTTTATTCGTAAACCTTTCCTTTACTAGTTTACGAATGAAAATTATTCGTGAACAGTAACTTTACTAATGTAAGTTGAAAGGACCGTAATCTAAAGTTTCTACCCGTAAAGTTTATGATCGCAAACTTAAGTTTGACCGTAAACTTTTACACACGTAAAGGTTTGACCGTAAACTTGTGATCCGTAAACCCTTTTCATTTGCTAGTTTACGAATAAAAATGATTCGTAAACAGTGCCTTTATATTTACGAATGAATAGTATTCGTAAACCTTCCCTTTACTGGTTTACGAATGAAAAGTATTCGTAAATAGCAACTTCCGTAAAGTAAAGTTTACGTTTGAAAAGTATTCGTAAACAGTGACTCGAGATAGTTTACGATTGAAATTTATTCGTAAACCTCCCCTTTACTGGTTTACGAATGAAAATGGTTCGTAAACAGTAACTTTACGAATGTAAACTAAATGGACCGTAAATTTAAATGCTTTGACCGTAAACTATAGAGCTTTGACCGCAAAGTTTTCAGTTCGTAAACTAAGTTTTCATTCGTAAACTTCGCAATAAAAATAAAACTCGATCAAAAACACTTAAATTCTAAAATTAGGCTCAGATAATCGATCGAAATCAGCAATTAAACATGTAAAAACACTCGATTAAACCAGTTCAAAGCAAAACATATATAATATTCGAGTTTTTCACATGAACACTTTGAAGATTATGAAGAACATTTCGATCAAAATTAAACAATTTGGTCCGAATTCAGCTATAATCAGCTCAATTAATCAATGATTACTCATCGCAAACAGTAAATTCATCGTAAACACCTAAGCAAGCAGCTCAAACAATGTAAACAATAAGCACACAACTCAATCAAACACTATGCGATGAGTTTTAATCGTAAACTACAATTCATCAAAATCAAGCATCGTAAACCGTAAATTCAATCAATTCAATCACACGTTTGCTCTGATACCAATTGAAGGTCACAGATTTAACATCCAATCAATGACCTCGAGCTTAGATCAAATGAGAATTACCTTGATTAAACACGCGCGGAAGCTTTGGGTAATTATCAATCAATCTTCATTAAACCTCAAGCTTTCTCAACAAGCAATCCCTTTCTCTCTACAATTAAGCCCTAATTATGATAATGATGAGAGAGATATTCTAGTGAGAGAAAGCTCTTACTCAAGTTGTGTGTATTTTACACACACTTGCCCTATATATACCAAAGCATACTTTGGTATATTTACACTTTAGTCCCTATATTTACATAAAATACAATTAAGTCCCTAGACAAAGATAACATGATTATTGAACACTAGAAAATATTCCTAACATACATATATTACAATTAAGTCCCTAGACAAAGATAACATGATATTGAACACTATAAAATATTTCCAACAATCTCCCCCTTAGTGTTCAATTGTCATTGAAGCGCCGGTTGTCTTTGTCTTTGACAATCTTCAGTCTTCATCTTTATTTGAACACAACAGAAAGATTCCTAATAGAAGTCCATCGTTATTTGTTCCCAGTTCCATTCTGAAATTGATAGCGGTTGCAACATCCCTGCTGGTCTCTGATGTTCTGTTGTCACTTGTTGACAGGTCAGACATTGATCCACGAATTGCGCTATGTCATTCTTCATGCCCGACCACCAATAATATTTCTGAAGATCTCGATACATCTTTGTTGCTCCAGGATGTACCGAGTATGGCGTGGAATGTGCTTCAGATAAAATGTCTCTTCGAATCTCATCATTCCCGGGTACGTACAGACGATCTCTAAATTGCAGAACATCATCTTCAAATATTTTAAACTCTGAAGATGTATCTTCCTTGATATCTTTTTTTATCTTCTGATAGTATTCGTTAGTCTGTTATGTTTGCTTGATTCTCTCCAAAATTGTAGGTTGAAGCGTCAAAGCTGCTAGCCTTACTTCGATCTCACCAAAGTTGATAATTTCCACGTTCATCTTTTGTAAGTCAGCGAGTTCTAATCTCTGAACTGAGATAGAAGCTATAGAACTCTGAGTTGTCTTCCGGCTTAGAGCATCAGCAACAACATTAGCTTTCTCTGGTGATAGTTGATTACGTAGTCGTAATCCTTGACAAGCTCTAACCATCTTCGTTGCCGCATATTCAGTTCCTTCTGAGTGAAAAAGTATTTCAGGCTCTTGTGGTCTGTATAGATCTCGCATCGTTCACCGTATAGATAGTGTCGCCATATTTTCAAAGCAAACACTACGGCTGTAAGCTCCAAATCATGAGTGGGATAGTTCTTCTCATATTCTTTCAGTTGCCTGGAAGCATATGCAACAACCTTTCCATCTTGCATTAATACACAAATTCTTGGATGCATCGTTGTATACTGAAAAGCCTCCAGTTCCAGTGGGAATTGTCAAGACATGTGGTGAAGTAAGCTGCCTTTTGAGTTCTTGGAAACTCTGTTCGCACGAAGCAGTCCATTGAAAAGTGGTATTCTTTCGTGTCAACTTTGTCAATGACGAAACGATTTTTTAAAATCCCTCGATGAATCTGCGATAATACCCCGCTAAGCCAAGGAAACTCCACACCTCTGAAGGATTTGTTAGTTGGGGCCAATTATTGATTGCTTCAACTTTGCTTGGGTCTACTGATATTCCTTCTTCAGAAATGACATGTCCTAAGAACACAACTCTATCTAGCCAAAACTCGCATTTCTTGAATTTTGCATAGAGTTGTTTCTTTCTCAATATCTCCAACACGGTCTTCAAGTGTATCTCGTGTTCCTCCCTTGTCTTGGAATAAATGAGAATATCATCGATAAACACAATAACGAACTTATCGAGGAATTCCTTGAAGGTACGATTCATCAAGTCCATGAATGCAGATGGAGCATTGGTCAATCCAAATGGCATTACCAGAAACTCGTAATGCCCATATCGGGTGCTGAATGCTGTTTTCGGAATATCCTCCAATTTTATCTTTAATTGATGGTAGCCCGAACATAGATCGATCTTCGAAAATACTGATGCACCTTGGAGTTGATCGAAAAGATCATCGATTCGAGGCAAGGGATATTTGTTCTTGATTGTAACTTTGTTCAGCTCTCGGTAATCAATGCACAGTCTCATTGAACCATCTTTCTTTCGTACGAATAGGACTGGTGCGCCCCATGGTTAAAAACTGGGTTGATAAAACCTTTATCGAGAAGCTCTTATAGTTGTACTTTCAGCTCTTTTAGCTCTGTTGGAGCAATTCGATATGGAGCTTTAGATATTGGTGTTGTCCCTGGTGGTAATTCAATAGAAAACTCAATCTCTCGATTAGGTGGTAGACCAGGAAGATCATCTGGAAATACATCTCGATAATCTTTCACAATAGGTACTTCCTCGAGACTTGGTTTGAGTTGTTCATCTGCTCGTATTGCACAAATAAGGCAAGCCTCACAACCAACATCTATCAATCGTTGAGCCTTTAATGCTGATATTTTCGGAATCTTACAACTTTTTACAACTCCTGAGAAGGTGAAAGGTGCTTCTCCAGCTAAATGGAAAGTAACTGTCTTTTTGTTACAGTCAATCACCGATCCATATTTCGACAACCAATCCATATCAAGGATGATATCATAATCATTCATAGGGATTATGATTAGATCAGCATATAACTCTTTATTTTCAATCGGTACCACACACTCTTCCAAAATCTGATTTGTCTGCGTTGAAGCTCCATGAGGAATCGTCACATTGTAGTTGAGCTTAGATAGAAGAGGTATTACACCGAGCCTTGTTACGTACTTAGATGATGCAAATGAATGTGTGGCTCCCGAATCTATTAGTATGGATGTCGGAACATTGTATATAGAGAGCGTACCTATCACCACCGATGGATTTGCCTCTGCTTCATCGCTCGTAATGGTGAAAACTCTAGAAGGTACTGTTAGTGGCTTCACTTGATTTGAGTTCAAGTTCTCTGGGCATGTTTTTTCGATGTGGCCCAATTTCCTGCATATGAAGCACTTGATAGTTTGGGTGAAACAGTTGCCCGTGTGTTGACTTCCGCACCTTGGGCATATGGGCATCGGGATTTGGGATCTCTCCTGAATTGGATTTGGCTTCGTGTTCAGCTCCCATCGCTGAGGTCCAGGCCTTCTTTGGAAATTTGGTTTCTGGCCTTTGACTATGAACTGTCTCTTTCTATCACCTTCGGCCCATTTCTGACCTCGAACGAATTTTCGCTTTGCTTCTTGGGCACGAACGATTCCCATTTCAGCTTGTTCTGCTACAAGTGCCTTTTCTGCAACTTGTGCATAGATGGTTCCTTGAATACCAGCATGTTGACATCTCGGTAAAGTTCTGGTTTTAGGCCTTCAAGAAATCGTTCCACTTTCAGGGCATCAGTACTCACCATAGGTGTTGCGAACCTCGACAACTGTTCGAATTTGTGAATGTACTCCGCAACTGTCATGGCTCCCTGTCGTAGGTTTATGAATTCATTCATCCTCATAGCACGTACAGGGGCTGTGAAGTATTTGTTTCAGAAGATTTCTTTGAAGCATTCCCAAGTCAGCATGATTGGATCTTCGATGGCTCTCATTGTATCCCACCAATGCCCCGCACTACCACGAAGCATAAAAGCCGCACAAAGGACTTTGTCTTGCTCGGGAATTCGGCAATACTGGATTATATTCTCAAGGGTCCTAAGCCAGTCCGCTGAAGCTGTTGGGTCGATAGCGTCTTCGAAAATTGGTGGATTAAGTTTCCGAAATCCTTCACCAATGATCTCTACCCTTTCAGCTTGAGATGGATTATGCTGCCCATTCGAATTCCGTTGTTGTATTAACTCTTGAATTTGCTCGGATTGACGTTGAACAAGTTCAGTAAGTCGGATAATAGCAGTGTCTCGCTCATCAGTAGTGATGCGGAACATGTCCTGGACACTCAGACCCTAGACCCTCCCAAACAGGCGGAAGGAAGGAGCGTCAAGGAAAGGGAGCTAGGATCCTTGTGGAAAAAAGGGATTCCTTCGTCTGAATCAGGTTCCAGGAACCTATCATATGACCTACGGTTGTTAGGTCTGAAGAAGGGCCTCACGCACTGATAGAAAGGGACAATCCCTGAGCCTAAAAACCGTAAAGAGAAGGAAAGGGAACCAAAAAGCAAGTAACGCAGAGAAGCCTGCCAAATGTCTGACCCCGCACACGAAAAAGGATGCTTGAGGAGGGGACCACCTACACATGTAGATCACCCATTGGAGGACATCTTCTGACGGCAGGACATCCCTTGCTATAGTGCCGCGTGCGCGCATGAGTCCGTACTGTCCTTGCGGGCACAGAGGATAGCTCCCGCCGGCTGACGTGGAGGGGGCGATTGATAAAAGGAAGGAAGAAAGCTCATTTTAACTAAGTCACTACTGTTACACATATCCACACACCAAGAACGCACACACTAACACTCTCTAGGTTATCCATCATCTTCTTCGTTCATTTTGGGTCTGTAAATCAAGAGAGGCTGGTGTGTTGAGCGTGTAATCCGCAATATCTTAGTGAAATAGTTGTTGGCCGGCCCGTGGATGTAGGACTCTTCAGAGTTTGAACCACGTAAACCTTTGTGTTGCGTCCTCTCTCTTTTTCTCGTTCTATTTCTCTAACGCGCCTTCTAAATCTAGAATCGCATCCAACACCATCTCAATCGCAGCTCTACCGTCGTTTTACACTTCCCGGACCATAAATTTCGTTGATCGGGACCCTACCCGTATCAAATGGCGCCATCTGTTGGAAACTAGGGTTGAGGCGATGAGTTTCTTTGATTAAGCCATTCATATTTGGTTCGAAGATCGAGGTTGGAAGCTCAGTGGGCATAACGGGTAGAGTCAAGTGTGGGTTAAGAATATTCGAGGCTTAGAAGGAAATGGCAGATGGTTTTATGTCATTGCAAAAGAATCTAAACCCCTAGTTCGAAGAAGCAGCTGAGGGCGAAGACCAGAGACAAACGACTGTTCAGGACGTTTCGTTGGGGGCGGTGGCACTAGGGACCCCCATCACTATGACTATAGAGCAACTGGATACCCTGGTGAAGAAGGCAGTAAGTTCTGTTCTAAAGGCAAAGGAGCGGAGACGTGAACGCCGAAAGAGAGTGGAGGCTGTTAAAGAGGTGGAAATGGTAGACATACGTTTAACGGAGGTGACGGATGGGGACGAAACTAGCGGGACAAAAGGAAAACGTACAGAAGCAAGGGGAGATGAGATAGATGTTACCAGTAAGGACAACAGTGGAGCGAATGGAAAAGGAAGTGGAACGGGAGGTGAAGGGTACATGAGTCTGGATGGGGAATCTGCTAGTAGGCGAAAGAAGAGTAGAGGCCCCACGAGAACGCCGCATGCAAGTCCTCCCCCGCGATTCTCCAGTGAATACTCGCAAGCAGTTCGAAGTACCAAAAGTAAGAGGAGTGCTTGGAAGGGAAAGGAGCAGGAACTTAGAGATCAGGTTGCATAGCTAAAACTAATGGTGAAAGGTATGCAAGGACCTACTGGGCGATCTCCCTTGGGAGGAAACCTCACGGCTGGGACCCCCTTTGCCAAAGAGCTGTTGGAAGGGGAGGTGTCTAGTAACTTTAAGCAACTACCGTATGAATACGATGGTACCACAGATCCTGTGGATCACCTCTTACGCTTCCAGAACACCGTATTATTGCATGACTTCTCGGACGGTATTAAGTGTCGCGTCTTCCTGACCACGCTGGTGAGAGCGGCACAACAATGGTTTAGCCAACTAGCACCCGGCTCCATTCTATCCTTCGAGGAGTTCCAAATCATGTTTATTACCCAGTTCGCTAGCGCCAGAAGACAACCCAAATCGGACAAGTCCCTATTTCAATTGAAACAAGGAGAAGATGAAGGCCTTAGAGCTTATATAAGCAGGTTCAACATAGCAGCCCTAGAGGTACCTTCTGCTACCCCCTCCGTCAAAGTTAGCGCCATGATGAACGGGTTAGGGGATGGAGACTTTTTTGCATCCTTATCCAAGAAGCCACCTCAGACTTTCGAGGAACTGATGTATAGAGCTGACAAGTACATTAACCTGGAAGAGAGTAAAATAGCTAAAGCAAGAGAAGAAAAGTTGCCTGGAGCTCCCTATAAGGAGAGAGCGAACAAGCTGCAGTCCCTAGGGAGATATCAACCTGGACCTGCTCTAATCCGAAGGGACAACAAGGACCTATGGGACCGTCAGGCTCGTCCCTCTCGAAGGTATATGCCTTTACGAGCAAACTTGGAGGAGATCTTAGCCATAGCGGGGAAGCATCCTGCCATGAAATATCCTTCCACTAGTCTGACAGGGCCTCACAAGCTTAAGTCCAATATGCTCTGTAGATTTCACAACGAATACGGGCATCATACGAACCACTGTTACCACTTGAAGGACGAGATTGAAAGGCTCATCAGGGCAGGGCACCTGTGAGAATTCACGTATCGAGATCGGGTCCCAGCTCCACCGGTCGCGCGAAGGGAACCTGACGAACCTGTTGGAAATAAAGGGAAACAACCCGTGGTAATTATGGAGAAGGGCACCTCATCCCAGCCTAGGGCCCCTATACTCACTACAGTGGGAGGGCCCAGTGGAGGTGACTCGAACAGAGCGAGGAAGACCTACGCTCGAGTTCAGGGGTGGAACACCGATGGGCGGGAGGTGCAGACGGTAAGGCAAGCAGAAGCTCCCGTTAGGGTCCAGTTTTGTCCAGAAGACGAGGTAGACATAATCCGGCCCCACAATGATGCCTTTGTCATTACGACAGACATAGCCGGGTACGACGTTTCTCGGGTCCCTATAGACGAAGGAAGCTCTGCGAACATCCTATTTCTGGAATGTTACAAGAAGATGAATCTGGACGCGAAGGTAAGACCTGTTAATATGGCCTTGTACGGATTTGGAGGCGCAAGGATACATCCCTTAAGAGAGATAGCGCTCCCTGTAGGGTTAGGGAGAGAGCCAGGCAGAGTTGTCTGGATGATCAACTTCTTGGTAGTGGACGTCGCCTCATCCTATAACGTCAAATTAGGACGCCCAGCGATTAACGAATTCAAGGCTATCCATTCCACATATCACCTGAAGATTAAGTTCCCAGTGGGAACTCAAGTGGCAGAAGTGTCGGGAGATCAGTCTGCATCCCGGCGGTGCTATGCGAACGAAGTGAAGGCAGTATCAGGTAGTAGGAAGGAGATACAACCTGAGGGTCGACGTGATAAATGGATAAAGCTGGAGGGAGAATTCTCGGAGGAACTTATAGAGTGTCTGAGAAAGAATGCCGACCTCTTTGCTTTTACCATCCAAACATCGCTATGCATTACTTAAACATCATCCCAGGGAGTAGACCGGTATAGCGGAAGCTTAGGCAGTTTGGAGCGGAAAGGGACCAGGTAGTTAAGGATGAGGTGGAAAAGTTACGTAAGGCAGGGCATATCAGGGAAGTACAATTCCCTGTGTGGGTGACTAACGCAGTATTGGTCAAGAAAGCAAATGGGGGCTGGAGGATGTGTATCGATTTAGGGATCTAAATAAGGCATGTCCTAAGGACCATTACCCCTTGCCCCGAATAGATCAGCTGGTCGATTCTACATCAAGGTGTGAAGTGCTCAGCATGATGGATGCATATCAGGGATACCATTAGGTCAAGTTGAACACTTGGGAAGTGGAAAAAGTCTGCTTTGCAACGGCAGCCGGAACCTACGGCTATGTCCGCATGCCCTTTGGATTGAAGAACGCGGGAGCAACATATCAAAGGATGGTCGACAAGGTATTTAAAGGACAGCTGGGTCGCAACATGAAAGTATACGTAGACGATATGCTAGTCAAATCGACCCTAGCCGAAGAACATACGGGGGACCTAATGGAAGCCTTTGGAACCATCGGGGATAGTGGGATGAAACTAAATCTAGAAAAGTTTGCGCTTGGAGTCCAGTCAGGAAAGTTCTTGGGATATATGGTCACGTAGAGGGGCATTGAAGTCAATCCATCCAAAGTTAAGGCCATTTTAGAAATGCAACCGCCAAAAGGGGTGAAGGAAGTGTAGAGACTGACAGGAAGGTTAGCCGCCCTGAGCAGGTTCATTTCTCGATCAGCAGAAAAGAGCTTTCCTTTCTTCAAAGTATTGGGAAAGAGCCGTCCATTCCAGTGGTCCGAGGACTGTCAAAAAGCGTTTGAGGACCTGAAGCGTACCTCCACACCACACCGTTATTGACAAAGCCACTTCCAGAGGAAGAGCTCATATTATATTTCTCAGTAGGAGATCACGCGGTCAGCTCGGTGTTGGTAAAGGAAGAGGGAGATACTCAGAAGCCTATCTACTTCGTAAATAAAGTCATGTTAGATGCAGAAACAAGATACTCAGAAATTGAAAAGGCAGCATTGGCTGTGATGGTCTCAGCGAGAAGGCTCCAACCCTACTTATCATAAAAGGTACGTATCTGAACCAATTTCCCTCTTAAGCAAACGTTGAGTAGACCTGATCTCTCGGGGAGAATGGTAAAGTGGGCCGTGGAGCTGGGAGAGTACGACATTGAATTCGAAAGGCGTTCGGCGATGAAGGCCCAAGATTTGTCAGACTTTGTGTTAGAATTCACCCCGACAGATCCATCTCCAGCGTGGAAGGTGTATGTAGACGGATCAGCGACATCCACAGGAGCGGGAGCGGGAATCTTCATCGTCACGCCTAAAGACGAGGAACTTCAGTTCACGGTTGCTTTCGACTTCCCAGTGTCTAATAATGAATCAAAATACGAGGCCCTGATTAGAGGGCTAGAGATGGTAGAAGAGTTGGGAGCTCAAGAACTGGTCACTTGTTCAGACTCTCAACTCGTAGTCCAACAAGTGAAGGGTAACTATGAAGTCAAGGACGAAAAAAATGGTCAAGTACGTGAGTCGAGTGGAAGAATTGAAGAAGAAGTTTACTAGTTTCGAGATACAGCAGATCCCTAAAGAAGAGTATAGCAGATCTGATCACTTGGCAAAGTTAGCTAGCGCTACTCTTCCAAATAAGGGAGGAAGTGTCACTATGCTCACAGCTAGCAAGGAGGAAGCAGCAGGGTACGCGGGATGTGTAGAAAATGGAGAAGATTTGAGGTCCCCTATCATCGAGGCTCTGAAAAGGGGGAACGGTGAGGATAAGCAAAAATACAGGCAGAAGTTCTACATAATAGAAGGGGACCTGTTTAAGAGATCATTCACACATCCCTATGCCCGATGTCTCGCAAGAAGTGAATGAGAGACAGTGATGGAGGAAATTCACAAGGGATGCGCTGGAGACCATACTGGTTACAAATTGATTGTTAAGCGAGCAATCAGAGCTGGATACTTCTTGCCCACTATGATGAGAGACGCCAAGGAACTAGTTCAGAAATGTAGCAGCTGCCAGCGATACGGCCCTAAGATACATGTCCCTGCAGAGAACCTGAGGGGTGATGCATTCATCTTGCCCCTTCGACAAATGGGGACTAGATATAGTGGGTCCTCTCCCGCTGGCCAGGGCCCAGAAGAAGTTCATAATAGTGGCTGTGGATTATTTCAGCAAGTGGGCGGAAGCCAAGCCAGTGGCTAAGATTGACGACGATAATGTCATCGATTTTCTGTGGAAGAATATATGTTGCCGATTCGGAGCTCCCCGAATCTTAATCGCCGATAATGGAACTCAATTCCAAGGAGCGAAGGTTAGGCAATTCTGTGCAGGCATGGAGATCACCCAAAGGTTCGCATCAGTGGGAACCGTCAAGCCAATGGACAAGTTGAGGTAACTAATCGCACTATTCTCAACGGCATTAAGAGTAGGCTTGAACAGGAAGGAAATAATTGGCTCGAGTCTTTAGAGCCCGTCTTTGTGGGCATATCGAACTAGTCCTCGAGAATCAATGGGGGAAACACCCTTTCAAATGGTGTATGGATCAGCCGTAGTTATCTCGGTGGAGGTGGGAGTCAAGACGCATCGAATCCAACACTATGAGGAAGAGCAAAACGCACAGTTGAGAAGGGAAGATCTGGACATGGTCGGAGAGTTGAGGGAAACCGCGCAAGTCGGGATGGAGAGGTACAAGAGCCGTATCAAGGCGACGTATGACCGCAGGGTAAAACTTAGACGCTTTCACGAAGGAGACCTGGTGTTGCGAAGAGGGGATGTCTCGAAAAACGTGAAAAAGATGTAGCCCTACTGGGATGGTCCTTATAAGGTTGCACGGGTATTAGGAGGAGGAGCTTACGAGTTGGATGACTTCATTGGGGGAAAGGAACTACCACGACCCTGGAACATCTCCAACCTGAAGAAATATTATGTGTAAGGGAGTGGACCTGTTGTAAATAAATAAAAGGGGAGGGGATGTACTCTTTTTCGTTCATCAGGATTTTATCCCCTTTAGGGGTTTTGCCTGATAAGGTCTTAACGAGGCATACCTCCCCGAACATATTATCTGCTATGTTTTAATGATAAAGCGTCCCTTAAACATACTAACGACATCAAGGACTATCAAGTCCATGACGTGAAACGATGTCATACGGTTGACGAACCCACGGTGTACAATGACATCAAGGACCTCAGGGTCCGCGGTGAGAAAATGATACCAAAAGACGGATAGTCTGCGGTGTACCCTGACATCAAAGGCTAATAAGCCTGCGACGTGACTTGATGCCGTAATGTCGATGGACCTACGATGTACCTTGACATCAAAGGCCTCCAAACCTGTAACGTGACATGGATACCGAAGGACAGATGGTCCTAGGTGTACCCGACATCAAAGACCATGCCTGCTTCGCGGTAGGACCCTACGGTGAGTCTGCGACGTGACTAGATGTCGTACTAACATAGGCCTACGGTGTACCCTAACATCAAAGACCTCTGCGGTCGGCAACGTGGAAACGATGCCAAGGGACGGACGGTCCATGGTGTATCTGACGTCGACGGACCACTCCTGCTTTACTATAGGTTGCTAAGATAGATCCGCAATGTGACTAGATACCGCACTGCCGACGGGCCTGCAGCGTACCTAACTACAAGGACTATTATGTCCATGATGTCTAAGCGATAATAGGGGAGTAATGGTTTTAAGGTATGCAATACATTAGGGACCACGGTGAGATACGATTAGATGATTAGAGAAAGGGTGAACCCGTATAAGGGGACATGACCCAAGGGAGGCATGTGAGCAAGCTTATGGGCAATATTCTGGGAAGAAAGCGGGCGAATGAATAAAAGCATGAGCAAAAGAGAAACGGCAACAGGTACGCGTCTATACATACGAGCATAAGTACGATTAAAGGTTAGGTACGCAGCCGAAAGTCAACAGACGAGAAAAGGAAAAAGTCTAGGGAACAAGTCTTCAAACATCACGACAAACAAACCTGTCTTAAGAGGTGGAGGGAACATTCTCCACGGGAGGGTCAGAAGCAATACCTGATAGGTCCCCAAGGTCGAGGCAAGATACACCTTCAGTGAAGCGCTTAGCTATAGGGACCCAAAAATCAGGATTGGCGGGAAGGTCAGAGTCCCCTTGGAAGGAAGGAGGTGGAGGAATAGCCTTTAAAGAAGCCTTCGGGTCAGCACGGCTCTGCCCCGCCTGATACCCCTGCGTGAAGTAATATGGAATAAGTTGTGCAGAGTCAGTCAGAGACAAGACATCCTTCAAATATGCCTCGCGCCATTCCCTAGCCATCTTAGAAAGAAGTTCCTGGCTTCCAGGGGAGAACAAAAGGCGCTCCTAGCAACGAGTGATCCCTTCAGACAGGCCCTCATTCCTACTTGCTAGGACCTTCTGCTCCAAAGATTCCTCCAGCTTTGCCAGCTTCTCCTGGACAAGTTTCTGGGCCTCCTCTACTTTCTGCTCCAAGAACAGCTTGTTCTTTTCCTCCAACCGTTCTCTTTCAATAGCCACCAACTCTTGCTCCTGCTCCTTGAGCTCCAAAGACGCGAGTATCTCTCCCAGTTGTGCCTTCAACTCTCCTACCTCCACCTTTAAGGCTTGATGCTCCTCCACCCTAGCACGAGTTGAAGGGCTGGGAGCTCGACCCTCCTCAGAGAGCACAACATCATGAACCATGGCCTGAAGAAAGGTAAGTAAGGATGCATCCACAACCCCCCATATGATAACGAAAAGAGAAAAACGTATCCTGGAAAGGTGATAGGAAAGTCCTTCGCGGAGAGCGTTGAAGGGTTTTTCAGACGCTTCATCAACATCCTTAGAGGGAACGACCAAACCCAGGTATTGGGACCCCTCAGTGGAAATCACATCATCCACAGAGGAAGGCAGGTTCAACAAGGGACCCACAGAAGTGTCGCTGCGAGGGTCCCACCCTTTCACCTCACTAAGATTGAACAAAGGCTCCGCCATAGTGTCAGCAGGGTCGGATAGCACATGCTCCTTCTTTTTCCTCTTATCATCCTCAGGTAAGGGAGAAGCTCCTCTCTTGCTCACAGTCTTAGCCCCATGCACGCCGGTCTGGAGATAGGACCCTCCGGAGGGAGTGGCAGATTGCTAGGTGTCGATGTAGGAACCTCTTTAGGGAGCGCTTCAGAGTCTCCCACTACATCCTGAGCTACCACGGTTGGGGAATGTGAAGGAACAGCCGATGACACGCCTGGCACAACCTTAGGAGGCCCCAGTTCAGAAAGCAACTCAGCCCAAATGCGCGACATACCTGCGCGAGCGAAAACAGCTTAAGAAAACAGCACCCAACAGTAACATCCTGGGAAAGCGCTAATGTCACCTCCCCAAATTAGCTTACCTGCAGGAGAGAGAGGGGCAGAAATGGGGAAAAACCTGAAATGATGAAGTACTCCAGGGCGACAAAAAAGGGCAGGAATGCTTAAGGGACCAAATTGGTCCGCATGTCTATTCAGGGCCGCTAACACCTTCTGGTACTGGGGAGTGCATCGGCCTGCTCCCGTAGCCTGTCGAGATGGAGCTTTGAGAACCCAGCGCTCACAGGGAAAACCTATTTCCCTGCACTAACCCATCCAAGCCATTAGACGAACAGGCTGAGTTGGCAAAAACCTCCCCCAAATCCCCTTTATCTTTCTCTTTAGCTACAGACGACGACGCGGAAACCTCCCGAACGTTCGATGCCGATGTGGCGACGACATCCTCCACCAAAATTGTTTCCTTAAGACTACCACCCGACACAAGAGGACCCCCCTTTGAAGCTTGTTTAAGGGACGAAGCCCCTGAAGGGTTGGCCTAACAGAGGAAGATCGGGTCCTAGGATACCTTTCGCTTTTAGTTGCAGCCCATTTAAAACGGGGTTTTCGAGGTTCTAAGGGTTGAGGAGTATGGGAACGGGTCGGATTAGAGGACTCTGAGTCCTCTAAAGGAGCAGGCGACGACGAAGGATTGGCCGAATCAGAGGGAGAAGAAGCCCTGAAGGTCGAAAGAAAAAACCCAAAAAATAATTGCCGGAAAACCCTAAATCAGAGAATGAAGCAAGGAAGGAGAAGGTTACCTGATGCCTAAAGAACTCGACAGGAAATCGTGGGACGAGGATGGATGGCTAAGGAACGGACGGCGGAATACGGCGGAAAACAGCGGAAAGCGAGGGTCGTGTTGATTTAGGAACCAGCGAAAAGAGGCAAAAGAGAAAACTTTTTTTTCTGCTAAGTATGAGGAGAAAGAGAATGTAGCGACTGTAATTAACGAAAAGAGGCATAGTATATTCGAAATTAATGAAGTTAATTTCGGGCAAGCCCGATATTTTGAAATTGAGCCCAAAGAATAGTTGGGCCCAAACTCAATAAAGGAGGAAAATTACAAAAAAAAAACCTTAGAGGAAAATTACAAAAGAGGACCTTTCTTAGCCAAAGAGGAAAACTTCATCACCTACTTATCACCTCCTTGTCATCACGTTCCCAAGTTAAATATACAAATTATACTTCAAAAACTCATTAAGAAGAAAAGGAACAGGAGAAGAAAAGGAGAGAAGAAAACCTTCAAACTCAACAACCAACGATCGAGAGCTCGGAAAAATCGTAGTTTAGCTAACTGCGGACGTGAGGTAGGTGAAATATTTCATCTACAACACGTAATTAATATATGTTGTATGTAAATTACATGAGTTAAAACTCAGATTTTGGGTGACTGTGTGAATTTGATTTTAAGTTATACTTACGTGATTTTGTGTGATGATTGATGTTTAAAAACCCAAAATATGGGTTTTAATGGGTTTTAATTAGGTTATGAGTTTCTGGAATTTGTTGAAGATATGAAGATTTGGAAGAACACTGTTTTTCGTACACTGTTCTTTATTTTCGAATGATTCTTGTTTTCGGGCCGAAAACCATTTTCGCGGGCCATGGTAAGTTTTCGCGGGCCTAAGGTTTTCGGTATGTGAGAGGAGAAGGTTTTCGCGGGCCAGAAAATCAGTTTTCGCGGGCCTAAGGTTTTCGTTATGTGAGAGGAAAAAGTTTTCGCGGGCCAATAATGAGGTTTTCGAACCAAAGCTTTTCGCCACTCTTTATTGGGTTTCGCGAACCAAAGCTTTTCGCCACTTAGTGTTCGCGAATCGAGCTTTTCGCTAGTCACTGTTCAAAATAAAAAGGTTTTCGCGAACCAAAGCTTTTCGCCACTTTTTGTGAGGTTTCGCGAACCAAGCTTTTCGCTAGTCACTGTTCAAAATAAAAAGGTTTTCGCGAACCAAGCTTTTCGCGAACTAAGCTTTTCGCGAACTAACTTTTCGCCACTTTTTGTGAGTCTTCGCGAACCAACACTGTTCGCTATTTAATATAAGTTTTCGCTAGCCTAAGCTTTTCGCGACATAGAAGGGTTTTCGCCAGGTCAAAAGGTTTTCGTCAGGTCAACTTTTAGTAAGCTTTTCATGGGCCTGGTGTGACCATTCTGGGCTTTAGTTGATTTCAGCTCAAATCTTTTAATTTTAACCATTTTCGGGTTTTGATTAAATTCCCTGGTCAACGGTTATTTTATTTTCAGCTGTAAGTATTATTTTCGGGATTTTAAAGGATTTCTGGATTTTCGGGTGTTACGAGATGTGGTTGTTATTTTGTGCGCCTTGTATGACACGCATTGCATATCACGACATATTGAGGTAAGGTTGAATGACCGTAGTGATACGGTGACACCTTAAGGTGTCGTTGAGCAGGGTAGAATGTGACCGATGCTGGTTGTCGACTCGAAGTCGAATTGAGGTTGGTACTAGTTGCACCTGACGGTTGGTGCCGTCGAGATGGGCGGTTGGTGCCGCCCAGCTTTATTTATATAGACGGTTGGTGCCGTCGTGATTAGTTGTTGGTGCCACTAATGAGTATGGACGGTTGGTGCCGTCAAGATGAGTGGTTGGTGCCGCTCGAACTTTACGGTTGGTGCCGTAGGGTTATTTATGAGGTGCATTAGTCCGACCTAAGGCCCTGTGGATGAGATGAGATGAGATGGGATGAGGTTGTGGGACGAGCGTGCATTGCACGTTGAGGTGTCGGGATTGAGATTGAGTGCACGCTGCATTCACGCATATTTTCACCTACTGGGCAATCGCTCAGTTTTTCGTGTTGTAGGTATTACTGAGCCCGACGTCGAGGTACGTCACGACTGAGGCAGGCTGGTGGCGGTGACTCCACGGGCTTTTGAGGGCGGTGCGGTACATGGGACGCGACCTGTGGAGAGCGTAGGAACTTTTGGATTTTGTTTGGGGCCGAGGCCCGTGTAAAGATGGTTGTGCTGTAAAATGAGATATGTATCTTAGTTTGTTTTAAAAAGTTTTTGTAAAATGGGCTTTCCGCGGCTTTCGTTGCGAAAACCCGCCAACTATTTATGTTAAAAAGTGGGGTCGCCACATGGTGGTATCAGAGCATAGGCTTTAGATTCTGAAGACTGTCCATGTACTGCTGCTCAAAAGCCGGGAGGACCAGCCTTGCCTGTGAGTTTTATAGTTTGACGTGATTACGTATTATTAATTATGTGCTTGCTTGTATAATTGTAGAGATTAAATTATAAAATGCCGAGAGGAAAAAGAATAGGTGTGGGAGAATCGAGTCGTAGGAACGAACCCGAGCCCCCTACGCAGGAACATGAGTCAATCGTCATGAAACTCACTGAACTGATCCAGCGACAGTCGGATCAGATTAATGATCTTATTCAGCATCGAGGTTTTTCCGAACACCATCCATCCCCTCAACCTGAACAGGATGGAATCATAGGGGAAAGATTTCGGAAGTTAAACCCTCCTATTTTCGAAGACACTTCTGATCCCATCGTGGCAGAGGACTGGTTGCGCACTGTCGAAGACATGTTCCTCTACGGTCGGGTGCCGGAGAGCGAAAAAGTCCTATGTGCCGTGTTCTTGCTAAGAGGAAACGCCAGATTTTGGTGGGATACCATCAAGATCTTGGAAAACCCGATAACATGGGACAAGTTCAAGGAACTATTCTACGGCAAATATTTTACGGCTCATGAGCAAGCGCAGCGGATGAACGAATTCATAAACTTGAAGCAAGGAAAAATGACGATTGCGGAATACATCCGCAAATTCGAAGAACTATCCCGTTTTGCCCCACATATGGTGGCAACAGATACTCTAAAAGTAGCACGATTCACGATAGGTCTCAACCCCGAGATCCATCGAGATGTAAGTATTGTAAGTATGCGAGGAGAAGCGTTCAATCAGGTGGCTGAACGAGCAATGATCGCGGAGAAGGCAGAAGTTCAAATTTTAGGGGCGCAGGAAGCGAAGCGGAGAATGGAAAATCAACAAAGGAATGGAGGCGATCGGAAACGTCAATATTTTGAGACAAATCCCAATAACAACAACCCTTGGGACGATCATGCGGGACAACGAAATTGGCGGTCAAAGCCAAATCAGGGACCGACCAATATCCCTGTTCGACCTCCGAATTCAGCCCCACAGTGTCAGCAATGTGGACGTTACCACTTTGGGGTATGCTTCGGAATGAGGCCCAATCCGAATTCTAATCTACAATGCTTCCGATGTGGAAAGTTGGGGCACTATGCTAAGAATTGTCGGAACAATCTATCACAGAGTTCAGCTCAACCACCAGTAAGACCACCACTAGTTCCCGCTCGAGTTTTCACCCTCACGAACGAGGAGGCGGAGGCCAATCCTACTTTTCCGACGGGTACGTTAATTATACCCCACTTCCATTAATTAACGTTAGGAATCGCGCCACACATTCGGATGTGTCGGCCGACTATGTGACGAAGGTAGGAATAACTCCTACCTCATTAGAAGAAGAGAACAGGAGAAATCGACACCCCGAGTTATTCCAATCGGCGTAATTTCGGGGACGAAATTCTTTTAAGGGGGGGAGAATGTAATACCCGTAAAATTTTAATACGGGAATTACGCATAGTATATTCGAAATTAATGAAGTTAATTTCGGGCAAGCCCAATATTTTGAAATTGAGCCCAAAGAATAGTTGGGCCCAAACTCAATAAAGGAGGAAAATTACAAAAAAAAAAACCTTAGAGGAAAATTACAAAAGAGGACCTTTCTTAGCCAAAGAGGAAAACTTCATCACCTACTTATCACCTCCTTGTCATCACGTTCCCAAGTTAAATATACAAATTATACTTCAAAAACTCATTAAGAAGAAAAGGAACAGGAGAAGAAAAGGAGAGAAGAAAACCTTCAAACTCAACAACCAACGATCGAGAGCTCGGAAAAATCGTAGTTTAGCTAACTGGACGTGAGGTAGGTGAAATATTTCATCTACAACACGTAATTAATATATGTTGTATGTGATTACATGAGTTAAAACTCAGATTTTGGGTGACTGTGTGAATTTGATTTTAAGTTATACTTACGTGATTTTGTGTGATGATTGATGTTTAAAAACCCAAAATATGGGTTTTAATGGGTTTTAATTAGGTTATGAGTTTCTGGAATTTGTTGAAGATATGAAGATTTGGAAGAACACTGTTTTTCGTACACTGTTCTTTATTTTCGAATGATTCTTGTTTTCGGGCCGAAAACCATTTTCGCGGGCCATGGTAAGTTTTCGCGGGCCTAAGGTTTTCGGTATGTGAGAGGAGAAGGTTTTCGCGGGCCAGAAAATCAGTTTTCGCGGGCCTAAGGTTTTCGTTATGTGAGAGGAAAAAGTTTTCGCGGGCCAATAATGAGGTTTTCGAACCAAAGCTTTTCGCCACTCTTTATTGGGTTTCGCGAACCAAAGCTTTTCGCCACTTAGTGTTCGCGAATCGAGCTTTTCGCTAGTCACTGTTCAAAATAAAAAGGTTTTCGCGAACCAAAGCTTTTCGCCACTTTTTGTGAGGTTTCGCGAACCAAGCTTTTCGCTAGTCACTGTTCAAAATAAAAGGTTTTCGCGAACCAAGCTTTTCGCGAACTAAGCTTTTCGCGAACTAACTTTTCGCCACTTTTTGTGAGTCTTCGCGAACCAACACTGTTCGCTATTTAATATAAGTTTTCGCTAGCCTAAGCTTTTCGCGACATAGAAGGGTTTTCGCCAGGTCAAAAGGTTTTCGTCAGGTCAACTTTTAGTAAGCTTTTCATGGGCCTGGTGTGACCATTCTGGGCTTTAGTTGATTTCAGCCCAAATCTTTTAATTTTAACAATTTTCGGGTTTTGATTAAATTCCCTGGTCAACGGTTATTTTATTTTCAGCTGTAAGTATTATTTTCGGGATTTTAAAGGATTTCTGGATTTTCGGGTGTTACGAGATGTGGTTGTTATTTTGTGCGACTTGTATGACACGCATTGCATATCACGACATATTGAGGTAAGGTTGAATGACCGTAGTGATACGGTGACACCTTAAGGTGTCGTTGAGCAGGGTAGAATGTGACCGATGCTGGTTGTCGACTCGAAGTCGAGTTGAGGTTGGTACTAGTTGCACCTGACGGTTGGTGCCGTCGAGAAGGGTGGTTGGTGCCGCCCAGCTTTATTTATATAGACGGTTGGTGCCGTCCTGATTAGTGGTTGGTGCCACTAATGAGTATGGACGGTTGGTGCCATCAAGATGAGTGGTTGGTGCCGCTCGAAGTTTACGGTTGGTGCCGTAGGGTTATTTATGAGGTGCATTAGTCCGACCTAGGGCCCTGTGGATGAGATGAGATGAGATGGGATGAGGTTGTGGGACGAGCGTGCATTGCACGGTGAGGTGTCGGGATTGAGATTGAGTGCACGCTGCATTCACGCATATTTTCACCTACTGGGCAATCGCTCAGTTTTTCGTGTTGTAGGTATTACTGAGCCCGACGTCGAGGTACGTCACGACTGAGGCAGGCTAGTGGCGGTGACTCCACGGGCTTTTGAGGGCGGTGCGGTACATGGGACGCGACCTGTGGAGAGCGTAGGAACTTTTGGATTTTGTTTGGGGCCGAGGCCCGTGTAAAGATGGTTGTGCTGTAAAATGAGATATGTATCTTAGTTTGTTTTAAAAAGTTTTTGTAAAATGGGCTTTCCGCGGCTTTCGTTCCGAAAACCCGCCAACTATTTATGTTAAAAAGTGGGGTCGCCACAGCGACCACCCCACACACGACCAAAACGACCCTAACGACACTAACTCGAGAAAATAAATTGCGTGAGTTTCGTTTAAAACTCGTCAAAAACCCCTGAAGTAAATCAAAAGATACTCACATCACGAGCATCATAAAACCAAATAACGTCTCAACAAGACAAGCACCAACTAATCACGAATCCCACATACACATCCTGACTCGACCAACACAAGATATACGTAGACTCAAACAAAACCATACGTCAAGACAAATTTACACAACCTCACGATCACACACAACCAAAACATACACATCAGATGCAGCAAAAGAGACTAGCCCGCCACACAGGTCGTCATCCATGTACAGTCCACCTCAAAAGCCCGTGGAAGCTCCAACGACCAGCCTCGCCATCTAAGTCACTCAAGCAATGTCATCTCGCTCACCTACAACGCATGAACTATATGAGCTAGAAGCTCAGTAAGTAAAAATCATGCATGCTCGTGAATATGCAAATCCTCATCATATGCATAAACTAAATGTGACTCGTGTAATACCCGTAAAATTTAATACGGGGATTTCGCAAAACTTCGAAATTGGTGAAGATAAGTTTGGGCAGGCTTGAAATTGAGCCCAAATAATAATTGGGCCCAAGCCCGATAAAGAAGGAAAACTTTGATGGGCTGAAAAATAATTAGGTCCAAAAGGACTGAATGGCCCAATGGCCAAAATGGTTTGCGATGAAGAAAGATACAAAAGGAGGAAAATTACAAAAAAGAACCTTTCTTAGCCTAAGAGGAAAATTACATCACCACCTTATCACCTCCTTGTCATCACGTAAGTCTCTCCCAATTTAAATATACAACTATACTTCAAAAACTTCATTAAGAGAGAAAGGAGAAGAAGGCGAGAGAAAAAGAAGAAGAGACAAAGGAAATTTGGCAAAAGCTCCTTCCAATCTTCATCAACAAAAATCTGCTTAAACACTGCTTAGGAAGTGAGGTAGGTGAAACTTACAAACCCAAAACTGATATTTTTAAGCTGTTATATTTATGGTGAAAGGATCACCAACGTTTTTGGTTCGATAAAATGCTATGTGTGATGATTGATGTTTAAAAACCCAAAATATGGGTTTTAATTATGTTATGAGTTTCTGGAATTTGTTGAAGATATGAAGATTTGAAGAACTTAGTGTTTTTCGTATGCTGTTCTTTACTTTCGAATGATTCTTGTTTTCGGGCCGAAAACCATTTTTGCGGGCCATTTTAAGTTTTTGCGGGCCAGTTACTTTGCGAACTGTGAGGAAGAAAAAGTTTTCGCGGGCCGAAAAATCAGTTTTCGCGGCCCTAAGGTTTTCGGTATGTGAGAGGAAAAAGTTTTCGCGGGCCGAAAAATCAGTTTTCGCGGGCCTAAGGTTTTCGGTATGTGAGAGGAAAAAGTTTTCGCGGGCCAATAATAAGGTTTTCGCGAACCAAGCTTTTCGCCACTTTTTGGTGAGGTTTCGCGAACCAAGCTTTTCGCCACTTTTTGTGAAGTTTCGCGAACCAAGCTTTTCGCCACTTTTTCTGAAGTTTCGCGAACCAAGCTTTTCGTCACTTTTTGTGAAGTTTCGCGAACCAAGCTTTTCGCCACTTTTTGTGAAGTTTCACGAACCAAGCTTTTCGCCACTTTTTGTGAAGTTTCGCGAACCAAGCTTTTCGCCACTTTTTATGAAGTTTCGCGAACCAAGCTTTTCGCCACTTTTTGTGAGTTTTCGCGAACCAAAACTTTTCGCTACTTAATATAAGTTTTCGCTAACTACTGTTCAAAATGAAAAAGCTTTTCGCCACTTCCAAAGTTTTCGCCAAGTTTGAGCTGTTCGTTACTTTTCGCTAGCCTAAGCTTTTCGCCACTTAAAAGAAATGGTTTTCGCCAGTTAAAGTTTTCGCCAGCTTTTCGCAATGCCAAATCTTTTCGCAACATAGAAAGGTTTTCGCCAGGTTAAAAAGGTTTTCGTCAGGTCAACTTTTAGTAGGCTTTTCATGGGCCTGGTGTGACCATTCTGGGCTTTAGGTTGCTTTCAGCCCAAATCTTTTAATTTTTGTTGAACCAAGTTTTTATAAAATATTTTCGAGCTTGGACCCAATTTCTCGGGTCAACTGATAAAGGAGTATTGGGTCTTAAATAATTCACTATTCTCGGGATTTTAAGTATTTGAACCAAAAGCACGTTTTAAATATTCTAATGATTTTTGAGGTTTTTCGAATATATACTTGATATGTTCTGCGATTAATTGTTCATGCATCCACGGCATGTCATGACGAGAGTATTGATCGCATTTGTGCGATGGGAGAGTGTATGCCTTTCTTTGGCAGAGATTTGTGAGGTTAAGACTCGTAGGTGCACCTGACGGGAGACAGACGTGATCGCTCTGTCTACTCAGGCTTGAGCAACCTGAGGTGCCCACCGTCGTAGGATTGCTCGACTTGACGGGAGATAGACGTGATCGTTCTATCTACCCGGGTACAGATTGGGAGCGCGACTCGGGGTGCCTACCGTCATGAGATGAGATTAGGCGGGAGATAGACGTGATCGCTCTATCTACCCGGGTACAGCGTGAAAACGCGACTCGGGGTGCCCACCGCCATGAAATGTGATTTCCGAGTCTGTGTGACCGGATGATTGATGTGATGTTGCGCGCGAGGTGCCGAGTCTAACCTAGGGCCCTGAGTATTGAGATATGAGAAAAATGAGCGTGCATTTGTCATGTGAGATATTGGGATTTGGGGACATCTGCACGCATGCATCGCATTATTTTGGTGTTCACCTACTGGGCAATTTTGCTCAGGGTTGCATGTTTTATAGGTACTAATAAGTAGACGGCTGGTGGCGGTGACTCCACGGGCTTTTGGGGGCGGATGCAGTACATGGGACGCGACCTGTGGAGGCGTAGGATTGTTTTGATATTTTGGGGCTTCGGCCCGCTGTAAAGACTAGCACGGCTTTTGTTAAACAACTCTTTTATATATTGTATAATATACTATGTTGTTTTTGTAAAATGGGCTTTCCGCGGCTTTCGTTGCGAAAACCCGCCAATTATCCTTTATTAAAAAGTGGGGTCGCCACAGGTGGTATCAGAGCATAGGTTTTAGATTCTGAAGACTGTCCATGTACTGCTGCCCAAAAGCCGGGAGAACCAGTCGCGCCTGTAAGTTTTAATTTTTAATGATAGTATGTGGTACATGACTATGTGCTTGTATATGTCTGTGAATGGAGAAGAGTTACAAAATGCCGAGAGGGGTACGTAAACACGTTGGGGAGTCGAGCCGAAGAGGCGAGCCCGAATCTCCAACGCACGAACATAATACCATCGATAGACTGACCGAACCAATTTAGTGATAGAAAAGTACCCAGTAAATATGGAGGGTAGGGAATTGTTAGTCGATCTAATTGTAATCCCGATGAATGATTGCGACATCATATTCGGGCTGGATTGGCTTTCGAAATACGGAGCCATGATTGACTGTTCTAAGAAAATCGTGAGGTTCCAATCACCCGAGGGAGGAGAGTTCGTCTTTTGGGGAAAGGCAAGCAAGGATAGAATTCCTCAAATATCTGCCATGAAGGCCCGACGACTTGTTAACTCGGGTTGCGAATTCTATCTTTGTTCTGCCATGAAGACCGAGGAATCTCCTCTTTTGAGACTCGAGGAGGTTCCGATTGCGAATGAATACCCCGACGTGTTTCCCGACGACCTTCCTGGTTTACCTCCTGATAGAGAGATCGAATTCAAAATCGATCTTGTGCCTGGGGCTGCCCCGATATCGAAAGCTCCATATCGATTAGCGTCGAACGAGCTACGGGAACTGAAAGAACAGTTGGAAGAGTTGTTGCAGAAGGGATTCATCCAACCGAGCTTCTCTCCATGGGGAGCACCGGTTCTTTTCGTTCGAAAGAAAGACGGGTCGATGAGATTGTGCATCGATTATCGTGAGCTAAATAAGATCACGATAAAGAATAAGTATCCGTTGCCAACGATTGATGACTTGTTTGACCAATTGCAAGGAGCAACGGTATTCTCTAAGATCGACCTGCGCTCTGGGTATCATCAGTTAAAGATCCGTGAGGCAGACGTTCCTAAAACCGCATTCAGCACAAGGTACGGCCATTACGAGTTTCTGGTCATGCCTTTCGGGTTAACAAATGCACCAGCTGCTTTCATGGATCTGATGAATCGGGTATTCAAGAATTTCTTAGACTGCTTCGTGATCGTCTTTATAGATGATATCCTTATTTATTCAAAGACGAAAGATGAACATGAAGAACACCTAAAAACAATTCTAGGAATTTTACGGGAGAAGCAGTTATTCGCAAAATTCAAGAAATGCGAATTTTGGTTGACAGAAGTGGCCTTTCTGGGACACATTATTTCTGGAGACGGGATTTCGGTGGATCCTAGTAAGATTGAAGCAATTAAGAATTGGCCACAACCAACCACTCCCACGGAAATTAGAAGTTTTCTCGGGCTTCATGGATATTATCGGAAATTCATCAAAGATTTTTCCAGCATTGCCTCAACACTCACCAATTTGACGAAGAAGAATGTTCCGTTTAAATGGACGGAATCGTGTGAGCAAAGCTTCCAAGAACTGAAAAAGAGACTAACGACCGCTCCGGTTTTAGCAATACCGTCAGGAACAGAAGGATTTTCGGTGTATACGGATGCCTCGAAGAGTGGCTTGGGATGCGTGCTAATGCAGAACGGGAAGGTAATTGCCTATGCCTCCCGACAACTAAAGGAGTACGAGAAAAACTACCCCACGGACGATCTGGAACTCGCAGCCGTGGTATTCGCCCTGAAGATCTGGCGACATTACCTCTACGGAGAAAGATGCGAGATTTTTACGGATCACAAGAGCTTGAAGTACTTCTTCACCCAAAAGGAGTTAAATATGAGGCAACGACGATGGCTTGAGTTGGTGAACGATTACGAATGCGTAATCAATTATCATCCAGGTAAAGCCAACGTAGTCGCAGATGCTTTGAGTCGTAAAGCCGTGAGTGCGGAGCTGTGCCAGATTGGAGTAGAGGTGATCAACTTCGGTGAAGTCGAAGCGAGAATGGAAGCACTAACGCTCAAACCAACATTGTTAGAACAAATCACTAAGGCCCAAAAGGAAGATGATCTTTATGTAAAGATTAAAGGGGAACAAAACAAAAGCACTACGGCGGATTTTGAAATCCGAGGAGACGGAAGCTTACGATACAACGGCCGTCTGTATGTGCCAAATAAGGAAGAACTCCGATTTAAAATATTGACGGAGGCACATACTACACCATACTCTATACATCCTGGTACGACGAAAATGTGTCGTAAAGCCGTGAGTGCGGAGCTGTGCCAGATTGGAGTAGAGGTGATCAACTTCGGTGAAGTCGAAGCGAGAATGGAAGCACTAACGCTCAAACCAACATTGTTAGAACAAATCACTAAGGCCCAAAAGGAAGATGATCTTTATGTAAAGATTAAAGGGGAACAAAACAAAAGCACTACGGCGGATTTTGAAATCCGAGGAGACGGAAGCTTACGATACAACGGCCGTCTGTATGTGCCAAATAAGGAAGAACTCCGATTTAAAATATTGACGGAGGCACATACTACACCATACTCTATACATCCTGGTACGACGAAAATGTATCAGGATTTACGAGTTAACTATTGGTGGCCAGGGATAAAGAAAGATGTTGCCGCCTATGTAAATCAATGCCTGACTTGCCAACAGATTAAGGCGGAACACCAAAGGCCGGCAGGAATGTTACAACCGTTAACGATTCCTGAATGGAAGTGGGACCATATAACAATGGATTTCGTCGTTGGACTGCCAAAGACTGTGAAAGGCCACGACGCAATTTGGGTAATTGTCGATAGATTGACGAAATCTGCCCATTTCCTGCCAATCAATAAAACATATTCCATGGAGAAGTATGCGGAATTATATATTCAAGAGATTGTTCGACTCCATGGAATCCCAATTTCGATCATTTCAGATCGGGACTCGAGGTTTCTGTCTAACTTCTGGGGAAGTTTACAAAAGGCTATGGGAACCAAGTTGTCTTTCAGTTCAGCTTATCATCCCTAGACGGACGGACAATCTGAACGGACGATCCAAACACTGGAAGATATGTTACGAGCATGCGTGCTAGATTTTAAAAGAAATTGGAGCAAATACCGTCCGCTGATCGAATTCTCGTACAACAACAGCTTTCAGGCTACGATCGGAATGGCGCCGTATGAAGCTTTGTACAGGCGTAAATGTCGATCCCCAGTTCATTGGGACGAGATCGGTGAACGAGCGCTACTAGGTCCCGAAATGGTTCGAGAAATGACGGAAGCTGTTGCAAAGATTCGAGAGAGAATGCAAACAGCCCAAAGTCGTCAGAAAAGCTACGCTGATAAACGACGAAGGCCGTTAGAATTCGTGGAGGATGATTGGGTATTCTTGAAGATATCCCCAATGAAGGGCGTGAAGCGGTTCGGACGCAAAGGGAAGTTGAGTCCGAGGTATATAGGCCCTTTCAGAATCCTGAAACGAATCGGCGAGGTCGCTTATCAACTTGAATTACCGGCGTCTTTAGATCAGGTTCACGACGTCTTTCACGTGTCAACATTGCGAAAATACGTCGCCGACCCAAGCCATGTGCTACAATATGAAACCCTTCATCAACGGTTGAAACCGGACTTAAGTTACGAGGAGAAGCCGGTAGAAATCTTGATGTATGAAGTAAAGCAACTTCGGAATAAAAATATTCCGTTGGTCAAAGTTCTGTGGCGTAATCAGGCAATTGAGGAAGCAACGTGGGAACGAGAGGACGAAATGCGGCAAAAGTACCCCGAATTATTTTCGGCTGCCTAAATTTCGAGGACGAAATTTCTTGAAGGGGGGGAGGATGTAATACCCGTAAAATTTAATACGGGGATTTCGCAAAACTTCGAAATTGGTGAAGATAAGTTTGGGCAGGCTTGAAATTGAGCCCAAATAATAATTGGGCCCAAGCCCGATAAAGAAGGAAAACTTTGATGGGCTGAAAAATAATTAGGTCCAAAAGGACTGAATGGCCCAATGGCCAAAATGGTTTGCGATGAAGAAAGATACAAAAGGAGGAAAATTACAAAAAAGAACCTTTCTTAGCCTAAGAGGAAAATTACATCACCACCTTATCACCTCCTTGTCATCACGTAAGTCTCTCCCAATTTAAATATACAACTATACTTCAAAAACTTCATTAAGAGAGAAAGGAGAAGAAGGCGAGAGAAAAAGAAGAAAGAGACAAAGGAAATTTGGCAAAAGCTCCTTCCAATCTTCATCAACAAAAATCTGCTTAAACACTGCTTAGGAAGTGAGGTAGGTGAAACTTACAAACCCAAAACTGATATTTTTAAGCTGTTATATTTATGGTGAAAGGATCACCAACGTTTTTGGTTCGATAAAATGCTATGTGTGATGATTGATGTTTAAAAACCCAAAATATGGGTTTTAATTATGTTATGAGTTTCTGGAATTTGTTGAAGATATGAAGATTTGAAGAACTTAATGTTTTTCGTATGATGTTCTTTACTTTCGAATGATTCTTGTTTTCGGGCCGAAAACCATTTTCGCGGGCCATTTTAAGTTTTTGCGGGCCAGTTACTTTGCGAACTGTGCGGAAGAAAAAGTTTTCGCGGGCCGAAAAATCAGTTTTCGCGGGCCTAAGGTTTTCGGTATGTGAGAGGAAAAAGTTTTCGCGGGCCGACAAATCAGTTTTCGCGGGCCTAAGGTTTTCGGTATGTGAGAGGAAAAAGTTTTCGCGGGCCAATAATAAGGTTTTCGCGAACCAAGCTTTTCGCCACTTTTTGGTGAGGTTTCGCGAACCAAGCTTTTCGCCACTTTTTGTGAAGTTTCGCGAACCAAGCTTTTCGCCACTTTTTGTGAAGTTTCGCGAACCAAGCTTTTCGTCACTTTTTGTGAAGTTTCGCGAACCAAGCTTTTCGCCACTTTTTGTGAAGTTTCGCGAACCAAGCTTTTCGCCACTTTTTATGAAGTTTCGCGAACCAAGCTTTTCGCCACTTTTTATGAGGTTTTCACAAACCAGCTTTTCGCCACTTTTTGTGAGTTTTCGCGAACCAAAACTTTTCGCTACTTAATATGAGTTTTCGCTAACTACTGTTCAAAATGAAAAAGCTTTTCGCCATTTCCAAAGTTTTCGCCAAGTTTGAGCTGTTCGTTACTTTTCGCTAGCCTAAGCTTTTCGCCACTTAAAAGAAATGGTTTTCGCCAGTTAAAGTTTTCGCCAGCTTTTCGCAATGCCAAATCTTTTCGCAACATAGAAAGGTTTTCGCCAGGTTAAAAAGGTTTTCGTCAGGTCAACTTTTAGTAGGCTTTTCATGGGCCTGGTGTGACCATTCTGGGCTTTAGGTTGATTTCAGCCCAAATCTTTTAATTTTTGTTGAACTAAGTTTTATAAAATATTTTCGAGCTTGGACCCAATTTCTCGGGTCAACTGATAAAGGAGTATTGGGTCTTAAATAATTCACTATTCTCGGGATTTTAAGTATTTGAACCAAAAGCACGTTTTAAATATTCTAATGATTTTTGAGGTTTTTCGAATATATACTTGATATGTTCTGCGATTAATTGTTCATGCATCCACGGCATGTCATGACGAGAGTATTGATTGCATTTGTGCGATGGGAGAGTGTATGCCTTTCTTTGGCAGAGATTTGTGAGGTTAAAACTCGTAGGTGCACCTGATGGGAGACAGACGTGATCGCTCTGTCTACTCAGGCTTGAGCAACCTGAGGTGCGCACCGTCGTAGGATTGCTCGACTTGACGGGAGATAGAGGTGATCGTTCTATCTACCCGGGTACAGCGTGGGAGCGCGACTAGGGGTGCCTACCGTCATGAGATGAGATTAGGCGGGAGATAGACGTGATCGCTCTATCTACCCGGGTACAGCGTGAAAACGCGACTCGGGGTGCCCACCGCCATGAAATGTGATTTCCGAGTCTGTGTGACCGGATGATTGATGTGATGTTGCCGAGTCTAACCTAGGGCCCTGAGTATTGAGATATGAGAAAAATGAGCGTGCATTTGTCATGTGAGATATTGGGATTTGGGGACATCTGCACGCATGCATCGCATTATTTTGGTGTTCACCTACTGGGCAATTTTGCTCAGGGTTGCATGTTTTATAGGTACTAATAAGTAGACGGCTGGTGGCGGTGACTCCACGGGCTTTTGGGGACGGATGCAGTACATGGGACGCGACCTGTGGAGGCGTAGGATTGTTTTGATATTTTGGGGCTTCGGCCCGCTGTAAAGACTAGCACGGCTTTTGTAAAACAACTCTTTTATATATTGTATAATATACTATGTTGTTTTTATAAAATGAGCTTTCCGCGGCTTTCGTTGCGAAAACCCGCCAATTATCCTTTATTAAAAAGTGGGGTCGCCACAACTCGACATCTCAAAATGAATCATCACTCTCATCCTCTGTCTGGGCCCGTGGCTAAAATACTATGCACCACCAAGAGCTCAATAAATCATCTGACAGTGGCCCACTCTGGGTAGCCAATACTAGGTCTCCCTAGGTCGCTCCTTCCCAGGTCGCCCCTTCTGTCGCGGTCGCCTACGCTGGTAGCCTACGCTAGGTTTCCCTAGGTCGCCCCATCCAGGTCGCCCCGTCCAGGTCGCTCCTACCGCATCAATAATATGGCAGTGGCCCACTCCAGGTAGCCTAGCTAGGTCTCCCTAGGTCGCTCCTTCCTAGGTCGCCCCTTCTGCCTCAACATATGACGGTAGCCTACTCTGGGTAGCCTACACTAGGGTCACATACCCTAGGTCGCCCCTGCCCAGGTCGCCCCTTCCGTCGATGGTGCACTAATAATAACCACATACACCTCAACTGCATGCCAATAATCGGCACATATACATCGCTCCCCGGCGATTACGACTATGCATGCCAACACTCAACAGTACCCAATAATATGCATGCATATGTATATGCCGTGAAAGGTATGCTCATGAATTCATGTAGCTCATATGCAAATATTAATCAAACAAATATAACACCTTCACATAAAATCATCGAAACATCGAAGCATGTATATTATAAAACACCGAATACTATGTCCATGCGTCGTAGTTGGATTTTCACTTACCTGAGTAGTTTCTGAATTTTATTCAGCTTAAATATTCCCTTTAACTTCTATAAACACGGACTCCTCGCCTTACTATTCTATATATGTTGTACTTGATTTACCTACTTCGCAGAACAAAACAAAAAATACAAACTATCGTTAGTTTCCCAATACAAAGGTTACATTAATCATTTAATCCTCTATAAACCATTAGCATATAAGCATAAAAATAAAAATAAAAATTCGTTATATAATGCTTACCTAATACACAAGCTTATGCATGCTATATGACGAAAATAGAGCTGTTCGTTGATGAAGAGAAAAGTGATTCCAAAAGCAAAAGCTATGTTTTCTTATTTCTTTCCTATTTCTATCTATTTATATATTTTCTTCTTTTCCATTGCTTTCTCACGTTCTGATCTTCCCTCCCTCTCTGTTTTGTTTCGTTACAATGATAAGAAGATTGTATGTTGATGCTTAATAAATCAAGGGACTGAATGTAAGGCGGTGAAGAAAAATTTACCCTCTTGGTTAAGTAATGTACTATAATATTAATAATAATGATAGTAAAATTACTTTTAGAACCATGGTAAATTATTATAAAGTGTAAATGTAATTTAGTATAACATACAAATATTTCCTTACCCGAATGTTCTAAAAATGTAGTAGCTATACACATGTAACTAGTCGCATTTTAGCGATTAACACGTGTCCTATTACAATATTGACTCAACTAGTCAGATGAGGATTCCTAAATAATTTATTTATTTATATTATTATTATTTATGTAATTTATTTATTTTATTTATTCCTAGAATGATGTCAGTTATTAGAGTTTTACATTAGCCAAATAAATCACATCAAGTATGCAACATATAAAAATGCACCTCATATGCAACACCTAAGACTCATGAATTATGTATATATAAACAAACACATAATTCATATTAGTTAGCAAGTATAATGCATGAAATATATTGGCCAAATGAGATGTTCGAGGGCTCGGGTATTACATCCTCCCCTCCTTAAATGAATTTCGTCCTCGAAATTCAATTTACCTGAATAAGTCAGGGTATCGAGTTCTCATATCATCCTCTCTTTCCCATGTTGCTTCTTCCACTGACTGATTCCTCCATAAGACTTTCACTAGCGGAATTTCTTTGTTCATGAGTTGTTTGACTTCGCGTAGCAAAATCTCTACTGGCTTTTCTTCATAACTCAAGTCAGCTTTTAAGTCGACCGGTTCACTTTTCAAAACATGGGTAGGATCTGCGACGTATTTCCGCAACATAGAGACATGAAACACGTCATGTATCTGAGACAACGAGGAGGGCAGATCAAGCCTGTATGCAACATCGCCAACTTTTCCCGTAATTCGAAAAGGACCAATATATCTTGGAGTTAACTTCCCTTTCTTTCCAAATCTCATCACGCCTTTCATTGGAGAAACTTTCAGAAACACCAATTCATCAACTTCAAACTTGAGCGGTCTTCTCTTATGATCAACATAGCTTTTCTGTCGACTCTGAGCAGTTTGCATACTCTGTCGAATTTTTGCTACAACATCCGTCATTTCTCGCACCATGTCAGGTCCAAGCAATGTTTTCTCACCAATTTCATCCCAATGAACAGGCGATCTACATTTTCTCCCATACAAGGCCTCATACGGTGCCATTCCAATAGTGGCATGATAGCTGTTATTATACGAGAATTCGATCAATGGTAGAAATTTACTCCAATGACCTTTAAAATCTAATACGCAAGCACGAAGCATGTCTTCCAAGGTCTGAATTGTTCGTTCTGATTGCCCATCTGTTTGAGGATGATAGGCTGTGCTAAAAGATAATTTTGTCCCCATCGCCTTCTGTAAGCTTCTCCAAAAGTTAGACAAGAACTTGGAGTCTCGATCTGAAACTATCGACAGTGGAACACCATGAAGTCGAACTATTTCTTGAATGTAAATTTCCGCATATCGATCCATGGTGTATGACGAATTAATGGGTAGAAAATGAGCAGACTTGGTTAATCTGTCAACGATTACCCAGATAGCATTTTGTCCCTTTAAAGTCTTTGGCAAGCCAACGACGAAGTCCATCGTTATTCGATCCCATTTCCATTCTGGAATTGATAGCGGTTGTAACATTCCTGCTGGCCTTTGATGTTCCGCTTTTACTTATTGACAGGTCAGACATTGATCCACAAATTGCGCTATGTCTTTCTTCATCCCTGGCCACCAATAAAATTTCTGAAGGTTTCGATACATCTTTGTTGTTCCAGGATGTACTGAGTATGTCGTGGAATGTGCTTCAAATAAAATGTCTCTTCGAATCTCATCATTCCCGGGTACGTACAGACGATCTCTAAATCGCAGAACACCATCTTCAAATATTTTTAACTCCGAAGATGTATCTTCCCTGGCATCTTTCTTTACCTTCTGATAGTATTCATCAGTCGGTTGTGTTTGTTTGATTCTGTCCAAAATTGTAGGTTGAAGCGTCAAAGCTGCTAATTTTACTTCAATCTCACCAACGTTGATGACTTCCACGTTCATCTTTTGTAAGTCAGCGATTGCAGATTTTTGAATCGAGATAGCAGCTATAGAACTCTGAGTTGTCTTCCGGCTTAGAGCATCAGCAATAACATTAGCTTTTCCCGGGTGGTAGTTGATTACGCAGTCGTAATCCTTGACGAGCTCTAACCATCTTCGTTGTCGCATATTCAGTTCCTTCTGAGTGAAAAAGTATTTCAAGCTCTTATGATCTGTATAGATCTCGCATCGTTCACCGTATAGATAGTGTCGCCATATCTTCTATGCAAATACCACGGCTGCAAGCTCCAAATCATGAGTGGGATAATTCTTCTCATATTCCTTCAGTTGTCTGGAAGCATATGCAACAACCTTCCCATTTTGCATCAATACACAACCTAAGCCGTTCTTCGATGCATCGCTGTATACTGAAAAACCCCCGCTTCCAGTTGGAATTGTCAAGACAGGTGCCGAAGTAAGTCACTTCTTCAACTCCTGAAAACTCCATTCACACGAATCGGTCCATTGAAATGGAATATTCTTCCGAGTCAACTTTGTCAATGACGAAGCGATTTTTGAGAATCCTTCAATGAATCTGCGATAATATCCCGCTAAGCCAAGAAAACTCCGCACCTCTGAAGGATTTGTTGGTTGGGGCCAATTATTGATTGCTTCAACTTTGCTTGGATCTACTGATATTCCTGCTCCAGAAATGACGTCCCAAGAACACAACTCTATCTAGCCAAAACTCGCATTTTTTAAATTTGGCGTAGAGTTTCTTGCTCCTCAGTACTTCTAAGACTAACTTCAAGTGATCTTCATGTTCCTCTTTTGTCTTGGAATAAATGAGAATATCATCGATAAAAACGATCACGAACTTATCAAGAAACTCCTTGAAGACACGATTCATCAAATCCATGAACGCAGCAGGTGCATTAGTCAACCCAAATGGCATCACTAGAAACTCGTAGTGTCCATATCGAGTGCTGAACGCCGTCTTCGGAATGTCCTCCACCTTTATCTTTAACTGATGATAACCTGAACGTAGATCGATCTTCGAGAATACAGCTGTACCTTGGAGTTGATCGAAAAGATCATCAATTCGAGGCAAAGGATATTTATTCTTGATGGTAACCTTGTTCAATTCCCGGTAATCAATGCACAATCTCATTGAACCATCTTTCTTTCGTACGAATAGAACTGGTGCACCCCATGGTGAAAAGCTAGGTTGAATAAAACCTTTATCGAGTAGATCTTGTAGTTGTACCTTCAATTCTTTCAGCTCGGTCGGAGCCATTCGATATGGAGCTTTAGATATTGGAGGTGTACCCGGAGGTAGTTCAATCGAAAATTCTATCTCCCTGTCAGGTGGTAATCCAGAAAGATCATCAGGAAATACGTCTTGATAGTCCTTCACAACAGGTACTTCACTGAGATCGGGTTGAGGTTGTTCCTCTGCTTTTATTGCATAAATGAGATAAGCCTCACAACCATCATCTATCAATCGTTGAGCCTTTAACGCTGATATTTTCGAAATCCTGCTGCCATTTACAACTCCCGAGAAAGAAAAAGGCTTTTCTCCCGGTAAATGGAAAGTAACGATCTTTTTGTTGTAGTCAGTCACCGCTCCATACTTCGATAACCAATCCATACCAAGGATGATATCGTAATCATTCATTGGGATTACGATCAGATCAGCATATAATTTCCTATCTTCAATCGGTACCGCACACTCTTGCAGAATCTGATTTGTTTGAGTTGAAGCTCCATGAGGAATCGTCACATTATAATTGAGCTTGGATAGAAGAGGTGTTATACCGAGCCTCGTTATGTACTTAGATGATGCAAATGAATGCGTGGCTCCCGAATCTATTAGTATGGATGTCGGAACATTGTATATAGAGAGTGTACCTGTCACCACTGATGGATTAGCCTCTGCTTCATCGCTCGTAATGGTGAAAACTCTAGCAAGTACTGTCTGTGGCTTTGCCGGACATGTTCTTGCGATGTGACCCAATTTCCCGCATATGAAGCACTTGATAGTTTGGGTGAAACAGTTGCCGGTGTGTTGACGTCCGCACCTTGGGCATATGGGCATCGGGATTTGGGATCTCTCCTGATTTGGATTCGGCTTCGTGTTCGGCTCCCATCGCTGAGGTCCAGGCCTTCCTTGAAAATTCAGTTTCTGGCTTTTGACTACGAACTGCCTCTTTCTGTCGCCTTCGGCCCATTTTTGACCTTGCACAAATTTGCGTTTTGCTTCTTCGGCACGTACAATTCTCATCTCAGCTTGCTCCGCAACTAATGCCCTTTCCGCAACTTGAGCGTACGTGATTCCTTGAATACCAGCCATGTTGACATCTCGGTAAAGTTCCGGTTTCAGGCCTTCAAGAAATCGCCCCACTTTCAGGGCGTCAGTACTCACCATATGTGTTGCGAACCTCGATAGCTGCTCAAATTTGCGAATGTACTCTGCAACTGCCATGGCTCCCTGTCGTAAGTTTATGAATTCATTCATCCTCATAGCACGCACAGGGGCTGTGAAGTATTTGTTTCGGAAGATTTCTTTGAAGCGTTCCCAAGTCATCGTGATTTGATTTTCGATGGCTTTCATTGTGTCCCACCAATGCCCCGCACTACCCCGAAGCATAAAAGTAACACAGAGGACTTTTTCTTGCTCGGGAACTCGGCTGTACTGGAACATATTTTCAAGGGTTCTAAGCCAGTCCTCGGCAGCTGTTGGGTCAATAGCATCTTCGAAAACTGGCGGATTGAGTTTTCGAAATCTTTCACCAATGATCTCTACCCTTTCAGCTTGAGATGGATTCTGTTGCTCATTTGAATTCCGTTGTTGGATCAACTCTTGAATTTGCTCGGATTGACGTTGAACAAGTTCAGTAAGTCGGATAATGGCAGTATCTCGCTCATCAGTAGGGTTCACAGTCTCCCTACCCTGACTACTTCCTCCGCTGCTTTCACCTCTAGTACGTACCATGATGCTCACACTTTACCCTGTTAACCCTTTTCGAATAATATGGCCAATAAATTCATGCAACAGAAAATTATTCACGCAATATCATAAAACTTACGAGCAAGGCTGCGCTTCCACACTTTTGAGTTCCTGTACATGGATAGTCTACAGAACCTGTGACCGTAGCTCTGATACCAAACTGTGGCGACCACCCCACACACGACCAAAACGACCCTAACGACACTAACTCGAGAAAATAAATTGCGTGAGTTTCGTTTAAAACTCGTCAAAAACCCCTGAAGTAAATCAAAAGATACTCACATCACGAGCATCATAAAATCAAATAACGTCTCAACAAGACAAGCACCAACTAATCACGAATCCCACATACACATCCTGACTCGACCAACACAAGATATACGTAGACTCAAACAAAACCATACGTCAAGACAAATTTACACAACGTCACGATCACACACAACCAAAACATACACATCAGATGCAGCAAAAGAGACTAGCCCGCCACACAGGTCGTCATCCATGTACAGTCCACCTCAAAAGCCCGTGGAAGCTCCAACGACCAGCCTCGCCATCTAAGTCACTCAAGCAATGTCATCTCGCTCACCTACAACGCATGAACTATATGAGCTAGAAGCTCAGTAAGTAAAAATCATGCATGCTCGTGAATATGCAAATCCTCATCATATGCATAAACTACATGTGACTCGACATCTCAAAATGAATCATCTCTCTCATCCTCTGTCTGGGCCCGTGGCTAAAATACTATGCACCACCAAGAGCTCAATAAATCATTTGACAGTGGCCCACTCTGGGTAGCCAATACTAGGTCTCCCTAGGTCGCTCCTTCCCAGGTCGCCCCTTCTATCGCGGTCGCCCACGCTGGTAGCCCACGCTGGTAGCCTACGCTAGGTTTCCCTAGGTCGCCCCATCCAGGTCGCCCCGTCCAGGTCGCTCCTACCGCATCAATAATATGGCAGTGGCCCACTCCAGGTAGCCTAGCTAGGTCTCCCTAGGTCGCTCCTTCCTAGGTCGCCCCTTCTGCCTCAACATATGACGGTAGCCTACTCTGGGTAGCCTACACTAGGGTCACATACCCTAGGTCGCCCCTGCCCAGGTCGCCCCTTCCGTCGATGGTGCACTAGTAATAACCACATACACCTCAACTGCATGCCAATAATCGGCACATATACATCGCTCCCCGGCGATTACGACTATGCATGCCAACACTCAACAGTACCCAATAATATGCATGCATATGTATATGCCGTGAATGGTATGCTCATGAATTCATGTAGCTCATATGCAAATATTAATCAAACAAATATAACACCTTCACATAAAATCATCGAAACATCGAAGCATGTATATTATAAAACACCGAATACTATGTCCATGCGTCGTAGTTGGATTTTCACTTACCAGAGTAGTTTCTGAATTTTATTCAGCTTAAATATTCCCTTTAACTTCTATAAACACGGACTCCTCGCCTTACTATTCTATATATGTTGTACTTGATTTACCTACTTCGCAGAACAAAACAACAAATACAAACTATCGTTAGTTTCCCAATACAAAGGTTACATTAATCATTTAATCCTCTATAAACCATTAGCATATAAGCATAAAAATAAAAATAAAAATTCGTTACATAATGCTTACCTAATACACAAGCTTATTGTAATACCCGAGTTCCGCGCGTAAGTTGGCCAATAAATTGCATGCATAATATGTGTTTATACGACTACATATTATGTGTTTATATGTATATGTTGGTGTTTATGTGATAACTAACTTATTAGAAAATTAGACTTGGGACGTAGAAGAATTTCGAATTTAAATAAGGGATTTTTCAAAAGACTGAACAGAGTTGAAAATAGAAAATTTTGAGATATGAGAGTGCGAGTATTTGGAATTTAGGAATTTCGAAAAAATTATAATAATAATAAAATAAAAATAAAATATATATAATAAATAGATAAACAATAAAATAATATATTAAATGGGTTGAGATAAGTACTAGCTAATCCTTGTAATTTGTTCACTATCACACGCAAACATAAGATAAGAATGAAGAAGAAAGAAAATCATTCATTTGCAAACTTTCGAAACCAAGAATAAGGAGAAAAAGAGTACAGTGATCATCTTTAAGCTGGAAAAAGGTATAAATTCTTAATATGAGTTTTATGTTTTTAGCTATGATTTAGCATGTTATAACAAGCATGAATATTTCATGTGTTCATGTTTTATATATAAGTTTTGATTTTCAAAAGATTTGAGCATGTTTTAAAGTTCTTATGATGTTCATCATGTTCTAGAAATAATATTTTGATCGAAAGTTTAGAGGTTTTCGAATGAATAATGTGTTTTTCGCAAGGTTTAATGGTTTTCGCAAGGTAACTTTTCGCCACTTAGTGTTTCGCGGAACTGTTCACCAAAAAACTTTTCGCCACCTTTCGCGAAGTGGAGTTTTTTTCACTACTTTTATAAGGTTTCGCGAACCAAAGCTTTTCGCGACTTGTTGTTCGCGAATTGATCTTTTCGCTAGTCACTGTTAAAAATGAAAAGGATTTTCGCGGGCCAGTTATTTTGCAAATTGTGAGAGAGAAAGGTTTTCGCGGGCTGAAAACCTGTTTTCGCGGGCCAGAGAGTTCGCGAATAAGAAATAGATACGGGCCGAAAACTAGTTTTCGCGGGCCGAAAACCAGTTTTCGCGGGCTGAAGTCTTTCGCGAACCATGAGACATCGCGGGTCGATTTTAGATTTTCGCGGGCCGAAAGCCAGTTTTCGCGGGCTGAGGTCTTTCGCGAACCATGAGACATCGCGGGTCGATTTTAGATTTTCGCGGGCAGAAATTTAGTTTTCGCGGGCCAGAAAAGTTTTGCGCATGAGAGATAACTTCGGGCCGAAAACCTGTTTTCGCGGGCCTAGAAGGATTTTTTGAAACTAATTGATTTTCGAATAAAATTTCGAAAACTTGCATATTTTCAATATAAATGCAATTCGAAAACTTTTATAATTATTTAACTTAACTAATGCACTGATATAATAATATTTTCATGATTAAGGATCGAAAGATTAGGAAATTCACAGGACTGCTAAGATAAGTAATCAAGGACTCCAGGTAAGTGGAAATTTCAACTACAACACATAAATAATTGACTTACGTGACTATGTGCTTTGGGTTTATGCTGTTACGTGAACTATGTGACATACCTGAATGGTATATTTTCAGTATTACTCACATGGCATAATCATGCGCATGCACGAAACATTTGTGAGGGTTTACGTGAGATGAGTATGCACTGAACATATCGCCTGAAGGCGAATGATATTTGCCAATATGGGCATTTGATGTCGACTCGCAGTTGAGTCAGGGCTACTTCTATGGCACCATGATGGCGTGGTGCGTCGTCGGATATTTTATATATTGAGGCAGGAGGAGCGACCCAGGAAGGAGCGACCTAGTTATGACTAGCGTAGGCTAACTGGCGTAGGCAACTGCCCTGTTGGTGGTGAGGAGCGACCTGGAAGGGGCGACCTGGGAAGGAGCGACCTAGGAAGAAATCCTAGCGTAGGCTAACCAGCGTGGGCTACCAGCGTAGGCTACCGCATGGCAGAGGGGACGACCTGGGAAGGAGCGACCCAGGGAAACCTGGCGTAGGCTACCCAACGTGGGTCGCTGTCATAATTATCCATATGGGATATGAGCTCTGTATGGTGCATAGTAAGATTAGCCGAGGGCCCTGAGAGATGTGAGATGTGAGATGTGAGATGTGAGATGTGAGATTGAGTCTGACTCTACCAGAGTAGAGAGGCATTGGCGCGGATGCCTTTGCGGGGTTTCACACGTACACGACATTGCATATTCGTACTTACTGAGCTTCATAGCTCACCCCTTATATTATGTGTTGTAGGTGCGAGCGACCACGGTACGTGATCGCCTTGTTGGCAAGGCTAACCTTTTGAAAGCTTCCAGCGACTTTTGAGGGTGGTGTGTACATGGATGCGACCTGTGTGGCGGGTGCTAAAGTTTACCTGGCTGCGTTATTTTACAACTCGTATGTAATTAGGATCCCAACTATGATTTTGGCTTGTATGATATGGTTTCCATATGTATATAAATAAAAATAAAAATTTATACGCATTTGTGCATGCTTTACATTCTATAGTCACGTAAGCTAGTATCGTAAATGGGTAGTAGATGGAAGGTGGGGCGTCACAGGGTGGTATCAGAGCTTCGGTTGCAGGTTCTGTAGACTGTTCATGTACACACACTCAAAAGCATGGAAGCGGCCTTGCTAGTAAGTTTTATATTCTTGTGAATTCTTGTGTTGAATGAATTTATTGGCCTTCGGAACTATCAGGGTAAGAGAGAAAATTGTAAGAACGCGAGGTGAAAGTAGTGGGAATGCCGATAGAGGCAAGGAACCCGCAACACCTATCGATAATCGCGACACAACTGTCCTTCAACTCACAGAATTAGTCCGTCAGCAATCCGCCCAGATTCAAGAATTAATTCAGCAACGAAATACGGAGAAACAGCAAAGCAGTGGATACCCTCAGGTAGAACGAATTGAAATAGTGGGGGAGAGGTTTCGCAAACTCAATCCTCCAACTTTTGAAGACGCAAACGATCCAACGTTTGCCGAAGATTGGCTAAGGACCCTTGAAAGCATGTTTCAGTATAGCCGAATTCCCGAGGAAGAGAAAGTGCTTTGTGCCGCCTTTCTGTTGCGAGGAGATGCGGGACATTGGTGGGGTACTATTTTAGCAATCGAGGACCCTATTACGATGCCTTGGGAACGCTTCAAGGAGCTGTTCAGAAACAAATATTTCACTGCCCCGGTGCGAGCCCAGCGCATGAACGAATTCATCAATCTCCGACAGGGGACGATAACGGTGGCTGAGTATATCAGAAAATTTGAGCAATTATCGAGGTTTGCGACTCACATGGTGAGTACGGACGCGTTGAAAATTGAACGATTCCTTGAGGGCCTGAAGCCAGAGTTATATCGGGATGTAAACATGGCTGGACTTCAAGGAGCTACATATGCACAAGTTGCAGAGCGAGCATTGGTGGCCGAACAGGCCGAAACTAGAATCATCCGGGCGCAAGAGGCAAAACGGAAGTTTGAGCAAGGAACGAAGTTGTAATACCCGTAAAATTTTAATACGGGAATTACGCATAGTATATTCGAAATTTATAAAGTAAATTTCGAGTGAAACCCGAAATGAAATTTCGGGTAAGCCAAAATTTCGGGTAAGAACCGTAGAGAAATTTTCGGGAATTATTCGAACGGGCCCAAATAAAGAAATAAATAATTCAGCCCAACTTGAATAAATATTGGAAACCCAAACTTTGGCCCAAATGAAAGATAACTTAGACATGAGGAAAAACCACGTAATGGGTTTGTCACCTCCTTATCACCCTTATTATCATCGGTAAGGAGCACATTAAAAAGAGACAAAGAGATAAGAAAGAAGAAAGAAAAAGAAGGAGAACGAGCAAAAGAAGAAAGGAGAATGAAAGGAAAGGAATTCCCAAGCTAAGAACAAGCAAATTTTCGGCCAGCTCAACCTTACAAATCTGTTATAAGTAACTAGGAGGAAAGGTAGGTGAAGATTTCATCTACAACACGTAAATGTTTTCGTTAAATCTGATTTTTAGTTCTCGAATTTCTGGTACTTTTGTGATGTTTTTGAAGTGTTATGATGCTTGTTCGAGCTCAACATATGAGTTCTATAATTTAGTCAGGTGTTTATGTGAGTTAGAAGGATGCTTGTGTGATGAAATTTCTTGAAAAATTGAAGAACTTAGTGTTTTTCGCATACTGTTCTTCATTTTCTGGGTTTACTTGTGTTTTGGCGAATGTCATGTTTTCGGACCGAATAAGGGTTTTCACGGGCTAGTTATTTTGCGAATTGTGAGGGAGAAAGGTTATCGCGGGCTGAAAACAAGTTTTCGCGGGCTGAGGTAGTTCGCGAACTGTGAGACATCACGGGCCGAAAACCAGTTTTCGCGGGCCATAGAGTTCGCGAATAAGAAATAGATGCGGGCCGAAAACCAGTTTTCGCGGGCCATGGAGTTCGCGAATAAGAAATAGATGCGGACCGAAAACCAGTTTTCGCGGGCCAGAGAGTTCGCGAAAAGAAGGTTTTCGCGAGTTGAGGTCTTTTGCGAACCATGAGACATCGCGGACCGATTTTAGGTTTTCGCGAATTAAGTTTGGGCTTTGACCGAAAATATTTGGGTTTGACCAACGAACTTATTTTGAGCATTTATTCTATTTTGACCCAATTCTTTTAAATAAAATTATTTTCAGCCCAAATCTTTTAAATTAAAATGTTTTCGGGTTTTGATTAAATTCCCTGGTCCACGGTTATTTTATTGTCAGCTGTAAGTATTATTTTCGGGATTTTAAAGGGTTTCTGGATTTTCGGATTTTACGAGATGTGGTTGCGGCTTGTATGACATGCATTGCATATCACGACAGATTGAGGTAAGATTGGATGACCGTATTGATACGGTGACACCTTAAGGTGTCGTTGAGCGGGGTAGAATGTGACCGATGCTGGTTGTCGACTCGAAGTCGAGTTGAGGTTGGTACTAGTTGCACCTGACGGTTGGTGCCGTCGAGATGGGCGGTTGGTGCCGCCCAGCTTTATTTATATAGACGGTTGGTGCCGTCGTGATTAGTGGTTGGTGCCACTAATGAGTATGGACGGTTGGTGCCGTCGAGATGAGTGGTTGGTGCCGCTCGAACTTTACGGTAGGTGCCGTAGGGTTATTTATGAGGTGCATTAGTCCAACCTAGGGCCCTGTGGTTGAGATGAGACGAGATGAGATGAGGTCGTGGGACGAGCGTGCATAGCATGGTGAGGTGTCGGGATTGGGGTTAAGTGCACGCTGCATTCACGCATATTATCACCTACTGGGCAATCGCTCAGTTTTTTCGTGTTGTAGGTATTACTGAGCCCGACGTCGAGGTACGTCTCGACTGAGGCAGGCTGATGGCGGTGACTCCACGGGCTTTTGGGGGCGGATGCAGTACATGGGACGCGACCTGTGGAGTCTGTAGGAACTTTTGGATTTTGTTTTGGGGCCGAGGCCCGTGTAAAGATGGTTGTGCTGTAAAAATAATATTAGATTATTTTAAAAAGTTTTTGTAAAATGGGTCTTCCGCGGCTTTCGTTGCGGAAATCCGCCACTAAATCGTATTTAGAAAATGAGGGTCGCCACAGGTGGTATCAGAGCATAGGCTTTAGATTCTGAAGACTATCCATGTACTGCCACTCAAAAGCCGGGAGCACCAGCCTTGCCTGTGAGTTTTATAGTTTGGCGTGATTACGTATTATTAATTATGTGCTTGCTTGTATAATTGTAGAGATTAAATTATAAAATGCCGAGAGGAAGAAGAGTAGATGTAGGAGAATCGAGTCGTAGGAATGAACCCGAGCCCCCTACGCAGGAACATGATTCAATAGTCATGAAACTCACTGAACTGATCCAGCGACAGTCGGATCAGATTAATGATCTTATTCAGCATCGAGGTTTTTCCGAACACCATCCACCCCCTCAGCCTGAACAATATGGAATCATAGGGGAAAGGTTTCGAAAGTTAAGCCCTCCTATTTTCGAGGACACTTCTGATCCTATCGTGGCAGAGGATTGGTTGCGCACTGTTGAAGATATGTTCCTCTATGGCGGGTGCCGGAGAGCGAAAAAGTCCTATGTGCCGTGTTCTTGCTAAGAGGGAACGCCAGATTTTGGTGGGATACCATCAAAATCTTGGAAAACCCGATAACATGGGACAGGTTCAAGGAACTATTCTACGGCAAATATTTTACAGCACATGAGCAAGCGCAACGAATGAACGAATTCATAAACTTGAAGCAAGGAAAAATGACGATTGCGGAATACATCCGCAAATTCGAAGAACTATCCCGTTTTGCCCCACATATGGTGGCAACAGATGCCCTAAAAGTAGCACGATTCACAATAGGTCTCCACCCTGAGATCCACCGAGATGTAAGTATAGCAAGTATGCGAGGACAAGCGTTCAATCATGTGGCTGAACGAGCAATGATCGCGGAGAAAGCATAAGCTCAAATTTTAGAGTCGCAAGAAGCAAAGCGGAAAATGGAAAATCAGCAAAGGAATGGAGGCGATCGGAAACGTCAATATTTTGAGACAAATCCCAATAACAACCCTTTTGACGATCGTGCGGGACAACGAAATTGGCGGCCAAAGCCAAATCAGGGACCGACCAATACCCCTACTAGACCTCCGAATTCAGCCCCACAGTGCCAGCAATGCGGACGTTACCACTTTGGAGTATGCTTCGGAATGAGGCCCAATCCGAATTCTAATCTACAATGCTTCCGATGTGGAAAGCTGGGGCACTATGCTAAGAATTGTCGGAACAATCTATCACAGAGTTCAGCCCAACCACCGGTAAGACCACCACTAGTTCCCGCTCGAGTTTTCACCCTCACGAACGAGGAGGCGGAGGCCGATCCTACTTTTTCGACGGGTACGTTAATTATACCCCACTTCCATTAATTTACGTTAGGAATCGCGCCACACATTCGGAGGTGTCGGCCGACTATGTGACAAGGGTGGGAATAACTCCTACCTCATTAGAAGAAGATTAGGAATCGCGCCACACATTCGGAGGTGTCGGCCGACTATGTAACAAGGGTGGGAATAACTCCTACCTCATTAGAAGAAGAGAACAGGAGAGATCGACACCCCAAGTTATTCCAATCGGCGTAATTTCGGGGACGAAATTCTTTTAAGGGGGGAGGATGTAATACCCGTAAAATTTTAATACGGTAATTACGCATAGTATATTCGAAATTTATAAAGTAAATTTCGAGTGAAACCCGAAATTTCATTTCGGGTAAGCCAAAATTTCGGGTAAGAACCGTAGAGAAATTTTCGGGAATTATTCGAACGGGCCCAAATAAAGAAATAAACAATTCAGCCCAACTTGAATAAATATTGGAAACCCAAACTTTGGCCCAAATGAAAGATAACTTAGACATGAGGGAAAACCACGTAATGGGTTTGTCACCTCCTTATCACCCTTATTATCATCGGTAAGGAGCACATTAAAAACAGACAAAGAGATAAGAAAGAAGAAAGAAAAAGAAGGAGAACGAGCAAAAGAAGAAAGGAGAGTGAAAGGAAAGGATTTCCCAAGCCAAGAACAAGCAAATTTTCGGCCAGCTCAACCTTACAAATCTGTTATAAGTAACTAGGAGGAAAGGTAGGTGAAGATTTCATCTACAACACGTAAATGTTTTCGTTAAATCTGATTTTTAGATCTCGAATTTCTGGTACTTTTGTGATGTTTTTGAAGTGTTATGATGTTTGTTCGAGCTCAACATATGAGTTCTATAATTTAGTCAGGTGTTTATGTGAGTTAGAAGGATGTTTGTGTGATGAAATTTCTTGAAGAATTGAAGAACTTAGTGTTTTTCGCATACTGTTCTTCATTTTCTGGGTTTACTTGTGTTTTGGCGAATGTCATGTTTTCGGACTGAATAAGGGTTTTCGCGGGCCAGTTATTTTGCAAATTGTGAGGGAGAAAGGTTATCGCGGGCTGAAAACAAGTTTTCGCGGGCTGAGGTAGTTCGCGAACTGTGAGACATCACGGGCCGAAAACCAGTTTTCGCGAGCCAGAGAGTTCGCGAATAAGAAATAGATGCGGGCCGAAAACCAGTTTTCGCGGGCCATAGAGTTCGCGAATAAGAAATAGATGCGGACCAAAAACAAGTTTTCGCGGGCCAGAGAGTTCGCAAAAAGAAGGTTTTCGCGAGTTGAGGTCTTTTGCGAACCATGAGACATCGCGGACCGATTTTAGGTTTTCGCGAATTAAGTTTGGGCTTTGACCGAAAATATTTGGGTTTGACCAACGAACTTATTTTGAGCATTTATTCTATTTTGACCCAATTCTTTTAAATAAAATTATTTTCAGCCCAAATCTTTTAAATTAAAATGTTTTCGGGTTTTGATTAAATTCCCTGGTCCACGGTTATTTTATTGTCAGCTGTAAGTATTATTTTCGGGATTTTAAAGGGTTTCTGGATTTTCGGGTTTTACGAGATGTGGTTGTTATTCTGTGCGGCTTGTATGACACGCATTGCATATCACGACATATTGAGGTAAGATTGGATGACCGTATTGATACGGTGACACCTTAAGGTGTCGTTGAGCGGGGTAGAATGTGACCGATGCTGGTTGTCGACTCGAAGTCGAGTTGAGGTTGGTACTAGTTGCACCTGACGGTTGGTGCCGTCGAGATGGGCGGTTGGTGCCGCCCAGCTTTATTTATATAGACGGTTGGTGCCGTCGTGATTAGTGGTTGGTGCCACTAATGAGTATGGACGGTTGGTGCCGTCGAGATGAGTGGTTGGTGCCGCTCGAACTTTACGGTAGGTGCCGTAGGGTTATTTATGAGGTGCATTAGTCCAACCTAGGGCCCTGTGGTTGAGATGAGACGAGATGAGATGAGGTCGTGGGACGAGCGTGCATAGCATGGTGAGGTGTCGGGATTGGGGTTAAGTGCACGCTGCATTCACGCATATTTTCACCTACTGGGCAATCGCTCAGTTTTTTCGTGTTGTAGGTATTACTGAGCCCGACGTCGAGGTACGTCTCGACTGAGGCAGGCTGATGGCGGTGACTCTACGGGCTTTTGGGAGCGGATGCAGTACATGGGACGCAACCTGTGGAGTGTGTAGGAACTTTTGGATTTTGTTTTGGGGCCGAGCCCCGTGTAAAGATGGTTGTGCTGTAAAAATAATATTAGATTGTTTTAAAAAGTTTTTGTAAAATGGGTCTTCCGCGGATTTCGTTGCGGAAATCCGCCACTAAATCGTATTTAGAAAGTGAGGGTCGCCACAGGTGGTATCAGAGCATAGGCTTTAGATTCTGAAGACTGTCCATGTACTGCCACTCAAAAGCCGGGAGCACCAGCCTTGCCTGTGAGTTTTATAGTTTGGCGTGATTACGTATTATTAATTATGTGCTTGCTTGTATAATTGTAGAGATTAAATTATAAAATGCCGAGAGGAATTAGAGTAGATGTAGGAGAATCGAGTCGTAGGAATGAACCCGAGCCCCCTACGCAGGAACATGATTCAATAGTCATGAAACTCACTGAACTGATCCAGCGACAGTCGGATCAGATTAATGATCTTATTCAGCATCGAGGTTTTTCCGAACACCATCCACCCCCTCATCCTGAACAATATGGAATCATAGGGGAAAGGTTTCGAAAGTTAAGCCCTCCTATTTTCGAGGACACTTCTGATCCTATCGTGGCAGAGGATTGGTTGCGCACTGTTGAAGATATGTTCCTCTATGGTCGGGTGCCGGAGAGCGAAAACGTCCTATGTGCCGTGTTCTTGCTAAGAGGGAACGCCAGATTTTGGTGGGATACCATCAAAATCTTGGAAAACCCGAAAACATGGGACAGGTTCAAGGAACTATTCTACGGCAAATATTTTACAGCACATGAGCAAGCGCAACGAATGAACGAATTCATAAACTTGAAGCAAGGAAAAATGACGATTGCGGAATACATCCGCAAATTCGAAGAACTATCCCGTTTTGCCCCACATATGGTGGCAACAGATGCCCTAAAAGTAGCACGATTCACAATAGGTCTCCACCCTGAGATCCACCGAGATGTAAGTATAGCAAGTATGCGAGGAGAAGCGTTCAATCATGTGGCTGAACGAGCAATGTTCGCGGAAAAAGCAGAAGCTCAAATTTTAGAGTCGCAGGAAGCAAAGCGGAAAATGGAAAATCAGCAAAGGAATGGAGGCGATCGGAAACGTCAATATTTTGAGACAAATCCCAATAACAACCCTTTTGACGATCGTGCGGGACAACGAAATTGGCGGCCAAAGCCAAATCAGGGACCGACCAATACCCCTACTAGACCTCCGAATTCAGCCCCACAGTGCCAGCAATGCGGACGTTACCACTTTGGAGTATGCTTCGGAATGAGGCCCAATCCGAATTCTAATCTACAATGCTTCCGATGTGGAAAGCTGGGGCACTATGCTAAGAATTGTCGGAACAATCTATCACAGAGTTCAGCCCAACCACCGGTAAGACCACCACTAGTTCCCGCTCGAGTTTTCACCCTCACGAATGAGGAGGCGGAGGCCGATCCTACTTTTTCGACGGGTACGTTAATTATACCCCACTTCCATTAATTTACGTTAGGAATCGCGCCACACAGTCGGAGGTGTCGGCCGACTATTTGACAAGGGTGGGAATAACTCCTACCTCATAAGAAGAAGATTAGGAATCGCGCCACACATTCGGAGGTGTCGGCCGACTATGTAACAGGGGTGGGAATAACTCCTACCTCATTAGAAGAAGAGAACAGGAGAGATCGACACCCCAAGTTATTCCAATCGGCGTAATTTCGGGGACGGAATTCTTTTAAGGGGGGGAGGATGTAATACCCGTAAAATTTTAATACGGAAATTACGCATAGTATATTCGAAATTTATAAAGTAAATTTCGAGTGAAACCCGAAATGAAATTTCGGGTAAGCCAAAATTTTGGGTAAGAACCGTAGAGAAATTTTCGGGAATTATTCGAACGGGCCCAAATAAAGAAATAAACAATTCAGGCCAACTTGAATAAATATTGGAAACCCAAACTTTGGCCCAAATGAAAGATAACTTAGACATGAGGGAAAACCACGTAATGGGTTTGTCACCTCCTTATCACCCTTATTATCATCGGTAAGGAGCACATTAAAAAGAGACAAAGAGATAAGAAAGAAGAAAGAAAAAGAAGGAGAACGAGCAAAAGAAGAAAGGAGAGTGAAAGGAAAGGAATTCCCAAGCCAAGAACAAGCAAATTTTTGGCCAGCTCAACCTTACAAATCTGTTATAAGTAACTAGGAGGAAAGGTAGGTGAAGATTTCATCTACAACACGTAAATGTTTTCGTTAAATCTGATTTTTAGTTCTCGAATTTCTGGTACTTTTGTGATGTTTTTGAAGTGTTATAATGTTTGTTCGAGCTCAACATATGAGTTCTATAATTTAGTCAGGTGTTTATGTGAGTTAGAAGGATGTTTGTGTGATGAAATTTCTTGAAGAATTGAAGAACTTAGTGTTTTTCGCATACTGTTCTTCATTTTCTGGGTTTACTTGTGTTTTGGCGAATGTCACGTTTTCGGACTGAATAAGGGTGTTCGCGGGCCAGTTATTTTGCAAATTGTGAGGGAGAAAGGTTATCGCGGGCTGAAAACAAGTTTTCGCGGGCTGAGGTAGTTCGCGAACTGTGAGACATCACGGGCCGAAAACCAGTTTTCGCGGGCCAGAGAGTTCGCGAATAAGAAATAGATGCGGGCCGAAAACCAGTTTTCGCGGGCCATAGAGTTCGCGAATAAGAAATAGATGCGGACCGAAAACCAGTTTTCGCGGGCCAGAGAGTTCGCGAAAAGAAGGTTTTCGCGAGTTGAGGTCTTTTGCGAACCATGAGACATCGCGGACCGATTTTAGGTTTTCACGAATTAAGTTTGGGCTTTGACCGAAAATATTTGGGTTTGACCAACGAACATATTTTGAGCATTTATTCTATTTTGATCCAATTCTTTTAAATAAAATTATTTTCAGCCCAAATCTTTTAAATTAAAATGTTTTCGGATTTTGATTAAATTCCCTGGTCCACGGTTATTTTATTGTCAGCTGTAAGTATTATTTTCGGGATTTTAAAGGGTTTCTGGATTTTCGGGTTTTACGAGATGTGGTTGTTATTCTGTGCGGCTTGTATGACACGCATTGCATATCACGACATATTGAAGTAAGATTGGATGACCGTATTGATACGGTGACACCTTAAGGTGTCGTTGAGCGGGGTAGAATGTGACCGATGCTGGTTGTCGACTCGAAGTCGAGTTGAGGTTGGTACTAGTTGCACCTGACGGTTGGTGCCGTCGAGATGGACGGTCGGTGCCGCCCAGCTTTATTTATATAGACGGTTGGTGCCGTCGTGATTAGTGGTTGGTGCCACTAATGAGTATGGACGGTTGGTGCCGTCGAGATGAGTGGTTGGTGCCGCTCGAACTTTACGGTAGGTGCCGTAGGGTTATTTATGAGGTGCATTAGTCCAACCTAGGGCTCTGTGGTTGAGATGAGACGAGATGAGATGAGGTCGTGGGACGAGCGTGCATAGCATGGTGAGGTGTCGGGATTGGGGTTAAGTGCACGCTGCATTCACGCATATTTTCACCTACTGGGCAATCGCTCAGTTTTTTCGTGTTGTAGGTATTACTGAGCCCGACGTCGAGGTACGTCTCGACTGAGGCAGGCTGATGGCGGTGACTCCACGGGCTTTTGGGGGCGGATGCAGTACATGGGACGCGACCTGTGGAGTGTGTAGGAACTTTTGGATTTTGTTTTGGGGCCGAGGCCCGTGTAAAGATGGTTGTGCTGTAAAAATAATATTAGTTTGTTTTAAAAAGTTTTTGTAAAATGGGTCTTCCGCGGCTTTCGTTGCGGAAATCCGCCACTAAATCGTATTTAGAAAATGAGGGTCGCCACAGAAGTGGAGCGGAGGGAATCAAAAGCGACAATTTGTCTCGAAAGGTGCGAGGCCAAACTTTCAGAACAGGCCTGGACAACCTCCACCAAACCCGACGCAGGCAAGGTTTTCCGCACCAATTCCAAACTGCCCGAGGTGTGGGAAACGACATTATGGCAACTGCTTTCCACAGACTAATAACTGTTTCAAATGTGGGAAACCCGGACACTTTGCAAGACAATGCCCGGAAAACACATTTGGGAGCCGAGCTGCAGGACAAACCAGACCACCAATCATGGCAGCACGAGTTTATACCCTAACTTCAGAGGAGGCGGAGAACAACCCATCAGTGGTGGCAGGTATCCTACTTATTCATCAAACCCCGACATGCATTTTAGTAGAGTCAGGAGCCACGCATTCATTTGCATCATCTAATTACGTGGTGAGACTCGGGGTTACACCTCAACAATCCGAATGTGAATATAACGTAACCATTCCGCATGGAGCTGCAACTCGAACCAATTTAGTTTTGAGGAACTGCCCGGTATTAATCCACGATAGAGAACTGCCCGTAGATTTGATAGTTATTCCAATGAACGACTACGAAGTGATTCTTGGAATGGACTGGTTATCGAAGTACGGTGCAGTCATCGATTGCAACCGAAGGGAAGTCACGTTCAATATAGAAGAAGTCGAACCCTTTTCTTTCACGGGAACGAACAAAGGCAGAAATATTTTCATGATATCAGCATTGAAGGCGCAACGCTTGATCAAGGCAGGATGTGAAGCCTACCTTGTTTCCGCTATAACATCGGCGGAACGCTCGTCCCCAAAGCTGGAAGAGGTTCCAGTAGTGCAAAAATTTCCTGATGTCTTTCCTGAAGACTTACCGGGACTTCCTCTGGATCGTGAAATTCAATTCACCATTGGCCTGATACCCGGAGCGGCACCAATTTCAAAGGCTCCTTATCGATTAGCTCCAACGGAGTTGAAAGAACTAAAGGAACAACTGGACGAATTATTACAGAAGGGATTCATTCAGCCAAGCTTTTCTCCATGGGGAGCACCAGTTCTGTTTGTGCGAAAGAAAGACGGATCGATGCGATTGTGCATTGATTATAGAGAGCTAAACAAGATCACCATAAAGAACAAGTATCCTCTGCCGAGGATTGACGACCTATTTGACCAATTGCAAGGATCGACGGTGTTTTCGAAGATAGATCTGCGATCAGGATATCACCAGTTGAAGATTCGAGAAGAAGACATTCCAAAGACCGCTTTTAGTACGAGGTATGGACACTATGAATTCTTAGTTATGCCGTTCGGGCTAACTAATGCGCCAGCAGCATTTATGGACATGATGAATCGAGTTCAAGTCATTTTTGGACAAGTACGTCATCATATTTATCGATGACATTCTAATCTATTCTAAGACAAAGGAGGAGCATGAACAACATTTGAAAGTCGTCCTTGATATATTACGAGAAAAGCAGTTATACGCTAAGTTCAAGAAATGTGAGTTTTGGTTGAAACAAGTTGCATTTCTTGGGCATGTCATCTCGGGAGCTGGGATCTCAGTAGATCCAAGCAAGATCGAGGCTATTAATAATTGGCCTCAACCAACTAACGTAACGGAAGTACGTAGCTTTCTTGGCCTGGCACGGTATTACAGAAAATTCATCAAAGACTTCTCGAAGATCGCCTCAACATTGACAAAGTTAACAAAGAAGAATACTCCTTTTCATTGGAACGAATCGTGCGAGCAAAATTTCCAAGAATTGAAAAGACGACTCACCTCGACCCCAGTTCTTACAATACCATCAGGGACAGGAGGATTCTCAGTTTACAGCGATGCCTCGAAGAATGGCCTAGGATGTGTGCTAATGCAGAACGGGAAGGTGATAGCATATGCCTCTCGGCAATTGAAGGAATACGAGAAGAACTACCCGACACATGACTTGGAACTTGCCGCAGTGGTTTTCGCTCTAAAGATTTGGCGGCATTATCTATACGGGGAAAGATGCGAAATTTACACAGACCACAAGAGCCTGAAATATTTCTTCACCCAGAAAGAGATGAATATGAGGCAGCGACGTTGGCTGGAACTTGTTAAGGATTACGACTGCGTAATCAATTACCACCCAGGCAAAGCGAATGTAGTTGCTGATGCGCTAAGCCGAAAAGTTGTGACTACTGATGTGCCGACCCCACTTTTTAAATATAAATAGTTGGCGGGTTTTTGCAACGAAAGCCGCGGAAAGCCCATTTTACAAAAACATATTTTTAAACAAAATAATATACATTATACAATATATAAAAGAGTCGTTTTACAAAAGCCGTGCTAGTCTTTCCAGCGGGCCGAAGCCCCAAAATATCAAAACAATCCTACGCCTCCACAGGTCGCGTCCCATGTACTGCATCCGCCCCCAAAAGCCCGTGGAGTCACCGCCACCAGTCGCTACTCACTCGTACCTATAAAATATGCAACCCTGAGCAAAATTGCCCAGTAGGTGAACACCAAAATAATGCGATGCATGCGTGCACATGTCCCCAAATCTCAATATCTCACATGACAAATGCACGCTCATTTTTCTCATATCTCAATACTCAGGGCCCTAGGTTAGACTCGGCACCTCGCGCGCAACATCACATCAATCATCCGGTCACACAGACTCGGAATTCACATCTCATGGCGGTGGGCACCCCGAGTCGCGTTTTCACACTGTACCCGGGTAGATAGATCGATCACGTCTATCTCCCGCCTAATCTCATCTCATGACGGTAGGCACCCCGAGTCGCGCTCCCACGCTGTACCCGGGTAGATAGAACGATCACGTCTATCTCCCGTCAAGTCGAGCCATCCTACGACGGTGGGCACCTCAGGTTGCTCAAGCCTGAGTAGACAGATCGATCACGTCTGTCTCCCGTCAGGTGCACCTACGAGTCTTAACCTCACAAATCTCTGCCAAAGAAAGGCATGCACTCTCCCATCGCACAAATGCGATCAATACTCTCGTCATGACATGCCGTGGATGCATGGACAATTAATCGCAGGACATATCAAGTATATCCGAAAAACCCTCAAAAATCATTAGAATATATAAAACGTACTTAAAATTCCGAGAATAGTAAATTATTAAAGACCCAATACTCCTTTATCAGTTGACCCGAGAAATTGGGTCCAAGCTTGAAAATATTTTATAAAAACTTAGTTCAACAAAAATTAAAAGATTTGGCTTTGCGAAAAAGTTGGCGAAAACTTTAACTGGCGAAAAGCTTAGGTTAGCGAAAAGTAGCGAAAAGTTTTAGTTCGCGAAAACTCACAAAAAGTTGGCGAAAAGCTTGGTTCGCGAAACCTCACAAAAAGTGGTGATAAACTTGGTTCGCGAAACTCAATAAAAAGTGGCGAAAAGCTTTGGTTCGCGAAACTCAATAAAAAGTGGCGAAAAGCTTTGGTTCGCGAAACTCAATAAAAAGTGGCGAGAAGCTTAGGTTCGCGAAAACTGGCTTTCGGCCCGCGAAAACTAGTTTTCGGTCCGCATTTATTTCTTATTCGCGAACTCTCTGGCCCGCGAAAACTGGTTTTCGGCCGGTGATGTCTCACAGTTCGCGAAATACCTCAGCCCGCGAAAACTGGTTTGCGGCCCGCGAAAACTTTTTCCTCTCACATACCGAAAATCTTTAGGCCCGCGAAAACTGATTTTTCGGCCCGCGAAAACTTTTTCCTCTCACAGTTCGCAAAATAACTGGCCCGCGAAAAACTTGAAATGGCCCGCGAAAATGATTTTCGGCCCGAAAACAAGAAATCATACGAAAACACAGAACAGTATACGAAAAACATAGTGTTCTTCAAATCTTCATATCTTCAACAAATTCCAGAAACTCATAACATAATTAAAACCCATATTTTGGGTTGTTAAACATCAATCATCACACATAGCATTTAATCACACCAAAAACGATGGTGATCCTTTCACCATAGATATACAGCTTAAAACATCAGTTTTGGGTTTGTAGGTTTCACCTACCTCACTTCCTAAGCAGTGTTTAAACAGATTTTGTTGATGAAGATTGGAAGGAGCTTTTGCCAAATTTCCTTTGTCTCCTTCTTCTTTCTCTCTCGCCTTCCTCTCTTTCCTCACTTGCTGTTCTTATTTATCTCTAATGATAGTTTTTACTGCTTTTGTTCAGCAGGTGATGAAGCATAGACGTGTTTTTCCTCTTAAGCTAAGAAAGGGTCTTTTTTGTAATTTTCCTTCTTTTGTATATTTCTTCATCGCAAATGATTTCCATTAGGCCATTCAATCCTTTTTGGGGCCTAATTATTTTTCAGTCCCTCAAAGTCTTCCTTCTTTATCGGGCTTGGGCCCAAATTATTTGGGCTCAATTTCAAGCCCGCCCAAACTTATCTTTACCAATTTCGAAGTTTTGCGAAATCCCCGTATTAAATTTTTACGGGTATTACATCCTTCCCCCCCTTCAAGAAATTTCGTCCTCGAAATTTAGGCAGTCGGAAATAATTCGGGGTACTTCTGCCGCATTTCGTCTTCTCGTTCCCACGTTGCTTCCTCAATTGCCTGATTACGCCACAAAACTTTGACCAACGGAATATTTTTATTCCGAAGTTGCTTTACTTCATACATCAAGATTTCTATCGGCTTCTCTTCGTAACTTAAGTCCGGTTTCAACCGTTGATGAAGGGTTTCATTTTGTAGCACATGGCTTGGGTCGGCGACGTACTTTCGCAAGGTTGGCACGTGAAAGACATCGTGAACCTACTCTAAAGACGCCGGTAATTCAAGTTGATAAGCAACCTCGCCGATTCGTTTCAGGATTCTGAAAGGGCCTATATACCTCGGACTTAACTTCCCTTTGCGTCCGAACCGCTTCACGCCCTTCATTGGGGATATCTTCAAGAATACCCAATCGTCCTCCGCGAATTCTAACGGCCTTCGTCGTTTATCAGCGTAGCTTTTCTGACGACTTTGGGCTGTTTGCATTCTCTCTCGAATCTTTGTAACAGCTTCCGTCATTTCTCGAACCATTTCGGGACCTAGTAGCGCTCGTTCACCGATCTCGTCCCAATGAACTGGGGATCGACATTTACGCCCGTACAAAGCTTCATACGGTGCCATTCCGATCGTAGCCTGAAAGCTATTGTTGTACGAGAATTCGATCAGCGGAAGGTATTTGCTCCAATTTCCTTTAAAATCTAGCACGCATGCTCGTAACATATCTTCCAGTGTTTGGATCGTCCGTTCAGATTGTCCGTCTGTCTGGGGATGATAAGCTGAACTGAAAGACAACTTGGTCCCCATAGCCTTTTGTAAACTTCCCCAGAAGTTAGACAGAAACCTCGAGTCCCGATCTGAAATGATCGAAATTGGGATTCCATGGAGTCGAACAATCTCTTGGATATATAATTCCGCATACTTCTCCATGGAATATGTTTTATTGATTGGCAGAAAATGGGCAGATTTCGTCAATCTATCGACAATTACCCAAATTGCGTCGTGGCCTTTCACTGTCTTTGGCAGTCCAACGACGAAATCCATTGTTATATGGTCCCACTTCTATTCAGGAATCGTTAACGGTTGTAACATTCCTGGCGGCCTTTGGTGTTCCGCCTTAATTTGTTGGCAATTCAGGCATTGATTTACATAGGCGGCAACATCTTTCTTTATCCCCGACCACCAATAGTTAATTCGTAAATCCTGATACATTTTCGTCGTACCAGGATGTACAGAGTATGGTGTAGTATGTGCCTCCGTCAATACTTTAAATCGGAGTTCTTCCTTATTTGGCACATACAGACGGCCGTTGTATCGTAAGCTCCCGTCTCCTCGGATTTCGAAATCCGTCGTAGTGCTTTTGTTTTGTTCCCCTTTAATCTTCAGATAAAGATCATCTTCCTTTTGGGCCTTAGTGATTTGTTCCAACAATGTTGATTTGAGCGTTAGTGCTTCCATTCCCGCTTCGACTTCACCGAAGTTGACTACCTCTATTCCAATCTGACATAGCTCCGCACTCACGGCTTTACGACTCAAAGCATCTGCAACTACGTTGGCTTTACCCGGATGATAATTGATCACGCATTCGTAATCGTTCACCAACTCAAGCCATCGTCGTTGCCTCATATTTAACTCCTTTTGGGTGAAGAAGTACTTCAAGCTCTTGTGATCCGTAAAAATTTCGCATCTTTCTCCGTAGAGGTAATGTCGCCAGATCTTCAGGGTGAATACCACAGCTGCTAGTTCTAGATCGTGCGTGGGGTAGTTTTTCTCGTACTCCTTTAGTTGTCGGGAGGCATAGGCAATTACCTTCCCGTTCTGCATTAGCACGCATCCCAAACCACTCTTCGAGGCATCCGTATACACCGAAAATCCTTCAGTTCCTGACGGTATTGCTAAAACCGGAGCGGTCGTTAGTCTCTTTTTCAGTTCTTGGAAGCTTTGCTCACACGATTCCGCCCATTTAAACGGAACATTCTTCTTCGTCAAATTGGTGAGTGTTGAGGCAATGCTGGAAAAATCTTTGATGAACTTCCGATAATATCCAGCAAGCCCGAGAAAACTTCTAATTTCCGTGGAAGTGGTTGGTCGTGGCCAACTCTTAATTGCCTCAATCTTACTAGGATCCACCGAAATCCCGTTTCCAGAGGTAATGTGTCCCAGAAAGGCCACTTCTGTCAACCAAAATTCGCATTTCTTGAATTTTGCGAATAACTGTTTCTCCCGTAAAATTCCTAGAATTGTTTTTAGGTGTCCTTCATGTTCGTCTTTCGTCTTTGAATAAATAAGGATATCATCTATAAAGACGATCACGAAGCAGTCTAGGAAATTTTTGAATACCCGATTCATCAGATCCATGAAAGCAGCTGGTGCATTTGTCAACCCGAAAGGCATGACCAGAAACTCGTAATGGCCGTACCTCGTGCTGAATGCGGTTTTAGGAACGTCTGCCTAACGGATCTTTAACTGATGATACCCAGAGCGCAGGTCGATCTTAGAGAATACCGTTGCTCCTTGCAAATGGTCAAACAAGTCATCAATCCTTGGCAACGGATACTTATTCTTTATCGTGATCTTATTTAGCTCACGATAATCGATGGACAATCTCATCGACCCGTCTTTCTTTCGAACGAACAGAACCGGTGCTCCCCATGGAGAGAAGCTCGGTTGGATGAATCCCTTCTGCAACAATTCTTCCAACTGTTCTTTCAGTTCCCGTAGCTCGTTCGGCGCTAATCGATATGGGGCTTTCGATATCGGGGCAGCCCCAGGCACCAGATCGATTTTGAATTCGATCTCTCTATCAGGAGGTAAATCTGGAAGGTCGTCGGGAAATACGTCGGGGTATTCATTCGCAATCGGAACCTCCTCGAGTCTCAAAAGAGGAGATTCCTCTGCCTTCATGGCAGAACAAAGATAGAATTCGCAACCCGAGTTAACAAGTCGTCGGGCCTTCAGGGCAGATATTCGAGGAATTCTATCCTTGCTCGCTTTTCCCCAAAAGATGCACTCTCCTCCCTCGGATGATTGGAACCTCACGATTTTCTTAGAACAGTCAATCATGGCTCCGTATTTCGAAAGCTAATCCATCCCGAATATGATGTCGTAATCATTCATCGGGATTACAATTAGATCGACTAACAATTCCCTACCCTCCATATTTACTGGGTACTTTTCTATCACTAAATTGGTTCGGGTCGGGTTCCCATGTGGCAAACTAACTAAATAATCCTTCTTAGAATGGGTAGGATATATTCCGACCCTTGTCACAAAATCAGCCGACACAAACGAATGTATGGCTCCCGAGTCAATTAAAATAGAAGTCGGGACATGGTAAATATTCAACGTACCCGTCACCACATCGGGGTTTGTCTCCGCCTCCTCTTTTGTTAATGTAAAGACCCGTGCTGGTACAGGTGGAGGTCGGATCAACGGTTGGGGTTGATTCTGCATCAGGGGTTGTCTCTCCGTGCATGCCCTGGCGTAATGCCCCACCTTTCCACACTGGTAGCATTGCGGAGGTTGCCTTACTCCATAGCAGACCCCAAAGTGATAGCGTCCGCATTGCTGGCATTGGGGCGTAACATTCTGAGCTCGATTAGAAATATTTGTCGGCCCTTGATTCGGCCTTGGGCGCCAGTTTTGTTGGCCTGGTCGGTTTCCTTGGCTAGACTGCCCTTTGCCAAAGAATTGGCGCTTATTGTTTCCCACTCCGCCTTGTTGATTCTCTCTCCTTTTCCTCGCTTCCTGAGCTTCCACAACTACCCGCTCTGCTTGTTCGGCAATTAAGGCGCGTTCGGTAACTTGCATAAATTCCAGCTGTCGTGCGCCGGCTATGCTCAAATCCCGATAGATTTCGGGCTTGAGTCCCTGAATGAATCGAGTCACTTTCAGGGTATTGGTTGCCACAAGAAACGGGGCAAAACGGGACAATTCTTCAAAACGACGGATGTATTCCGCCACCGGCATGATTCCTTGTCGTAAATTCATGAAATTGGAGCATACGCTGCTCCTGTTCATGAGCGGTGAAATATTTGGTGAAGAACAACTCTTTGAACCTGTCCCACATCATGGTGATTGGGTCTTCCAATACTTTTACTGTGTTCCACCAATAGCGCGCATTCTCCCGTAGGAGGGAAACGGCGCAAAGTACCTTCTCATTATCAGGCACTCTACTATAAATGAACATGTCCTCTATAGTACCTATCCAGTCCTCAGCCACCGCAGGGTTGACGGCCTCAGTAAAGATGGGAGGGTTCAATTTTCGAAAGCGCTCCCCGATTATTTGTACATGATCGGGCTGTGGGGAAGGGCGATGCTCCGACGAGCTCTGATGGTGTATAAGGTCACTAATTTGCTCCGACTGATGCTGAATTAGTTCGGTCAGTCTATCAATGGTATTATGTTCGTGCGTTGGAGATTCGGGCTCGCCTCTTTGGCTCGACTCCCCAACGTGTTTACGTCCCCCTCTCGGCATTTTGTAACTATTCTCCATTCACAGACACATACAAGCACAAAGTCATGTCCCACATACTATCGTTAAAAGTTAAAACTTACAGGCGCGGCTGGTTCTCCCGGCTTTTGGGCAGCAGTACATGGACAGTCTTCAGAATCTAAAACCTATGCTCTGATACCACCTTGTGGCGACCCCACTTTTTAAATATAAATAGTTGGCGGGTTTTCGCAACGAAAGCCGCGGAAAGCCCATTTTACAAAAACATATTTTTAAACAAAATAATATACATTATACAATATATAAAAGAGTCGTTTTACAAAAGCCGTGCTAGTCTTTCCAGCGGGCCGAAGCCCCAAAATATCAAAACAATCCTACGCCTCCACAGGTCGCGTCCCATGTACTGCATCCGCCCCCAAAAGCCCGTGGAGTCACCGCCACCAGTCGCTACTCACTCGTACCTATAAAATATGCAACCCTGAGCAAAATTGCCCAGTAGGTGAACACCAAAATAATGCGATGCATGCGTGCACATGTCCCCAAATCTCAATATCTCACATGACAAATGCACGCTCATTTTTCTCATATCTCAATACTCAGGGCCCTAGGTTAGACTCGGCACTTCGCGCGCAACATCACATCAATCATCCGGTCACACAGACTCGGAATTCACATCTCATGGCGGTGGGCACCCCGAGTCGCGTTTTCACACTGTACCCGGGTAGATATATCGATCACGTCTATCTCCCGCCTAATCTCATCTCATGACGGTAGGCACCCCGAGTCGCGCTCCCACGCTGTACCCGGGTAGATAGAACGATCACGTCTATCTCCCGTCAAGTCGAGCCATCCTACGACGGTGGGCACCTCAGGTTGCTCAAGCCTGAGTAGACAGATCGATCACGTCTGTCTCCCGTCAGGTGCACCTACGAGTCTTAACCTCACAAATCTCTGCCAAAGAAAGGCATGCACTCTCCCATCGCACAAATGCGATCAATACTCTCGTCATGACATGCCGTGGATGCATGGACAATTAATCGCAGGACATATCGAGTATATCCGAAAAACCCTCAAAAATCATTAGAATATATAAAACGTGCTTAAAATTCCGAGAATAGAAAATTATTAAAGACCCAATACTCCTTTATCAGTTGACCCGAGAAATTGGGTCCAAGCTTGAAAATATTTTATAAAAACTTAGTTCAACAAAAATTAAAAGATTTGGCTTTGCGAAAAAGTTGGCGAAAACTTTAACTGGCGAAAAGCTTAGGTTAGCGAAAAGTAGCGAAAAGTTTTAGTTCGCGAAAACTCACAAAAAGTTGGCGAAAAGCTTGGTTCGCGAAACCTCACAAAAAGTGGTGATAAACTTGGTTCGCGAAACTCAATAAAAAGTGGCGAAAAGCTTTGGTTCGCGAAACTCAATAAAAAGTGGCGAAAAGCTTTGGTTCGCGAAACTCAATAAAAAGTGGCGAGAAGCTTAGGTTCGCGAAAACTGGCTTTCGGCCCGCGAAAACTAGTTTTCGATCCGCATTTATTTCTTATTCGCGAACTCTCTGGCCCGCGAAAACTGGTTTTCGGCCGGTGATGTCTCACAGTTCTCGAAATACCTCAGCCCGCGAAAACTGGTTTGCGGCCCGCGAAAACTTTTTCCTCTCACATACCGAAAATCTTAGGCCCGCGAAAACTTTTTCCTCTCACAGTTCGCAAAATAACTGGCCCGCGAAAAACTTAAAATGGCCCGCGAAAATGATATTCGGCCCGAAAACAAGAAATCATACGAAAACACAGAACATTATACGAAAAACATAGTGTTCTTCAAATCTTCATATCTTCAACAAATTCCAGAAACTCATAACATAATTAAAACCCATATTTTGGGTTGTTAAACATCAATCATCACACATAGCATTTAATCACACCAAAAACGATGGTGATCCTTTCACCATAGATATACAGCTTAAAACATCAGTTTTGGGTTTGTAGGTTTTACCTACCTCACTTCCTAAGCAGTGTTTAAACAGATTTTGTTGATGAAGATTGGAAGGAGCTTTTGCCAAATTTCCTTTGTCTCCTTATTCTTTCTCTCTCGCCTTCCTCTCTTTCCTCACTTGCTGTTCTTATTTATCTCTAATGATAGTTTTTACTGCTTTTGTTCAGCAGGTGATGAAGCATAGACGTGTTTTTCCTCTTAAGCTAAGAAAGGGTCTTTTTTGTAATTTTCCTTCTTTTGTATCTTTCTTCATCGCAAATGATTTCCATTAGGCCATTCAATCCTTTTTGGGGCCTAATTATTTTTCAGTCCCTCAAAGTCTTCCTTCTTTATCGGGCTTGGGCCCAAATTATTTGGGCTCAATTTCAAGCCGGCCCAAACTTATCTTTACCAATTTCGAAGTTTTGCGAAATCCCCGTATTAAATTTTTACGGGTATTACAACTGAGTTACAACGACTTGAGGTGGAGATAGTATATTTGGGCAAAGTCGAAACAAAATTGGCAGCACTGACCCTTCAACCCACTTTATTGGAGCAAATTAGAAAGGCGCAAGAAAAAGATGAATTCTACCTGAAAATCAAAGGCGCACAGAAGGAGCAAACATCAGTTGACCTTTCTATACGCGAAGATGAAAGTTTGTACTACAAAAACCGTATATATGTGCCTAACGACGAAGAAGTGCGAAGAATGGTAATGACGGAGGCGCACGCTACTACATATTCAGTGCACCCAGGAACTACAAAAATGTACCGAGATCTACGAACGAACTATTGGTGGCCAGGAATGAAGAAAGACATTGCGATATTTGTGAATCGATGCCTGACCTGCCAACAAATCAAAGCGGAGCACCAACGACCGGCGGGAATGTTGCAACCTCTACCAATACCTGAATGGAAGTGGGACCACATTACGATGGACTTCGTCGTCGGCTTGCCGAAGACTGTGAAAGCCCACGACGCCGTTTGGGTAATCGTCGATCGATTGACAAAGTCTGCCCATTTTCTACCCATCAGCTCGACTTTTCCCTTGGACCGATACGCTGAATTATACATACAAGAAATAGTTCGACTCCATGGGATCCCGTCTTCAATCATTTCAGATCGAGACTCGAGGTTCCTGTCCAAGTTTTGGATGAGCCTGCAGAAGGCTATGGGGACTAAACTTTCATTTAGTACGGCTTATCATCCTCAAACGGATGGACAGTCGGAACGAACCATACAAACCCTGGAAGATATGTTGCGGGCATGTGTTCTTGATTTCAAGGGAAACTGGAGCAAATACCTTCCATTGATCGAGTTCTCCTACAACAATAGTTATCACGCAACGATTGAAATGGCCCCGTATGAAGCTTTGTACGGACGTAAATGCAGATCTCCAATACATTGGGATGAGGTTGGCGAACGAGCAATATTGGGTCCCGATATGGTCCGAGAAATGACCGAAGCCATAACAAAAATTCTAGAGAGAATGCGAACGGCACAAAATAGACAGAAGAGCTATGCGGATCAACGACGGAGACCGTTAGAATTCAAAGTGGACGATTGGGTATTCTTAAAGATATCCCCGATGAAAGGCGTAAAACGATTCGGGCGGAAAGGAAAATTAAGTCCGAGATACATTGGTCCGTTCAGAATACTTAAAAGAGTCGGCGAAGTAGCATATCAGTTAGAATTACCAGCCTCACTATCACAAGTTCATGATGTCTTCCACATATCAACGCTAAGAAAGTATGTCGCATACTCAAATCATATATTAAGAAACGAATTTCATCACCAACAACTCAAGCCAGATTTAAGCTACGACGAAAGACCAGTGGAGATTTTGATGCATGAAGTGAAACAACTTCGAAATAAGGATATTCCCTTAGTTAAAGTGCGGTGGCAGAACCAATTGACAGAAGAAGCTACTTGGGAACGAGAAGATGATATGAGAAGTCGCTACCCCGAATTATTTCAACCGGCATAATTTCGGGGGCGAAATTCTTTTAAGGGGGAGAGAATGTAATACCCGAGTTCCGCGCGTAAGTTGGCCAATAAATTGCATGCATAATATGTGTTTATACGACTACATATTATGTGTTTATATGTATATGTTGGTGTTTATGTGATAACTAACTTATTAGAAAATTAGACTTGGGACTTAGAAGAATTTCGAATTTAAATAAGGGATTTTTCAAAAGACTGAACAGAGTTGAAAATAGAAAATTTTGAGATATGAGAGTGCGAGTATTTGGAATTTAGGAATTTCGAAAAAATTATAATAATAATAAAATAAAAATAAAATATATATATAATAAATAGATAAACAATAAAATAATATATTACATGGGTTGAGATAGGTACTAGCTAATCCTTGTAATTTGTTCACTATCACACGCAAACATAAGATAAGAATGAAGAAGAAAGAAAATCATTCATTTGCAAACTTTCGAAACCAAGAATAAGGAGAAAAAGAGTACAGTGATCATCTTTAAGCTGGAAAAAGATATAAATTCTTAATATGAGTTTTATGTTTTTAGCTATGATTTAGCATGATATAACAAGCATGAATATTTCATGTGTTCATGTTTTATATATAAGTTTTGATTTTCAAAAGATTTGAGCATGTTTTAAAGTTCTTATGATGTTCATCATGTTCTAGAAAATAATATTTTGATCGAAAGTTTAGAGGTTTTCGAATGAATAATGTGTTTTTCGCAAGGTTTAATGGTTTTCGCAAGGTAACTTTTCGCCACTTAGTGTTTCGCGGAACTGTTCACCAAAAAACGTTTCGCCACCTTTCGCGAAGTGGAGTTTTTTTCACTACTTTTATTAGGTTTCGCGAACCAAAGCTTTTCGCGACTTGTTGTTCGCGAATTGATCTTTTCGCTAGTCACTGTTAAAAATGAATAGGATTTTCGCGGGCCAGTTATTTTGCAAATTGTGAGAGAGAAAGGTTTTCGCGGGCTGAAAACCTGTTTTCGCGGGCCAGAGAGTTCGCGAATAAGAAATAGATACGGGCCGAAAACTAGTTTTCGCGGGCCGAAAGCCAGTTTTCGCGGGCTGAAGTCTTTCGCGAACCATGAGACATCGCGGGTCGATTTTAGATTTTCGCGGGCCGAAAGCCAGTTTTCGCGGGCTGAGATCTTTCGCGAACCATGAGACATCGCGGGTCGATTTTAGATTTTCGCGGGCCGAAATTTAGTTTTCGCGGGCCAGAAAAGTTTTGCGCATGAGAGATAACTTCGGGCCGAAAACCTGTTTTCGCGGGCCTGGAAGGATTTTTTGAAACTAATTGATTTTCGAATAAAATTTCGAAAACTTGCATATTTTCAATATAAATGCAATTTTTAACATTTGGGTAATTCGAAAACTTTTATAATTATTTAACTTAACTAATGCACTGACATAATAATATTTTCATGATTAAGGATCGAAAGATTAGGAAATTCACAGGACTGCTAAGATAAGTAATCAAGGACTCCAGGTAAGTGGGAATTTCAACTACAACACATAAATAATTGACTTACGTGACTATGTGCTTTGGGTTTATGCTGTTACGTGAACTATGTGACATACTTGAATGGTATATATTTTCAGTATTACTCACATGGCATAATCATGCGCATGCACGAAACATTTGTGAGGGTTTACGTGAGATGAGTATGCACTGAACATATCGCCTGAAGGCGAATGATATTTGCCAATATGGGCATTTGATGTCGACTCGCAGTTGAGTCAGGGCTACTTCTATGGCACCATGACGGCGTGGTGCGTCGTCGGATATTTTATATATTGAGGCAGGAGGAGCGACCCAGGAAGGAGCGACCTAGTTATGACTAGCGTAGGCTAACTGGCGTAGGCAACTGCCCTGTTGGCGGTGAGGAGCGACCTGGAAGGGGCGACCTGGGAAGGAGCGACCTAGGAAGAAATCCTAGCGTAGGCTAACCAGCGTGGGCTACCAGCGTAGGCTACCGCATGGCAGAGGGGACGATCTGGAAAGGAGCGACCCAGGGAAACCTGGCGTAGGCTACCCAGCGTGGGTCGCTGTCATAATTATCCATATGGGATATGAGCTCTGTATGGTGCATAGTAAGATTAGCCGAGGGCCCTGAGAGATGTGAGATGTGAGATGTGAGATGTGAGATTGAGTCTGACTCTACCAGAGTAGAGAGGCATTGGCGCGGATGCCTTTGCGGGGTTTCACACGTACACGACATTGCATATTCCTACTTACTGAGCTTCATAGCTCACCCCTTATATTATGTGTTGTAGGTGCGAGCGACCACGGTACGTGATCGCCTTGTTGGCAAGGCTAACCTTTTGAAAGCTTCCAGCGACTTTTGAGGGTGGTGTTTACATGGATGCGACCTGTGTGGCGGGTGCTAAAGTTTACCTGGCTGCGTTATTTTACAACTCGTATGTAATTAGGATCCCAACTATGATTTTGGCTTGTATGGGATGGTTTCCATATGTATATAAATAAAAATAAAAATTTATACGCATTTGTGCATGCTTTACATTCTATAGTCACGTAAGCTAGTATCGTAAATGGGTAGTAGATGGAAGGTGGGGCGTCACACTTATGCATGCTATATGACGAAAATAGAGCAGTTCGTTGATGAAGAGAAAAGTGATTCCAAAAGCAAAAGCTATGTTTTCTTATTTCTTTCCTATTTCTATCTATTTATTTATTTTCTTCTTTTCCATTGCTTTCTCACGTTCTGATCTTCCCTCCCTCTCTGTTTTGTTTCGTTACAATGATAAGAAGATTGTATGTTGATGCTTAATAAATCAAGGGACTGAATGTAAGGCGGTGAAGAAAAATTTACCCTCTTGGTTAAGTAATGTACTATAATATTAATAATAATGATAGTAAAATTACTTTTAGAACCATGGTAAATTATTATAAAGTGTAAATGTAATTTAGTATAACATACAAATATTTCCTTACCCGAATGTTCTAAAAATGTAGTAGCTATACACATGTAACTAGTCGCATTTTAGCGATTAACACGTGTCCTATTACAATATTGACTCAACTAATCAGATAAGGATTCCTAAATAATTTATTTATTTATATTATTATTATTTATGTATGTCAGAATCATGTCGATTATTAGAGTTTTACAATTATTAGAGTTTTACATTAGCCAAATAAATCACATCAAGTATGCAACATATAAAAATGCACCTCATATGCAACACCTAAGACTCATGAATTATGTATATATAAACAAACACATAATTCATATTAGTTGGCAAGTATAATGCATGAAATATATTGGCCAAATGAGATGTTCGAGGGCTTGGGTATTACAGAGAGAGAGTGCAAAAGAGATGGATGTGGAACGGTTTTCGAATTGGTCTATGCCGCAAAGTGAAGAAGCCTGGCCTGGGACACGTGTCCCCACTCAATTCGGCGAACGTAAGCCCTCTGACTAAAAAGGTGCAGACACTGACAGAGACAGGACAGTTCGGGCGGGAAAATGTTTCAGCCAGCCAGAAACGACAGCGTGCCACTGATAATACTCTGAAAGTCTTGTTTCTCAACACTATTCAGAGTAGGGGAGTGGTTGATGCGGGACAGGTCCTGGACACGCAGACCCTAGACCCTCCCAAACAGGCAGAAGGAAGGAGCATCAAGGAAAGGGAGCTAGGATCCTTGTGGAAAAAAGGGATTCCTTCGTCTGAGGGAAAACCTGAAATGATGAAGTACTCCAGGGCGACTAAGAAGGGCAGGAATGCTTAAGGGACCAAATTGGTCCGCATGTCTATTCAGGGCCGCTAACACCTTCTGGTACTGGGGAGTGCATCGGCCTGCTCCCGTAGCCTATCGAGATGGAGCTTTGAGAACCCAGCGCTCACAGGGAAAACCTATTTCCCTGCACTAACCCATCCAAGCCATTAGACGAACAGGCTGAGTTGGCGAAAACCTCCCCCAAATCCCCTTTATCTTTCTCTTCAGCTACAGACGACGACGCGGAAACCTCCCGAACGTTTGATGCCGATGTGGCGACGACATCCTCCACCAAAATTGGTTCCTTAAGACTACCACCCGACACAAGAGGACCCCCCTTTGAAGCTTGTTTAAGGGACGAAGCCCCTGAAGGGTTGGCCTAACAGAGGAAGATCGGGTCCTAGGATATCTTTCGCTTTTAGTTGCAGCCCATTTAAAACGGGGTTTTCGAGGTTCTAAGGGTTGAGGAGTATGGGAACGGGTTGGATTAGAGGACTCTGAGTCCTCTAAAGGAGCAGGCGACGACGAAGGATTGGCCGAATCAGAGGGAGAAGAAGCCGTGAAGGTCGAAAGAAAAAACCCAAAAAATAATTGCCGGAAAACCCTAAATCAGAGAATGAAGCAAGGAAGGAGAAGGTTACCTGATGCCTAAAGAACTCGACAGGAAATCGTGGGACGAGGATGGATGGCTAAGGAACGGACGGCGGAATACGGCGGAAAACAGCGGAATGCGAGGGTCGTGTTGATTTAGGAACCAACGAAAAGAGGCAAAAGAGAAAACTTTTTTTTCTGCTAAGTATGAGGAGAAAGAGAGAGAGTGCAAAAGAGATGGAAGTGGAACGGTTTTTGTAATACCCGTAAAAATTTAATACGGGGATTTCGCAAAACTTCGAAATTAGTAAAGATAAGTTTGGGCAAGCTTGAAATTGAGCCCAAATAATAATTGGGCCCAAGCCCAATAAAGAAAGAAGATACGTTGCTCACCTATGAGGTTTCTTTAAAAAGGGGGGAAATTACAAAAAAGACCCTTTCTTAGCTTAAGAGGAAAAACACGTCTATGCTTCATCACCTGCTGAACAAAAGCAGTAAAAACCATCATTAGAGATAAATAAGAACAGCAAGTGAGGAAGCAGAGGGAGGTGAGAGAGAAAGAAAAAGGAGACAAATGAAATTTGGCAAAAGTTTCTTCCAACCTTCATCAACGAAAACCTGCGTAAACACTGCTTAGGACGTGAGGTAGGTGAAACCTACAACCTCGAAATATCATTTTTAACAGCTTTAATATTCATGGTGAAAGGATCACCAAGTTTCCTTTTAAAATTCATAAGCTGCTTTGTGTGTTACGTGATGTTCTTGAAATGTTATGATGGTGTTTATGTGAGTTGGAAGGATGTTTATGTGATGATTGATGTTTAAAAACCCAAAATATGGGTTTTAATTATGTTATGAGTTTCTGGTATTTGTTGAAGATATGAAGATTTGAAGAACACAGTCTTTTTCGTATACTGTTCTGTATTTTCGAATGATTCTTGTTTTCGGGCCGGAAACCATTTTCGCGGGCCATTTTAAGTTTTCGCGGGCCAGTTACTTCGCGAACTGAGGAAGAAAAAGTTTTTCGCGGGCTGAGAAATCAGTTTTCGCGGGCCTAAGGTTTTCGATATGTGAGAGGAAAAAGTTCTCGCGGGCCGCAAACCAGTTTTCGCGGGCTGAGGTATTTCGCGAACTGTGAGACATCACGGGCCGAAAACCAGTTTTCGCGGGCCGAAAGCCAGTCTTCGCGAACTGAGCTTTTCGCCACTCTTCATTAGATTTCGCGAACCAAAGCTTTTCGCCACTGATAGTTCGCGAATTGAGCTTTTCGCTAGTCACTGTTCAAAATAAACAGGGTTTTCGAACTAAAGCTTTTCGCCACTGTTTTCGCACCAAAGCTTTTCGCCACTGTTTTCGAACCGAAGCTTTTCGTCACTGTTTTTCGCACCAAAGCTTTTCGCCACTGTTCAAAACGAAAAAGCTTTTCGCCACTTCCACAGTTTTCGCCAGGTCAACTTTTATAAAATATTTTCGAACTTGGACCCCATTTTCGGGTCAACTGATAGAGGAGTATTGGGTCTTAAATAATTCACTATTCTTGGGATTTTAAGTATTTGAACCAAAAGTACGTTTTATATATTCTAATGATTTTTGAGGGTTTTTCGGATATACTTGATATGTTCTGCGATTGATTGTTCATGCATCCACGGCATGTCATGACGAGAGTATTGATCGCGTTTGTGCGATGGGAGAGTGTATGCCTTTCTTTGGCAGAGATTTGTGAGGTTAAGACTCGTATGTGCACCTGACGGGAGACAGACGTGATCGCTCTGTCTACTCAGCCTTGAGCAACCTGAGGTGCCCACCGTCGTAGGATTGCTCGACTTGACGGGAGATAGACGTGATCGTTCTATCTACCCGGGTACAGCGTGAGAGCGCGACTCGGGGTGCCCACCGTCAGGAGATGAGATTAGGCGGGAGATAGACGTGATCGATCTATCTACCCGGGTATAGTGTGAAAACGCGACTCGGGGTGCCCACCGCCATGAGATGTGATTTCCGAGTCTGTGTGACCGGATGATTGATGTGATGTTGCGCGCGAGGTGCCGAGTCTAACCTAGGGCCCTGAGTATTGAGATATGAGAAAAATGAGCGTGCATTTGTCATGTGAGATATTGGGATTTGGGGACATGTGCACGCATGCATCGCAATATTTTGGTGTTCACCTACTGGGCAATTTTGCTCAGGGTTACATGTTTTATAGGTACGGGTGAGTAGCAGCTGGTGGCGGTGACTCCACGGGCTTTTGGGGGCGGATACAGTACATGGGACGCGACCTGTGGAGGCGTAGGATTGTTCTGCTATTTTGGGGCTTCGGCCCGTTGTAAAGACTAGTACGACTTTTGTAAAACAACTCTTTTATATATTGCATAATATACTAGGTTGTTTTTGTAAAATGGGCTTTCCGCGGCTTTCGTTGCGAAAACCCGCCAACTATTTATGTTTAAAAAGTGGGGTCGCCACAGTTTTCGAATTGGTCTATGCCGCAAAGTGAAGAAGCCTGGCCTGGGACACGTGTCCCCACTCAATTCCGCGAACGTAAGCCCTCTGACTAAAAAGGTGCAGACACTGACAGAGACAGGACAGTTCGGGCGGGAAAATGTTTCAGCCAGCCAGAAACGAAAGCGTGCCATTGATAATACTCTGAAAGTCTTGTTTCTCAACACTATTCAGAGTAGGGAGTGGTTGATGCGGGACAGGTCCTGGACACGCAGACCCTAGACCCTCCCAAACAGGCAGAAGGAAGGAGCGTCAAGGAAAGGGAGCTAGGATCCTTGTGGAAAAAAGGGATTCCTTCGTCTGAATCAGGTTCCAGGAACCTATCATAGGACCTAGGGTTGTTAGGTCTGAAGAAGGACCTCACGCGCTGATAGAAAGGGACAGTCCCTGAGCCTAACAACCTTAAAGAGAAAGAAGGAAAGGGAACCAAAAAGCAACGCAGAGAAGCCTGCCAAATGTCTGACCCCGCGCAGGAAAAAGAACGCTTGAGGAGGGGACCACCTACACGTGTAGATCACCCATTGGAGGACATCTTCTGAATACAGAACATCCTTGCTACAGTGCCGTGCACACGCAAGAGTCCGTACTGTCCTTGCAGGCACAGACGATAGCTCCCGCCGGCTGACGTGGAGGGAACGATCGATAAAAGGAAGGAAGAAAGCTCAGTTTAACTAAGTCACTACTGTTACACACACCCACACACTAAGAACGCACACACTAACACTCTCTAGGTTATCCATCATCTTCTCCGTTCATTTTGGGTCTGTAAATCAAGAGAGGATGGTGAGCTGAGCGTGTAATCTGCAATATCTTAGTGAAATAGTTGTTGGTCGGCCCGTGGACGTAGTACTCTTCAGAGTCTGAACCACGTAAACCTTTGTGTTGCGTCCTCTCTCTTTTTCGCTTTCTATTTCTCTAACGCGCCCTGTAAATCCGGAATCGCATCCAACACGATCTCAATCGCAGCTCTACCTTCGTTTTACATTTCTCAGACCATAAATTTCGTTGATCGGGACCCTACCCGTATCAAGTAGGGTTCAGAGACTCTCTACCATGACTACTTCCTCCGCTGCTTTTGCCTCTAGTGCGTACCATGATTCTGACACTTAGACCCTGTTAACCCTTTTCGAATAATATGACCAATAAATTCATGCAACAGAACATGATTCACGCAATATCATAAAACTTACGAGCAAGGCTGATGTGAACGAGTCCAATCAAAACCGAGCTAAGTTGAAGATTCAAATACCGATCGGGCCCGTAACAAGATTTCAAACAAAGAAGTTCAAGGCGAAACTTAACACGCTCATATTAAAGGTTCTTGAAGAAGAGGAGATCATGTTCATAGCAACTCAGAATAAAGAGGGTCAGAATATAATTTTCAAGAACTTGATCGGGGCAGAAATGACAATTTTGGAGAGTTCAGGGACTAAACTGCAATTGCCAGAGAATTGAAGGACCAGAATGCAATTTCGTCCTTGGACCAGATCTGAACGAGATTTGCAAGATTTTTATTAGATATTTACTTAGTAAAGGTTCTCCTAGATTTTCGCTTAATTATCTAGTAGTTTGTTATTCTATTTCTATAATTAGCCTTAGCCTACTAGTATAAATAAGTCTTGTTTCTCATTGTAGAGAACCAACTTTGATATTTATATAATTTTCGAGTTTCTTTATTGAATCTCTTCGAGTCTTTGTTACTCTTTCGTTCGACGTTCGAACACCGTCTATCTCTCGCAAAAGCAGTGCGCTGTGAGAATAGATCTTTGACTTATCGTCCGGCCTTACACATCCGTTCGTGGCGTCTTTCAATCCACCGAGTATTCCATACGTAGCGATCATCGCTGTGCGACTTTGGGATTCGGGGTCTCGGGTGAAATAGATCGGGGTTCCTTATCAAGTGGTATCAGAGCTAACCCTACGTTTTGGTTCGTTATCCAACGTTCTTTATATCTTTTATTGCTTTAAAAAAAAATCTTGCTGAAAAAAAAAAAAATAAATAAATAAATCTGCGGAGTATATATATATATATCCTATTATTCTTATTTGGATTTCTTAGGGACTACGACGCATCTTAAAAGTCGTTTCGACTGTCAAGGTCTATTTTCTTCAACGTGTTGCCAAGCACGAGTGGACGAATTCGATCAAGAAGACAAGAAGAGATTCTAGGGTCTACCGAGTGAGCATATTTTTCGAGTTAAAAAAAAAAAAAAAAAAAAAAGAGATCAAAAAAAAAAAAAAGATAAAAGAAAAAAAAAAGAGACAAAAAAAAAGGACAAAAAAAAATAAAAAATAAAATAAAAAATTAGAAACTATGTCAGACGGTTCCAAACCTGACAATAACGACATCGTCAATCCAAGTAATCGATTATTCGTGGAAGCAATAACCACGCAGATGCAGCGACTAATGCAACAACAACTTGAGGCGATAAACGAGCGGATAGATCAAGTCGAGGCAGCTGCACAACAGAATCGCAATGGATCTCGTCGAGCACGCGACTGCAGAGAGGAAACTCACTTATTCGCCAATGATGAATCTGACGAAGAAGATCAACGACAAAGGAGGCAACCCGAGCGCGATCGTGATGACAGTGGAGGCATAAAACAGAAGATCCCAACGTTCCAGGGCAAGAGTGATCCAGAAGCGTATTTCGAATGGGAGACCAAGACCCAATTCATCTTCAACTGTCACAACTATACGGAGCGCAGAAAAGTAACCTTAGCTGCGGCTGAATTTACTGACTATGCGGTTGTCTGGTGGGACCAATTGTCGATGACGAGGAGGCGAGCCGGTGAGCGAGCGGTCGAGACATGGGAGAAAATGAAGGCTATAATGCGTAAAAGGTATGTGCCGCCTCACTATTATCGAGAGTTATACCAGAAACTCCAAAGGTTACGACAGGGCAGCCGCACGGTCGAAGAATACTACCGCGATATGGAGATCGCTATGATCCGTGCCAACATTGTTGAGGATCGCGAGTCAACGATGGCCCGATTTCTCTCGGGGCTGAATTCAAATATTGCAGATTTAGTTGAGCTCCAACACTATGTGGAACTAGAAGAGCTGATACACTTAGCGGTAAAAATAGAGAGGCAGCTCATGACGAGGGGCAATTCCAGGAATCCACGATTTTCTGAACAGCCCACGTGGAAGAGGAGCAATGATGCGGGAGGGCGGAATCAATTCCGACCCCGAGGAGAAACGTCCAAGCCAAGTAGCTCGACGAGCGCAACGACGCCAATTGCAACTGCAAGCACCCCGAATAAGCTTGACTCTCCAGCAACAAGAAACCGCGACATCAAGTGTTTTAGGTGTCAGGGCCTTGGGCATATCGCAAACCAATGTCCGAACAAGAGAACTATGACGATGCTTGCTTCAGGGGAGGTAGTGACCGATGATGAAGAAGACGTCGAATTGGAAGAAACCGACGGCGATTTGGGGGAAGAAGTTGAAATACCCACTGAACTAGTGTTGGTATCTCGTCGTGCCTTGAACGCGCGAGTAGTTCAAGACGACCAGGAGCAGCGTGAGAACATCTTCCACACACGATGCTACGTTGGAGATAAGGTATGTAGTGTGATAATTGATGGAGGGAGTTGCACGAATGCAGCGAGCGTGGCATTGGTGAACAGATTGGCGCTTCCAACGACGAAACACCCACATCCATATCGACTCCAATGGTTTAACGACGGCGGGGATGTGCGGGTCTACAAGCAGGTTCTCATTTCATTCCGCATTGGCAACTACGAAGATTCAGTGCTTTGTGATGTTGTTCCAATGGACGCTGGACATATTCTATTGGGACGACCATGGCAGTTCGATCGGAGGGTAACACACGACGGTCACGCAAACAAGTACACCCTACGGCACAACAACCGCACCTACACTCTCAGACCTCTTACACCAAGCCAAGTATATGAAGATCAAATTAAATTGCAAAAAGAAAAAGAGAGAGTTGAGCAATTAAAGCGAGAAAAAGAAACGAGAGATGTTGAGAGATCAAATGAGGTAAAATCAGAACGTGAAAATAATGAGGGAAATGTCGAGGGAAGAAAAAAAATAATAAGGACAAGCGTATTATATTGGCGAGGATGAGCGATGTGAGGAAAGCTTACTATTCTTCACAGCCGATGATTTTACTCGTCTATAAAGAGACCGTTTTATTAGCTAACCATTCAGCCAAGGGTCTACCCTTGATCGTTGATTCTTTATTGCAGGAATTCAAGGATGTGCTCGTTCAAGACATGCCGATTGGATTACCCCCTATTAGGGGAATAGAGCATCAGATTGACTTTGTGCCTGGAGCAGCACTACCGAATCGTCCAGCCTACCGAACCAACCCCGAGGAGACAAAGGAGTTGCAAAGACAAATTTCAGAATTAATGTCAAAGGGGTACATCAGAGAAAGTATGAGTCCATGCGCTGTGCCGGTCCTCCTCGTGCCAAAGAAAGACGGCTCGCAAAGGATGTGCGTCGATTGTCGAGCTATCAACAACATTACGGTTAAGTATCGCTTTCCCATTCCTAGATTAGACGATATGCTCGATGAGTTGCATGGTGCATGTATATTTTCAAAGATAGATCTTAAGAGTGGGTATCACCAAATTCGCATGAAACAGGGAGACGAGTGGAAGACGGCATTCAAAACGAAACTAGGATTATATGAATGGCTAGTTATGCCTTTTGGGTTATCAAATGCACCTAGTACGTTTATGCGCTTAATGAATCATGTTTTACGTTCATACATTAGCAAATTTGTGGTAGTCTACTTTGATGATATTCTTATTTATAGTAAGACTTTAGATGACCATATAACGCATTTGCGTGAAGTGTTTATCGTACTACGAAAAGAATGCCTTTATGCTAACCTTGATAAGTGCATATTTTGCACCGATCATGTTGTTTTCTTGGGTTTCGTTGTGAGTTCAACAGGAGTACAGGTTGATGATGAAAAGGTAAAAGCTATACAACAGTGGCCAACCCCAACAAATGTTGCGCAAGTTCGAAGCTTTCACGGGTTGGCGAGTTTTTACCGCCGCTTTGTAAAAGACTTCAGTACTATTGCTGCCCCTTTAACGGAGGTAATCAAAAGAATCAGGCATTCGTATGGGGATCGGCACAGGAGGAGGCGTTTGAAACACTGAAGCAGAAGTTATCCAACCCTCCTTGCCTAGCATTACCGAACTTTGATAGGCCATTTGAAGTGGAGTGTGATGCCTCCGGCGTAGGCATCGGGGCTGTTCTTATGCAGGATCGACGGCCGATTGCGTACTTCAGCGAGAAGTTAGGGAGCGCGGCACTTAATTACCCTACCTACGACAAAGAATTGTATGCATTAGTTCGAGCTCTCGAAACGTGGCAGCACTACCTCCTACCGAATGAGTTCGTGGTTCACACTGATCACGAGTCGCTGAAGTACTTGAAGGGCCAACATAAACTAATTAAAAGGCATGCACGCTGGATGGAATTTCTCGAGCCTTTTCCATACGTCGTCAAGTATAAACAAGGTAAAGAGAATGTGGTGGCTGATGCCCTTTCTCGCAGGTATATGCTACTTTCAACATTAGACGCTAAATTACTTGGTTTTGAGTACATCAAGGGTTTATATGATAAAGACTATGATTTTAGTGAATTATTTTCTAAGTGTGCGCAGGGAGCATGTGGTGATTACTTTAAGCAGAATGGCTATCTATTTCGACTTAATAAATTATGTTTGCCTAATTGTTCTATTCGAGAGTTAATCATTAGGGAAGCCCATGCGGGAGGTTTAATGGGCCATTTTGGGATCGCGAAGACTCTAGGAATTGTCCAAGAACATTTCTACTGGCCTCGTATGAAGCGCGACATCGAGCGAATATGTAATAGCTGTACCACATGTCGCCAGGCAAAATCAAAAGTTCAACCACACGGTTTATATACACCTTTACCTATTCCTAATTCACCTTGGGTAGATATTTCTATGGACTTTGTGCTAGGTTTGCCAAGGACAAGAAAAGGACGAGACTCCATCTTTGTAGTGGTCGACAGGTTTTCAAAGATGGCACACTTTATTCCTTGCTTTAAAACAGACGACGCTTCTCATATTGCAGATTTATTCTTTCAAGAGATTGTTCGCCTACATGGAGTACCTCGCACCATCGTTTCGGACAGAGACGTGAAGTTCCTAAGCTACTTTTGGAAGACATTATGGGGTAAACTCGGTACTAAGCTCTTATTTTCGACTACTTGTCACCCCCAAACCGATGGGCAAACCGAGGTAGTAAATCGAACATTATCTACTTTACTACGAGTAATTGTTCAGAATAATATTAAGTATTGGGAAGACTGTTTGCCACATGTTGAGTTTGCTTACAATCGTGCTATTCATTCTTCAACTAAGTTTTCGCCTTTTGAAATTGTTTATGGATTTAATCCACTCACTCCTTTGGATTTATCACCTATACCTATGAATGAGCGAGTAAATTTAGATGGGGCGCGCAAGGCTGAGATGGTCAAGCAACTACATGAGACTGCACGACTCAACATTGAACGACGAACAGAGCAGTACACACGCCAAGCTAATAAAGGGCGCAAAGAGGTCATATTTGAACCAGGCAATTGGGTTTGGCTACACCTTCGAAAAGAGCGGTTTCCGGAGAAAAGAAGGTCAAAGCTGCTACCCCGAGGCGATGGACCCTTTCAAGTCATCGAAAGGATCAATAACAATGCCTATAAAATTGATCTCCCAGGTGAGTATAATGTTAATACCACTTTCAATGTCTCTGATTTATCTCCTTTCGATTTCAGTGATGATTTGAGGACAAATCCTTTTCAAGACGAGGGGGATGATGTGAACGAGTCCAATCAAAACCGAGCTAAGTTGAAGATTCAAATACCGATCGGGCCCGTAACAAGATTTCAAACAAAGAAGTTCAAGGCGAAACTTAACACGCTCATATTAAAGGTTCTTGAAGAAGAGGAGATCATGTTCATAGCAACTCAGAATAAAGAGGGTCAGAATATAATTTTCAAGAACTTGATCGGGGCAGAAATGACAATTTTGGAGAGTTCAGGGACTAAACTGCAATTGCCAGAGAATTGAAGGACCAGAATGCAATTTCGTCCTTGGACCAGATCTGAACGAGATTTGCAAGATTTTTATTAGATATTTACTTAGTAAAGGTTCTCCTAGATTTTCGCTTAATTATCTAGTAGTTTGTTATTCTATTTCTATAATTAGCCTTAGCCTACTAGTATAAATAAGTCTTGTTTCTCATTGTAGAGAACCAACTTTGATATTTATATAATTTTCGAGTTTCTTTATTGAATCTCTTCGAGTCTTTGTTACTCTTTCGTTCGACGTTCGAACACCGTCTATCTCTCGCAAAAGCAGTGCGCTGTGAGAATAGATCTTTGACTTATCGTCCGGCCTTACACATCCGTTCGTGGCGTCTTTCAATCCACCGAGTATTCCATACGTAGCGATCATCGCTGTGCGACTTTGGGATTCGGGGTCTCGGGTGAAATAGATCGGGGTTCCTTATCAAAGGCTGTGCTTCCACACTTTTGAGTTCATGTACATGGACAGTCTACAGAACCTGTAACCGTAGCTCTGATACCAAGCTGTGGCGACCACCCCAAACACACACCTAAAAGTAACACTAACTCGAGAAAATTAACTACATGAGTTCCGTTTAAAACTCGTCGAAATACCCTGAATAAAATCAAAGGAACTCAAACCATGAGTAAATAAAAACTTATCATATCTCGGCGGTTCACAAAACAAACCAACCACAAACATCCCAACAAGATAAAAGCAAACAACCCCCAACCATCATACGTCTACAGCTTGACTCGAACAACACGAGATATACACCGACACGAACAAAAAAACGAACATATATAAAATCACACATCAGACGCAGCAAAAGGAACTAGCCCGCCACACAGGTCGTCGTCCATGTACAGTCCACCTCAAAAGCACGTGGAAGCTCCAACAACCAGCCTCGCTATCTACGTCAGTCAAGTAAGGTCATCACGCTCACCTACAACGCATCAACTATATGAGCCAGAAGCTCAGTAAGTAAAAATCATGCATGCTGAGTGAAATATGCAAATCCTCATCATATGCATAATCTACGTGTGACTCGACATCTCAAAATGCATCATCTCTCTCATATCTTCTGTCTGGGCCCGTGTCTAAAATACTATGCACCACCAAGACCTCAATAAATCATCTGACAGTGGCCCACTCTGGGTAGCCAACACTAGGTCTCCCTAGGTCGCTCCTTCCCAGGTCGCCACTTCTATCGCTGGCAGCCCACGCTCGTAGCCTACGCTAGGTTTTTCTAGGTCGCCCCATCCAGGTCGCTCCTACCGCATCAATAATATGGCAGTGACCCACTCCAGGTAGCCTACACTAGGTCTCCCTAGGTCGCTCCTTCCCATGTCGCCCATTCTGCCTCAACATATGACGGTAGCCTACTCTGGGTAGTCTACACTAGGGTTTCATACCGTAGGTCGCCCCTGCCCAGGTCGCCCCTTCCGTCGATGGTGCACTAGTAATTACCACATACACCTCAACTGCATGTCAATAATCGGCACATATACATCGCTCCCCGGCGATCACGACTATGCATGCCAACACTTAACAGTACTCGATAATATGCATGCACATGTATACGTCGTGAATGTTATGCTCATGAATTTACATAGCTCGTATACAAATATCAATCATCAGATAATAACAACGCCACAAAATAATCATCAAGACATCGAATCACGTATAGTATAAACACCGAATAATATGTCCATGCGTCGTAGTTGGATTTTCACTTACCTGTACCCCGAACTTTCAAAAATCTGATTTTGTATTCGAAACTTGAAAATATATATAAAGGACTGTCCTAGACTTCCTTATCCTATTTAGCACCTCCCTTGGAATATGGTAGCTGTTATATGTGATGAATCATACGATCATATATTAAGCATGAGTTATCATTATTATACTCATATCATATATAAGTATTATTTATACAAAGAAGTAGGTTATTTACAAGATGAATCACGTATGATTGTTGTGAAGGAAATGTAGGTCCAGAAATCATTCAACACAAGCAATTAACATACAATTTAGGTTCGAACAAAATGAAAAATGCGCGGAAGCTTAATTCAAACCTTAATCGAATGAGAAACCGTTCTATCTTAGCAGAGAGGATCCGAAACCTACTTGATTATCGAGCTGCAAATCCAAATGATAATGAAGAGGTCTTCACTTGAGTTTTCGATCGAAGTATGAGTATGTGTCTGTTAGTTTTGGCGCGCGTAAAGTGAGAGTGAAGGAGAGAGAATTTTTCCAAGATATTTTCTATTCACTTTTTAATCTTTACATGCGTAAACTAAACTTTTCAAAATTCTACTCAACTCTATGTGGACCTTGATTATATATACCTTTCTTTACTTGGTATACGTTTACATTTTGGTCCTCTAACTTTCTAATATCTACATTCTAACCAATTACAAGAGGAATAGTATGATGAACACAATAAATATTCCTAACAGGATAAAACAAATCCTATAGCTTAGATGTTGAAACTCACTTTCTCACTTGTATTTCTCTTATCATTTTTTTCCTTATCTTCTTACTATTGTCCCTCTTTTCTCGTCACTTGCAGCTCTCACCAAACACGATACTTCTGTTTAGTCACTATATAAATTAAGTGAATGAAATGAGGCGGTTGATTGATTTATTTCATCATTAAGTAAGGTAAATTAATTTTTAGGACTGTAAATTACATTGTATACCCTATTTAATAAAATAACAGAATTTCAATTTACTTTTAATAACAAATGTCCACTTTTATTATTTAAAAATGGTTTTCGAAATCAGTCACGCATACTAGCTCTAAACGTGTTGTTAGTCGTAATTAACCATCAACACGTGTCTTATAGCCAAAACCGATTCAATTAATTCAAGTAAGAATTTCTAAATAATCTCTCAAATAATAATTCCTATAGCTCATATATCATAAATTGGTGTCATTAATAATAATAATTACGTTAGTCCAACAAAAATGTACGTAAGATATGCAAAATATAAAAGTACACCTCATATGCAACACGTAAGACTCATATGAATTATGCATATATACCAAACACATAATTCATATCAGTCAGCAAGTATAATGCATGAAATATATTGGCCAAATGAGATGTTTGAGGGCTCGAGTACTTCAATACTGGAATTTAGGTAGTTGAACTTGACCGTTTTCGCAACATAATTGAAATATTGGATTTCTCTGTTGAGGTTTATGCCCTAGATGCCGTACGAGGATTATATAGTACGAGGGCATTAGTGTAATTTTGACGTGTTTAACATTTGTAATTAAATTATTTGATAATGAAATTATTTTATTATTGTCGATTTGAGTTTTGACAAATAATACAAAGGCATATTATTACTTCGTCTAAATAAATTAACCTTGCAGTCGGGTAATAAAGACGAATTAATAAAACCCCAATATTTACAGTTCAGTTAGTGATTCTGTGGGAACAGAGAGGGGGCACCAGTAAGCTGACATATTGTAATATTAAATTAAGTCCACAAGTCTTAGTCTGCAGTAGGGTGACTGGATTGACGAGTACGACTTGTTTGTCGACGGGTCCAAAATGGTTGTGTCAACCATTCACTTGGAAAGTGGGAGCTCGTGACATTGATACAAGACGAATCAGGGGATTGTCTGTATTTGGACACTGAATCCTAATCGAACGATCACATGCTGGTAAAGTCGCTGATCGATCGATTGACTATAGTAGTCTACGTGAACCTTAGACCGAAAGGGTTAACTCGGGGTTGGTCTTAAGGTCTTGATTAGTCACTAGTTTGCTAGGCCCGAATTGCATGAAGCATGGATCAGCGGCGAAATGCGGTCTTGACTTTTCGACGTGATTGCCGGTTATACCGCTGAGCGGGATTTACGGCTTTGATTAAATTCAAGGTTAACGTCCTATGCAGTTTCGATGTGCGGGAATTTACCTAAGCCTCTGGCCAGAGCACACAACTGACTCACGAGGGTCGTGGAGGGCAGTTTGGTAAATGTCACCGACACGAACATCATAGAGTCGAGTCATGTAAGTTCTACTACGCGTGAGTTTCACTCGACCGGGACAAACGTAAAGGGTTTATACGTAGGACAACAATCTATAGTCGGGTCGTGAATTGTACCTATTCGTACTCAACTCGAGATCGGTTCGGTACCACGGGGCTGGCTAGGTGAATACCGAACTCCTAGATTCCTCCCATAGCCGGTTGAGACGAACCAAGAGAGTCGGACTTAAAAAGGGGAACCGACACAACGTCTATATGAGAATAGAGCAGGCTGGGACCTGGATTGAGAGATTAGGGTTCGGGGCTTTTCCGAAACCCTAAATGGCCGAAAACATCGTTAAATCAAGTGAGGGCAAAATGGTCTTTTCACCTCACGAAATATTTTTGAAATATAATATTGGATATTTAATATTTAGTATATGATTTAAATCTTTATTATTGTTTTTGAAAGATAATAATATTTAATTTGGAATTAAATTAAATATATATATTAGATATATATATAGTTTTCGATTTTAATATAGTATTAATTTCAAAAATATTAAATATATATATATATATATATTTGATATTATATATTTAAATATCCTAAATATAGAAATATATATTAATTCATTTTAATATTAATTTGAATTTGAATTTTGAATTGAAATTCAAAAGAGATAGTCCAAGTCAACAAGTAACTTGGTATGCTTAAGTGGGTGAGAATTTTTCTCCCCACCTCACTTAGCAAATTCGGCCAAGTCCCCTAGTATATATAGGGTTTTTGGTTTTTTGAAAACCCTAAGTCATTCTTTGAAATGAAAAGAAAAACCCTAGGACAAATCTCTCTCTCGGCCACTATCTCTCTCGCACGTCTCTCTCTCTCTCACTCTCTCTCGGTGGCTACGCCGTGCATGTGAAGGAGCGTGCCTTGCTGCCCGAGCTTGCTCTAGCCGCCTCAAGCTAGCTTTGGCCGTGATGTGTGTTGGTGCCGGCGTCACGCTCTTGCCCGTTCGTGCGCGTATTGGTGCTAGGAGAGGGATACTACATCCCGGGGATTCGAAGGGTTCGTAGCTCGCCATATTCTTGCGTTCATCAAGGTAAAATGGCTTAAAACCCATCTTTCGTGTTCTTACATTCTCGTGTTATTACCGAGCGGTCCAAGGGAAAGGCGAAATTGAAAGGCCTAGAATATCCAACTAAACAAACATTAAAACGATTTTACCACGATTTGAGATGGGAAGAATGGAAGCTCGCGTGGGGTGTTGTGTTCTTGAGAGGTTTGGGGGCTCTTTCTCTCTCTATGGATGACTTTCACACAATACACATTTTATTATGTGTTAGGGTTTGACTATTTATACCACAAGTTGGTATATAATACTTGGGCCCCTAACAAAGCCCAATTACACTAAGCCTCTTATGAAGAGAATTCTCATAAGTAAACTACAAAGATAATTCTAATTAATTGAACACAATAAAATAATCCTAACAATCTCCCCCTTTGTGATCAATCTTCAATTTGGCATGGATTATCTTTGTGGGGCTTAGTGTGTTTGCCTGAGTCCTAAAAGAATTTCCTCCTTTCTCTTGTCTTTTAATCTCTTCTTTTGGAGATCTTCAAGCTCACCGTGTCTCGATCTTCTCTTCTTGGCAACGGATCTTCCTTCAAGTCTTTTCTTGAATCTTGTCTCGTAAATGCCGGAAGGTGTTTGAACTTACTTATCGGTTCTTGAAGAATTTTCTCTTTTTTTTGCGTTCCATTTCTCCCTCTGATCACGCGAAACTCCCCCTACGTTTGTTCAACCTTGCGTTGGGATTGGGGAGTTTTCGCTTTGGAAATCGGAGAGGTGCACACGAGGCGGTTGCCAGATTTCTTCTTTTTGTGTTCGATCTCTCCTTTCGATAGTAATGCAACTCCCCCTACTTTTGGTCAACCTTATGTTGGAATTGGAAAGTTCTCTTTGAAATTTGGAGAGACGCACACGAGGCGGCAACTTCGTCGTTGAAGGTCGGCAATATTCGCTTGATTTGACGACGCTTGATGATTTCAGCATTTATGATCAATCTTGCCCTTTCGTTGACGTATTGGCCTCATTTTTTCTGATTTAGTACTACTCCCCCTCATGATGATCGAGTTGGAGAGACCATCATGGCAACTATATACAATGGGGCGGTGATTTGGCATGTTGATCACGTCGTCGGGACAAGAGGACTGCGTTGTTAAGCACAGTAGGAGCTCAGGTTCGATAATTACCCGACGGAGCCACAAAGGCAATCCATCGTATAAGAAACCGGGGTCACGAAGACTTCCCGTTAAAATCTTGAGTCCTAACAATCTCCCCCTACAAGGACTATCTCCTCTTTTTTGCGGAGGCTTTGAATGCTCTTTCGGCTAGGACTCTCTTGTCTTGATGCTATATTCTGTAGATCGGATGTAGATAGTGATCCACGCCCTGATATTTCACTTTGATGATTTCGCGGATCTTGGACTTTGTTCGCATCTTATCCTGGTCTTTCTCCGTAGTTTGAAGTAGTCAAGTCTTCTCTAATCTTCTTCTTCTCGGCGCCGGATTCGTCTTCTTCGAAGGAAGTTTCTGGTTCGGCCTCGAAGAAGCTTGTCTGGCTCCGGAAAAAGGTACGGTGGGGTGTAGTAAAATGTGCCGAGGCTCCTTTGGAATGTTCCATTCAAGTGCAGGGGAGCCCGGCTTCAGAGTGGTACGCTTGGCGGAAATTGGTGGGTGGTCCGACCTGTTTGTTTATGCATGTCCCCTTCTCCCCCTCATGGCGATTCGTGTTAACGAGATCGGCATGCTTGTATAGGAAGATTAGAAGCACACAAATGACAGGTCGGTGATGGTAATAACCAGACGGAGCCACTAAGGCAATCCGTCGACACGACGTCAGAGATAAACTTCGAGACGTGGCCTGTGAGGACAGTGTTTAGAAGAACCGGGGCCACATAGGCATCCCGTTAACATCGTTCTAGAGACTAGCTCGAGGCGATGGCCTGATTCCGTTGTTGTATTGATGTTGCAACGGCAGGACTTCCTTCCAATCATAGAATCACATCTACAGGAGATGCGTGTATGGAAGTTCTAGCTTGATCACAAAGATCAGGTGTTAGAAAAGTGTATGTGTCCTAGAAAATATCAAAATATATGGGAAGTGAGGACACACTAGACTCGAGTGCTCAAGGAAGTGTGGTGGTGGGGTTGAGTACCACATAATTCAATATCTTCCGCTTCCGAGTGAAGCGGTGATAGTAGACGTGATTCCCCGTGATTTCTGAAACACCTGTCTTTTGTGAGACAGACGAGTGGGTAAGGCTCGGTTGTGCACGCGCAGTTGGACCTATTGCGGCGACTTCTACCCGGGAGCTAATAAAATTAGCACCTGTACCTATGGGGGTTGGTCCGAATAATTTGTGAGTTGAGGGAATTATGTAGCGTCGGTCTTTTCAAAAAGTTCCAGTAGATGTGGCTATTTCTTCATAATTTGACTGTCTCTCGGTAATGTTCTGGGGTTAGATTCAGTTGGGTTTGACTGAATCATGGGAACGAAGTCCTTGCATTCGGTAGGAAGTAGTGAGTGTTGCTTTATATGTCAGCAATCCGGAGTAGGTCGATTGAAGCAAGCACCGAGTTTAACATTAGCCACCGTCGCCTTTCAAAAGAGTTGACCGTTGTAGGCACGAGATTCTTCTTTTGAAGTCCATCTTCGAAGGTTGGAGGTAGTTTCCACGAGGCTTGATTATGAGAAGACAATTTTTTTTTATGGCCTTGTATTTTTAATTTTGATGGCCCCCTTTTTTTTAATATAATATTAATCGATATTAGTAATATGTATATTAGTATATTATATATAATATGGATATAATATATATATTGTATTATTAATATATATTAGTATGTTATATATTATATATATATATATTATTCCTCCCCCTTAAATCATGCTTCCTAAAGAAACTTGTTTCCCCTCAAAAGATGCGTTGTAAGTTCGAAAAAATCTATAAATCTCTTTCCCTAGATTCACATATTTGATGTTCGCCCTCCCTCAAAAATATAATTATTGCTCCCTTTTAAAGAAATAAGGGTCACTTCTCTTTTAAAAATAAAGTAGTAGCTCCCCCACAAATTAAGCTCATTCTATAGAAAAAAATGGTGTCTATCATTTCCGTGCGTAATATGCATTTTAAATTTTTTAAAGTTTTTAAAATGCAAATTTAACATGTACCATTTTAAAAAATAGGTATTTTTCAATTCAGCTCGTATGCATATGCAAATTAAAATTTTGAAAATTTGATTAACAAACACATAATTAGAATGTACATATAAAATAGGGTATTTCGCATTTCGACTCATGTATGCATGCATGCAAAAAATTGAAAATAAAGTCCTTTTGAAGCATGCATAGATATGTTGTACCCTATTATTTTTAAAGTAGGTATATTGTATTTTCAGCTCGATATGCATGCCAAAAATTTACTATGGAATGCATATATAGAATTTACCTACGGTGTAGTTGCTCACGTCGTTTCCCTTTATCATGTATGTGGAGCCACTACGTCAAATTTCCATACACGAGGGATGCGGTTGCTCACGTCTCTTACCAGTCATGCATGTGGAGCAACCCGAGTACCGTGCATGCTGGAATATTGTGGTTGCCCTCGTCTCGTACCGATCATGAGTATGGAGCAACCATCTTCTAATTACTACTCATGACCGGGGAACTGTGGTTGCTCTCGTCTCATACCAATCACGCGTGTGGAGCAACCATCGTCGAACTATCACACGTGATTGGGCTCCTGCAAAACTTTAACGGGACTTTGGTACCCATTTTTGGATGGGTCCTCCCTGATTAGCAGAAAACAATTTATGCATATAAGGTGTCAAATCAGATTTTAGTCCTAAATCATTCATTAACGTCCTATTTAATTTGATTTCTGATTTAGGAACCCAAGTTTGGTGAACCTTAGAGGGAAATGACAATTCATCGCCGGTGAATGTGTGTCTAGCTTTAGAAGATCTGAAGATTTCCTCCCTAGCCAGTCGCAGAAGGTGTCTTTCAGACTTAATCTGGACCGGGTATTTCAAGTATGAATACGAACTTATCGCACTATATGCATCATCAGATGATGAGTCGTATTTCCTACAAGAATTCACATCATTCACTCTATAATGATGATTTTTGATGGAATTTCGCTTACTAGAATAATAAGCATTTTTGCGTGTGTAAGCAATTCCACCTCTATCATTCTTTAAAGAATGAGAGAGTTTGGAAGTTTGAGAAGTTCGCCTGCTTGAGGTTGGGACTTCTTCTTTAGGAACTTCCTTTTTGATTGGAGCGGGAGAAGGAGAATCTTTAGCAATGTCGTTCTTGGTTTTGGAAAATAATGTCGATTTGCCTATCTCCTTCCTAATTTTCTTTTGTTCCTTCGGGTTTTTACGCGTATTGCTTTTACTTTTCGTTTCTGCGCCAGCCAAAGGTGATTTAGAATGCGTATTTGGTTTCGTCACCGTTGACTTAGAATTATTAGCAAAAGCCTTTTTAGCTTTGGGAACAAAGGCGTCCGTTTGTGTGCCCATATCCTGCTTAAAAGAAGATTTTTCTATAGAGAGTTCATTTAAGACGGGTAGGGACGGGGAATTTTTGAGATTAGAAATCTCTTCTAAAAGTTTTTGCTTTTCTACTCGGAAACCTACTCTTTCCGATTCCAGAGTTGCGTTCAATTCTGCAATTTTACTAGCAACTTCTGGAATTTCCCAACAAGAGATAGGTTTATTAAAATGTAAAGTATTTTCCCCTTTGGATGCTAAGTCTTTAGAGGAACTTTGGTCTGTTTGACCCTTTCCGGCAAGGATGCCCTCTAAGCGATGAACTTTAGAGTGCAATTTATTGCGTTCCTCAAATATGAGTTGAAAAATACTCCGCGAATTGCTCAAGTCAGACAAATAATTATTTCATTCAAGTTCGCAATGTTTCAATTTATTTGTTAGTTCACTAATTTGAGCTTTTAATTTTACTTCCAGAGATTCAAGATTAGTGATTTTCTCACGCGTTATTTCTAAATGGCATGCAAGACTACCTCTTTCTTTCAAACTCCTGACTAAGCATTTGTAATTATTGTCTAGTCTACTCTCTAACTCACTTAAAGTTTTTTCGTGACTTATAAGTTGAGTTTGGCCTAACTTAGAGGAATTTAGGTTCTTGGTTAGCTCACAAGCATTAGTTTCTGAGCTAGCTAATTTTGATTCAAGACAATAAATAGTTTCTAGTGCATTAGCTAACTTAGTTTATAACGCTTTGTTAATCTTACGTTCGTATTTAAGCTCACGACGCATGGTTTTATAATCTTTCTTCAACGAATGATAGGTTTCGTTTAAATCACTAGCATTAAAGTTCATCTAAGAAGTTGTGGAAGTAGAATCCATGATTTTTAAATTCTAAATTTTCTTGAAAATTTAGTTGGATACGCGATCGTTGACGCGTTGTGTAGATTTGAGATTTTTGGCTTTTGGAAAATCTTTGCCGAAAAGTTTTAGTGTGTCGTGAAGTTTCGAAAATTTTAAGTGTCGAAAACTTTTTGGGGTGTACCGAAAAGTTTTGAAGAAATGTCGAAGAACTTCGAAAATGTTACCAAGAACTCTTTCTATAATATGCCAAAAAGTTTTTGAAATAAATAAAAAGATTGGCTTTTAAAAGTTTAGTGCCGAAAAGTTTGATTTATCGAGAATTATTGTGAAGTTTCGAAAAATTTTAGGTGTCGAAAACTTTTTGGTGCGTACCGAAAAGTTTTGAAGTGAGGTCGAAAACTTCGAAAATATATCAAACTTTTCTAGAATGTGCCAAATGTTTTGCGTTCGAAAATTAATTTCAGTGTATGAGTGCGAAAATAAATTTTCGTAGTGTAAAGTACGAAAAATTAGATTTTCGGAGTGATAGTATGCGAAATTCAATTTTTCGAACTGTTAAGATGCGAAAATAAATTTTTGGAGTGTAGACTGCGAAAATATATTTTCGAAGTGTTAGGGTGCGAAAATAAAAATTTTCGAAGTTGGACTGTGAAAATTTGATTTTCGGTATAAGTGAGTGTGAAATTTGGTTGCGAAAAGTGGTTTCGAAAAGCTTAGGTTTGCGAAAACTGCTTGCAAAAATAAGAAGCTTGCAAAAATATAATGCCTGCGAAAACCTGACGTGCGAAAATATGGGGTTTCGAAAATATGGGGTTGCGAAATAGATAATGATGTGTGATGATTGAAAAATGATGAGCAATGATTATGAAATGATGAGGTTGAAAAGTGTAGCGACCCCCCTTCTTAAACATAAATAGTTGGCGGGTTTTCGCAACGAAAGCCGCGGAAAGCCCATTTATAAAAACAAAATAGTATTTTATATACTACATAAAAGAGTCGTTTTACAAAAGTCTTACATCGGGCCGAAGTCCCAAAATATCAAAACAATCCTACGCCTCCACAGGTCGCGTCCCATGTACTGCATCCTCCCCCAAAAGCCCGTGGAGTCACCGCCACCAGCCGTCTACTTATTCGTACCTATAAAACATGTAACCCTGAGCACAATTGCCCAGTAGGTGAACATCAAAATAATGCGATGCATGCGTGCACATGTCCCCAAGTCCCGATATCTCACCTAACAAATGCACGCTCATTTTTCTCATATCTCAATACTCAGGGCCCTAGGTTAGACTCGGCACCTCGCGCGCAACATCACATCAATCATCCGGTCACACAGACTCGGAAATCACATCTCATGGCGGTGGGCACCCCGAGTCGCGTTTTCACGCTGTACCCGGGTAGATAGATCGGTCACGTCTATCTCCCGCCTAATCTCATCACCTGACGGTGGGCACCCCGAGTCGCGCTCCTACGCTGTACCCGGGTAGATAGAACGATCACGTCTATCTCCCGTCAAGTCGAGCCATCCTACGACGGTGGGCACCTCAGGTTGCTCAAGCCTGAGTAGACAGATCGATCACGTCTGTCTCCCGTCAGGTGCACCTACGAGTCTTAACCTCACAAATCTCTGCCAAAGGAAGGCATACACTCTCCCATCGCACAAATGCGATCAATACTCTCGTCATGACATGCCGTGGATGTATGAACAATTAATCGCAGAACATATCAAGTATATCCGAAAAATTCTCAAAAATCATTAGAACGTACTTTTTGGTTCAAATACTTAACATCCTAAGAACAGTAAATTATTTAAGACCCAATATTCCTCTATCAGTTGACCCGAAAATGGGGTCTCGAAAATATTTTATAAAAGTTGACCTGATACGAAAACTGTGGAAGTGGCGAAAAGCTTTGGTTCGAAAACCTTTAGTGGCGAAAAGCTTTGGTTCGAAAATAGTGGCGAAAAGCTTTGGCACGAAAAAGTTGCGATTGGTACGAAAACAGTGGCGAAAACCTTTGGTACGAAAACGGTAGCGAAAAGCTCGGTACGAAAACCTAATAAAATTTGGCAAAAAGCTTGGTTCGTGAAACCTTTTTATTTTGAACAGTGACTAGCGAAAAGCTCACTTCGCGAACGCTGAGTGGCGAAAAGCTTTGGTACGAAAATAGTGGCGAAAAGCTTTAGTTCGAAAATAGTGGCGAAAAGCTTTAGTTCGCGAACCTTAAATGGCGAAAAGCTTTAGTTCGCGAAAACTGACTTTCGGCCCGCGAAAACAGGTTTTCGGCCCGTGATGTCTCATAGTTCGCGAAATACCTTAGCCCGCGAAAACAGGTTTGCGGCCCGCGAAAACTGATTTTCCTCACATACCGAAAACTTACGGCCCGCGAAAACTGATTTTCGGTCCGCAAAGACTGGTTTCTCGGCCCGCGAAAACTTTTTCTTCTCACATACCGAAAACTTTCGGCCCGCGAAAACTTTAAAATGGCCCGCGAAAACCTTTTTCGGCCCGAAAACAAGAATCATACGAAAAACATAGAACAGTATACGAAAACACTGTGTTCTTTAAATCTTCATAACTTCAACAAATTCCAGGAACTCATAACACCATTAAAACCCATATTTTGGGTTTTTAAACATCAAACATCAAACATAACATTCAAACACACCAAAAACGAAGGTGATCCTTTCACCATAAACATCACAGCTTAAAAATATTAGCTTTTGGGTTTGTAGTTTCACCTACCTCACGTCCTAAGCACTGTTTTAAACAGATTGTTTGATGAAGCTTGGAAGGACCTTTTGCCAAATTTCCACTCTTCCTTTCTCTCTCGCCTTCCTCTCCTTGTTCTTTTTTTCTTCTGAAGTTTTTGAAGTATTGTATATTTAAGTTGGGGAGAGACTTACGTGATGACAAGGAGGTGATAAGGTGGTGATGCAATTTTCCTCTTAAGCTAAGAAAAGGGCCTTTTTGTAATTTCCCCCCTTTTTTTTTGTATCTTTCTTCATCGCAAACAGATTTCTTTAGGAAAAATACGAATCCAGTCCTTCAAAGTTTTTTTCTTCTTTATTGGGCCTGGGCCCAATTATTATTTGGGCTCGATTTCAAGCCCGCCCAAATCTTTACCAATTTCGAGGTTTTGCGAAATCCCCGTATTAAATTTTTACGGGTATTACATCCTCCCCCCCTTCAAGAAATTTCGTCCTCGAAATTTAGGCAGTCGGAAATAATTCGGGGTATTTCTGCCGCATTTCGTCTTCTCGTTCCCACGTTGCTTCCTCAATTGCCTGGTTACGCCACAAAACTTTGACCAACGGAATATTTTTATTCCGAAGTCGCCTTACTTCATACATCAACATTTCTACTGGCTTCTCCTCGTAACTTAAGTTTGGTTTCAACCGTTGATGAAGGGTTTCATTTTGTAGCACATGGCTTGGGTCGGCGACGTATTTTCGCAAGGTTGACACGTGAAGAACATCGTGAACCTCGGACTCAACTTCCCTTTGCGTCTGAACCGCTTCACGCCTTTCATTGGGGATATCTTTAAGAATACCCAATCATCCTCTGCGAACTCTAACGGCCTTCGTCGTTTATCAGCGTAGCTTTTCTGACGACTTTGGGCTGTTTGCATTCTCTCTCGAATCTTTGCAACAGCTTCCGTCATTTCCCGAACCATTTCGGGACCTAGTAGCGCTCGTTCACCGATCTCGTCCCAATGAACTGGGGATCGACATTTACGCCCGTACAAAGCTTCATACGGCGCCATTCCGATCGTAGCTTGAAAGCTGTTGTTGTATGAGAATTCAATCAGTGGAAGGTATTTGCTCCAATTCCCTTTAAATCTAATACGCATGCTCGTAACATATCTTCCAGTGTTTGGATCGTCCGTTCAGATTGTCCGTCTGTGTGGGGATGATAAGCTGAACTGAAAGACAACTTGGTTCCCATAGCTTTTTGTAAACTTCCCCAGAAGTTAGACAGAAATCTCGAGTCCCGATCTGAAATGATCGAAATTGGGATTCCATGGAGTCGAACAATCTCTTGAATATATAATTCCGCATACTTCTCCATGGAATATGTTTTATTGATTGGCAGGAAATGGGCAGATTTCGTCAGTCTATCGACAATTACCCAAATTGCGTCGTGGCCTTTCACCGTCTTTGGTAGTCCAACGACGAAATCCATTGTTATATGGTCCCACTTCCATTCAGGAATCGTTAACGGTTGTAACATTCCTGCCGGCCTTTGGTGTTCCGCCTTAATCTGTTGGCAAGTCAGGCATTGATTTACATAGGCGGCAACATCTTTCTTTATCCCCGGCCACCAATAGTTAACTCGTAAATCCTGATACATCTTCGTTGTACCCGGATGTACAGAGTATGGTGTAGTATGTGCCTCCGTCAATATTTTATATCGGAGTTCTTCCTTATTTGGCACATACAGATGACCGTTATATCGTAAGCTCCCGTCTCCTTGGATTTCAAAACCCGTCGTAGTACTTTTGTTTGGTTCCCTTTTAATCTTCACATAAAGATCGTCTTCTTTTTGGGCCTCAGTGATTTGTTCCAACAATGTTGGTTTGAGCGTTAGTGCTTCCATTCTAGCTTCGACTTCACCGAAGTTGATCACCTCGATTCCAATCTGGCATAGCTCCGCACTCACGGCTTTACGACTCAAAGCATCTGCGACTACGTTGGCTTTACCCGGATGATAATTGATCACGCATTCGTAGTCGTTCACCAACTCAAGCCATCGTCGTTGCCTCATATTTAACTCCTTTTGGGTGAAGAAGTACTTCAAGCTCTTGTGATCCGTAAAAATCTCGCATCTTTCTCCGTAGAGGTAATGTCGCCAGATCTTCAGGGCGAATACCACGGCTGCTAGTTCTAGATCGTGCGTGGGGTAGTTTTTCTCGTACTCCTTTAGTTGTCGGGAGGCATAGGCAATTACCTTCCCGTTCTGCATTAGCACGCATCCCAAACCGCTCTTCGAGGCATCCGTATACACCGAAAATCCTTCTGTTCCTGACGGTATTGCTAAAACCGGAGCGGTCGTTAGTCTCTTTTTCAGTTCTTGGAAGCTTTGCTCACACGATTCCGTCCATTTAAACGGAACATTCTTCTTCGTCAAATTGGTGAGTGTTGAGGCAATGCTGGAAAAATCTTTAATGAACTTCCGATAATATCCAGCAAGCCCGAGAAAACTTCTAATTTCCGTGGGAGTGGTTGGTCGTGGCCAACTCTTAATTGCTTCAATCTTACTAGGATCCACCGAAATCCCGTCTCCAAAAATAATGTGTCCCAGAAAGGTCACTTCTGTCAACCAAAATTCGCATTTCTTGAATTTTGCGAATAACTGCTTCTCCCGTAAAATTCCTAGAATTGTTTTTAGGTGTTCTTCATGCTCGTCTTTCGTCTTTGAATAAATAAGGATATCATCTATAAAGACGATCACGAAGCAGTCTAGGAAATTCTTGAATACCCGATTCATCAGATCCATAAAAGCAGCTGGTGCATTTGTTAACCCGAAAGGCATGACCAGAACTCGTAATGGCCGTACCTTGTGCTGAATGCGGTTTTAGGAACGTCTGCCTCACGGATCTTTAACTGATGATACCCAGAGCGCAGGTCGATCTTAGAGAATACCGTTGCTCCTTGCAATTGGTCAAACAAGTCATCAATCCTCGGCAACGGATACTTATTCTTTATCGTGATCTTATTTAGCTCACGATAATCGATACACAATCTCATCGACCCGTCTTTCTTTCGAACGAACAGAACCGGTGCTCCCCATGAAGAGAAGCTCGGTTGGATGAATCCCTTCTGCAACAATTCTTCCAACTGTTCTTTCAGTTCCCGTAGCTCGTTCGGCGCTAATCGATATGGGGCTTTCGATATCGGGGCAGCCCCAGGCACAAGATCGATTTTGAATTCGATCTCTCTATCAGGAGGTAAACCTGTAAGGTCGTCGGGAAATACGTCGGGGTATTCATTCGCAATCGGAACCTCCTCGAGTTTTGGTAAAGGGGATTCCTCAGCTTTCATAGCAAATACAAAATAGGACTCGCAACCAGCATTTAAAAGTCGCTGAGCCTTCATTGCAGATATTCGGAGAATTCTATCCTTGCTCACCTTTCCCGAAAAGACGAACTCTCCTCCCTCGGTTGATTGAAATCTTACGACTTTCCTAGAACAATCAATTACGGCTCCGTATTTCGAAAGCCAATCCATCCCGAATATGATGTCGTAATCATTCATCGGGATTACAATTAGATCGATTAACAATTCTCTACCCTCCATATCTACTGGGTACTTTTCTACTACTAAATCAGTTCGGATCGGGTTCCCATGTGGCAAATTAACTAAATAATCCTTCTTAGAATGGGTAGGATATATTCCGACCCTTGTCACGAAATCAGCCGACACAAAAGAATGTGTGGCTCCCGAGTCAATTAAAATAGAAGTTGGGACATGGTAAATATTCAACGTACCCGTCACCACATCGGGGTTTGTCTTCGCCTCCTCTTTTGTTAATGTAAAGACCCGTGCTGGTACAGGTGGAGGTCGGATTAACTGTTGAGGTTTGTAGGTCCTTGAATATCCAACTAAACAAAGATTAACACGTGTTTACCACGATTTGAAGGTCGGAAGAATTCGAGCTCGCGTGGGGTGTTGTGTGTTCTTGAGAGGTTGGGTGGCTCTCTCTCTCTCTAGATGAGTTTCACACAATACACATCTTATTATGTGTTAGGGTTTTGGTATTTATACCACATTTTGGTATATAATACTTGGGCCCCTAACAAGCCCAATTACACTAAGCCTTTCTTTAAATAAAATCTATTTAAATAAACTACAAAGATAATTCTAATTAATTGAACACAATAAAATAATCCTAACAATCTCCCCCTTTGTGTTCAATCTTCAATTTGGCATGGATTATCTTTGCGGGGCTTAGTGCGTTTGCCTGAGTCCTAAAGGAATTTCCTCCTTGTCTTGTCTTTTGGCCTCTTCTTTTGGAGATCTTCAAGCTCACCGTGTCTTGATCTTTTCTTCTCGGCACCAGATCTTCTTAATCTTCTTTTGAAGCTCAACTCGTAAATGCTGGAAGGGATTTGAAGTCGCTTGCCGGATTTCTTCTTTTTTTTGTTCGATCTCTCCTTTCGATAATAGCGCAACTCCCTCTACTTTTGGTCAACCTTATGTTGGGATTGGGAAGTTCTCTTTGAAATTTGGAGAGACGCACACGAGGTAGCAACTTCGATCTTTGTAGTCCATGGTGTTCGCTTGATTCTTTGACGACGCTTGAGGATTTAGCGTTTCTGATCTATCTTGCACTTTCGTCGTGGTGTTGCTCCCATTTTGCTTTAGTACTACTCCCCCTCATGAAGATCGAGTTGGGGAGATCGCCATGCGATGGGTTAAAATGAGGCATTATCCTTGGCAAGAAGATCACGTCGTCGGGACATGAGGATGGCGTTGGTAGGAACTCAGGTTAGGTAATAACCTGACGTAGCCACTAAGGCAGTCGTCAAGTCTTCTCCAATCTTCTTCTTCTCGGCGCCGGATTCGTCTTCTTCGAAGGAAGTTGTCTGGTTCGGCCTCGAGGAAGCTTGTCTGGCTCCGGAAGAAGGTACGCGTGGGGTGTTAGGCTCCTTTGGAATGTTCCATTTAAGTGCAGGGGAGCCCGACTTCAGAGTGGTGAGCGCGGCGGAGATTGGTGGGTGGTCCGACCTGTTTGTTTATGCGTGTCCCCTTCTCCCCCTCATGGCGATTCGTGTTAACGAGATCGGCATGCTTGTGTAGGAAGATTAGGAGGACACAAACGACAGGTCGGTGATGGTAATAACCAGACGGAGCCACAAAGGCAATCCATCGTGTAAGAAACCGGGGTCACGAAGACTTCCCGTTAACATCGATCTAGGAGCTATGCTCGTAGACGATGGCCTGAAACCGTTGTTGCTTTGATGTTGCAACGGCAGGACTTCCTTCCGATCCTCGAATCATGTCGAAGCAAGACATGTCTACGGAAGTTCTAACTTGATCACAAAGATCAGGTGTTTAAAAGTGTATGTGTCCTAGAAAATATAAAAATATATGGAGTGAGGACACACTAGACTCGAGTGCGCAAGGAAGTGTGGTGGTGGGGCTGAGTACCACATAATTCAATATCTCCCACTTCCGAGTGAAGCGGTGATAGTAGACGTGGTTCCCCGTGATTTCTGAAACACCTGTCTTTTGTGAGACAGACGAGTGGGTAAGGCTCGGTTGTGCACGCGCCGTTGGACCTATTGCGGCGACTTCTACCCGGGAGCTAATAAAATTAGCACCTGTACCTATGGGGGTTGGTCCGAATAATTTGTGAGTTGAGGAAATTATGTAGCGTCGGTCTTTTCAAAAGGTTCCAGTAGATGTGGCTATTTTTTCATAATTTGACTGTCTCTCGGTGATGTTCCGGGGTTAGATTCAGTTGGGTTTGACTGAATCGTGGGAACGAAGTCCTTGCATCCGGTAGGAAGTAGTGAGTGCTGCTTTGTATGTCAGCAATCCGGAGTAGGTCGATTGAAGCGCGCACCGAGTTTAACATTTGTAGCCACCGTCGCCTTTGAAAAGAGTTGACCGTTGTAGGCTCGAGATTCTTCTTTTGAAGTCCATCTTCGGAGGTCGGAGGTAACTCCACGAAGCTTGATGATGAAGAGAAAATATCTTTCTTCTTTTTTTTTTTTTTTTTTTTTTTTTTTTTTTTATGGCCTTGTATTTTTAATTTTGATGGCCCTCCTTTTTTTTTAATATATTATTAATCGTTATTAGTAATATGTATATTAGTATATTATATATTATATGGATATAATATATATATATATTGTATTAGTAATATATTAGTATATATATAATATAGTATATGTATATATATATTATTTCTCCCCCTCAAAACATGCTTCTAAAAATAAGGTTGCTCCCCCTCAAAAGATGCGTGATAAGTTCAAAAAATCTGTGAATCTCTTTCCCTAAATTCACATATTTGAAGTTCGCTCCCCCTCAATAATGTAATTATTGCTCCCTTCTAGAGATTAAGGGTTACCTCTCTTTTAAAAATAAAATAGTAGCTCCCCCTCAAATTAAGCTCATTTTAGAGAAAAAATGGTATCTATCATTTCCGTGCGTAATATGCATTTTAAATTTGAAAGTTTTGAAAATGCATATTTGAAATGTACCATTTTGAAAAATAGGTATTTTTGCGATTCAGCTTATATGCATACTTGAAAATTTAAGCTCGAAAATCTTAAAATTGTATGCATAATGAAAATGTACCTATAAAATAGGGTATTTCGCGTTTCGGCTCATGTATGCATGCATGCAAGAATTTGAAAGTAAAAGCCCTTTTGAAGCATGCATAGCTATAATGTACCCTATTATTTGCAAAGTAGGTATATAATATTTTCAGCTCGATATGCATGCCAAAATTTGCAATGAAATGCATATATAGAATTTACCTATCTTAAAAGTATGTATGAATGTGGTATTATGCAATTCAGTTCAAAAGATAGAATGTACCACATATAGTCGTAGTTGCTCACGTCGTTTCCCTTTATCATGTATGTGGAGCCACTACGTCAAATTGCCATACATGAGGGATGCGGTTGCTCGCGTCTCTTACCAGTCATGCATGTGGAGCAACCCGAGTACCGTGCATGCTGGAAGTTGTGGTTGCCCTCGTCTCGACCATCTTCTAATTACTACTCATGATCGGGGCTTTGTGGTTGCTCTCGTCCCATACCAATCACGCGTGTGGAGCAACCATCGTCGAATTACCACACGTGATTGGGCTCCTGCAAAACATTATCGGGACTTTGGTACCCATTTTTGGATGGGTCCTCCCATATTAGCAGAAAACAATTTATGCACATTTGGTTCAGATATACATCCTAAATCATCCTTTAAAGTTCTATTTAATTTGGTTTCTGATTTAGGAATCCAAGTTTGGTGAACCTTAGAGGGAAATGACAATTCAGCGCCGGTGAACGTGTGTCTAGGTTTAGAAGATCTGAAGATTTTCTCCCTAGCCAGTCGCAGAAGGTGTCTTTCAGACTTAATCTGGACCGGGTATTTCAAGTATGAATACGAACTTATCGCACTATATGCGTCATCAGATGATGAGTCGTATTGCCTACAAGAATTCACATCATTCACTCTATAATGATGATTTTTATGGAATTTCGCTTACTAGAATAATAAGTATTTTTGTGCGTGTAAGCAATTCCATCTCTATCATTCTTTAAAGAATGAGAGATTTTGGAAGTTTGAGAAGTTCGCCTGCTTGAGCTTGGAACTTCTTCTTTAGGAACTTCCTTTTTGGTAGGAGCGGGAGAAGGAGAATCTTTAGCAATGTCGTCCTTGGTTTTGGAAAATAATGTCGATTTTCCTTTCTCCTTCCTAATATTCTTTTGTTCCTTAGCATTTTTACATGTATTGCTTTTACTTTTCGTTTCTGCGCCAGTCAAAGTTGACTTAGAATTATTAGTAAAAGTCTTTTTAATTTTAGGAACAAAGGCGTCGGTTTGTGTGCCCATATCCTGCTTAAAAGAAGATTTTTCTATAGAGAGTTCATTTAAGACGGGTAGGGGCGGGGAATTTTTGAGATTAGAAATCTCCTCTAGAAGTTTTTGCTTTCTGCTCGGAAACCTACTCTTTCCGATTCCAGAGTTGCGTTCAATTCTGCAATTTTACTAGCAACCTCCGGAATTTCCCAACAAGAGATAGGTTTATTAGAATGTAAACTATTTTCCCCGTTGGACGCTAAGTCTTTAGAGGAACTTTGGTCTGTTTGACTCTTTTTCGCAAGGATGCCCTCTAAGTGATGAACTTTAGAGTGCAATTTACTGCGTTCCTCAAATAAAAGTTTAAAACTACTCCGCGAATTGCTCAAATCAGACAGATAATTATTGCGTTCGAGTTCGCAATTGTTTAATTTATTTGTTAGTTCACTAATTTGAGCTTTTAATTTTACTTCATGAGATTCAAGATTAGTGATTTTCTCACGCGCGTTTTCTAAATGGCAAGTAAGACTACCTCTTTCTTCTAAACTCTTGACTAAGCATTTGTAATTATTATCTAGTCTACTCTCTAACTCACTTATAGTCTTTTCGTGACTTATAAGTTGAGTTTGGCCTAGCTTAGAGGAATTTAGGTTCTTGGTTAGCTCACAAACGTTAGTTTCTGAGCTAGCTAATTTTGATTCAAGACTAGAAATAGTTTCTAGTGCACTAGCTAACTTAGTTTCTAACGCTTGGATAGTCCTACGTTCGTGTTTATGTTCACGACGCATGGTTTTAAAATCTTCCTTCAAAGAAAGAAAAGCTTTATATAAATCACTCTCGTCAAAGCTCATCTCAGAAGTTGCGGAAGTAGAATCCATGATTTTTAAAATTTTAAAATATTACTATTTTTTTTAATTTAGTTGGATACGCGATCGTTAACGCGTTGTGTAGATTTGATAATTTTTGGCTTTTGAAAAATTCAGTTCCGAAAAGTTTTGGTGTGTCGATAAAAGTCGTGAAGTTTCAAAAATTTTAAGTCTCGAAAACTTTTTGGTGTGTACCGAAAAGTTTTAAAGTGATGTCGAAAAACTTCGAAAATGTTACCAAAAGCTTTTTCTATAATGTGCCAACGATGTTTTGGAATAAAAAATTGGCTTTTAAAAATTTCTGCACCGAAAGTTTGATTTATCGAGGAATATTGTGAAGTATCGAAAATTTTGGGTACCGAAAAGATTTTTGGTGTATACCGAAAAACTTTTGAGGTGATTTCGAAAACTTCGGAAATTTATCAAACTTATCTATAATTTGCCAAATTTTTTTTTTTTAAGTGGGTGATCTTTAAACGTGTGTGGAACTTTGAAGTGTTGAAACTTGAAGTTAGTGAGGTTCGCGAACTTGAGCTGGATAGTGAAATCGAAGGGTTCGCGAACTTGAGCTGGATTCGTGAAATCGAGGGGTTCGCGAACTTGAGCTGGATAAGTGAAATCGAAGGGTTCGCGAAATGGCTGGTTCGCGAATTGAAGACCGGTTCGTGATCTACTTTGGCGAAGTGAGATCACGGGTTGGCTAATTGATTCGCGAAGCTGAACTGACGGTTGGCGAATCGAAAGATCGCGGATGAAGCGGGGTTCGTGAAGTGGCCTGAGCTTCGTGATCCTTGTTCACGTGTTGAGGTTCGCGGATGTAGCGGAACACTTTGCGAATTGAAGTTCGCGAGAGTGGCGGTTCGCAAAGCAGAGAGGTTCGCGAATTCTTTGTCTGTTCCGCGAATGATGAACAGGATGAAGATCTTCAAGCTGAAACCCAGAAAAATCCGAAAATCTTGCTGTAAATGCCCAAAATCTGCCCAGAAATGCTGTTTTTGCTGGAATAAGTTCCCCAATACCAGAAAATGGCCGAGAAACCCCAAAAACAGCTCAGAAAAGGCAGAAAAACAGCCAAAGTAGTTCAAAAACAGCCCAAAAAAAATGACGAAAAATAGCTCAAAAACTCCTAAAATGGCTTCAAAGTTCCCTCACGCTTGCTCTGATACCACTTGTAGGTCCTTGAATATCCAACTAAACAAAGATTAACACGTGTTTACCACGATTTGAAGGTCGGAAGAATTCGAGCTCGCGTGGGGTGTTGTGTGTTCTTGAGAGGTTGGGTGGCTCTCTCTCTCTCTAGATGAGTTTCACACAATACACATCTTATTATGTGTTAGGGTTTTGGTATTTATACCACATTTTGGTATATAATACTTGGGCCCCTAACAAGCCCAATTACACTAAGCCTTTCTTTAAATAAAATCTATTTAAATAAACTACAAAGATAATTCTAATTAATTGAACACAATAAAATAATCCTAACAATCTCCCCCTTTGTGTTCAATCTTCAATTTGGCATGGATTATCTTTGCGGGGCTTAGTGCGTTTGCCTGAGTCCTAAAGGAATTTCCTCCTTGTCTTGTCTTTTGACCTCTTCTTTTGGAGATCTTCAAGCTCACCGTGTCTTGATCTTTTCTTCTCGGCACCAGATCTTCTTAATCTTCTTTTGAAGCTCAACTCGTAAATGCTGGAAGGGATTTGAAGTCGCTTGCCGGATTTCATCTTTTTTTGTTCGATCTCTCCTTTCGATAATAGCGCAACTCCCTCTACTTTTGGTCAACCTTATGTTGGGATTGGGAAGTTCTCTTTGAAATTTGGAGAGACGCACACGAGGTAGCAACTTCGATCTTTGTAGTCCATGGTGTTCGCTTGATTCTTTGACGACGCTTGAGGATTTAGCGTTTCTGATCTATCTTGCACTTTCGTCGTGGTGTTGCTCCCATTTTGCTTTAGTACTATTTTTTTTTTTTATTTTTATTTTTTTTTTTTTTCACACAATACACATTTATTATGTGTTAGGGTTTTGGTATTTATACCACATTTTGGTATATAATACTTGGGCCCCTAACAAGCCCAATTACACTAAGCCTTTCTTTAAATAAAATCTATTTAAATAAACCACAAAGATAATTCTAATTAATTGAACACAATAAAATAATCCTAACAAGGTTGATTCTGCACCAGGGGTTGTCTCTCTGGGCATGCCCTAGCGAAATGCCCAATCTTTCCGCATTGGTAGCACTGTGGAGGTTGCCTCACTCCGTAGCAGACCCCAAAGTGATAGCGCCCACATTGCTGGCATTGAGGCGTAACATTGTGAGTTCGATTAGAGATATTTGTTGGCCCTTGATTCGGCCTCGGGCGCCAGTTTTGTTGGCCCGGTCGGTTTCCTTGGCTAGACCGCCCTTTGCCAAAGAATTGGCGCTTTTTGTTTCCCCCTCCGCCTTGTTGATTTTCTCTTCTTTTCCTCGCTTCCTGGGCTTCCACAACTACCCGCTCTGCTTGTTCGGCAATTAAGGCACGTTCGGTAACTTGCATGAACTCCAACTGTCGCGCGCCGGCTATGCTCAAATCCCGATAGATTTCGGGCTTGAGTCCCTGAATGAATCGAGTCACCTTCAGGGTGTTGGTTGCCACGAGAAATGGGGCAAAACGGGACAGTTCTTCAAAGCGACGGATGTATTCCGCCACTGGCATGCTTCCTTGTCGTAAACTCATGAATTGGAGCATACGCTGTTCCTGTTCATGAGCGGTGAAATATTTGATGAAGAACAGCTCCTTGAACCTGTCCCACGTCATGGTGATTGGATCTTCTAACACCTTTACGGTGTTCCACCAATAGCGCGCGTTCTCCCGTAGGAGGGAAACGGCGCAAAGTACCTTCTCATTATCAGGCACTCTGCTATAGATGAACATATCCTCTATAGTGCCTATCCAGTCCTCAGCTACCGCAGGGTTGACGGCCTCAGTAAAGATGGGAGGGTTCAATTTTCGGAAGCGCTCCCCGATTATTTGTACATGATCGGGCTGTGGGGAAGGACGATGCTCCGACGAGTTCTGATGGTGTATAAGGTCACTAATTTGCTCCGACTGATGCTGAATTAGTTCGGTCAGTCTATCGAGGGTATTATGTTCGTGCGTTGGAGATTCGGGCTCGCCTCTTCGGCTCGACTCCCCAACATGTTTACGTCCCCCTCTCGGCATTTTGTAACTATTCTCCATTCACAGACACATACAAACACATAGTCATGTATCACATACTATTGTTAAAAATAAAACTTACAGGCGCGGCTGGTTCTCCCGGCTTTTGGGCAGCAGTACATGGACAGTCTTCAGAATCTAAAACCTATGCTCTGATACCACCCTGTAGCGACCCCCCTTCTTAAACATAAATAGTTGGCGGGTTTTCGCAACGAAAGCCGCGGAAAGCCCATTTATAAAAACAAAATAGTATTTTATATACTACATAAAAGAGTCGTTTTACAAAAGTCTTACATCGGGCCGAAGCCCCAAAATATCAAAACAATCCTACGCCTCCACAGGTCGCGTCCCATGTACTGCATCCGCCCCCAAAAGCCCGTGGAGTCACCGCCACCAGCCGTCTACTTATTCGTACCTATAAAACATGTAACCCTGAGCACAATTGCCCAGTAGGTGAACATCAAAATAATGCGATGCATGCGTGCACATGTCCCCAAGTCCCGATATCTCACCTGACAAATGCACGCTCATTTTTCTCATATCTCAATACTCAGGGCCCTAGGTTAGACTCGGCACCTCGCGCGCAACATCACATCAATCATCCGGTCACACAGACTCGGAAATCACATCTCATGGCGGTGGGCACCCCGAGTCGCGTTTTCACGCTGTACCCGGGTAGATAGATCGGTCACGTCTATCTCCCGCCTAATCTCATCACCTGACGGTGGGCACCCCGAGTCGCGCTCCTACGCTGTACCCGGGTAGATAGAACGATCACGTCTATCTCCCGTCAAGTCGAGCCATCCTACGACGGTGGGCACCTCAGGTTGCTCAAGCCTGAGTAGACAGATCGATCACGTCTGTCTCCCGTCAGGTGCACCTACGAGTCTTAACCTCACAAATCTCTGCCAAAGGAAGGCATACACTCTCCCATCGCACAAATGCGATCAATACTATCGTCATGACATGCCGTGGATGTATGAACAATTAATCGCAGAACATATCAAGTATATCCGAAAAATTCTCAAAAATCATTAGAACGTACTTTTTGGTTCAAATACTTAACATCCTAAGAACAGTAAATTATTTAAGACCCAATATTCCTCTATCAGTTGACCCGAAAATGGGGTCTCAAAAATATTTTATAAAAGTTGACCTGATACGAAAACTGTGGAAGTGGCGAAAAGCTTTGGTTCGAAAACCTTTAGTGGCGAAAAGCTTTGGTTCGAAAATAGTGGCGAAAAGCTTTGGCACGAAAAAGTTGCGATTGGTACGAAAACAGTGGCGAAAACCTTTGGTACGAAAACGGTAGCGAAAAGCTCGGTACGAAAACCTAATAAAATTTGGCAAAAAGCTTGGTTCGCGAAACCTTTTTATTTTGAACAGTGACTAGCGAAAAGCTCACTTCGCGAACGCTGAGTGGCGAAAAGCTTTGGTACAAAAATAGTGGCGAAAAGCTTTAGTTCGAAAATAGTGGCGAAAAGCTTTAGTTCGAAAATAGTGGCGAAAAGCTTTAGTTCGCGAACCTTAAATGGCGAAAAGCTTTAGTTCGCGAAAACTGACTTTCGGCCCGCGAAAACAGGTTTTCGGCCCGTGATGTCTCATAGTTCGCGAAATACCTTAGCCCGCGAAAACAGGTTTGCGGCCCGCGAAAACTGATTTTCCTCACATACCGAAAACTTACGGCCCGCGAAAACTGATTTTCGGTCCGCAAAGACTGGTTTCTCGGCCCGCGAAAACTTTTTCCTCTCACATACCGAAAACTTTCGGCCCGCGAAAACCTTTTTCGGCCCGAAAACAAGAATCATACGAAAAACACAGAACAGTATACGAAAATACTGTGTTCTTTAAATCTTCATAACTTCAACAAATTCCAGGAACTCATAACACCATTAAAACCCATATTTTGAGTTTTTAAACATCAAACATCAAACATAACATTCAAACACACCAAAAACGAAGGTGATTCTTTCACCATAAACATCACAGCTTAAAAATATTAGCTTTTGGGTTTGTAGTTTCACCTACCTCACGTCCTAAGCACTGTTTTAAACAGATTGTTTGATGAAGCTTGGAAGGACCTTTTGCCAAATTTCCTCTCTTCCTTTCTCTCTCGCCTTCCTCTCCTTGTTCTTTTTTTCTTCTGAAGTTTTTGAAGTATTGTATATTTAAGTTGGGGAGAGACTTACGTGATGACAAGGAGGTGATAAGGTGGTGATGCAATTTTCCTCTTAAGCTAAGAAAAGGGCCTTTTTGTAATTTTCCCCCTTTTTTTTTGTATCTTTCTTCATCGCAAACAGATTTCTTTAGGAAAAATACGAATCCAGTCCTTCAAAGTTTTTTTCTTCTTTATTGGGCCTGGGCCCAATTATTATTTGGGCTCGATTTCAAGCCCGCCCAAATCTTTACCAATTTCGAGGTTTTGCGAAATCCCCGTATTAAATTTTTACGGGTATTACAAAAAGCATTTCAAGTGACTTTCGTAAATAATTTTCCCAAAGAAGTTTTCGCAAGTGGAGGTTTTCGAGATGTGGGTATTTTCGAAAGGTTATGGGTTTTCGGAGGTGGCTTTTCGCAACTGAGTTTCTGAAAGTTTTGCGAAAACTTTCTTACGAATAAACACATAATAACTGAAAGTTTTGCGAAAACTTTCTTACGAATAAACACATAATAATCGAACCCTAAATCCAAAATTATTTAAATTGGGTCTGGATAATGATCTAAACACTTGTAACCCTAAACATTCGATCTAGCACAAAAATACCAAAACATATCAAAATTTTCGAAAATTTTTTGAAGAACACGAAGAACATCAAAAAAATATTTCGAAGATTTTTACTCAAATCTAAGCGCGTTTGGCTCTGATACCACTTGAAAGGCCTAGAATATCCAACTAAACAAACATTAAAACGATTTTACCACGATTTGAGATGGGAAGAATGGAAGCTCGCGTGAGGTGTTGTGTTCTTGAGAGGTTTGGGGGCTCTTTCTCTCTCTATAGATGACTTTCACACAATACACATTTTATTATGTGTTAGGGTTTGACTATTTATACCACAAGTTGGTATATAATACTTGAGCCCCTAACAAAGCTCAATTACACTTAAGCCTCTTATGAAGAGAATTCTTATAAATAAACTACAAAGATCATTCTAATTAATTGAACACAATAAAATAATCCTAACAGGAATCCCGAAAAGTTTTAAACTTCCGCCGTTCTAGGAACGAGGGCCCGGGGACCCTATCGGGATTCCCAACATTCTCAAGCTACTATTTCGAACTTTTTCAGAAACCCACATGATGGCATTACAATTGGGGCATTTGATTGTTCTTTCTCCAATATACGAGAGTTGCGAGAAAATTTGGAGTTGATGTTTCTGCATATATATTTTTTTGAATCAATTATTAAATATTGAAGGGTTTTAAAATTAAAAAATATATATACAAATTAATAAAATGTATTACCATCTTGATTGTGGAATCTAATAGGTTGACTATTTTCATAATGCCTTAACTGATTATTTCTTTAAACTGTCATCCTCAAAGATCGAGCTTCCCGTTGTAATGACAGTTGGTGCATCCTTCTTGTTTGCATATTAGGATTTGAAGGGCTACTGGATCGGCAATGTTGTGGGTCCATAGTTCTTTTAAGTTTATTGAAGATGTAAGATACCTAAAAGCACATGGAGTAATACAATTAATTTGATTGACGATGTACGATACCAAAAGCATATGGTTTAATAAGATAAAGCTGACTAAACATTTATATTTATTATATCAAAATTAATAAAAATGCAAAGTGTTTGATATGGTACTATGGTTGAAATATATTTGTATATAATGCATTGAATATTGCATTTGCATATATATAGTAAATAATTAATAATACAAAAGACTTATGACGATGACATAATCATGCGAAGAATACCTTTTTTATATGAGAAATTAAACACCATAATTTTTTGGGTTTCATGTGGTTATGATTGAATAATAATTAAGAGAGCATGTCAAGATATTTCGTAATTGTGCAAAGTTATAAAATATTTTGAATTAAAATTAACTATATTTTCCAAGATTGGGCTAAGTGGATATTTTTATTGTGTAATATATTGATAAAACACATAAGCAATACTCTATCACTCTACGTAAATATACATTTTAATTGATTAGGAAATAAATCATATAAATAATTGAATCTAAAAGAGCCATATAAAAATAATCGAGTCATACCTTGTGTTTTAACTTTTGAAGTACAAATTATTGGAGGAATTCCTTAAAATGAGTTATAATCAAAAGATTATAATTCTCAAATAATAATGCCTGCAATATTTACAATAAATCATATCAATCATTATTGAATCTATAATGAAAAGAAGTCATAAAAAAAAAAGAGCCATACCTTGTATTTTAACGTCCGAGGTACAAATGGTAGTAGAAATTAGTTAAGATGATTTATAATCAAAAGATTATCCTCTTCCAGTAATAATGCCTACAATATTTGAAAGTAGATAACCAGGATAAGAGTAAGATATTTGCCAAAATAAAATAAGCTAGCTAAGAACAAAATCTATGGTAACGACATAATGTTGTTTCAGTTCATTAGTTGTAAATATATATTATGTTTTCCAAGAACAGAACCAAGCGACATCTTATTACTTCAATTTTGCATCGAAAATGGAAATATATTAGAGATCGACGTGTAAATGAAGAAGATTAATCATCATCATCATCAATATAATTGAAAGAGCAGTAGCAACTGGTGGGAGCATGGCCAATGGCCATGTTAAAAGAATCGAACTACAAACTAATGACTAAAATATCATGTGGGAGAAATTAAATTTATGTGAAAGAATAAGGTTGTATTGGAGGTCAATATTCCTGAGATTATTATTGATTCTAATGTACCGTCATAGAAATGCATGACTTGTACTCAAAGATATGTTTCATCATTAGTATAAAAAAACGATAATCCTGTGATTACGGATATGAATATATCTGTGGACAAAGCTGATTTATCCACTGGCACTGCATGTGGATCCAAAACCCCCACCTCAGGAGACGAAAATCTATATGTTTTATCAATATCGTCCGCTGCAAATGGAGAGGAACGATGCTTTTATATTGTAAGAAAAATAAGCATACCACAAAGATATGAATACAATAAAATAGATAATTTATCATGTGTTTTTTGCATCAACCAAATGATCCATCAATTATTCTATACACCACATAATTCATATCTCAATTATCTAACACATCACAACAAATATACAATAAAATATAGGAATATAATGTTGATAAACAGAGAGGCATAAAAAATATACATAGTCCTGGCATAACAATGATGAAATACTTTAATATATTCATCGAATAACACATATGAACAATTAAAAGAACAAAAGTTTATGCAAATTATATTGGACGTATAATATTAAGATCGAAAGAAATAGTTAATGAGCAGCAAAGTATAAAAAGCATAACAAATCCATTTTTATGAAACAAAATGTTTGTGCATGATATTTCAGTGTCCAATCATATAACTTGAAATATTAAAGTTATATCTTTTAGTAAAAAAAATTTCATTATTATAATCACGAATAATTCAAGCAAATTAACTAATAAAAATCATCCGAAATAGCAAATAGCAAGTAATCATGTCATTTTTGTTCCTCAACCATGAGTGAAAGCCAGAAATATATTAATCTCTGTCTATTAGTCATAATAAGCATGCACGTGCAAGAACAGTAAGGCTGTATAAAAGCAATGATGGCTTATAGTTGCAATTGATAGAATTATGTCGCAGTTGTTTATAATTTCACATAATATAAGTAATTTGGATCCATGACAAAATACATAAAAACCTCACAATTTTCATAGTTTCCAGCCCTATCATATCTAATAAAATTCAAAATATTCATTTATTTTGCATATAAAAAATAAAATCTTCGGAATGGAAGGTTAACTGATTGGAGGTGATCAGAAGTAACATTGATTTGTCTCAAAAATCATGTAACGATGTATGATTTTTTTTTTTTATGAAAAATGGATAAAATAAAAAATATTATCATTTCACGTCGATAAAATGAAAATCTCCAAAATAATTAATCAAAGTAGTCTTTTGGGACATGCACAATACAGATCACAGGACCAACACTGGAAAAACAAAAATTGTATCAGTAATATTTAATTGATATTATTGCATGAATTTTCAATATTGTATATGAAAGAGCCCAAAAGAGGATATTAAATCATAAGAAATGCATATACCCTCATTAAATCATCCAAAAACATAATTAAAATAAAAATATATAACCTTAAAGACGAAATTAACTTCATGGGAATTGATAACATTGACGTAGATGCTACCAAATCTTCTATTCGTACAGAGCTTAACGAAATCACCTCACCCAGTTTTTTGTTGAACAGATCAAAATGAGTCTGTAGGCGTGGTGTAGCTATTGATATCAAATGTAAAGGCTGTTTTATTTTGTTAGGAACAAAAATGGTGTATTATTAAAAAAATGAAGTTAGATAGTGTGAGCAGTTAATGTAAAACGTGGTGTAGTTATCAATATTATATGTAAATCGTGGTGTATTTGTATTAAAACAAATATTTAAATAATAATAATATTTTTGTTTTAACTTAATCAACATGCATGTAACCAAGGTCTTAATAGTCTTTTAAATTATGGGACACGTGGCACGCTGGGAACAAAACCACATTTAAATGTATATATAGATATATATATATATATATATATATATATTTAAATATTAAAATATTGTTAAATATGATATTAATATAGTTACCCCGTAGACTTTTCTTACTCTTTTTATTTTATTCATTTTACCATTACCTAATTTTTTCAATATTTATCGCATATAAAAAAATAATAAGAATCTATAGTAGAATAAATTTAATTTAACATTTATTATAAAAATATGCCGAAATTTCCCCAACAAAAACTAATAAATACTAGGGATAACTTCATTTAAATCCCTATCAGGATAAAAATCCATCACATAACTCCCCTGTCAGAATTTTATATCTTTTAAGGACCAAATGGAAACATTTCATACAAATAAGGACCATTTTTTATGAAAAGACTATTCTACCCCTTACTTTATAGTTTTATTTTATTTTATCTTTTTTAATAAAACTAAACAACACTAAACAACTTAAAAACAGAAAAAAAAAACATAAATAAAAAGAAAAAAAAAATCAAAAACAGAAGCGTGGAAAGAAGAAGTGGAGGAAGAGTCCATCAAGAGCTTTCTTGATCCAAGTTAGTCTATGTGGGTTTTTTCGATCTGCAATTTCGAAAAAGTTCAGATGAGAGATTTGAGAGATTGCTGTAAGAGGTGAGCAGAGAGATTTGGAAGATTGCTGTAAGAGGTGAGCAGAGAGTGCGATTTGGGAGAGACGGATTTGATTCGATCGACGTGCAACTGATCTTTGTGAGGATGCTGAGAAATTATGCACAAATCCATCATTTTCACGATCCAGCCTGCTCAAGAGTGTTCGATTCAAGACCAGATTGGGTTCCGGAAATTAAATCAAAATCGTCCCAATTTCTCGTGGGTCTGCTCGATATAGGTTAGTCCTTAATGAGTTTGTTTGAAATTACGGGTTTGCACATTCCAATGTGGTCTCCATTAGAAATTATTATTTTCCTTGCACGTTTTTTAGAAGTAAAGCTATGCAAGTTTGGCTATGGTGTCTGCTGAGTTTTTATCATTTGTAAATGTTTGGTTTTTACTGCTCCCCTTGCTTAGTTTTATTGTTTTGTAGTACTAATTTTATGAATATTGTGTACCTATTTACTTGTTGTTATTGTACCTATTGGCTTATTATGACGTACCTTTTTATGGTCTGCAACAGTTTCTGGCACTGAAGCTAAAGAGCATTCGCAGGTTAATATTGTTGGTGGATATAGTTTGATTACGAACTGTAGAAGGCTTTTACATGTCTCTCATAACTCAATTCTTAATTGTTGTTCGCAAAAAGAAAGGTAACAAAGTATAAATGTTTCATAACATGTTCAAGGGCTCGGTAAACGCATTGGTGGTACGAGGCTGGGCCTTTGCACCACATGACACGGCTCATCCCGAGATCATGCTAGCATATAACCTATCACCTTCGTTCAACTGGGATAAATTACGTATGATAAATAAGCAGATGATGGATATAGATTGACTCATTTGTTGATATTTTGGGCCATATGTTGCATATATGTTGATTCGTTTGTGGATAATCTGATTATGAACATATTTTTGTGTGTCGGTGTAATGTTGGGGATGTATTCTGATAAAAAGATTGTTCAATTATTATGGCTAAAATGTTGTTAGTTATGCCTGAAATTTTTGTACGGTAACAATGCTAAAGAAGGTACGGTAATTATGTGTACAAGGTACAACAAACGCCACGAAATGGTACACTAAACGCATTAAAATGGTACGACATATTAATAGCCGTAAAAAAATGATAAAAATACAAAAAGACAGATGCTAAAAAGTCATGAACATTTTTAATGATATCTAATATGTTTGGAACAAATTTTGACATGGCCTGACATGCATAGAAAGTTCCCCTGACAGAAATTGTACTATGTCAGCTTCTGTCTTTCTTAATTTTAGTACGACAAACTACTTAAATGTGATACAATATATCTCCACAAAAAGGTACAGTTACAGACTGTCCAGTGGTAATATAAACAAGCTATATTTGGTACAGCTTATTAAGGTAAGCGTTTTCGTCGCAATTCGAATTTTATTTGTTGGAAAAACCATATTTTCATATGTATATCTGTTATATGTTTAACTTTGTATCAAATTTGAGGGAGTAAGCCCATACTCATTGTTTTATATTATATACCCCAAGTTTCAATAGAAGAGGATGAACAATTTACTACAACATAACATAGATGCTTGCCAAATTCAAAATGTTCAACATATTATAGATGTTTTTGTTTATTATTCTATTTATTTATTGTTTTTAGGGCTTCGCATTTAATAGTTGACGTTGTTGACTCATAATTTTATATATTATGTGGTCCAATAAAACTTGGTACGGTATCGATACTTATCTTAGTACGACAAAATACGTAAATGTGGTACAATACAAGTCCACAATAAGGTACAGTCACATATTGCGTAATGGTACGATATACACGCTATATTTGGTACAACTTATTAGGGTAAGCATTTTTCACCGCTTTTTATGTTAGTTTCGATGTAAAAACATTTCAGTATATGTAAATATATTAGAAGTTTCATTTCGTATCATATTTAATGGGTTAACCATCAAAGTCGCGGATTTGTAGTTTAAATCCAAGCTTCAATAGTAAGATGTTCTTACAAGGTTTATTATCTTATTATGAAAGTTGGGGTTCGGAATACAAAACCATGTGTGTAAGGATTAAACCATCAAATTTGATACCAAGTGAAATATATAATATATATATGTGTAATAAAATAGTTTTGCATGAAAAACTAATTCAAACGTGACGAAAAACGGTTACCCTAATAAATTGTACCAAATATAGTGTGTATAATGTATCATTGAGAAGTATGTGACTGTACCTTATAGTGGACATGTATTGTACCCAATTTAAGTAGTTTGTCGTACCAAGATAAGTACACAAATCGTATCAAGTTTATTACATTTTTTTGTGCTTTAGAACTTTCTATGTTGCCAGAACGTTCTGTGAGTGTCAGAATTTGGTCCATATACCGTTAAAAAATGTCAGATACTAATAATATTGATTTGTTTTTGTATTTTTCATCAATTTTGACAGCTATTAATATAACGTATCATTTTATTGTGTTTACCGTATCATTTAGTTGATATATACTGTACTTTATAAACGCAATTACCGTACCTTTTTTTACACTGTTAACGTACCCAAAATTTCAGGCATAAAATGTCAAAATACATCCAACATTACACCAACACAAAAAATACATTCGTAATCGAAATATCAACAAATGAATCAACCTATATGCAACATTTGACAAAAATATGTCATAACCTATATGAAACATATGCCCAAAAGAATGGGTTGAGCAATATAACGACAGTATTATGTCGTACCTCATCTGTAAAATCCAAAAATTCCACGAACATCACTAAGCCAATTACAAGCTAGTTCTTGCACATATCCAACAAACAAAAATAGTCTCAAAACAAACAAACAACATCCAACATATAAAATCACACTTTAGTAGCAACCTCCTCCTCATTTTCCTCAAATATACGGATAATCTCTCGTGTTTTACCACTACCCGGCCCTCAACAGCAATCAAATCACGTGCCGCTGTAGCAACCTCATCACCTCCCTCATGTGCTCGCTCGTCATCACCAATCTCTTCATCATCACTAATCTCTTCGTGAACCCGCGATATTAGATCTCTAATAACATGCGCTCACTCCCTTAACTAGGCATCCAATCGCTCGTTGCAAGCTATCTACATTCTCCGTCTCAACCATTCTAGTGAACCCGTCCCACAAATTTATTATATTTTGACGGGTACCATTGCTATTTTTTTCCATAAAATGGCAGACCACTGTATTGGATGTTAATTGAAACATAATCAAGTTGCAACATAATCAAATTATATTATCATTCTGTTCAATCATGCAGTACCAAGATAGAAAAACATACAGTACCATTATAATGCATATAATGTACTAAATTTGCAAGTAACATGTACCAAAAATAAATACACACCGTATCAAAAATAAAAGTCGACATCCCTAATTGAAAACGTAAAGAACCCCAAAATACAAAACCAACAGACCTAATTTAAACCTCAAAAGGTCATAAGCGAGAAACAACCTAAATAAACCCCAAATTAAGCATAAAACTGTCAAAATCAAGACCTAATAACTCAAATCAATACATAATAACCATAAGCGAGTAATTAACTGAAAGTTAACACAAACAAATTGTCGATTTGGGTTAGAGGATATGATTTGGATGACTTGGATCAAACGATTTGAAACAAAAACGATACATACCAGGATCAAATCAGAGAGGAGATCGTAAATCATTTCTTGGAGGTGGAGATTTTTCGTGGGTATTCAATTTGAGTGTTTGATTTGGGGGATTGTTGTTCGATTTGGTGATGAGCATGTGAATTGATTCTTTCGTTCGTCTTCATATGTGGTTTTTATTTTTATTTATTTAAATTAAAAATCCTAGTAAAATTGTAATAATTTAAGTTCTGAAGGGTATTTTCGTCCAATTGGTCCTTAAGTGAAAGATAAGTTTTCAGTTGGTCCTTAAGTGAAAAATATTCTGACATGGGGAGTTAAGTGATAAAAGTTTATACTACTAGGTATTTAAGTGAAGTTCTCCCTAAATACTAAAACAAATATTAAAAAAAATATGTTGTTAGATTGGAGACGCTCTGTTAGGTCCGTTTTTAACATCCAACGATGAACTTGAGCATAGATCAATCGAAATTACCTTGAATCTAAATGCGCGTGGAAGCTTTTGGTATAATCTCGATCAACCTTCATTAATCACAAACTTTCTCTCTAATTAACCTCTTTCTCTCTCTACAATTCAACCCTAGCTTAGATAGTGATTAGAGAGAGTGTTTCTAGTGAGAGAAAGCTAAACTCAAGTTCTTTGTATTTTACACACACTTGCCCTATATATACCAATCAATATTGGTATATTTGCATTCTAGTCCCTAACTATACATATATTACAATTAAGTCCCTAGACAAAGATAACTTGATTATTGAACACTATAAAATACTTCCAACAATCTCCCCCTTAGTGTTCAATTATAATTGAAGCTTCGGTTGTCTTTGTCTCTCGAATCTTCAGTCTTCATCATCAGTTGAACACAACAGAATAATTTCCAACAATCTCCCCCTTTGTGCTCAACTTCGAATTTGACACGGTCTTTGTTGCTGTTTGAAGAAATATCTGAGAGCGTCTGGAGAATCTTTAGTCTCCCCCTATTTACATGCACCCTCATTTTCTTCTTTGCAACTTGAATATTCGTCACCTTCTTGCATATATCAGAGTCGCGCGGATCATCAGCATTGACTTGTCGTGTATGCTCGAACCATGGAGAGAGGTCTTGTTTGTTGTGGTTCAGCACGTGCATTGAAAGTTCTTTAATGAGTTCACATGCTCGGCCTCCTTGATATACTACTCCCCCTCATGGCGATTCATTTGTATCGTCGGGCTGTGTGATCAAGGTGATCCTGTGTACGCTGAACGTGTTGGCGTTGAATTCCGGATGAAGTACCTGAAAAAACGGGACAGACGACCGATCATCGTGAAACATCTCTAGATGTCACTCTTGGTCGTTAATGCAAAGTCACACAGACTTGCATTTGAAGGGACTACGGGGCCACATAGGCAGCCCGTTGACATCATTCTAGAGTCGTGCTCCAGAAGATGGCCTGCTACCGTTGTTGTTTTGATGTTGCAACGGCAGGACTTCCTTCTGATCATAGAAGCACATCATTTAATGATGCGTCTACAGAAGTTCTGGCAAGGTCACGTAGACCAGCAATATGTGTGTAAAAGAATGTATGTGTCGTAGAAAAGTGGAAAACATTTAGGCGATGAGGACACACTAGACATTTACGTGTTCAAGAAAGTCGTGGTATGGGGCTGTGGACCACTTAGTTCAATATCTCCCGTTTCCAAATGAAACGGTGATAGCATATGCGGTTCCCCGTGATATATTGAAACATATGTCTTTTGGGAGACAAATGAGTAGCGGAGGAAGGTTGTGCATGCGCCTTTGGACCAGATGAGACGTCTTCTACCCGGGATCTGATAAATCAGTCATGTACCTATATTGGTTGTAGTCCGGATAGTTTGTGGTTGAGTTGTAAGGATGTCATCGTGATACGCTCAATACCCTCACATACACTCGGGGTTTGTTCCTGGGTTAGGATCAGTTGGGTCGACTGAACCTTTGGAACAGGTATGTGAACAACTCTTTTGTGTCCATGCGTTTTATTGACATTTAGGTAGCAGTCCCCCTTAAAAGCATGAAGTTTGTATTCAGGGCATTCTTCCCTTAAGCTCTAGCGCCTTTTCATTGTAACACTCCCCCTAAATAATTGCGCTATTTCTAATATGATGCCCTTGCTCCCCCTAAATCTGTGCGCTCTTGTAGATTTTTGCCTATTACTTTCCTTCAAGTTATGCGCCTTTTGTGATTGAAGCACACTCCCTTTTTGAACATTGCACGCCTTTTTGATATTGCGCTTATGAGTATTACTTCACCTAAAATATATACGCTTTTTACAATAAACTATGGTAATACGCTCTTTTGAAACTCTTGCACCTTTTCTATCCACTCACTTTTTTTTTTTTTTTTTTTTATGGGCTTATTTTTCTCTTTTTTTTTAATGGCCTTATTTTTCTTTTTCTCCCCCCTTTTTTTTTTTGTTGCCTCTTCTTTTTTTTTTTTTTTTATGGGCTTATTTTTCTTTTTTTTTTTAATGGCCTTTTTCTTTTTGTTTTATGTCCCTTTTTTTATGGCCTTTTTTTTTTGTTTTTTTGTTTTTTTTTTTTTGTTTTTTTTTTTAAAAAATAAAAATAGAAACAATGTCAAATCAAGAGTTTTGGAATAGTCTTGATTTGGTGTGTTTGCTCACGTCACATACCGATCACGTGTGTGGAGCAAACCGAATACCACACGTGTCGGGGATGTGTGTGACTGCTCATCATCGCATACCGACCATACATGTGGAGCAATCATCGTCTATTTACCATGTATGATCGGGATCCTGCAAAAACAAATTATCGGGACTTTGGTACCCATTTTTGGACGGGTCCTCCCTTATTAGCAGTGAAACAATTATGCATATAAGGTTCAAATTTGAAAGCAAAATTATCACATAAAGCAGTCATAGGAATCCACATTTGTCGAGGACTATTTATTTCCATTTGTAGCTTAGGTTTCCAAATTTGTTGTACCTTTTTGAATTTTAACTTTTCAGCATCGGTGAATGTTTGTCTTTTTGTAGAAGAGAAAATTTTCTCTGTCGTCAGTCGCTTCAGATGTAATTCGGATTTGACTTTGACTGGGTACTTGAGAGAGGAATACGAGCTTATAGAATCAATAGCATTAAGTATAGAAGTGTCGTATTTCCTACCTTCTAGACTCTCATCATTCACTTTGTAATGTGTACTAAATGAGCTACTTTTGTTTAGACAATTATTACTTTTGGACGTTTCAGTTTTAATAGAGTATGTGTAATTATTGTCTCCTTTAGTTTTAGTAGCTTCTTTCTTTAATTTTGATTTTAGAATGACTTTGAGCATTTTTAGATTAGGAATAGAGGTAGAACCAAATTTGGTCGTGGCAATAGAAGATAATTTGCCTTCCTCTATTCTTTCTTTCTTGATAGCTTTAGTCATTCTTGCGCCTTTTTGAGAGGAATTTTTGAGAATTAAATTCTCCTTTAAAAGCTTATCCATTTGAGCTCGAAACCCGTTTCGTTCGAATTCCAGAAGAGAGTGTAATTCATCAATTTTGCGAGCACTTTCTGGAGTGTAGCAATCCTTAGGTTCGGGTTTTATCGATAGTATAGAATGTTCCCAGTTTGGCACGGACTCAATTGTTTGAGTCGACTTATTTAGAGACAATATAGTTTCTTTTATTCCGCGTTGCTCAGTTTGTCCTCGTTTAGCTAGAACATCTTCTAATTCTTTAATTTTTGAATATAATTGATTTCTTTGTTTAAGAAGACTTTTATTTTGGGCTGCACTGTTTATTTCTTCGTCTCTACATGTAGATAATTCTTTTGTAAGTTCGCTTATAGTTGATTCTTGTTGTGCGACCCTTGTCTTTAAGCTCGTCAGCCTTTCTTGTTCTATTGTTAGTTTATTTTTAAGAATAGATTTTTCTTCTAGACTCTTAACTAAGCAGTTGTAATTATTTTCTAGCCTAGCTTCTAATTTTTTGATTTTTATCAAGTAGTTGGCTTCCATATTTACTTTCTGGGTTGGATGTTTTTTATCGTTATCGTGTTTTTGAATTGATATTAAATTTTGGATCAATGTGTTCGAATAGATTTTCGAAGGATTAAGTTTTCAGAAATTTAGGTATCAAAAAAAAAATTGAAATGATTAGAAAAGAAAAAAAACTTATACCAAGAATAATTTTTGTACCGAAAATTTTACCAGTCCAAAAAAAATTTTGTTAGCCAAAATTTTTTTTCGTATGAACCGGGAACCTTTTTTAAGCAGGTACGCAAAAAATCTCGTAGCTAAAAATTTAAAATTTTAGGACTTTTTTTTGCTACCTAAAACTATCGAAAGCTTTGCGGTATCGAAAATCTTTTTCTCATCATAAATTTTCGTATGGAAATCAGAAAGTTTTTCGTATCAGAGGTAAAAGTTTTCGTATTGAGATTTCGTACGAAAGTAATGTTTTTCGTATATGTTTTCGTACGACAAAAAATATTTTTCGTATCAAAGCATTTTTCGTACGAGAGAAAAAAATTTCTTATAGAAATAATTTTCGTATGGAATCTTTTTCGTACGAGAAAATATTTTTCGTATAGGAATTTTTTTTTTCGGATTAACAGTGTTTCCGTATGAGAACTGTTTTTTTTTTTTCGTATCACAAATCTTTTTCGTACGAGAAAAAAATTATTTTTCGTATGAAAATTGTTTTCGTATTATTATTTTTCGTTTTAAAACTTTTTCGTATCACACATAAGAAAGTTTTTGTAGCGACCCCCCTTCTTAAACATAGATAGTTGGCGGGTTTTCGCAACGAAAGCCGCGGAAAGCCCATTTATAAAAACAAAATAGTATTTTATATACTACATAAAAGAGTCGTTTTACAAAAGTCTTACATCGGGCCGAAGCCCCAAAATATCAAAACAATCCTACGCCTCCACAGGTCGCGTCCCATGTACTGCATCCGCCCCCAAAAGCCCGTGGAGTCACCGCCACCAGCCGTCTACTTATTCGTACCTATAAAACATGTAACCCTGAGCACAATTGCCCAGTAGGTGAACATCAAAATAATGCGATGCATGCGTGCACATGTCCCCAAGTCCCGATATCTCACCTGACAAATGCACGCTCATTTTTCTCATATCTCAATACTCAGGGCCCTAAGTTAGACTCGGCACCTCGCGCGCAACATCACATCAATCATCCGGTCACACAGACTCGGAAATCACATCTCATGGCGGTGGGCACCCCAAGTCGCGTTTTCACGCTGTACCCGGGTAGATAGATCGGTCACGTCTATCTCCCGCCTAATCTCATCACCTGACTGTGGGCACCCCGAGTCGCGCTCTCACGCTGTACCCAGGTAGATAGAACGATCACGTCTATCTCCCGTCAAGTCGAGCCATCCTACGACGGTGGGCACCTCAGGTTGCTCAAGCCTGAGTAGACAGATCGATCACGTCTGTCTCCCGTCAGGTGCACCTACGAGTCTTAACCTCACAAATCTCTGCCAAAGGAAGGCATACACTCTCCCATCGCACAAATGCGATCAATACTCTCGTCATGACATGCCGTGGATGTATGAACAATTAATCGCAGAACATATCAAGTATATCCGAAAAATTCTCAAAAATCATTAGAATGTACTTTTTGGTTCAAATACTTAATATCCTAAGAACAGTAAATTATTTAAGACCCAATATTCCTCTATCAGTTGACCCGAAAATGGGGTCTCGAAAATATTTTATAAAAGTTGACCTGATACGAAAACTGTGGAAGTGGCGAAAAGCTTTGGTTCGAAAACCTTTAGTGGCGAAAAGCTTTGGTTCGAAAATAGTGGCGAAAAGCTTTGGCACGAAAAAGTTGCGAAAAGATTTGGTACGAAAACAGTAGCGAAAAGCTCGGTACGAAAACCTAATAAAATTTGGCAAAAAGCTTGGTTCGCGAAACCTTTTTATTTTGAACAGTGACTAGCGAAAAGCTCACTTCGCGAACGCTGAGTGGCGAAAAGCTTTGGTACGAAAATAGTGGCGAAAAGCTTTAGTTCGAAAATAGTGGCGAAAAGCTTTAATTCGCGAAAACTGACTTTCGGCCCGCGAAAACAGGTTTTCGGCCCGTGATGTCTCACAGTTCGCGAAATACCTTAGCCCGCGAAAACTTTTTTCCTCACATACCGAAAACTTACGGCCCGCGAAAACTGATTTTCGGTCCGCAAAGACTGGTTTCTCGGCCCGCGAAAACTTTTTCCTCTCACATACCGAAAACTTTCGGCCCGCGAAAACTTTAAAATGGCCCGCGAAAACCTTTTTCGGCCCGAAAACAAGAATCATACGAAAAACACAGAACAGTATACGAAAACACTGTGTTCTTTAAATCTTCATAACTTCAACAAATTCCAGGAACTCATAACACCATTAAAACCCATATTTGGGTTTTTAAACATCAAACATCAAACATAACATTCAAACACACCAAAAACGAAGGTGATCCTTTCACCATAAACATCACAGCTTAAAAATATTAGCTTTTGGGTTTGTAGTTTCACCTACCTCACGTCCTAAGCACTGTTTTAAACAGATTGTTTGATGAAGCTTGGAAGGACCTTTTGCCAAATTCCTCTCTTCCTTTCTCTCTCGCCTTCCTCTCCTTGTTCTTTTTTTTCTTCTGAAGTTTTTGAAGTATTGTATATTTAAGTTGGGGAGAGACTTACGTGATGACAAAGAGGTGATAAGGTGGTGATGCAATTTTCCTCTTAAGCTAAGAAAAGGGCCTTTTTGTAATTTTCCCCCTTTTTTTGTATCTTTCTTCATCGCAAACAGATTTCTTTAGGAAAAATACGAATCCAGTCCTTCAAAGTTTTTCTTCTTTATTGGGCCTGGGCCCAATTATTATTTGGGCTCGATTTCAAGCCCGCCCAAATCTTTACCAATTTCGATGTTTTGCGAAATCCCCGTATTAAATTTTTACGGGTATTACAGTTTTCGTACGCAATTTTTTTCGTATGGCAGTTATATATTTTTTCGTACGCTATAGTATACAAAAATATAAGGTCAATGCGAAAAAAATTTGTGAATGTGAGTGATACGAAATTTTTAGTCAAAGCACAAACTGGTACGAAAAATAATTCATACAAAAAAATGAAATTTTTCGTTTGCTTGCAGTATACGAAAATGTAGGGTCAACACGAAAAATTTGATAATGTGAGAGATACGAAAATTTTGGTCAATGCGAAAGCTGATACGAAAACATGTCATGCGAAAATAAAGCTTGATACGAAAAACTTTGAATGGTGCGAAATCGTGATCTGCGAAGCAAATTTTTCACAACCTTCGAATTAACACACAAATCACCGAGAATCGATCGAAATATACTGGGTAATCATGTAAAAACACCCGATTAACACAATTAAGAGGAAAACATATAGCAATTTCGAGTTTATCACATGAACTAGATGAAGATCATATGAACAATGTTCGATCGAAAATTCAAAATCTGTCCAAATTGATATCAATTGATCGAAGATAATCACAATTGATATATAGCAAACGATTTTGGCTCTGATACCAATTGTTAGGTCCGTTTTTAACATCCAACGATGAACTTGAGCATAGATCAATCGAAATTACCTTGAATCTAAATGCGCGTGGAAGCTTTTGGTATAATCTCGATCAACCTTCATTAATCACAAACTTTCTCTCTAGTTAACCTCTTTCTCTCTCTACAATTCAACCCTAGCTTAGATAGTGATTAGAGAGAGTGTTTCTAGTGAGAGAAAGCTAAACTCAAGTTCTTTGTATTTTACACACACTTGCCCTATATATACCAATCAATATTGGTATATTTGCATTCTAGTCCCTAATTATACATATATTACAATTAAGTCCCTAAACAAAGATAACTTGATTATTGAACACTATAAAATACTTCCAACACGCTCTAAAAATATTAATTTGAACTAGTATTTACGCACATTCGATGCGTGTGCTCGAATATTTAAATATATAATATTATTTTAAAATTAATTGTGTATTCTTTTTAAAATAAGTATCTGAAAAGAAAAAAATTCAGTATGAGGGTATGATTATAATAAATAAAAAATTAGGGTAAAATAGTAATTATTCAATCTAAAATAAATTAAGGGTAAAATAAAAATATGTTTATAAAATTAAAAAATGAAGGGTAAAATGGTAATTTTTTTTGACAGAACAAATTAAATTAGAATTTGACAATTTTTAAGAGGCGATGAGCCTTAACATAATAGAATAGATTATATTGCGAGTTTCATGCAACTTCAATCGTCCTACCTAGCATTCTTATCAACTAGGTAATACCCAAACACTATTTGTGTGTTTGATATGCGGAATTCACGTGTGGGAAAAACGATGAAGAACTAAGTGCATCAAACAATTATACGTCATACTTTAACAGTTGTACCTCTACACTGATGCTGCCAGAAAAATTTGATCGCTCGTCGGGCCCTCAAGTTGCTCTCTCCTTACAGCGAGAAAGCCTTCTTCAGCCGGCACAGAAAGCACGAATAAATGTGTAAAAAGGGTGACAGGACGAAAAATCTGGAGCATCGATGGTGCGTTGGAGTCCACCATATCTTCTTCTCCTGGCTCTTTGTTGTCACGAGATTCCTGAAATGTCACGCAAAACTACACTAGAAAAGCGCCATCTCGGCGACGGCCCTCCGACGCTTAAGTCGGATTCATCATCATCATCATCGTTTTTCATTCTTTTATTCGTATATATTAGAGTGATCGAGTAAAAATTAGAAATGTTGAATGACCACTTTACCTAAAAGATTTAGCTTGAAGGGAGTGTATCATATTTTAATATTATATACTTTATGTTCAACACCCCTCATATTTAGGCTGATTTCTTTCTTATCTATTCTTAGACTTGTAATTTTATTAAATGGGAGGTCGTGAGGAATTCGTATCCAAGACTTCTTTGGTCCATGAGCTCTGATAACATGTTGATTGATTACTTCACCTAAAATCTTAATCCTGAAAGGAGTGTATCATATTTTAATATTATATACTTTATTTTCAACAAGAAAGTAATATTTGAGATGAGATACCTTCACGTACTCTCAACTGCCTACATTTTGAACTTGCACGCACTGTTGTAAAACTCCGGCTAGGCGGCCGCCTCGGCGCTAGGCGCCCCCCCTCCCACAGCAAAAATCGTCTAGGCGGCCGCCTAATCGATTGAACTGATTAATCCGGTAGGCGGCCGATTAATCGGCCGAGTACTCAGCAAGGCGGCCGTTTTAACGTCCCCGTTCCTATTTTATTCTTATGCACGTATTTCACGCATCTATAAAACATTCGTATAAAATTTTTCGCCTTTCAAAATCATTCATGTAGCATACAAACGGGGCGTACATTCCAGACGTATCATTTGCACACATAATCTACATATCATGCTTATTACCACAATATCAAAAGGTCGATAATGTTTTCTTAATCTACATGCAACGATGAACAGAGGGAAGCAGGATGAAAGTGTAGCCGGCCGACCTTGAATCCATGTCTGTACGCGGAAGCTTTACTTTAAAAACCGTTCGTTCGTTATTTACAACAACTGTGAAGACAACTATTCAGAGTATGACCGCAACATGTAAATCTATAACTTTAAAACTGTAAACAGATAACATTTAATCTATCAAACTTATATAGTCACCAATTTCCATCATGTTGTCATTCTGTCGGATAAGAGACCATGTAACCATCATTCATATAATTCCGTCGAATCATCGTTCACATAACCATTCCATCAGATATTCCATCACGTAACCCATGTGATTCCTATAACATATGCAATTCTATATGATGATACTCCCGTTATGAACCAGCTCGACTCGGAGTATCGAATATATGTGTGCCCATGCATGGGACTCTGTAGGCATTTCTTTCTTTTGGTGTCTGTACAGGACTCTGTCATCCCCCGATTTGTAGGGACGTAACCGTGGCATAATATCTCGCATCATCCAAAGCCAAAGCAGTCATAACGGTTTCTCCCTTTTCTTTACATGTGAATGCATATGACATATAATACAAGGTATTGCGTAACAAGCCAATTCCCAAATCATGTATACCGCATAACGTATTACGTCGATTCACATAATACATTGCTTTTCATGTCAAATAACGTATCATAACATATATCAATCAGCTTTCATAATAAACAACATATCACATCAATTCATGTTTCACAAAAATGTCAGTCAAACAATTCACATATAGCACGTATAGCACATAAGGCACACGTTGCGACTCATACTCACAGGTTTCGTCTCCTTTACTTGACTTTATCTTTTCCTTTCTCGAGATCACGACCTATGAAACATCACGTTCAAATCAATATACGACTCTATGAATGATACATATGCATGATTTGCATGAATAGGTTCCTTCCCTTTAAAGTATAGCTTTTATCATATTAACTTTGTCATGAAGATGCTGTCCCGAAATGACAGTCCGTACTTTTTCATTCATATTTTTCATTATCGGGTACCCATGATGTTGGTTCAAGTTGCTCTGGAAATCTAATTTAAATGTCTAAAACTTTTATTCAGTTCACATTCCCAGATTCTAAGTGCATCGAAGTCAAAAAGAGTCATCAACCTACTTCTTGATTACTGCTGTTTCAGAACTGGCAGTCAATGCCTTTTGTATCCTAACTTTTAATATACGACACTAATGCTGTTGAATCCAACTGATCTAAACAGCTAACCTTATTGTCTAAAACGTTCATTCTTTGCATGTTCTCTAATTCTAAGTGTATCAACACCAGAATGAGCCATTAAGGTGTTTCTCAGCTGCTGTCGTTCTGATTAGGCAGTCAGTACCTTTCGTCTTCTAACTTTCGATACAAAGCTCCAATGACTCTGATTCTAAGTCCTATAACAAGCTTACTCAATTCTCTACAACTTTTGCTCTTTGACATTTCTCAGATTCGAAGTGTAAACACTTCAGAAATGATCGGGAACAAAAAACAGGGGCTGCTGGAAAAACTGACATAATCACCTACACCTTTTCTATTAACAATCATGTTTCATCCATGGATGAAATCGTATAAACTCCTCATGTTCGATCCTTATCTCCCTTATTAAGCTAATCATAATCTTAACATCATGATAAATCATCTAAGATTGAGAAAATATGGATTATGGTAAAGAATTACACATGTATACCTTACTTGTGCCTAATTTGCTTCTTCACTTTGTATGCTTGATTTGCACTTTATGATGATGCTTTAAAGATCCTTACTTGCATTCTCTCGAGCTTTTCTCTTAGTTAGGGTATGGTGTTTCTTGATTACTAAGTATTAAATATGATAAGGTTGGCCAAAAAGGTGCTTAGTAAGCTTTCTTTAAGCATGAGGTGCTTGTTCTTGAATTTCTTAAGTATAAAAATATGCTTTTGCTATTTCCTTTCATACAAGGTTTTCTATACTCCTTTGTATATATATATATATGAAAAGTTTTCGATACCTTATATATATGAGAGAAAATAAAAGTTTTCGATATAATAAACTTTTCGGTATGTAAATAGTTTTCGGTATAAACTTTTGATAAATTAGGCTATTACGTGATTTTTATACCCTTAAATTTGCATATTTGATCGTTATCTATTTAAATATTCTTGAATATCTTATGTTTGCATGTCATTTCTTATTCAATAGATATATTGGAATAATCACTATAATTTAAGTCTTTAGGGGTTTTTCTGCAATATTTAGGAGTATTGAGGCAATTATGCAATTTAACTAATTTTTGAAAGTGAAGGAAGCATATCAACGTGGATTGGTGAGAAAGAGTCAAAGGGAAAGATTTTCTTTTCCTTGAGAATCAAGACAAACGGATGAGAGAGAGAATTATAAGAGAAGATGAGAGAATAAAGTGGAGGATATTTATTTCCTTAAATCTAGAAGAGAATAGTTTCCATAGCAAGGCTCAAGGATACACACAAGGAAAGAAGGATCTCATGTAACTTAATGCTCAAGAAGTAATCTCCCATAAAAAGGGCAGCTCTCAACCCTAATCAAAAGATCCGACGGCTGCCACATCTCTCATCCTGCAGCCCTCACGCACACCTCACCTAAGCAGCCACCTCCCGAAGCAAGCAGCTACGTCTCGTGCGAAGAACAGAGGGGCAGCGAGAAGATCTAGACGGCTTCCAAGGGCGTTTCTTCTTCCCAATCACGACGGGAAATCCCGAGGAGATACGTGACAATTCGAATACCGTGAGGGGAAGAATTCTATCTTTTTAATATTTTATTTTCAACAATGTTTTCTTTTAATTCGTTGCTGATTTCGTTTATTAATATGATTGGCTAAGTTCTTTTGTGATTAAGACCGTGTTAGGCCGAATTATGACTACGTATTAATGCTATTCGTATTTTATTTAATTACATGAGTTATGTTATGTGTTCTATGCTTGATTTTAATGCTTGTGTGTGCCTGATCAACATATGCATGATCTTTGATTGGTTTATGAGACGGACAAAGTGATTAGACCGATTAGAACAATAAGCATCGAACACCACTGCGTAAAACCGACCAGACATGGAATTCGGTTTCGTATGTGTGGTTTCTGAGATCTTAGGCGCCGAAAGCGTCTAAACTCGGGGAATTTCATAGAGATTGAATGCATGCATAGAAACTACAGTCATATAGACATATAGGGATTGGTTCTCTATCGCATAGGATTGCTATTGCGGGACAAACGAGTAGCGATTGTTTTAGAAAATTTTACCTTGACTTAGATTCATGTTGATTAGATAGATTCGATTGCATGACGACGTAGGAGTAATTTGTGCTGAGCATGTGTCTTGATCACGCTTCGTTTATTGATTTCAAACCATTATCTTTATTTGCTTTAGTTTTTTTATTTGCGTTATCTTTTAATTCATCGTTAATCAAATCTTATAAAAATCAGAAAAACATATTTTAGTCTAAATTAGGATTAAGAATATTTTCTTAGAATTAATCGAGTTGTCTTCGTGGATCGATACTCGGACTTCGTCCGTTTTACTACTTATACGACCTAGTACACTTGCTAGTATTCGAGCGTGCCAACTTTTCGGTATACAAATAGTTTTCGGTATAAACTTTTCGGTATAAACTTTTCGGTATACAAATAGTTTTCGGTATAAACGTTTCGGTATACAAATAGTTTTCGGTATAAAAGAAGTTTTCGGTACCTAACTTTTCGGTATTGAATATTTTTCGGTACCTACATATCAAAACTTTTCGGCATTTTCTTATCAATAGGTTTCGGTATAAAAGATGTTTTCGGCATAGGAGAGGTTTTCGGTACAATATTTCCATGTATGAGTACGAAAATAATTCTATCATCTTTACCAAACCTTATAAAAATATTACACATGCAATCATACAAATGCATGAACTTATAAAATAAGGTTTCGGTTTCGGTTCCTGACAATTCTCCCCCCTTTAAGAATTTCGCCCTCGAAATTCCATATTGGTATCTGTTAATAACCATGGGTACTGCATCTTCATATTCTCTTTTGTTTCCCACGTAGCGTCGCGGATGGAATGATTTTTCCATCGTACCTTTACCATCGGAATTGTCTTATTCCGCAACTGTTTGTCTTATTCCCTACCTTTCTGGTTCTTCTATGTAACTGAGATTTTCATAAATTTGAACTGGTTCGTCACGTAGGACATGTGAAGGATCCGATCTATAACGTCGTAGCATACTGACGTGAAAAATATTATGTATCTGTGATAGCTCTGGAGGTAACGCCAGTCGATACGCCAATGGTCCAATCCTTTCAAGTATTTCACATGGTCCGATATAGCGCGGACTTAATTTCCCTTTCCTTCCAAATCGTAACACACATTTCCATGGAGATACTCGAAGGAATACTTTTTCTCCAATTTCATATTTCATTTCCTGTCGATGTCGATCAATATAGCTCTTTTGTCGATCATGGGCTGCTTTAAGTCGACTCTTGACTATTTTTATCTTTTCCATTGTGTCCTGAATCAAGTCGGGCCCTTCTAATACTTGTTCGCCTTCCACATCCCAATAGATCCGGTTTCGACATTTTCGACCATATAAAGCTTCGTATGGTGCCATCCCAATACTAGAATGGTATTGGTTATTATAGGCGAATTCCATTAATGCAATGTAGTCATCCCATGATCCTTTGAGTTCGATTATGCATGCTCGAAGCATATCTTCCAAGGTCTGTATCGTCCTTTCTGATTGCCCATCAGTTTGCGGATGAAACGCCGTGCTAAAATGCAATTTAGTCCCGAGAGCTTCCTGTAAACTTCCCCAAAATCTTGACGTAAATCGAGGATCGCGATCAGATACAATAGAGTCAGGAACAACATGTAATCGAACAATTTCATTGACATATCTCTTTGCCAAATATTCCAAAGTAGAACCCCATCGAAATGGCAAGAAGTGAGCCGATTTCGTAGTCTATCAACAATTACCCAAACGGCGTCATTTTTCTTTGTCGTTGCCGGAAGACCATAAAGAAAGTCCATTGTTATGCGCTCCCATTTCTAAACTGGTATGGGTAAAGGATGTAATTTACCCACGGGCGATTGATGTTCAGCTTTAATCTGTTGACATGTTAGGCATTTCAAAACATATTCTGCCACGTCTTTCTTCATTCTCGGCCACCAATAATGTACTCTGAGGGTCTGGTACATTTTAGTACTGCCCGGATGCATAGCATAAGGGGCGGTATGCGCTTCTTCCATTATTTCTTTTCGCAGATTGTCCACATTCGGAACACATAGCCTGTTATTAATCATCAAACAACCTTCGTTATTGATGTAGCAAGACGTTGTTTTTCCTTGTTTCACCTTTCCAGTGATAGAGTTCAACTTCTCATCCAAAACTTGAGCCTGTTTAATCTTATCAATCAATATCGGACGAATAGTCAATGATGCATACAAGACACCAATTTCATCAACTTCCATTTTGATATTCATTTTCCTTAGTTCAATCAAATCTGGAAATGAACATGACGATAGACAGGAAAGAGTACCATACGACTTTCGACTTAATGCATCAGCAACCACATTTGCTTTCCCTGGATGGTACTCGATTGTGCAGTCATAATCCTTTAATAACTCTATCCATCTTCTTTGTCGCATATTCAATTCCTTTTGACTCAACAAGTATTTTAAGCTTTTGTGGTCCGTGAATATTTGGAATGTTGTGCCATACAAGTAGTGTTGCCATATTTTCAAAGCAAACACCACTGCTGCCAATTCCAAATCATGCGTAGGATATGAAGTCTCTTATGGCTTTAACTGTCGAGACGCATACGCAACCACTTTTCCGTGCTGCATTAAAACACATCCCAATCCTTGATATGATGCGTCACTATAGATAACAAAACCTTCAGTACCTGATGGAATAGTCAATACTGGAGCCGTAGTTAATCGTTTATTTAACTCATCAAAGCTTCTTTGACAATCTTCAGTCCACTTATATGCAGCACCTTTCCGTAGCAGTTTTGTTATCGAAGTTGCTATAAGAGAAAAATTATGTACGAACCGCCGATAATATCCGGCTTAGCCGAGAAAACTTCGTACTTCCGTAATATTTTTGGGAGTTTCCCATTTGATCACCGCCTCAATTTTCTGAGGGTCAACTTGTATTCCGTCGTCTGATACTACATGTCCCAAAAATATTACTCGATCTAGCCAAAATTCGCATTTCGAAAGCTTTGCATATAATTTCTTTTCCCGTAGAATCTGAAGCACGATTCTTAAATGTTGTTCTTGCTCTTCCATCGATTTTGAATACACCAAGATATCGATGAAAATTATTACGAACTTATCCAAATATGGTCGGAAAACATCGTTCATCAATGCCATAAAGACGGCTGGAGCATTCGTCAGTCCAAAAGGCATGACCAGAAATTCGTAATGACCATATCTGGTTCGAAAAGCTATCTTTGGAATATCACCTTCTGAAATTTTCAGTTGATGATATCCCGACCTTAAGTCGATCTTTGAAAAGACCTTTGATCCTTGCAGTTGATCAAACAAATCGTCGATTCGTGGTAACGGATATTTGTTCTTTACCGTTACTTTGTTCAATTGACGGTAGTCAATACACAGTCTAAACGTACCGTCTTTCTTCTTAACAAATAGCACAGGTGCTCCCCAAGGTGATACGCTCGGTCGTATATATCCTTTGTCAATTAGTTCCTTCAACTGTACCTTCAATTCATTTAATTCGATCGGTGCCATTCGATACGGCGGAATAGAAATCGGCGCCGTGCCTGGTTGAAGTTCAATGGTGAATTCTGTATCTCGATCCGGAGGTAATCCAGGTAATTCATCAGGGAATACATCCGGATATTCACCAATCACAGGAATACCTCCCACCTTCAATTCGCATAATCGGGTATCTATAACATAAGTCAAATAACCTTTACACCCTCTATTCATCATTTTAGAGGCCGTCAAGCTCGATATTTGATAGACCGCCCGTCAAACTTTTGGGATTCCCGCCTTTCCCTTGGACCGCTCGGTAATAACACGAGAAGATAAACACGAAATAGAAAGGGTTTTACAGCCATGATACCTTGACGAATACAAGAAGATGACATTATTCAACAATTTGCTGCTGTCCGGACCCCTCAACAAAATGGAGTGGTCGAACGACGAAATCGAACACTAGTTGAAGCTACAAGAACTATGCTGTTGCAGTTATCATTACCCCACTTTCTTTCGGCAGAAGTAATGAATACTGCATGCTATACTCAAAACCGAACAACTATTCACCAAAGATTCGGAAAAACACCGTATGCCATTCTCTATAAAAGAACACCAAGTATTGCCCACTTTAAGATATTTAGCTGCAATCATCCAGCATATTGAGATCTTCGATGGAACAGTAATCGCTCGAGAAGCTTGTTTAAGAGGTTTCTATGTGTGGCGGCTACTGTTTTCATTGATGGAACAATATCTCATTAGCACAAAAGTTTAGGGTTACAATCTGGACTAATATCTTGGACACTTGCTAATGAGCACCCCCAATCTATTTATACCAAGGTAAGTTGGTATAAATTACACTTTAACCCCTACCTTGGGATAAAAATACAACTCAACCCGACAAGCAAAGACAAATACATAATTGAACACTATTAATATATTCATAACATTCTTCCCCTTAGTGTTCATCTTCGATGTAGCTTTTGTTGAGAATCCCCGAAAGGGCCCGAGGCCCTCGTTCCTTGAACGACGGAATTTTAAAACTTTTGGGATTCCCGCCTTTCCCTTGGACCGCTCGGTAATAACACGAGAAGATAAACACGAAATAGAAAGGGTTTTACAGCCATGATACCTTGACGAATTCAAGAAGATGGCGAGCTACGAACCCTTCGAATCCCCGGGATGTAGTATCCCTCTCCTAGCACCTTTACGCGCACGAACGGGGCAAGAGCGTCACGCCGGCACCTTTACAACGTCACGACCGAACCTTGCTTGAGACGGCTAGGCCAAGGCTCGGGCAGCACCTCCTCGCACACACACACGCCGCGCGCGCTGCCGAGGGAGAGAGTGAGAGAGAACTCGAGAGAGATGAGAGAGATGAGATAAAACCCTTTTTTTCTCAAATGTTGCATTTCGAAAATGGCATTCATCCCTAAGCTAGGGTTTCGAAAACCCTACTTATACCACCTAGGGCTGGCCGAAATTAGGTTGAGAGGTGGGAGAAAAATCCTCAACCACCTCCTCTTTTACTAAGTCTTGTTTTACTAAGTTATGAATTCAAAATTCAAACTTTAAATTTAATTAATTAAACATCTAATATATTAATTAATTAAAATACTATATTTAGTATATTTTAAATATATAATATCCAATATAAATATATTTAATAATTTTCCAAATTAATTTATAATTAAAATCGAAATTTATATATATATATCTAATATATATTATATTTAATTCCAAATTAAATATATTATTTTTCTAAAATAATAATGAAGATTTAAATCTAATTTAAATCATATACTATATATCAAATATCCAATATTTTATTTCAAAAATATTTCGTGAGGTGAAAAGACCATTTTACCCCTCATTAGTCAAACTTTGCATTTTCGGCCGATTAGGGTTTTGGCCAAGCCGCAAACCCTAGTCTCTCAATCTAGGACCTAGCCTTGTCTCTCTCTCTCTCTGATAATGACGTTGTGTCGGTTGCCCTTTTTAAGCCCGACTCTCTTGGTTCGTCTCAACCGGCTCTGGGAGGAATCCAGGAGTTCGGTATTCACCTAGCTAGCCCCGTGGTACCGAACCGATCCCGAGTTGAGTACGAATAGGTATTATTCACGAACCGACTATAGATTATTGTACTACGTATAAACCCTTTACGTTTGTCCCGGTCGAGTGAAAGTCACGCGTAGTCGAACTTACAGGACTCGACGCTATGATGTTCGTGTCGGTGACATTTACCAAAACTGCACTCCACGACACCCGTGAGTTAGTTATATGCTCTGGCCAGAGGCTTAGGTAAATTCCCGCACATCGAAAACTGCATAGGACGTTAACCTTGAATTTAATCAAGGCCGTAAATCCCGCTCAGCGGTATAACCGGCAATCACGTCGAAAAGTCAAGACCGCATTTCGTCGCTGACCCTTGCTTCATGCAATTTGGGCCTAGCAAACTAGTGACAAATCAAGACCTTAAGACCAACCCCGGGTTAAACCCTTTCGGTCTAAGGTTCACGTAGACTACTATAGTCAATCGATCGATCAGCGACTTTACCAGCGTGTGATCGTTCGATTACGAGTCAGTGTCCAAATACAGACAATCCCCTGATTCGTCTTGTATCAATGTCACGAGCTCCCACTTCCCAAGTGAATGGTTGGCACAACCACTTTGGACCCATCGACAAACAAGTCTTACTCGTCAATCCAGTCACCCTACTGGAGACGAAGACTTGTGGACTTAATTTAATATTACAGTATGTCAGCTTACTGGTGCCCCCTCTCTGTCCCCACAGAATCAGTAACTGAACTGTAAATATTGGAGTTTTATTAATTCGTCTTATTACCCGACTGCAAGGTTTATTTATTTAGACGAAATAATAATCTGCCTTTGTATTGTTTGTCATGCTAATTTCGACAATAAACAAACAATAATAATTTCATTATCAAATAATTCAATTACAAATGTTAAACACATCAAAATTACACTAATGCCCTCGTACTATCTAATCCTCGTACGGCATCTAGGGCATAAACCTCAACAGCTTTTTCATCTTTGCCTTCTGAAGAAGCTTTTGCGGAATCCAAGTGCCACTTCGTATTGCCGAATGCCATTTCGAAGGTTGATCCTGTCATCAATTAAGTCGCAGAATTTATCCATGAGGACCTTCATGGCCAGATCGTCAGCAGTTTGCTCTCTTTGATTTTCAATGGCAATAATAATTGTATCCATCTTCTTCTTAATTATCTTGAGGGTTCGTCACTGTATTTTTGAATTTCTTCCAGGAACAGCCGTCTCTTTTCGCCTTTGTGTGTTTGATAAATGATGGCTTCTTTTGGTTCCTCGAATACTTGATATGCAGTGAAACTCTCAAGATCTCCCCGATTGTTGGGTCGAGATAGGTTGACCTCCCTTAGATTTTTTTCCAGTGCGATTTGAAGGTCTTGAGCGGCATGGAACTTGCATTGTGTAAGCATAAATGCCTTTAGAGCTTGAAATCCTCTTTCAAATCGAAACTCAGACAATGTGAACTTCCTGTACAAGTGGTAGATTTGTACTATGTCCTCTTCTTGTAGCAGGATGAGGTCCGCCTCGGTGAATTCCTGTCTCGACCCATCCCTCCATATGACCTCAAACTTGGGGTATAGAGTCCTTTCCACTGACGCGAGATGGACGTCCGCCAAGTCGTTGATTGGTCCTTTTGATTTTATCTTCCACTTGTCCTTCTTGAGATCTCGTGGGGTCGTCTGATATGTTTGAGAGCATGTACAGGTATCCTGTAGCTGCCGTCCCTTTGAGATATGTAAGTCCTCAAAGGTCCAGTTCATCCAACTTCTTCAGCTTGTCCTCCCTTTGGCAGATTTTGTCCATTACTTCCTCCAAGAATGGGGCGATGATCCTTACATTATCCCACGGTGTCTCTTGTCTGATCGTCTTTCGTGACAATCTTATAGGCTCGTCTACTCGGTGTTGGAGTAGTGTCGGGAGTTCCGCTGGGAGTTGTTCAGGGTCCTGGCCTTCTTCCAGTTCTGTTGGCTCGATGAGAAAGACCTCCTCGACGGCTCGTCGGAACACATTGCGTATGTTGGTTATTCTTGAGTACGCAACCGCATTGTGTTCTTGAGGTGTCCAGTTCTCTGAGAATGTATAGTGTTCAACTGCGGCGTGTGGATCAGAGAGATCTGGAGCAGCTAGACGAGGAGGAGAGGGGAAGGCTGACGATTCCTCGTATATTGGACTGAGTGGTTGCGGGTTTGTCTGTGGACTGATTGGTCTGTTGGTCTGTGAAGGTGGTTTGAGTGGGTTGAGCGAGTTTGTCGTGGGGTTTTTCTGGTTGATTGGGGTTGTGTTCGTGAAGTGCTCTGCCCCCTGAGGTAGAGGTGCGCCGTCTCTTCTCCCCCTCATGACGATCGGGGTCGCGATCGTCATGTCGTCGTTTCTGCGATGGGGCGCTTCCTCGGCATGGTGAGGGAGGCAGGTTTTGTGCTCTCATGAAGGCAAGGAGGTCCGCTAGATCTGGGGATAGCGAATCCTCCGTCAAAAGACGAGCAAGAAGAATAGCTCGCAGGTCTGAAATTGGGTGAGTATTTGGGTCGATTAGACTGGGGTGGGGAGGTGGGGAGGGTTGCGACGGCGTTTCCTCAACCAGAGGGGCTTTCCCTTTGTCCCGCACAGCAGCCTCGATGGCTGCATGTACCTTTGGCATAATGTAGTCGGCAATATTGGGAAGAAAAGAGGCCAAAGTGGACTTCAGGGTCTGGTTGAGAGTATCGGTCGTCACAAAAGGGAGATCACCACCGGAGCCACTAAGGCATTCTGTTGACACCCTCCCAGAGTCAGTGGGGCCCAACCCACCTGAAGTGAAAGGGGCTTCAGATGTGACGGGACTTCCGACCGGTCCTTGCGATACTTGCTTCAGTCGAGGATGTCGCTCGGGTCGTTCTGGCTAAGTCACTTAGACTAGCAGGGTGGAAGGTGATGATGGGGCCACTGAGGCTTCCCGTTGACATCAAACCAGAGCTAAGCTCAGGTAGATGGCCCAGAGACAGTGTTGGCAAGGATGATGCATTGCTAGGACTTCCATCCAATCCTCGAAGTACATCGGTTATCGATGCATTTATGCATGTTCTGGCCTGGGTTCTACCAGGAGTAAAGAGTGTTTGTGTCCTAGAAAATGATAAAAATGTAGGAATTATGGACATTAGACTCGATGTGCTAGAAAAAGGGTCAGTGGCGTGGGGCTGGGAGCCACTTGGTTCAATACCTCCTGCTTCAGAGTGAAGAGGTGGTAGTAACGTGGTTTCCCCGTGAGTATCTGAAACATCTGTCTGTTGGAAGACAGATGAGTGGCTAGGTTGGGGTGGTGAGTTCGCCGTTGGACCTGATGCGGCGACTTCTACTCGGGGACTGATCAAGTCAGCCCCTGTACCTAGGTGGGTTTCGGTCCTGAATTGTTCTGGTTGTGGGGAACCGATCGCTGTAGAGACGGACACGGAAAGGGAGGATTCGTCCATCGCTTTTCTTCGTATTTCTCGTCGTCGCCCAAATCTATCGAGAGTGTCCGTATCATCATCCGTCTCCTCGTCATCACTTATATGCTCTTGAGGTTGATTGGACGGGGATGGAGATGGTTGTGTAGCGATCGGTTCATTCTCGGGAGCCTCACTATCACTCGGTTGTGCCCCTGGGTTAGGTTCGGGGGTGTTTTCCCGAACCATGGGGTTTGGAAATCGGTAGTTTTGGCAGTATTCCTCGACTCTCTCTGGGTCTGCCAGCCTTAGTAAGGCAATTGGTATCATCATTGCCCGTCTTTCCCATTTTCCTTCAGCTTTTCCCTTCTGGAACACTAGTACAAAAAGGGGCACGGGCGACGGCTATTGTGGACAATGGGCGACGGTTGTAAGGCGACGCCCATAGTTCATATTATAGGTGACGGTTGTAAAGCGTCGCCCATAACGAACTATAGGCGACGGTTGTCAACAACCGTCCCCCATAATAACACTATAGGCGACGGTTGTTACAACAACCGTCCCTAATAATATGCACTATAGGAGACGGTTGTTGTAACAACCGTCACTAATCTTATATTATTTATATATATTTATATATTTGTTTTATTTTATCTGCAACATATACCCAATATAATCTCAATTCCAACAAACAATTTACCCAATAAAATAAACAATATATATCAACCAACAAAAGCTTAAATTAATTACCCAACAAAAAAAATACAATTTCAAAAACACTAAGTTTAAAAATTACATAACAAAGTTAAAATATGAAATTAAATATTTAAAACTAATAAATTTCTAATAAAACTAAAACATCAACTTTATATCACACAAGTCAATTAAAGAAACTTGGATCACAATTCCATTCACGCGCCGTGTTAATCATTACTTCGCCATATCAATTTCTTCAAATATCTACATCAACAACAAAATATATAAGTTAATGGGCTAACATTGAATGGATCATATAAGTTAACTAGTGTATCTTGAACGAATATCTAAGATAATTCACGCCGTAAAATTAAATTCATATTCAGATCTAAAATCAAAAAACGAAATTAGAGAAGCTTTTTTAGAAGTTAGGACTAGAAATCATACCAATTTCCGATCAATTTTGTCCAAATTTCTCCAAATACACCAAAATTTGCCCAAGTCCCAAGTTCGCTCGAGGTCAATTTAAGCCAAAGATAATGAAATCAACACTAATAATCAATTAAACAAATATTTTCGTTCAAAACAAAATTAGAGCTAGTTAGCACCTGCAAGGCTTAGTTCACCAAGGCCTGATTGTCGTTGCACTTGCGCCTTGTGTTTGCATTGAGGCGAGGCATGGTTCTTCATGGCACGGTTTCTTTATTGAGTCATTTTGTCGAACATCTTTACGGCATAGTTCTTCATGGTATTATTTCGTCATTGAGGCATTTTGTCGAACAACTGAGGGGAATTCGTGGCTTGGCCTCTTCAACTCATTGCGTGCATCATCCAAATTCGTTTAATGGTCATATTAGTCGAAAATTAATCCTAAACCAAAAATAAAAACGAAAACCAACCATAATAAGCCACAAAATTGCGCCAACCAACAAAGAAATTAAAAACCCTAACTTACAAAATTGTGGAACAACCTTAGGCAATGAAATTCGAATTCTCCTCACGATTTTGAAGAAACGAGTGAGAATAAAAATGTATTTTATCATCGATAACGGATCTCATGATAGTGGTTGCTTGTCTTTGCTTTTGTTGCTTAATCTTAGCGGAAGAAGTCGCAAGAGAGTGAAAAAATAGATGAAAATGACTGAAATGAGTCGACGTCAAGAAATATAAAGGTTATGGGCGACGGTTGTTGACAAGAAACAGTCACACATAATGTATAGGTTATGGGCGACGGTTGTTTGCCAGGAACCATCACAAATACTCTATTATGGGCGACGGTTTTTAATTAACAACCGTCGCCAATAACATCATTGACTTATGGCGACGGTTTCTCTTAAGAACCGTCACCTCTAATCCATAAGTTTTCAAATTATTTACGATATTGCCACCGCATTAATTTTAGGCGACGGTTTTCTCGCAAACGTCGCCGATAGTGCCGTCGCCTATTTTAATTTTTGTACTAGTGGAAGTATTTGAGGAGTGGAGGTACGAAGAGCTCTTCTTCAGGTCTCGCTGGGATTGCTGGAATGTTGGTCATGAAATGGTGAATCAGCAGCGGAAACCATCTGAGGTAGGAAAGATACTTGGTCTTTTTCGTGTGATCCCTTGTATAAAGCTGATCATCTAGGTCGGTCAGCACAAGTTGAGCATAGTCATATTTCTTCCCAAAGATGATGCCATGGAAGAAACGAAGGATCGCCACGTTGCATTTGTCATGTCCGGCATGCCTTGGCGAGAGGCACTTGTTTACAAGACCGAACAGAGTTCGCCAGGGATGAGGGATCATCCCCTGTTGAAAGTGTGAGATCAATGCCAGAGGAGGTGTGTAGCCGAGCCTGAACATATCTTTTACTAGCTCTTCTTCGTGGCCAGGTCTTCATACTCAGGCTGGGAAGGGAATTTGAGGATGTGGCGTATGAGCTCGCGAGTGATCTGGACAGTATTAGTGTGGAGCTGTGCCTCATAGTGGATACTTTGGTCTGGACCGATTTTCCTCTTCAATGTTCCCTAAAATTGTTGGAGATATACCATTGGTACTTTTGCTGTTGCAGTGAAGGCCGGCCATAGATGATGATTCTTCAGAACTTCCACTATTATCTCATCAGGGCATTTGAAGGTGTCGAGATCTACTTGGAAGTTGTTGTCCTTCATTGCCATCCATTTTTGCATCGGGTAGATTTGATCGATATCGAGGTTCGCCATATTTTTTTTATATCTGTTGATGATAAATCAGTAGTATATAAGTAGAAAGAAGAAAAAAATATGGTGTAGTAGGGTGACAGCAGTTCTTTGGGCAAAACATAGAAGTATTCAGTGCAAAAATATTATAAGTCTAGTTTTCGAAAGATGCATGAGAAATTTGTTAAAATTTGTTATGTTAAAGTTCTTGATGTAATATAAGTCCTCGATGCGCGCAAAAAAAAAATCCTAAGTTAAAGTTCGCGATGCGCTGAAGAAAAAATCGAAGTTAAAGTTCGCGATGCATTGAAAGTTTTCGATTAAGTAATCTTTTCGATGTACAGAGTGAAATAGTTAAGTGATTGACCCGAGAAACGCTGAAATACTCGAAAAGTTTGATGGACTCGAAAAGTTTATCAGATTCGAGAAGTTTTAATACGAGAGGCCATGAAGGTCAAGGGAACGAGAAGTTGACTTTGAGTCGAAAACTTTAAGATGGGTCGAAAAGTGAGACTATTCAAAAACTTAGAAGGAGCCGAAATCAATTCTGACTCGAAAACTTCGACGACCCGAAAAGATTGAGTGGACCCGAAAACCTAATTTTGAAGATCGCGGCCCGAGAATTCTATTTAACACCCGAAAACACCCGTTTATCACCCGAAAATACAATTGCAGTCCTTAGTCTCGATTTGATTAGTCATTATCGAGAGCTCAAAGGGCCGAAATCATTTTGCCCATGTATAAATCGGCAGAAATCGCAAAGAATCACTTCGTCGATGATGATTGATGATGCGAAAGCTTGAATCTACAAGAATCTGAAACATTAAGAGTTAGACATCGAAAAACCCTTACTAGATATGTGATAATGAAGTGATTTGCAAATGATTTATGAGTTTTGCTCAGCGAAAGGTGAGGTGAATCGAGAGAAAGAGAGAACGAAAAGAGAGAAGAAGAAAAGAAAAAATGTTGTGGATCGAGAAGATGAAGTTCGCGATTTGGGTGTGGGTGGTGAATTTTGTGATGAGGTTCGTGAAGTTAAAGGTTTTTTCAGTTTGGCCCCCAAGTAAAATATTGCTATCATACCCCTGAGATTTCATTTTTGAAACAGAATGCCCCCCATTAATTTTTATTTCAGTCTCAGGTTTTAAATTTGAAGATTTTTACTCCCCCTAGAAATATCGTTAAGTGAAAGGTTGAACTTTTGACTCCCCCTCAATATATGCCCTCGAGTTTTTAAATGGTAAGAAATAGAAAGAATAATTCTTAATTCCTCGAAGTATGGATAAAATGATTCCCCCTCAATTGAGCAATTTTTCCAAATACAAAATAAATCCCAGATAATTTCGGAGACCTTTTATTGAAAAAGAACGACGTTTATGAAATTTATTTACTACTAATACACTAGGAATTTATTTATTTAATTTGCACATGGAGTAGCACATAGATAGCGAGTGATCAGGGAGGCACTACCAACTTAAGGGTTGATATTCAACATGCCCAATTTGGAAATAAGGAATTGGAATCGTTTTTCATCCAATGCCTTAAGTGAACAAATCGGCAAGTTGCAGCTCGGTGCAGATAAAGTACATTTCAATACTTCCTCTCTCTACCTGATCCTTAATAAAATGATATCTTAGATCTATGTGCTTTGTGCGCGAGTGGTGAACAGGATTGCAGGTAATTGCAATGGCACTTTTAGAATCACTATAAAATGGAATTTTATTTAAGGCAAACCCGTAATCCCGTAGTTGCGTGCGCATCCACATAATTTGAGAACAACAGCTAACAGCAGCGACATACTCTGCCTCTGCTGTAGATGTTGACACACAATTTTGCTTCTTCAAAGACCAGCATACCAGCTTGTCTCTTAAAAATTGCATGCTACCTGAAGTGCTCTTCCTGTCCATCCTGCAGCCAGCAAAATCTGCATCAGAATAGACTATTAGATTCATACCTGATCCCTTAGGGTACCAGAGTCCGAGGTTTGGAGTTCCCTTTAGGTATTTTAAGATCCTCTTCACCGCATGTAAGTGTGACTCCTTTGGATTGGCTTGAAATCGCGCACAGAGACAAGTGGCAAAGACGATGTTCGGACGGCTTGCGGTCAGGTACAGTAGTGATCCTATGATTCCTCTGTAGAGTGTGTCATCTACTGACTTGCCAGATGGATCTGCGTCTAGCTTACATGAGGTTGACATTGGCGTGGTCATGGGACTGCTCTTGTCCATACCCTACTTCTTAATGATGTCGTGGATGTACTTGGACTGATTGATGAAAATCCCGTCTTGTAGTTGTTTGATTTGCAGTCCGAGGAAGAAGGACATCTCACCCATCATGCTCATTTCGAATTTGGTCTTCATTAGTTCGCTGAATTCTATGCATAGATCCGAGTTTGTTGATCCAAAAATAATGTCATCCACGTAGATTTGCACTAGCATAATTTTGGATCCGGAACCCTGGACGAAAAGTGTAGTGTCAATTTTGCCTTTTGTGAATCCCGAGGTGACGAGAAAATCCGATAGGACTTCATACCAAGCTCTTGGTGCTTGTTTTAACCCGTAAAGTGCTGTGTCAAGTTTGTAAACAAAGTCCGGGTGTTCTTTACTGATAAATCCATCTGGTTGAGCAACGTAGACTTCCTCCTTTAGAATTCCATTTAGGAATGATGTCTTGACGTCCATTTGGTAGACTGTGAAGTCTTTGTGAGCTACATAGGCCAGGAATAGTCTGATGGCTTCGATTCTTGCTACGAGGGCGAATGTTTCGTCGTAAACGATTCCTTCTTGTACCCCTTAGCTATGAGCCTTGCCTTACTGCGAATCACGACACCATCCTCATCCTTTTTATTTTTGAAGATCCATTTGGTTCCGATGATTGTCTTGCCCTTAGGTCTGGGAACTAAATTACAAACTCGTAGGCGCTCAAACTGATTGATTTCCTCTTGCATTGCAATTATCCAGTCCGGGTCTGCAAGGGCCTCTGTGATTTTTGAAGGTTCAGTTTGACTAAGAAAACAGGTGAACTGACACTCATTGATTACTGATCCCTTTGTTCTAACACCTACTGTGGGATTGCCGATTATTTGCATTGAAGGGTGGCTTCTGGTCCATTTTCTTTCATGTGGAAGAACTGAGTTGTCTGAGTTTGCTGGTTCAATGTGCTCTTCGAAAATGGGCTCGGGATCAGTAGTTGTTCCACTTGGGCCTGGTTCACTGTTGTCCGTAGTTTGTTCCGTGTGATTCGTTTGAATTGTTGCTTCTAGCGGAGGATCAAATGTTTGTTGATTGTTCAAGGGTTTGAAGTATAAATTTTCAAACAGTTGATCCAGCCCTAATTCTTCCTGTACTTCTTGGTTGGTTCTCGGTATTCTGAGGCTTCTAGCTCGTTCGGCTGCTTCTTGTTGGTTGTGAGCCAACACTCCAATGACTATTTCAGGATCTGAACTGTTGCGCTCAGAAGCTATTTCAGTCGAAGGTCCGGGTCCTGCACTTTGTTGGGCAGAAGCCTTTGCAGGATGTGGCTCGGGTTCAGAAATGATGGATTCAGAGATCTCGCCATGACCTTCATCAAAGGTGATGTTAATGCTCTCGATAATTGATCTTTTTCCGCTCAGATATATTCGGTATGCTTTTGATTGCGTTGAAGATTCCTTCCATAGCTTTTGGGTCTAACTTCGATTTCTCCTCGTGATCATTTGCTACAAAACATTTACATCCGAATATCCTTAAGTGGAATATGTTTGGCGTCCTTTTGTTGATGAGTTCATATGGTGTTTTTCCAAATCTTTGGTGAATGATTGTTCGGTTTTGTGTGTAGCACGCTGTATTCATTGCTTCTGCCCATAAGAAATGAGGGAGAGCTGATTGCAGAAGCATTGTTCTAGCAGCTTCGACCAAGGTGCGATTTCGTCGTTCCACCACCCCATTTTGTTGGGGAGTGTTAGGAATATTTTATTGTGTTCAATTAATTATAATTATCTTTGTTCTGTATTTATAAAGATTCTCTTTATAAGAGGCTTAGTGTAATTGGACTTTGTTAGGGGCCCAAGTATTATATACCAAAATGTGGTATAAATATCAAAACCCTAACACATAATAATAGTGAATTGTGTGAAACTCATCTAGAGAGAGAGAGAGCCACCCAACCTCTCAAGAACACACAACACCCCACGCGAGCTCGAATTCTTCCGACCTTCAAATCGTGGTAAGATCGTTTCAATATATGTTTAGTTGGATTAATTAGGCTTTACAAGTGGTATCAGAGCAAGCGTGAGGGAACTTTGAAGCCAATTTTGGAGTTTTTGAGCTTTTTTCGTCACTTTTCTTGGGCTGTTTTTGAACTACTTTGGCTGTTTTTCTGCCTTTTCTGAGCTGGTTTTGGGGTTTCTCGGCCATTTTCTGGTATTGGGGAACTTATTCCAGCAAAAACAGCATTTCTGGGCAGATTTTGGGCATTTACAGCAAGATTTTCGGATTTTTCTGGGTTTCAGCTTGAAGATCTTCATCCTGTTCATCATTCGCGGAACAGACAAAGAATTCGCGAACCTCCCTGCTTTGCGAACCGCCACTCTCGCGAACTTCAATTCGCGAAGTGTTCCGCTACATCCGCGAACCTCATCACGCGAACAAGGATCACGAAGCTCAGGCCACTTCACGAACCCCGCTTCATCCGCGATCTTTCGATTCGCCAACCGTCAGTTCAGCTTCGCGAATCAATTTGCCAACCTGTGATCTCACTTCGCCAAAGTAGATCACGAACCGATCTTCAATTCGCGAACCGTCCACTTCACGAACCCCACTTCATCTGCGATCTTTCGATTCGCCAACCTTCAGTTCAGCTTCGCGAATCGTTTTGCCAACCCGTGAACTCACTTCGCCAACGCAGATCACCAACCGGTCTTCAATTCGCGAACCAGCCATTTCTCGAACCCCTCGATTTCACGAATCCAGCTCAAGTTCGCGAACCCTTCGATTTCACTATCCAGCTCAAGTTCGCGAACCTCACTAACTTCAAGTTTCAACACTTCAAAGTTCCACACACGTTTAAAGATCATTGGCACATTATAGAAAAAGCTTTTGGTAACATTTTCGAAGTTTTTCGACATCACTTTAAAACTTTTCGGTACACACCAAAAAGTTTTCGAGACTTAAAATTTTCGAAACTTCACGACTTTTATCGACACGCCAAAACTTTTCGGAGCTGAATTTTTCAAAAGCCAAAAATTATCAAATCTACACAACGCGTTAACGATCGCGTATCCAACTAAATTAAAAAAAATAGTAATATTTTAAAATTTTAAAAATCATGGATTCTACTTCCGCAACTTCTGAGATGAGCTTTGACGAGAGTGATTTATATAAAGCTTTTCTTTCTTTGAAGGAAGATTATAAAACCATGCGTCGTGAGCATAAACATGAACGTAGGACTACCCAAGCGGTAGAAACTAAGTTAGCTAGTGCACTAGAAACTATTTCTAGTCTTGAATCAAAATTAGCTAGCTCAGAAACAAACGTTTGTGAGCTAACCAAGAACCTAAATTCCTCTAAGCTAGGCCAAACTCAACTTATAAGTCACGAAAAGACTATAAGTGAGTTAGAAAGTAGACTAGACAATAATTACAAATGCTTAGTTAGGAGTTTAGAAGAAAGAGGTCGTCTTACTTGCCATTTAGAAACGCGCGTGAGAAAATCACTAATCTTGAATCTCAGGAAGTAAAATTAAAAGCTCAAATTAGTGAACTAACAAATAAATTAAACAATTGCGAACTCGAACGCAATAATTATCTGTCTGATTTGAGCAATTTGCGGAGTAGTTTTAAACTTTTATTTGAGGAACGCAGTAAATTGCACTCTAAAGTTCATCACTTGGAGGGCATCCTTGCGAAAAAGGGTCAAACAGACAAAAGTTCCTCTAAAGACTTAGCGTCCAATGGGGAAAATAGTTTACATTCTAATAAACCTATATCTTGTTGGGAAATTCCGGAGGTTGCTAGTAAAATTGCAGAATTGAACGCAACTCTGGAATCGGAAAGAGTAGGTTTCCGAGCAGAAAAGCAAAAACTCTTAGAGGAGATTTCTAATCTCAAAAACTCCCCATCCTTACCTGTGTTAAATAATCCTTCTAAAGAAATATCTTCCATTAAACAGGATAAGGGAACGCAAACGGACGCATTTGTTCCTAAAATTAAAAAGACTTTTACTAATAATTCTAAGTCAACTTTGACTGGCGCAGAAACGAAAAGTAAAAGCAATACATGTAAAAATGCTAAGGAACAAAAGAATATTAGGAAGGAGAAAGGAAAATCGACATTATTTTCCAAAACCAAGGACGACATTGCTAAAGATTCTCCTTCTCCCGCTCCTACCAAAAAGGAAGTTCCTAAAGAAGAAGTTCCAAGCTCAAGCAGGCGAACTTCTCAAACTTCCAAAATCTCTCATTCTTTAAAGAATGATAGAGATGGAATTGCTTACACGCACAAAAATGCTTATTATTCTAGTAAGCAAAAGTCCATCAAAATTCATCATTATAGAGTGAATGATGTGAATTCTTGTAGGCAATACGACTCATCATCTGATGACGCATATAGTGCGATAAGTTCGTATTCATACTTGAAATACCCGGTCCAGATTAAGTCTGAAAGACACCTTCTGCGACTGGCTAGGGAGAAAATCTTCAGATCTTCTAAACCTAGACACACGTTCACCGGCGCTGAATTGTCATTTCCCTCTAAGGTTCACCAAACTTGGATTCCTAAATCAGAAATCAAATTAAATAGAACTTTAAAGGATGATTTAGGATGTATATCTGAACCAAATGTGCATAAATTGTTTTCTGCTAATATGGGAGGACCCATCCAAAAATGGGTACCAAAGTCCCGATAATGTTTTGCAGGAGCCCAATCACGTGTGGTAATTCGACGATGGTTGCTCCACACGCGTGATTGGTATGAGACGAGAGCAACCACAAAACCCCGATCATGAGTAGTAATTAGAAGATGGCTGCTCCATGATCGGTACGATGATCGGTACGAGACGAGGGCAACCACAACTCCCAGCATGGTTGGTATTCCGGTAGTTGCTCCACAACCATGACTGGTATGCAGCGTGAGCAACTACACCGTAGGTAAATTCTATATATGCATTCCATAGTAAATTTTGGCATGCATATCGAGCTGAAAATATTATATACCTACTTTGCAAATTATAGGGTACATTATAGTTATGCATGCTTCAAAAGGACTTTTACTTTCAAATTCTTGCATGCATACATACCTGAGCCGAAATGCAAAATACCCTATTTTATAGGTACATTTTCATTATGCATACAATTTTAAAATTTTCGAGTTTAAACTTTCAAGTATGCATATAAGCTGAATCGCAAAAAAATTACCTATTTTCTGTAGGAGCGTCAAAGGTAGAAAACGTACATTTTAATATGCTTAGTTTAAAGAAAATTAATTCTTGAAGTATGCATCTGAACTGAAAAGAAAAAGACGTTATTTTCATCACGCTCATTTTTTTTTTGGGAGAAAATCTACATTTTAGGCGTGCATGCATTAAGGGGGAGTATCATTCCATATTTTCGAGGGGAGTACATTTTAAAGGGGAGAAAAACTCTTACGGTGGTGCACGATTTGAGGGGGAGGAACAAAAAATATATATATATATACATATATAGTTATATAGCTATATAATATAATATAATATATAGTATATTATTCTATTATTATTACAATATATATATATATATATGTATCTACAAAAAAAAAAAACAAACAAAAAAAACAGTAAAAAAAAAAAAGGAAAAATCCTCTCATCATCAAGCTATTCCACCTCCCAAGACGGACTTTAACAAAAAACTCAACCCTCAAGAGTTCAAGAATCCTCAAAAGGCAAAGGTGACTTCATTGCGCTCATATTACGATGCACTCTACCGACCTGCTCCAACTTGCTGATCAAGCAGCACTCATCAAAATTGACGGATGCAGGAATCCTAGTTCCTATGGTTCAGTCAGACCAAATTGAACCTAACCCCGGAACGCAACCGAGTGTTAGTGACGATTCATGCGCTTAAAAGCCGCCCCTATTTGGCAATTCTTGACAAGACCACCAAGCCGATGATACACAAATCCCTTACCTCACACAACATTCGGACCATCCCACATAGGTGCAGGTGCTGATGTTTATCAGCTCCCGGGTAGAAGTCGCCTCATTTGGTCCAATGGCGCATGCACAACCGAGCCTTACCCACTCATCGATCTCCCAATAGACCGATGTTTCAGAAATCACGGGGAGCCATGTAAGCTATCACCGCTTCACTTGGAAGCGGGAGATATTGAACTAAGTGGTAGTCAGCCCCACACCACTAAACTTTCTTGAACACATCGAGTCTAGGTGTCCTCACTATCTAAATATTTTATAATTTTCTAGGACACATACACATTTTCTTATCTGGACTTCGTGACCAGATCAGAACTTCCATAGACACATCGCCTGTAGATGTGATTCCACGATTGGAAGGAAGTCCTGCCGTTGCAACATCAATACAACAACGGAATCAGGCCATCGTCTCGAGCTCTAGAACGATGCAAACGGGATGCCTATGTGGCCCCGGTTCTTCAAGCCCTGTCCTCACAGGCCACGTCTCGGAGTTTGTCTCTGAAGTCGCGTCGACGGATTGCCTTAGTGGCTCCGTCTGGTTATTACCATCACCGACCTGTCGTTTGTGTCCTTCTAATCTTCCTATACAAGCATGCCGATTTCGTTAACACGAATCGCCATGAGGGGGAGAAGGGGACACACATAAACAAACAGGTCGGACCACCCACCAACTTCCGCCGAGCTTACCACTCTGAAGCCGGACTCCCCTACACTTGAATGGAACATTCCAAAGGAGCCTCGGCACATTTTACAACACCCCACGCGTACCTTCTTCCGGAGCCAGACAAGCTTCCTCGAGGCCGAACCAGACAACTTCCTTCGAAGAAGACGAATCCAGCGCCGAGAAGAAGAGGAGTAGACTTGACTTGACGACTTCAAACTACGGAGAAAGACCAGGATAAGATACGATCAAAGTACAAGATCCGCGACATCATCAAAGTCAAATTTCAAGGCGTGGATCACTATCTACATCCGGTCTACAGAATATAGCGTCAAGTCAAGAGAGTCCTAGTCGAAGAGCATTCAAAGCCCCCGCAAGAAGGGGAGATAGCCCTTGTAGGGGGAGATTGCTAGGACTCAAGATGTAAACGGGAAGTCTACGTGACCCCGGTTTCTTATACGACGGATTGCCTTTGTGGCTCCGTCGGGTAATTACCGAACCTGAGCTCCTACAAGCCTACCAATGCCATTTTCTTGTCCCGACGACGTGATCAACATGCCAAATCATCAAGCGTCGTCCAATCAAGCATTCACCGCCGACTTTCAAAAACCGAAGTTTCCGCCTCGTGTATGTCTCTCCAAACTTCAAAGAGAACTTCCCAATCCCAACACAAGGTTGACCAAAAAGTAGGGGAAGTTGCGTCATTATCGAAAGGAGAGATCGAACACAAAAAGAAGAAAATTCTTCAAGATTTGGCAAGCAACTTCAAACACCTTCCGGCATTTACGAGTCGAGCTTCAAAAGAAGATTAAGAAGATCTGGTGCCGAGAAGCGAAGAACAAGACACGGTGAGCTTGAAGATCTCCAAAAGAAGAGGTCAAAAGACAAGACAAGGAGGAAATTCGTTTAGGACTCAGGCAAATGCACTAAGCCCCACAAAGATAATCCATGCCGAATTGAAGATTGAACACAAAGGGGGAGATTGTTAGGAATATTTTATTGTGTTCAATTAATTATAATTATCTTTGTTGTTTATTTATAAAGATTCTCTTTATAAGAGGCTTAGTGTAATTGGGCTTTGTTAGGGGCCCATGTATTATATACCAAAATGTGGTATAAATATCAAAACCCTAACACATAATAATAGTGAATTGTGTGAAACTCATCTAGAGAGAGAGAGAGCCACCCAACCTCTCAAGAACACACAACACCCCACGCGAGCTCGAATTCTTCCGACCTTCAAATCGTGGTAAGATCGTTTCAATATATGTTTAGTTGGATTAATTAGGCTTTACAGGGAGTTCGGACATCTGCAAATTGTTGTGATATTCCAAGTGATTCGTAGAATTCATTTAGTTTTTGGTTTTTGAATTCAGTTCCATTATCAGACCGGATCACCTGGACAGTTTGTTGGAGAAGATTCTGCGTGGTCCTCACAATGTTTGGAATTAAGTCTGTTGTCTCATCCTTAGTCCTCAGAAAGCGCACCCACGTGTATCTTGAGAAGTCATCAACAAATCGACGTGAAGCAACAAATCATATATTTTCGTCCACTTATGCTTTCAGTTCTCATTGGACCGCACAAATCGACGTGAAGCAGCTCCAGTGATCTTGATGTTGTAGGTACTGGTTTTGACGAGTGGGATGACTTCTTCATCTTCCCTCTCTCACAGGCCGAGCAGAGATGTTCCTTTTGATATTTCAGAGTTGGAAGTCCGATAACCAACTTGTTGGTTGACAGCTTGTTGAGAGTTTTGAAGTTTAAGTGAGATAGCCGACGATGCCATAAGTCGTTTTGCGCCTGAGAAGCTTTGGTCATAGGGCATATTGCTGTTGAAGATTTAATTAATCTGATGTCAATGGTATAGAGGTTCATTTTTTTTGTTCCCATCAAGAGTTCTTCACCATTACAATTTGAAATGATGCACTACCTTTTTCGAAATAGTACTTGGAGTCCTTTGTCACAGAACTGTCCAATGGAGAAGAGGTTGTGTGTTAAGCCTTCAACATAAGAGACATTCTTGATTGTCAGTCGATTGCATATGAGATCTCTATGACCAAGGATTACAGCTCCATTATTGTTCCCAAAGCGAACTATCCCTCCAGTTTTCTGGATGTAATTGCTGAACAGATCCTTATTCCCAGTCATGTGTGTGGAGCAGCCCGAGTCCAAATACCACACATGCGAGGCCTGCAAAACAGGATTTAGAGGGTTTTAGGTACCCATATTAACATGGGTCCACCTCTTCTATCGTTGTTAGATCTGGTGAATATCCTTCCTAGGCTATCTCTAATATGAGTAGTCGTGGAAGAATGTATGCTGAGCTTTGGAACCCAAATCTGTTTCAGAATAGGGATAGGGGTTCTCTTTGGTTTGACCTTGGGAACCCAATGTTGGGATGTTTTTTATTTGGCAAGCTCATTATTATTTTTAGACCGACTCTTTTTCTTGGAAAGCGTGCTTTTTAAAGTCGATTGGTAGACAGGCTTATAGAGAAACTCATTTTGATAATAACGATAATGTGAATAACTGGATGGGTTTTTAAGTATAGAAATCTTAGAAACGGACAAAGTAGTTTTGGAAGGAAAGCGTTTTAACTAAAGGTTCTTAAAAACTTGAGTTTCCTTCCGACGGTCTTCCTTTTTAACCCAGACTTTCTCTTTCAAAGTGCCTGTAAAATGCAAAGTATCAGTGGGTAAAGACTTAAAAGTTGGCTTAGAGATTTTTGGTGCTTTTATCACTATAGGGTTGTTCTTTAAATGAACGATTTCTTCCAAGAGCGTTTGTTTTTCACTCTCGAACGTCTTTCTTTCGCTATTTAAAGTCGAGTGGAGTTCTGCTATCTTTATACATTTTGGCATATACCAAGATGAGTCTGGGTACTCAGATGTAGCAGGTTTACTAGATGTCTTCCCTGAGGATTCATCTTCAGGAGGATGATGGATATCAAACTCGAACTCAGTTATTGCGGGACAGGGTCTCGTTTCATAACTTCTGTTCAAGTCTGTATAGTCATATGAGAATTCAGCTATTGCCTTTTTTCGTTTTTCCTCTTCTAATCTTAGGATTTCATAGTAGTTTAAAAAAGGCATTAGCTGAGTGAGACCTATTCCCATGTACCTAATATCATAAAATTGTAGAACATTGCATTTCTTTAGGTTTTCGGGATTATCAAATCCAATGCCGTTACGAGGATTATAAAATTCAGTATCGGCAGGTTGATTCAAAAAGATTGTTTGGTCTGTATGAGCCCTCTTGGTCAGAAGGTCCTCCAATTTTTTAAGTTTGGAGTACAATCGTAACCTTTCCTTGTATATCATGTCATATTTACCTAAGCTTTTCTTAACGTCATTTTCTGAGGATTTTATCTTATGGGTTAGATCACTGATTTTGGATTCAAATTGTACAATTTGTTTTTCCAAAGCAGTAGTCTTCTCGTTTGCTATTTCCACACGAGTCATCTCACAACCATTTTCAAGTAAGGTTTGTTCTAGGACTTGTTGGTTATTTATTAATCTCTCTTCTAACTCTTTAATCCTCCTTTTTTCTAACTTCCTAGTTTTGTATAGGGTAATGAACTTATCTCGTATTTTCATTAAAGCAGTAAGTTCAGACTGAGTTACCTCAATAGTTCCAGTAGAGATCATGCACTCCTGTTCCGATTCACCTCCAGAAGCCTCAGCATCTTCTTCTGTTGAGGTTTATGCCCTAGATGTCGTACGAGGATTAGATAGTACGAGGGCATTAGTGTAATTTTGATGTGTTTAACATTTGTAATTGAATTATTTGATAATGAAATTATTATTGTTTGTTTATTGTCGATATTAGCATGACAAACAATACAAAGGCAGATTATTATTTCGTCTAAATAAATTAACCTTGCAGTCGGGTAATAAGACGATTTAATAAAACCCCAATATTTACAGTTCAGTTACTGATTTTGTGGGGACAGAGTGGGGGCACCAGTAAGCTGACATACTGTAATATTAAATTAAGTCCACAAGTCTTAGTCTCCAGTAGGGTGACTGCATTGACGAGTACGACTTGTTTGTCGACGGGTCCAAAGTGGTTGTGCCAACCATTCACTTGGGAAGTGGGAGCTCGTGACATTGATACAAGACGAATCAGGGGATTGTCTGTATTTGGACACTGACTCGTAATCCAACGATCACACGCTGGTAAAGTCGCTGATCGATCATTTGACTATAGTAGTCTACGTGAACCTTAGACCGAAAGGGTTTAACCCGGGGTTGGTCTTAAGGTCTTGATTAGTGTAATACCCGAGCCCTCGAACATCTCATTTGGCCAATATATTTCATGCATTATACTTGCTAACTGATATGAATTATGTGTTTGTTTATATATGCATAATTCATATGACTCTTACATGTTGCATATGACGTGCATTTTATATGTTGCATATTTTATGCAATTTATTTAGCTTAAGTCATACTGACTAATTTTGGATCATATAGGATTAATATATTAAAAACAATTATTTAGAAGTCTTATCCGATAGTTGAGTCGGTTTTGCCATGAGACACGCGTTGATCGCTAGATGCGAATAAATAGGCATGTGGAGCTTACATGAGATTGGAACATTCATGTAAATGAATAATCACATGTTGTAGTAAATTTACGTTAAAGTCTTTCAAATATTTATATAATAAGGTACAGAAAGTAATTATAGGGTCTTAAATGTAATTATCATGTTCCTTAATGCAAAAGCAAACAACAACCGCCTCAGTTCTATGTTCTATATTTAATTCATAAGGCAAAAGAATTTTCTCATCAGCTTCACTTGCAAGAAACGAAATAGAAAGCGAAAAAAAAAAAACAAGAGAGAAAGAGAAATAGAAAAGAAGAGGCTGAAACGAACTAAACCTTTAAGCATCACTTGCTTGCTTCTTCTCGTGGGATGTTTTACTTCCACTGATAGGTATGACCTCGTGATTCTCTTAATAATAATTGATTTTTGTTTGATAGTCGGTTATATGGGACCAAAGAATGATATTCCAACTTTTGTCTATGTGGAAATAACGATAATTCGTATGTGGTTTTGCTTTGATAGTCTTGACTAGCTAAGTCGGATACAACTGATTTAAGGAAATCACACAAGGAAGCTGTATTTATCGTATACAATAAGGTCTATTATTACAGGTAAGTGAAAGTCCAACTACGACGCATGGACATATTATTCGGTGTTCATACTATACGTGCTTCGATGTTGCGATGATTATTCCGTGGCGTTGTTATTATCTTATGATTGATATTTGCATATGAGCTACGTGAATTCATGAGCATACCATTCACAACATATACATATGCATGGATATTATTGGGTACTATTGAGTGTTGGCATGCATAGTCATAATCGTTGGGGAGCGATGTATATGTGCCGATTATTGGCATGCAGTTGAGGTGTATGTGGTTATTACTAGTGCACCATCGATGGAAGGGGCGACCTGGGCAGGGGCGACCTAGGGTATGTGACCCTAGTGTAGGCTACCCAGAGTAGGCTACCGTTATGTTGAGGCAGAAGGGGCGACCTGGGAAGGAGCGACCTAGGGAGACCTAGCGTAGGCTACCTAGAGTGGGCCACTGCCATATTATTGATGCGGTAGGAGCGACCTGGACGGGGCGACCTGGATGGGGCGACCTAGGGAAACCTAGCGTAGGCTACCAGCGTGGGCTACCAGCGTAGGCGACCGCGACAGAAGGGGCGACCTGGGAAGGAGTGACCTAGGGAGACCTAGTGTTGGCTACCCAGAGTGGGCCACTGTCAGATGGTTTATTGAGCTCTTGGTGGTGCATAGTATTTTAGCCACGGGCCCAAACAGAGGATGAGAGAGAGATGATTCATTTTGAGATGTCAAGTCACATGTAGTTTATGCATATGATGAGGATTTGCATATTCATGAGCATGCATGATTTTTACTTACTGAGCTTCTAGCTCATATAGTTCATGTGTTGTTGTAATACCCGTAAAATTTAATACGGGGATTTCGCAAAACTTCGAAATTGGTGAAGATAAGTTTGGGCAGGCTTGAAATTGAGCCCAAATAATAATTGGGCCCAAGCCCGATAAAGAAGGAAAACTTTGATGGGCTGAAAAATAATTAGGTCCAAAAGGACTGAATGGCCCAATGGCCAAAATGGTTTGCGATGAAGAAAGATACCAAAGAAGGAAAATTACAAAAAAGAACCTTTCTTAGCTTAAGAGGAAAATTACATCACCACCTTATCACCTCCTTGTCATCACGTAAGTCTCTCCCAATTTAAATATACAACTTCATGAAGAAGAAAAGGAACAAGAAGAAGAAAAGGGGAGAGGAAAACCTTCAAACTCAACAACCAACGATCGAGAGCTAGGAAAAATCGTAGCTTAGCTAACTTCGGACGTGAGGTAGGTGAAACTTACAAACCCAAAACTGATATTTTTAAGCTGTTATATTTATGGTGAAAGGATCACCATCGTTTTTGGTTCGATAAAATGCTATGTGTGATGATTGATGTTTAAAAACCCAAAATATGGGTTTTAATTATGTTATGAGTTTCTGGAATTTGTTGAAGATATGAAGAACTTAGTGTTTTCGTATACTGTTCTTCACTTTCGGATGATTTCCTGTTTTCGGGCCGAAAACCATTTTCGCGGGCCATTTTAAGTTTTCGCGGGCCAGTTACTTTGCGAATTGTGAGGAAGAAAAAGTTTTCGCGGGCCGAAAAATTAGTTCTCGCGGGCCTAAGGTTTTCGGTATGTGAGAGGAAAAAAGTTTTCGCGAACCAAGCTTTTCGCTACTTTTTGTGAGGTTTCGCGAACCAAGCTTTTCGCCACTCTTCATTAGGTTTCGCGAACCAAAGCTTTTCGCCACTTATTGTTCGCGAATTGAGCTTTTCGCTAGTCACTGTTCAAAATAAAAAGGTTTTTCGCGAACCAAAGCTTTTCGCCACTCTTCATTAGGTTTCGCGAACCAAAGCTTTTCGCCACTTATTGTTCGCGAATTGAGCTTTTCGCTAGGCACTGTTCAAAATAAAAAGGTTTTTCGCGAACCAAAGCTTTTCGCCACTTTTCATTAAGTTTCGCGAACCAAAGCTTTTCGCCACTTTTCATGAGGTTAAAACTTTTCGCCACTTAGAAAACTTTTCGCCAGGGTCACTCTTTAGTAGGCTTTTCATGGGCCTAGTGTGACCATTCTGGGCTTTAGTTTGATTTCAGCCCAAATCTTTTAATTTTTGTTGAACTAAGTTTTTATAAAATATTTTCGAGCTTGGACCCAATTTCTCGGGTCAACTGATAAAGGAGTATTGGGTCTTAAATAATTTACTATTCTCGGGATTTTAAGTATTTGAACCAAAAGTACGTTTTAAATATTCTAATGATTGTTGAGGTTTGTCGAATATACTTGATATGTTCTGCGATTAATTGTTCATACATCCACGGCATGTCATGACGAGAGTATTGATCGCATTTGGGCGATGGGGGAGTGTATGCCTTTCTTTGGCAGAGATTTGTGAGGTTAAGACTCGTAGGCGCACCTGACGGGAGACAGACGTGATCGATCTGTCTACTCAGGCTTGAGCAACCTGAGGTGCCCACCGTCGTAGGATGGCTCGACTTGACGGGAGATAGACGTGATCGTTCTATCTATCCGGGTACAGCGTGGGAGCGCGACTCGGGGTGCCTACCGTCATGAGATGAGATTAGGCGGGAGATAGACGTGATCGATCTATCTACCCGGGTACAGTGTGAAAACGCGACTCGGGGTGCCCACCGCCATGAGATGTGATTTCCGAGTCTGTGTGACCGGATGATTGATGTGATGTTGCGCGCGAGGTGCCGAGTCTAACCTAGGGCCCTGAGTATTGAGATATGAGAAAAATGAGCGTGCATTTATCATGTGAGATATTGGGATTTGGGGACATGTGCACGCATGCATCGCATTATTTCGGTGTTCACCTACTGGGCAAATTTGCTCAGGGTTACATGTTTTATAGGTACGGGTGAGTAGCGGTTGGTGGCGGTGACT